>CM064482.1:64613542-64828385 GCA_032716605.1 Paralithodes platypus
CACACACACACACCGGGAAGTATATAAGTATAATGGTTTATATGTGGACCTACAGAGGCATGTTCTTCTTCCTTCTGAGGTATTATGATTTGTCTATATTATAATTTATATTTACCTATCTTATATCTCATCTAGTCTACCTATATCTATATTACATATACTAAAATTGTATCTATATCCTTATAATATCTGTCTATCATAATTGAACACTTGTAGGTAACCAGATCTATTAACTAACCTTGAACACATCCTATCATCAAGCATATATTTTTGACGTTTCAACCGGATATTAGCTTCAACTCCACACTTTTTAAACACATTCAAATCACAGAACTACTAATTATTTAAAGATGGATAGCTTAAAAGATGAATTGCAAATAGATAAGACAAGTAGATGATTTACAGACAGAGACAGAAATAAGATAAGTTACTTACAGAGACTATACATATAAATTATTAGTAGACAGAACGAACGATATGACTAGATGATTAGATAGATCATATTTGTGGTTATGATATAGTCAAACTTAGGAAGGGCCTGTTCAGAAATAAAGGGTTGGTAGAGGTCCTCCCTCCTCAACTGAGTACAATCGTTTGTTCTGGAACATTTGAGGGGAGATTGGCCTTGCTTTTCTGATCCCCCCTCTTCTCCTCCCTCATCTTTAGATGCGGAAGAGCCCCTTTAATTTGGCGATTATATTTATATACTGTCGCCCCAATTTCTTTCTTCTGTCAATTTTTAGACCTTCCTCTCCCCCTCTGCCATTTAGGTGGGCAATTTTTTTTTTCCTGGCGAGTGAATAGCGAGCCTGTAATATTTAAGAGGATCCGGCCATTCGGCCAGGGAATTTTTTTTTGTCCTAACCGAAAAATGTACACAATTATCTTATGAAAAAAGGATCTAGAGGGTGTCTTTTAAAGCTTGGAATATGGAGGTCTAGCGAGGAACCTAGGACAATAATTAATAAAATAAATTAAAAAATCGACCAATAAAGTGAGCCATCTCCCTCAAGGGAGTTGTTGTTTTTTTTGGAACCCATTCATTCCTCCCCCGCATGCTTATGCCATAGCCCCCCATTAATTTCAAGATGGTAAGGAAGGGGGCGTTCGCCCCATGAGTTTGGGGCGATGTCCTAGACCTTTCGCCCCCTTATCTTGGTCCCAATTTTAAGACCATGTCTCGTCGTCGTTGTTCGTTCGTTCGTTGCCATTTAAGTATCGGTTTTTTCCTTCCTGGCGAGCCTGCAATTTAAGAGGAACTCTCCAGGGCGTTTTCTATGAAAAATGTACAAATTACTTCTTATATCGAAGGGATGTGGGGGGTATGTTATTTATTTATTTTATATTTACATATTTATTGTGAAGCTAATGCAGATCTAGGTCAGCCAACAAAACTAAAATTAATACAAACATAAATAAGAATAAAGAAAGTGGGTATCTTTTAAAGTTTGAGGGAGGTCTAGGGAGCAAACTGAATACTAATAACTACATTTAAAACAATACTACAGGACCGTACACAAAGTTAAGGGGACATGGGCCGTTTGTTTGGTCTATTCATTCATTTATTATTATTTCATAATTGTTTGGTCTATTCATTTTTCATTCATATTTCATTTATTTATTTTCTATTCATATGTTTTGTTTTATTATATATATATTCCTTTCATTTATATCATAATTGTTTTTGGTTTAATTTCTTATTCCATCATTTATTATTATGTCATAATTGTTTGGTTTATCTATTCATTCATTATTCATAATTGTTTGGTTTCTTTGTAATTAGATCATTTCCATTCATTTTCAAGTTTTTGGTGTATTCATTCAGTTATTCAGAATTGTTTGGTCGATTCAGTCATTTATGCATTAATGTTGGTCTGTTAATTCATTTTATTTCATAATTGTTTTAAGTTTCCTACCTAAAACCCTCAACTAAACCCCATCAGCTTAGGAAAAACGAACCACAACCCCCTTAGAACCCCCCCCCTTCATATGATAAATTTTGTACATTTTTTGTTTCGATTGAGAAAATTTAATTTTTCCAAAAATTTCCCCGGGGCCAAAGGCCCCCCCCCCGGTTCCTCTTAAAATTCAATTGCAAGGCTCGCTATCGCTCCATTTCGCTCGCAGGAAATAATCGACAACCTAAATGGCAACGAAAGGTCTTACAATTGAACAACGAAATGGGGCGAAAGGTGTTAAAAAAAAAAAAAAAAAGAAAAAAAAAAAACACAAATCGCAAACTAAAAACTAAATAATTAGCCGCCGAAACGTCTTATAAAATCTCAAAACCTAGTGGGACTAAAATTTAGGGAGAAGGGGGGTCCTAGAAAAAAACGGTCTGCCTCCCCTTAAGCCCAAATTAAGTAGTGAGGGGTCCGGTTAACCGTAGATTGAAAGAGAGAACCCCCTGATGGTTGGCCAGATAACCGCTACTGTGGGTTGAGGGAGGCCACAAAGAGCAAAAGGGTTTTAAGGGGAGGTTTTTTAAGTTTGTTCCCTTAGACCTCCATCACGCTTAAAATTAACAAAACACCCCTTGAGTCCCTTTCAAGATATATTTGGGTACATTTTTTCGGGTAGAAAAATGTCCCGGCCCGAGGGGAAAGGCCGGTTCCTCTTAAATTACAGGCTCGCTATCGCTCGCCAGGGATAAAATTGACCACCTGAATGGCACGTAAAGGTCTTAACATGGGGTTGAAAGTTCTTCAAATCGCTCCTAAACACTAATGGGGGGCAAAACGTTTTATAATATCAAAAGCATGGGGCTAAACATAAGGGAGAAGGGGGTAAAGAAAAAAAATCCCTCAAGTGGAATTCTCCCCATTAAAGGCGTTAGGGTCCGACTTATTTGGGATGGCTTTAATGGCGAAAAGTAATGAAACAGCCGTAATGTTTGCCACTTTGGGAGAGTTCGATCGAAGGACATACATTCAGAGAGCATCGATATAAATTACAGTATATAGATAGCAGAGAGAATCGTTCAGTGTATTCGCTTAAAGTAGGCGACAAACTCATGCCCAATATTCCTCTGTAACCCTCAAAAAAGGTTAGAAGCTCAAATTGGCTGTAAATTTCCACAGATATTCCTTGCCTGACTCTTCCTAAATGGTAAAAACGTTAGCTGGATTACTCTAGTTGGTTTTGTTTAGTTACAGTGGTTTAGAGGTCATGAGGTTTCTCGCCTACTTACAGCGAATAGACTATAGGTAACATATAAAAAAGATAGCATGGATAAGTTGCCGCTTATAGAAGAAACGAATAGGTACAAGCATGGTTTGGTAAAATAGTTGTAGAAGTGTGGAATAGATTGGTCTAGTGCACGTATGGGCCCCATGTGCCGAAGCATGCAGTTTCCCCGCGGATCTTATGTGTGCTTATGCTCAGGAAACGGTAGACAAAATATAACCCAAACTGGATAGGTATATGAATGATATGGGTTGGTGTGAATGGAATTTGCCTCGATTTGGCCGGGTTCAGCCTTATGCAGGCTTCCTATGATATTAATATCTCTAATATATAATTATATATATATATATATATATATATATATATATATATATCGGTATATATATATAATATAAATATTTAGAGATATTATCCCAAATACACCGTGAGCCACTAAATGGTTTCTAATCCTCTCAGTGGGGGATCGAAACCGTCGAACCCATAAGGACGATAGCCGACGCTTTAATAGACTGCCGTGATGTAGTTGATTAAAGCGTCGGCTATCGTCCTGATGGTCGACGGTTCGATCCCCACTGAGAGATTAGAAACATATATATATATATATATACTGTAGATAGATTACTAGACAGATAAATATTAAACTGTTTTCTAAAAATAAGTATAGACGAGGATGAGATAGCACCTGGGGTAAACTAGTGAGGGTCCTGAAGATGGTTTGAGTGAAACTAAGGAATTACAGTAATATTCTAGGGATGGATTAAAGGCAGTACGAGTAAACTAAGGAATTACAGTAATATTCTAGGGATTAAGCAGTACGAGTAAACTAAGGATTACAGTATATCTAGGGATGGATTAAAGGCAGTACGAGTAAACTAAGGAATTACAGTAATATTCTAGGGGTGGATTAAAGGCAGTACGAGTAAACTAAGGAATTACAGTAATATTCTAGGGGTAGATTAAAGGCAGTACGAGTAAACTAAGGAATTACAGTAATATTCTAGGGGTGGATTAAAGGCAGTACGAGTAAACTAAGGAATTACAGTAATATTCTAGGGGTATATTAAAGGCAGTACGAGTTAACTAAGGAATTACAGTAATATTCTAGGGGTGATTAAAGGCAGTACGAGTAAACTAAGGAATTACAGTAATATTCTAGGGGTGGATTAAAGGCAGTACGAGTAAACTAAGGAATTACAGTAATATTCTAGGGGTGGATTAAAGGCAGTACGAGTAAACTAAGGAATTACAGTAATATTCTAGGGGTGGATTAAAGGCAGTACGAGTAAACTAAGGAATTACAGTAATATCTAGGGGTGGATTAAAGGCAGTACGAGTAAACTAAGGAATTACAGTAATATTCTAGGGGTGGATTAAAGGCAGTACGAGTAAAGGGTTATATTGTAAGCCGTTGCCTGGACCCGAGTATAAATAGGTACCACCGAACATCAACATTTGTCGAGATTTGCCATACAAAAACACATTAAGTTGTTTTTTCTGTTCCCAGACCTCCGTCAAGCATGAAATAATACATAAAAGAATCAACGTCGAAATATTTTTTTTTTTTTTTTTTCCCGGTAGAAAAACTGGGGCGGCAAAGGGTATCAATATCACCAAACTAATTGGCAAATGTCTTAAATTCTCCTAACCAATTGTTTGCCTGGCGACCAAAATCGAGCCTGTCATTTAAGAGGAACAGGCCTTCGGCTAGGGATTTTTTCTGCGGAAAATTATATAGGGCCTAAATCTATCTGGTCTTGGGTCTTGGGGGTATTTTTATAGGCTAAATGGAAATCTACTTTAACACACTTAGTACCATTAATATAGTGACGATATTAGTATCACCAACTTATTAATCAACTCAGGACCTGCCTTATCGTTGACATGACCATCAACATGGCGAGATGGATTGGGTGTGAAAGGGATCTGCCTTGCGTAGCCAATCGGCTTTCTGCAGACTCCCATTTTCTTATGTTCTTGTGTATTTTGAAGACTCCCATCGCAGCACAGACCCTACGAAAGTTCCGTCTACTATACGATACAGGGGCCACATTCATAAAGTTCCGTCTACTATACGATACAGGGGCCACATTCATAAAGTTCCGTCTACTATACGATACAGGGGCCACATTCATAAAGTTCCGTCTACTATACGATACAGGGGCCACATTCATAAAGTTCCGTCTACTATACGATACAGGGGCCACATTCATAAAACGAACACCTTATTTTCTCAAACTTTAAGATTCGGACACTTGATGGAGAGATTTGGAACTTTAGCCTTTCACAAAACGAACACTTAAATTGCCAAAAACTTGAGATTCGGACACTTATTGGACATATTGGAACTTTAGCCTTTCACTGTGTCAAGATGCAGATCTCAATTAGAAAAAATAGAAGCCTCTGCATAGCACTTTGTCGAAATGTGAATACTGATTAGAAAGATTGGACAATTCTGCAAATCTGGTTGTTATCCTCTTATTCTTCCTTCTATGATTCTTGATTTTTGTCTTCAATTCTTCATCTTTTTATTCCTTCGTTCTTTTCTCTTCTCTGCTTCTTCGAACGTTCTTCTTGTCTTCTTGTCATTCTTCTCTCTTGAGTAACTTAAGTAACTTCTTACATACACAGAATCTAACTATAACTGAATCTAGTTCATACTGCAGCATGGCGAACACTTTAACATCAATCTCGCTTAGGAAAGTCATCTCATATATTTCCGAAAGTTGAAAATAGAGTAAATATTGGTCAACACTATTAGTCCATTAGGCTTAGGAAAGATCTCTCACAAATAATCAACTTGAGAGGTATAAGGCCAGTTCCATAAATTAGGCGTAGGAAAGACCTCACAAATAATTATCTCCATAGGTAAAATAATAAGGCGAGTTCCATAAATTAGGCTTACGATAGATCTCTCCCAAAAATAACCCCTAGGTAATAAATAATAACCCCTAGTATATAAATAATTAACCCCCTAGGTATATAATTAATTAACCCCCTAGGTATATAAATAATTAACCCCCTAGGTATATAAATAATTAACCCCCTAGGTATATAAATAATTAACCCCCTAGGTATAAAAATAAAGTTAGTGTTGCAGATTTCCGGTTTCTTATGTTATGTTCTTTGATCTCTCTCTCTCTCTCTCTCTCTCTCTCTCTCTCTCTCTCTCTAACTACTATACACCCCCAAGTTTAAGCCGTAGCACCCCAAATTCCTTACTATCCTACACCATACTTCACTAATTGTTCATATTCAACAGAACACGTGGTAGGAGTGATATTAGCAAGACAATTCAGTTATAATAAACCTCAAAAGATCAAAACTGGAACCAAACATTCATAACAAACCAATATTAAACCTTATTCATAGTTAATTAATATAAGGAAAGTGTGTTAGCAGTGATATCAGAGAGCAATCTCAATTCTTTGAAAAATTAGAACGACGATAACTAAACGCGCTAACAAACGTAATTGGCGGAAATTATATTCCGCTAAATGCTAATATTATCCGGAAAGCAAGTTAGGGAGTAATACTATAAAGCAAAACTAAAACGCTAACCAAGAAAGAGAGATAGTTGAGCTAAATAATACTTAGCAACTTACTTAATACTGAAATAAGTGGAAAATTATCAAACTGTGCTATGAGTTATATAAGAAAGCAACAAATCAAATTAATCTAAAAATATATAAAATATACAAGATAACAAATATGCATAACAAGCCAAAAACTCCCATAGATCTCGCCTAATATGAAGAAAAATATCGACTTATAGCAAGAATAAGATCATGAAAAAGACGGGTTTGTGTTAAATGGGTTACAAACGGAAAAATACTAATAAGTTAGTAGAGTCATCAGCTTGTGTTATGAGGGATATTACTAAGCGAACTCAACTACATCAAACCCCAAACGCTATACAACAGAAACAAAATACTAATACCCCAAAACATACTTATTAAATATTAATAAGAAGTGAAATAATCAGTGTGTTATGAGGGATACTAGCAAGCAAACAAAACTTCAGTCTACCTTAAACCCTTTTCAAAATAAAATCACAACCCAGCCCGATAATCAAAACCAAGGTCAATAGGCCAAGTGTATAACATCGAACCTGGATCAAAACCCAACCATGACTAGGCAGCGTAAACACGGCACGAAGCTCCCGAGGTTACGAGACAAATAGTTGCGATAATATATACCTTACGACCATGAGTGTACGCAAAGGGATACTGTCCACGGAGCATCGCAGAAATAGTACGGTCACCTTCGACATCTCCGTCAACTCAAAGGGGTAAGTACATTAGTAATAAGAATAGTAGGTACAGTCGGGTTAATAAGTGATGTTACGGCACCAAGTATGTTTTGATCAATAATTGGTATCAGCAATAGCTAAGCTTCATTTCTTCATATCGAGTGAAATATACAAACATGTTCCTTCACTTGCCCACACTATTCAAAATCTGACAGGCATTAATACAGCACAGAGCAAGCTAAACGTAATGACAGCTGTGACATAACTTATTAGCGCGACCGTACATTAATGGTAAGTAGAATAGTAATTAAGTAGATAGTTAATAAGTAGAATAGCTGAATAGTAAGAATAATAGCTACTAACTTTCATCACATTGTTATTATCCTTTTATGTAGACACATGAAGCAATAATATACCCTCTGTTAACATTGTAGCATCACTTATTTCGGCAACTGTACATTAACAGCATTGTAAGACAGCAGACAGTGATTATACACACTGTCAACATTATACCATCACGTTTTTCGGCAACTGTACGACAATACCATTGTACCATCACTTATTTGGGCAACTGTACGACATAACATTGTACCATCACTTATTTCAGCAACTCTACGACACACCATTGTATCATCACTTATTTCAGCAACTGTACGACATACCATTGTACCATCACATATTTGGGCAACTGTACGACATAACATTTTACCATCACTTATTTGGGCAACTGTACGCCATAAACAGCCCCGTAAGACACGAGGCACGATATTTTTGTTTACACCGGGGCAGCCTAGGAATGTCTCGGACTAAAAATAACGCAAAGGTGGATAATGTTTGTCTTATGTACTGACTTTGATTTTACACCAGTGCATTTCTAGCAACTACGATCTGGCAGCTTTTGATATATACTTTAAATATTATGTTCTTATGTTCTTATATATTTCTTAGAAACCACTTAAATACATTTAATTTAATAAATTCTTCTCAGCATGGATTCACTCAGGGACGTTCTTGCCTTACTAATTTGCTTAGTTTTTGCTCAGAGGTATATGAAGCAGTAGATAATGACAAGTCATATGATATAATATATTTAGATTTCAGTAAAGCTTTCGACAGAGTCCCCCATGAGAGATTGATGAGAAAGGCTGAGGCGCATGGAATAGGTGGGGCGTTGTTGGGATGGATTAGGTCATGGCTAATTGGTAGGAAGCAGAGAGTCAGCATAAATGGTACGAAGCAGAATGGGGAGCAGTCAAAAGTGGTGTCCCCCAGGGATCTGTATTAGGTCCTCTGTTGTTTGTTATATACATAAATGACCTTGATTTAGGTATAACTAGTAGGATAAGTAAATTTGCAGACGATACCAAAATGGGGAGAACAATTGATTCAGATAGAGATATAGAGTGTCTGCAAAGGGATCTAGATACCTTACACGAATGGTCAGTAAATTGGCAGATGAAGTTTAACATTGACAAATGCAAGGTATTAAAGATAGGGAAGATGCACACACATGTTAAATATAAACTAGCTAATGTGGAATTAGAAAACTCGAATTGTGAGAAAGATCTAGGTGTGTTTGTTAGCAATGATTTGAAGCCTAGACAACAGTGTATAAGCGTTCGAAACAAGGCAAACAGGATTCTCGGGTTCATCTCTAGGAGTGTGAGTAACAGAACTGCTGATGTTATCTTAAAACTTTACTTGTCATTAGTGAGACCCCATATGGATTATGCTGTTCAATTTTGGTGTCCTTATTACAGAATGGACATAGATTCATTGGAGAGAGTACAAAGTAGAATGACAAAAATGATCCATAATATTAGAAATCTTCCGTATAAAGAAAGGTTGAAGAAATTAGGCTTACATTCGTTAGAGAGACGCAGAGTTAGAGGGGATATGATAGAGGTGTTCAAGTGGGTTAGTGGGATTAACAAAGGGGACATGACAAATGTACTAAAGCTCAGTGATAGCGAAATAACTCGTACCAATGGTTTCAAATTAGATAAATTTCGTTTCAGAAAAGATATAGGAAAATATTGGTTTGGTAACAGAGTATTAGATGGGTGGAACGGACTACCAAGTGCTATAGTGGGATTAAAAACGATAGGGAGCTTTAAGATAAAATTGGATAAGCATATGGACGAGAAGGGTTGGGTGTGAAGGGGGATCAGCTGGGTTGGGCCAATCAGCGCTCTGCAGACCCCCATAATCCTGCGATAATCTCTAACCGTTTTGGTAAGATGATCCTCAGGGATTAGAGTGTTGAGTCTATAATTGGGCTTTGTAATTGGGGTTGTGTGGGACAGGGATCTGCCTTGCTTAGGCCAATCGGCTTTCTGCAGACTCCCATGTTCTTATGTTCCTATGTTCTTATAATGTTATTGTCATCTCTATCTAACGGTAATTCCACTCCTTGTTTATATAATGTTTTTGTTTTGTCATCTATAAATCTACTGGTACCTCCATTCCTTAATCAATCTCGTGTTATGTCACTCTTTTAATATAGTATGTTTGTCACTCTTTTGTTATGTCACTCTTTTAATCAAGTATGTTGTCACTCTTTGTTATCACTCTGTAATATAGTATGTTGTCACTTCCTTGTTATGTCACTCTTAATACAGTATTTCACTCTTTGTTATGTCACTCTTAATACAGTATGTTCTCACTTTTGTTATGTCACTATTTAATATAGTATTTTTGTCGCTCTTTTGTTATGTCACTCTTTTAAATAGTATTTGTCACTTTGTTATGTCACTCTTTCAATACAGTTTGTTTGTCACTCTTTTGTTGTCACTCTTTTAATACAGTATGTTTGTCACTTTTGTTATGTCACTCTTTCAATACAGTTTGTTTGTCACTCTTTTGTTATGTCACTCTTTTAATAGGCCTACAGTATGTTTGTCACTCTTTGTTATGTCCAATACAGTATTTGTATCACTCTTTTAATACAGTATTCGTGTCACTCTTTTGTCATGTCACTCTTTTAATACAGTATTTTGTCACTTTTGTTATGTATACTCTTTTAATACAGTATTTTTGTCACTCTTAATACAGTATGTTATGTCACTCTTTTAATACAGTATTTTTGTCACTCTTTTAATACAGTATGTTTGTCACTTTTAATACAGTATTTTTGTCACTTTTAATATAGTATGTTTGTCACTCTTTTAATACAGTATTTGTGTCACTCTTTGTTATGTCACTCTATTAATAGGCTATTTGTGTCACTCCTTTGTCATGTCACTCTTTTAATACAGTATTTGTGTCATTCCTTTGTCATGTCACTCTTTTGCCATGTCACTCTTTTAATACAGTATTTTGTCTCCAATCCATTACAAAGTTAAGGGGAGGCTTAGCCTTTTCCTAGACTCATCAAGCTTAAAAATACCCCCCCCAGACCCCCTTTCAAGATACATTTGTACATTTTTCCGTAGAAAATGTCCTGGCCGAAGGCCGGTTCCTCTTAAATTACAGGTTCGCTATCGCTCGCCAGGAAAAAAACGACACCTAAATGGCACGAAAGGTCTTAAAATTGACAGAAATGGGTTGAAAGTTCTTAACTCGCCAAATAGGCGTCATTATCTCAAAAACTATAGATCTAAACATGAGGGAGAAAGGGGTCCATAAAAAAATCCCTCAAGTGGATATCTCCCCTTAACCCCTACTGTACCGGCGACGTTTGTATCTTATTTCATTCTAGCTATGTTTAGACGATTGTGTGCAGCTAAGAAGAATCTGAGGTAGTAAAAAGGGTTAGGTGAGATAGTTCGAAGTTTTCGTAATTGCTGGAGGCCCTTTTAAAACTGAATTGAGTCGTCTAATAGTAGCTAAAATACAATTGAAATTACGTCGCTGGTACAGAATGGGTTAATGAGCTAGGATGTCCCCGAACTATTGATTGAGCCTGTACAATACTGATGACGTCAGGTAATACTACTGCTGCTGATGATGATTATTATTATTATTTACAACCTGAGACCGACCGGAGTTAATACCTTCTGATTGAGGGCTGGGTATAATAAAACAAGTCTCCATTATAATTATTACCGTATTCGCTATTGTTCGCTTTTTGACCTTCACATTTGTTCCCGGATAATTTGTGTGGCTGGCGAGGCTTTTATTACTCGCTCATTATAATAAGTTTGTTTTTCGTTTGTTTTTGCCTTTGTTTTGATTCTGTTTTGTCTATGTTTTGCTCATTATAATTAGTTTGTTATTTTTGTTTTGCCTCTTTTTGCTTCTGTGTTGTCTATTTTTGCTGCTATAGCAAAAATGGTGATATGGTCTTTCCAAGACATACCAGAGAAAAAGAGACACCAAGAGTATTGAGAGAAGATGAAGGGTTGATTTGTGTGTTGTTGAAGAGTAAATGATAGTCGTGTGCAAGATTGTGACGGGTAGATAGAGGGAAAAATAATTGTGTTTTGGAATCCTATCCATTGCCAGTATTGTCCATTGTTTATAATGGGAAATCCATTGTTTATTATGGGAAATCCATTGTTTATTATGGGCATGGCTATATTTGAGTGTGGTGGGAGTGTGTGTGCGAATTTGCGAATATTTTTTTTGTTTTTCCCCGTGTTGTGTTGTCCCTATTCGGGCTCTTGTCTCGAGTCGGCCACTCCCAGTAAAAACAAATATAGAAAAAATAGACAAAATGGGGAATGGGCCTGAGCAAACAGATAGATAGATAGGGAGGCTACAGGCATCAGTGGCACCAATATGGCGGAGGTTGACCGATCTAGTCTATTCGCTGTAAGTAGGCGAGAAATCATGACCTCTAATATTCTCTAACTCAAAAAGGGCTAGAGCAAATTGGCTGTAAATTTCCACATCTATTCCTTGAGTGACTCTTCCCAAATGGTAGAAATATTAGCTCGATTACTCTAGTCGTTTTTTTAGATACAGAGGTTAGATGTCAAGATTTCTCGCCTACTTACAGCGAATAGACTATAGCATCTCATGTTCCCGACTGTATTGCACACTCGCAGTCAAAAGTCGTGAAATGCTTACAGAATTTCAACTTAAGGGGAGGCAGACCGTTTTGCTGGACCCCCTTCTCCCTAATGTTTAGCCCCACTAGTTTTGAGATTATAAGACGTTCAGCCCATTAGTTTGGCGATTTTAACACCTTTCGCCCCATTTCGTTGTCAATTTTAAGACCTTTCGTGACATTTAGGTGTCGATTATTTCCTGGCGAGCGAAAGCGAGGCTGCAATTTTAAGAGGAGCCGGCCTTTGGCCGGGAAATTTTTCTACCGAAAAATTTACAAATTTATCTAGATGGGGGTCTAGGGGGTGTTTTTCTAAGCTTGATGGAGGTTTAGGGAGGAAACTAAAAAAATATATGAATAAATGAATTAATTGACCAAACAAACGGTCTGCCTCCCCTTAAGATAACTTGTAATATCACTAATATAAAAATAAATACCTAACTGTATTACTACACAATTATATGGTTACATAAATCTACTAACACAATTAAAAAAACAATTACTGCATATTTACCATCTTTTTGTAAAGGAATACAAATGCATACCAAATGTACTGTACCATATTCTCTATTTATTGTATCGTCTTTGAAATTATTTTCAACCATTTGGAGAACAAAAAATACGAATCTACTACTGCAACAACAACAACAACAATAATTCAACAACATAAACAACAACAAGTGCCAAGAGAAGAGGCCTGGCACCCCCCTGAAGACCGTCTATAGAGTGTAAAGGGGGGAGGGGGAGGGGGGGGGAGGGGGAGGGGGGGTTGTATAGTACAGGGGTATATATATATATATATATATGGGTAGTTTTTAATAGACACTATACCAGCCTGGAGCTATTTGATGGGAAACAACACATACCATCTTTCTGATAACCTATAAACACATCCTACAATTTGAGTCTCCCATATATGTGTTAAATGTGTATGTGTGCATATACAGTATATGTTATATATCTATATATATATATATTGTATATAACCCAGGGGAAACCTCCATATTTAATTGGCTCACAGACTGACGGGACTTTGGGATCAGGTCGGCCTTTTTCAATGATATATGAACGCGGCTGGATTGGCAGGTGACAGGCGAGGTTTAATATACAAAATAAGCAAATACAAAAATACATAAATACAATATAGAAAAGAAGTGTTCCTCAAAATATATACCGAATATATACGAGTTTACATGTAATTACCGATACACAAACATATCATCAAATTATTATGTATAGTCGCGAGCAACAAAAAGGTTACACCCATTTGAATCTTAGTACCTTTAACCAATTCAGTACCGTTGCCGTCCCTTTAAAATTATTCTGGCTACTATTAGACGATTATACTTAGTTTAAAACGGGCCTCCAGCAATTAACAGTTTCGAACTATCTCCCTTAACCGTTTTGACTACCACAGATCCTGCTTACACTGCACAGAATCGTCTAAATATAGCTAGAATATACTATAGAAGATGTCACCGGTACAGCAGACGTTTAAGTTACCTTCTAAAACATTAGCAATAAACTAAAGCATTGTATTACCTCGCTAGGGTTCGATACGGATTCCAATAAGTGTAAAGCCGGTATCCCAAAAGAGCTTGGTCAATACTATCACCCTGTTCTTTGATAATTGCTGCACCAAAATGGCGGCCAACCAAACAATGGCCAAACTCTCTCATTATTATTACCATCATCATTATTATTATTATTATTATTATTATTATTATTATTATTATTTATGTTTTGTTATATTTTGTATATTTTTGTTAAACACACTGCCACCCAGAGGAAAGGTGAACGTGTTTGAATTCTCAAAAATGTAATACAAACTAATATCGCTTGCTCTAATATTCTTTCGCTTTTTTCAAGTTTGGGAGGGGGGGGGGGGATCTGCGTTTTAACATCCCGAGTTGACTTAGTCGGAATCCGCTTGTGAATATTTTTGAAATCCTGCATCCAAACAAGCAAACAAATAATCACACATTGTTCAAAATACTATAAAATAGAAAGGTAAACTTCATGTTAGAGAGAGAGGGGGGGGGGGGAGGGTTAGTGGTGTACGAGTGTTGGATACCAGTGTTCCTAGATCCCTCAGACAATGGGGCTACGAATAGAATTAGACACACCAAAATAATAGCTAACCGTTGTTATTGTTTGGGTTTTCAATGGTAGTTGTGGTGTTGGTGGTAGTGGTGGTCGTACTTGTGGTAGTGGTGGTAGTATGGTGTTATACAATAATAGTAGTGTTGGTGGTGGTGGTGATAGTGGTGGTATTGTTTTAGTTGTTGTTGGTGGTGGTGGTGGTTGTAGTGATGTGGTAGTGGTGATAGTGGTGGTGGGGGTGATGGTAGTGGTGGTGATAGTGATGGTGTTATTGTTGTTGGTGGTGGTGGTGGTTGTAGTGATGTGGTAGTGGTGATAGTGATGGTGGGGGTGATGGTAGTGGTGGTGATAGTGATGGTGTTGTTGTTGGTGGTGGTGGTGGTGATAGTGATGGTGGTGGTGGTGATAGTGATGGTGGTGGTGGTGGTGGTGATAGTGGTGAAGCTGGTGGTGGTGGTGATAGTGATGGTGTTGTTGTTGTTGGTGGTGGTGATAGTGATGGTGTTGTTGTTGGTGGTGGTGGTGGTGATAGTGATGGTGGGGGTGGTGGTGGTGGTGGTGATAGTGATGGTGTTGTTGTTGGTGGTGGTGGTGATAGTGATGGTGTTGTTGGTGGTGGTGGTGGTGGTGATAGTGATGGTGTTGTTGTTGGTGGTGGTGGTGGTGATTGATATGTTGTTGTGTTGGTGGTTTGGTGATAGTGATGGTGTTGTTTGTGTTGGTGTGGTGGTGTGGTGTGATAGTGATGGTGTTGTTTTGGTGGTGATAGTGATGGTGTTGTGTTGGTGGTGATGGTTGATAGTGATGGTTTTGTTGTTGGGGTGATAGTGATGGTGGGGGTGGTGGTGGTGGTGGTGGTGGGGTTGTGTTTGTTGTGTGATGTGGTGGTGGTGGTGATAGTGATGGTGTTGTTGTTGGTGGTGGTGATAGTGATGGTGTTGTTGTTGTTGGTGGTGGTGATAGTGATGGTGGTTGTGGTGGTGGTGATAGTGATGGTGGTTGTGGTGGTGATAGTGATGGTGTTGTTGTTGTTGTTGGTGGTGGTGGTGATAGTGATGGTGTTGTTGTTGTTGGTGGTGATGGTGATAGTGATGGTGGTGGTGGTGGTGGTGATAGTGATGGTGTTGTTGTTGTTGGTGGTGGTGATAGTGATGGTGTTGTTGTTGGTTATAGTGATGGTGTGGGGTGTGATAGTGTTGTTGTTGTTGTTGGTGGTGGTGGTGATAGTGATGGTGTTGTTGTTGTTGGTGGTGGTGGTTATAGTGATGTTGTTGTTGTTGTTGGTGGTGGTGATAGTGATGGTGTTGTTGTTGTTGGTGGTGGTTATAGTGATGGTGTTGTTGTTGTTGGTGGTGGTGGTGGTGGTGATAGTGATGGTGTTGTTGTTGGTGGTGGTGATAGTGATGGTGTTGTTGTTGGTGGTGGTGATAGTGATGGTGTTGTTGTTGTTGGTGGTGGTTATAGTGATGGTGTTGTTGTTGGTGGTGGTGGTGGTGGTGGTGATAGTGATGGTGTTGGTGGTGGTTATAGTGATGGTGTTGTTGTTGGTGGTGGTGATAGTGATGGTGGTGGGGTGGTGGTGGTGGTGGTGATAGTGATTTTGGTGGTGGTGGTGGTGATAGTGATGGTGTTGTTGTTGTTGGTGGTGGTTATAGAGATGGTGTTGTTGTTGTGTGGGTTATAGTGGTGGTGGGTTGTGGTGGTGATAGTGATGTGTGTTGTTGGTGGTGGTTATAGTGATGTTGTTGTTGGTGATGGTGGTGGTGGTGGGTGATGGTTAGTGTGGTGATGGATGGTGGTGTTGGTGGTTGTTGGTGGTGATAGTGATGGTACTGTTGTTGTTGGTGGTGGTGGTTATAGTGATGTTGTTGTTGGTGGTGGTTATAGTGTTGTTGTTGTTGGTGGTGGTTATAGTGATGTTGTTGTTGGTGGTGGTTATAGTGATGGTGTTGTTGTTGTTGTTGGTGATGGTGGTGGTGGTGGGGGTGATGGTAGTGGTGGTGATAGTGATGGTGGTGTTGTTGTTGTTGGTGGTGGTTATAGTGTTGTTGTTGTTGGTGGTGGTGGTTATAGTGATGTTGTCGTTGGTGGTGGTTATAGTGATGTTGTTATTATTGTTGTTGGTGGTGGTGGTGATAGTGATGGTGTTGTTGTTGTTGGTGGTGGTGATAGTGATGGTGTTGTTGTTGTTGGTGGTGGTGGTGATAGTGATGGTGTTGTTGTTGTTGGTGGTGGTGGTGGTGGTGATAGTGATGGTGTTGTTGTTGTTGGTGGTGGTGATAGTGATGGTGTTGTTGTTGTTGTTGGTGGTGATGGTGGGCCCCCTTCTCCATTACGGTTATCCCCATTAGTTTTGAGATTTTATGACGTTCGCCCCCTTAACACTATCCGGTGCGACGTCATGGCACTCAAAGGGTTAATGAGAGATAAGGGGAGAAAGATCAGTCGAGAGGAAAGAGCAGATAAAACCAAATAAATGAGAGGGAGCATGTTTACTGCCATCAGACTTCTGGGTGGGTGGAGTTACAAGGATAAATAAGATGAGCCTACCTGGAGATTCTTACTTACCTAGTGAGTGGGCTACCTGTTGAAGGGGAGGGGGATAACTAGATAGATAAATATAGATAGATAAAGAGAGAGAGATAGAGAATTAAATCAATAGAGAGAATGAATGAGATTGCAGAGGGCATTATGCTGGGGGACTTTATTCCCCAACTGAATTTCACGCCGACCAACGGTCGGAGGAATAGGTGGGTGGGGAGAGAGTCTTCTACTTTGCTAATCTTGCCTTCCACAATTTTTTATTTTAGCATTAAGTCCGGACTACCAAGCAGGGACCGCAAGGCCTGTGTATATATGTAACTATATGTAACTCTCTCTCTTCCACCCTAGTATTTACCTACGATATGTGGCTCTCCCCAACACTTCACCTGTTTACTTTTCTACCCGGTAAACACGGAGCTTATATTGATTTGCGGACATCCCGTTTCCTTATTACCTTATATAGAAGGATAATGGTAAAAAAAAAAAAAAAAAAAAATGGGGGGGGGATGAGGAACCTTTTAATGTCCACTCTCAAAACTATAGTCCATTCAAGTTAAACTGGCGGAAAGTGGTAACGCAGCCATTTTAACCCTTACACTACCGGCGACGTCTTTTTGTGTTCACATCAGCTGCATCTAGACGATTGTATGAAGCTTAGGAAGGATATAGGGTAGCTAAAAGGATTAGTTGCGATAATCTGGAACCTATTAACGGGTAGACGTCCTTCCTAAGCTGAATAAAACCATCTAATAGTTGCCAGAGTATAATGAAAAACACGTCGCCATTACAGAAGGGGTTAAACTTCCTATACTGCCTTTCTAAACTGCTCGTGTGTCGGCGCCTGTATTCAATATCGGCTATGTAAATGTATAGATGATAGGAGAAATTACAGAAAATAATTTAGAAATGTGCAGTACATTAAATAATCAATTTGTTTCCGTTTTCACAAATGAAAATTTGGCACAGTTTCCAGAAGTCCGTAAGGTATATAGTGATAGTATAGAAAATAGGTTAAGTACGGTTACTATAAGTAGAAATTATGTGCTTAAGGAAATTGACAGACTAAAACCTCAGAAATCGCCTGGTCCTGATGAGGTATATGCTAGAGTATTAAAAGAATGCAGAGATGAGTTAAGTTACCCATTAACATTTCTATTTAACAAGTCATTAGAAACCGGTTTAGTTCCAGAAGCTTGGAAGATTGCAAATGTAGTTCCGATCTTCAAAAAAGGTGATAAATCAATAGCATCCAATTACCGTCCCATTAGTCTCACATCAATCATAGGAAAGCTACTAGAGTCAATTATTGCTAGTAAAATTAGAAACCACTTAGAAACATTTAATTTAATAAATTCTTCTCAGCATGGATTCACTCAGGGACGTTCTTGCCTTACACATTTGCTTAGTTTTTTCTCAGAGGTATATGAAGCAGTAGATAATGACAAGTCATATGATATAATATATTTAGATTTCAGTAAAGCTTTCGACAGAGTCCCTCATGAGAGATTGATGAGAAAAGTTGAGGCGCATGGAATAGGTGGGTCGTTGTTGGGATGGATTAGGTCATGGCTAATTGGTAGGAAGCCGAGAGTCAGCATAAATGGTACTAAGTCAGAATGGGGATCAGTCAAGAGTGGTGCCCCCCAGGGATCTGTATTAGGTCCTCTGTTATTTATTATATACATAAATGACCTTGATTTAGGTATAACTAGTAGGATAAGTAAATTCGAAGACGATACTAAAATAGGGAGACCAATAGATTCAGATAGCGACATAGAGTGCCTCCAAAGGGATCTACAGTAGATACCTTACACGAATGGTCAGTAAAATGGCAGATGAATTTTAACATTGACAAATGCAAGGTATTAAAGATAGGGAAGACGAATACTAATGCAAAATATAAACTAGCTAATGCTGAATTAGAAAACTCAGACTGCGAGAAAGATTTGGGTGTGTTTGTTTGCAACGATTTGAAACCTAGAAAACAGTGTATAAGCGTACGTAACAAGGCAAACAGGATTCTAGGGTTCATCTCAAGGAGTGTGAGTAACAGAACCGCCGATGTTATCTTGAAACTTTACTTGTCATTAGTGAGACCTCATATGGATTATGCTGCCCAATTTTGGTGTCCTTATTACAGAATGGACATAGATTCGTTGGAGAGAGTACAGCGAAGAATGACAAAAATGATTCATAAAACTAGAAATCTACCATATGAAGAAAGGTTGAAAAAATTAGGCTTACATTCGTTAGAAAGACGCAGAGTTAGAGGGGATATGATAGAAGTGTTCAAGTGGTTTAGTGGGACAAATAAAGGAGACATGAAAAATGTACTGAAGCTCAGTGATAGCGAAAGAACTCGAACAAATGGTTTCATATTAGATAAATTTCGTTTCAGAAAAGATATAGGCAAATATTGGTTTGGTAACAGAGTTGTAGAGGGTGGAATAGGCTACCGAGTGATATAGTGGGATCAAGAACGATAGGGAGCTTTAAGATAAAATTAGATAGGCATATGGACGAGATGGGTTGGGTGTGAGGGGGATCTACCAGGTGTGGTCCAATCGGCGCTCAGCAGACCCCGTAATCTTGTGTTAACCTCTGACCGTTTTGGTGGGGTCAGTACTCAAGGTATTAGTGAGTTGGGCCTATAATTGGGCCTAGTAATTGGGGTTGGGTGTGACGGGGATCTGCCTTGTATGGGCCGATCGGCTTTTTGCAGACTCCCATTTTCTTATGTTACATAAGAACATAAGAAAATGGGAGTCTGCAAAAAGCCGATCGGCCCATACAAGGCCCTGTCACACCCAACCCCAATTACAAGGCCCAATTATAGACCCATCTCACTAATACCTTGAGTACTGACCCCACCAAAACGGTCAGAGATTAACACAAGATTACGGGGGTCTGCTGAGCGCCGATTGGCCCACACCTGGTAGATCCCCCTCACACCCAACCCATCTCGTCCATACGCCTATCTAATTTTATCTTAAAGCTCCCTATCGTTCTTGATCCCACTATATCACTCGGTAGCCTATTCCACCCTCTACAACTCTGTTACCAAACCAATATTTGCCTATATCTTTTCTGAAACGAAATGTATCTAATTTGAAACCATTTGTACGAGTTATTTCGCTATCACTGAGCTTTAGTACATTTGTCATGTCTCCTTTATTAATTCCACTAACCCACTTGAATACCTCTATCATGTCACCTCTAACTCTGCGTCTCTCTAACGAATGTAAGCCTAATTTCTTCAACCTTTCTTCATACGGAAGATTTCTAATATTATGGATCATTTTTGTCATTCTACGTTGTACTCTCTCCAATGAATCTATGTCCATTCTGTAATAAGGACACCAACATTGACACTTATGTTCTTATGTTCTTATAGAACATCAGTGTTATCAATGTCTGCCAGGTTAGCTTGAATACACTTTAACGGGATGTTTGTATTTTTTCCTGGACCCCCTTCTTCCTAATGTTTATCCCTATTATTTATGAGATTTTAAATCGTTCTTTCCATTAGTTTGGCGATTTTAAGACCAATTGTGCCATTTAGGTGCCGATTGTTGTCCTGGCTAGCGATAGCGAGCCAGTAATTTAGAAGGAAGAAATTTTTCTACCAAAAATGACAACAAAAACTATTCGAAGGGGGATTTTAAGCCTCTACCTTGATCGAGGTCTAGGGAGGAAATATGTGCATGAGAACGACTATATACGGACGACAGTCACAGCCTTAACCTCAACTAATGATGCGATAGGGATCTGCCTTGTGTGGGCCAATCGGCTATCTGCAGACTCCCATTTCGTATGTTCTTATGTTCAACTACTGGAACTGTGGGGAAAATCCTCACAATAATCCAAAAGGAGTGTGAGGATGTGACTGTTGTTTCTCAGATGTCCTCTTACATGTGTCCTCAGTATAAGCAGTGAAATGTTATCCTGTGATTTAATCCTGTAGAAGTATGATGCCTAAAGACGCCCCCCCCCCCACTCCCTGTACCTCTTAACATGGTGGCTACATAAAGTAATTTTATTTATATGACATGTTCTGTAGCTAGCAATTCCATCTACCACCTCCACTAACACCACTACCACCACCACCACCATCACCTCCCATACCATCACCACCACCACCCCCTCCACTACCACTACCACCAACATCAACTCCACTACCACCATCACCTCCCCTACCATCAATACCAACATCACCACCACTACCATCAGCTCCACTACCACCACTACCTCCCCTACCATCACTACCAACATCACCACCACTATCAACATCATTTCCACTACCACCACCCCCTCCACTACCACCACCTCCCCTACCATCACTACCAACATCACTTCCACTACTACCACTACCAACACCCCCTCCACTACCACCACCTCCCCTACCATGACTACCAACATCACCACCACTACCATCACCTCTTTTACCATGACTACCAACATCACCACCACTACCAACACCACCTCCACGTCAGTTCTGTCCTCTTTAACACTGCTCCGAGGGTATTCATGACCATAAAAACAAACGGGGTGGCCTGAGAGTGGGTGTGTGAGCGTGTGTGTGTGTGTGTGTGTGTGTGTGTGTGTGTGTGTGTGTGTGTGTGTGTGTGTGTGTGTGGTGTTTCAAATCAAAACGGCCACAAGCTAAACGGGCACAGTCTCCTACCCTATCATTGCTAAAAAAAAAATAACGGGGGAGACTAAACTAACATGAGGGAGAAGGGGAGGTCAGAAAACCCCCAGCCCCCTTTCAACTCCACTATTTTCTCTGCATGAATGAACTGCTTCAGTAGAGTAATATATAGTGTTAATATATTATAATTAACACTTCATTATTGTACAATCCGAAATTATTTAACCCCGTTTGGTGCGAGGGGGGATATTTTTGAATCCCCTATTTCGCTCCATTAGTTTGGAGATCTTAAGACCCCATTAGTTTGGCGATAATAAGACGCTTAATCCCATTCAAGTGTCGATTGTCTTTCTGGCCGAATGATAGCTATAGTCATCCTCCTATGAAATGAGCTACAAGGTGGAGTCCCTCGCCCTGTGCTGCGGTGTTGTCAAATATTCAAAGCTTTAACAACAAATGTTAGTTTTTCAGGCTATTAACAAATTAATTTTAGCTTTTATGACTATATATATTATATTACAATTTTTAAAGGTTATGTGGTGTTAAGAAACATATCATTTTAAGGATATATAGAAGGAATTTATACAACATATGGCACGCTATTTAGAACATGCTGCCATTTTTCTGGGGACAGCTATAAATAGATTTAAAGAATGGTAGGATATGAGACGTTGCCAAGTAATGTCAATGCGGTTCTGTTGGCTATGCACGCACTCACACACACCCCTACAGATACACACACAAACACACACATACATACACAATCTCCAAAATGCAATATAGCACAATGTAATCCCATCAAAAGAGAGAGAAAGAGAGAGAGAGAGCTGGATAAGAGTAATGGCAACGCTTTAAATAGCCTCAAACTACGACAACATCATCCAGGTCAGACGGTCACTAACCCTCATTCATAGCGCGACCACCATGGAAGGAAAAATTCGCAAAAGTTACTCTCATCTTCATAGCCAGGCAAGGGAGATGCTGTACAATGTAAATAGGTATATACAAATATAGCCTACCTATTATTTCGTTTCTGTAACTTTTATACAAGAATACCAATAACCCTTCCAGACATAAAAACGTCTTTTACATTTATTTCAAGTTTCCCTTCTAAATGTGGTTTTCCTTGGTTTCCCGTTTTCTAAAAGGTTTGTTTTGGTCGACATGTGGCAACACCGCACAGGGCGACCTTGACCTACTTGGAGCTCATTTCAGTTGAGTTTGACTATAGCCTGTACTTGTAAGGAGTCGGTCGGTACACAAACTGAGCTTGAATAGGGTCTGGGTGGGCATTTTTTTTTTTTTTTTTTTTTTTGTAAAGAAGTCTGGGAAGGTTTATATTATAGTGTAGGGGACCCGGGACACATTGTTCGAAAACGGCTGGATGAATTAAAATCATCAACAAATTTAATTCAACTAAACATCCTAATAAACCCACAAGACGGCGGCTCAGAAAGTGTTTAATGAAAAAAAATATATAAACTCCAGTCCAACGTCAACCTTGCGATACCATTTATTTATTTGTTTATTGTATATTTTGTTCCTGGCAAACAGAATGGCCTTTTAATAGGTCAAGGAAATACTTGGGGTATTTAAAGGGACTGGAAAGTAGATACCAGTGGACTTCTCTTTAAATCACCCCAAATCTTTGCTAAGCTTGGGTCAGATCACAGGTCAACAACTTAACCCTTTCACGCATTTATGACGCAGAGTTTGCCAGATTAGCAATATGAAATCGAGTTCTCTCACTCTTATAATTACCTCTCCAAAATTAGTTTTCTGCCCACAGCTAACTCAAAGACAACGGCAGAGGTTGAAGTAACTAAACTAAAGGTTTCTAAATACCCCTGATGGTAACAAAGGCTTTAAAGTATCCCCAATAGGCTCAAAATCGCGTCATATGTCGGAGAGGGTTAAGGGGGGATGGGCGTATTTATTTGCTCATTCATGTATCATTTTAATATTAGTTAGTTACCTTCCTTGACCTCCATCAATCTTAAAAAGACACTCGCCCTAGACCGTCCTTCAAGATAAATGTTTACATTTTTCGATAGAAAATGTCCCGGCCAAAGGCCGTTTCCTATTAAAATACAGGCTTGCTATCACTCGCCAGGAAAAAATCGATACCTAAATGACAAGAAGTCTTAAAATTGACAAATAAATGGAGCGAAAGGTCTTAAAATCACCAAACTAATGGACCAAACGTCGTCAAATGTGAAAACTAATGGGACTAAACATGAGGGCGTAAGCGGGGGGGGGGGGGGGGGTCCAGTCACCCTACTCACCCCTCCTTCGTGATTGACATACAACTTAATCTTCGGCTTTCTTCTTCTTGAAGTTTCAATGCCCATAAATTCTGTCCCTTCCTTTAAAGGGCTAGATCAGTGTAGACATTTAATGGGGCGAACGTCCTAAAATATCAAAACTAATAAGGAAGAAGGGGGTCCAGAAAATAACCTTAAGTGAAAATCTCCCCTTAAATCCTCCCAAAAGATCAAGAAAAACAGAAGCTATCAAGCAATTCAGTATTTATTGATCTTTATTTTATTTATTTGTTTTCGGCCACCACAAGGAGACTTTTTCAGTTATGTCTAAAAATGAAAGAGGTTAAAAATCGATTAACTCTTCATAAACTGGGCCAAATTTGAAAAGGACACTAAAACGGCGAACCCGTTTGGAGGGATTAGGGAAGGGGGGGGGGGGGGGGGGGGGGTAGACCAATTATCCTGTCGGAGTTAATGACTGTCAGGTTTAAAGGCCCAAGTATAATTAAAGGTCCGACAACATATTACACCCCTACACACCACCACCACCACAACCACTATTCACCCTCAATCACCACCACTAATCACCCGCTATCACCACCATCAATCACCCTCTATCATCACCATCACTCATCCACCACTCACCCTATTCATCACCATCACTCATCCACCACCTCCACCACTCACCCTATTAATCACCATCACTCATCCACCACCTCCACCACTCACCCTATTCATCACCATCACTCATCCACCACCACCACCACCACCACCTCCACCATCACTCATCACCACCACCTCAACCACTCACCATATTCATCACCATCCACTCATCCACACCACACACCACACCTTCACCACTAACCCACCAACCACCATAAATCCACTAATCAACAATCCTTCCACCAACCAATCACCCTATATCATCACCATCACTAATCCACCACCACCACTCACCCTCTATCATCACCATCACTCATCCACCACCTCCACCAATCACCCTTTATCATCACCATCACTAATCCACCACCTCCACCACTAACCCTCACCTCCACCAATCACCCTCTATCATCACCATCACTAATCCACCACCTCCACCACTATCCCTCTATCATCACCATCACTAATCCACCACCTCCACCACTAACCCTCACCTCCACCAATCACCCTTTATCATCACCATCACTAATCCACCACCTCCACCACTAACCCTCTAACATCACCATCACTCATCCACCACCTCCACCACTAACCCTATAGTATCACCATCACTAATCCACCACCACCATCCTTCCACGGACATTAGCTTCAAGGCAGTAGTTCCCCTTCCAATTTTCCCTTACCCACTCTAAACCACTGTTTGAACACTTGATCCTCAGTGTTTTGGAGGACAAGCAGCCTACAGGGGTTACTAGATCTGTTGTTGTTTGATTTCCTATGTACCCCTTGTACCATTACTCATCCACCACCACTCACCGTCTATCATCACCATGACTAACCCCCCCCCCCACCATAGGGCCGTCTATCCCCCCCCCCCCTTCTCACCCCAATCAGCACCACCACAACCTTGCCTCCCACCACCATCACCCCCACACACACAAGCACTCAGCACCACCTACTCTACCAGAGCATCACCCATACCAGTTCTCGCCCTCTTAGGTAAACTAGGAGTCAATAACCACTACTCCACCTCCACTATTACTACATCCACCCAAATAGTCCACACACACACTCACACACGTTTCCTTCAACCCCCCCCCCCCCTCACCATACAACCTCTCCACTCCACCCAACCCACACCCTCCCCTCCACCCCACCCTTCCCCTCCCCTCCCCCAGTCATCCCCCCTCCTCACTCCCTCCCCTCAGCACCACCCCCACCCCCTCCCCCCCAACACTCAACAGCCCCTCCTCCACCACAGCTTCACCTACACACCCAGCGTCACCTGGTAACATAAACAAGGTGGTCTAAAAGGAGTCTCCCCAGGTCACCTCATATAAGCAAGAGGATAATATACGGACCAGCTGCGTTCCTGGAGGGTAGAGAGAGACTTTACTAAGGGAGAGAAATGCCAACTTTATCTTTATCCGCCATTTTGGTGAATTAACTATCAAGCCACAGAGGGATAATTTATTTCTGATCGTAAGAACTACGAAAACAAGAGTCTGCAATTTAGGAAAGCCGACTTTTGTCCAGGGCACTTTTTACTAAAAAATGCAAACATTTATCTGGATGGGGGTATAAGAACATAAGAAAATGGGAGTCTGCCGAAAGCCAATCGGCTCACACAAGGCAGATCACTCTCAAACCCAACCCCAATTACAAGGCCTAATTATAGACCCAGCTCACTAATACCATGAGGACCGACCTCACCAAAACAGCTTTATAAATTAAAGCTTGTGGAGGTCTAGGGAGCAAACTAAACACACACACACACACACACACACACACACACACACACACACACACACACACACACACACACACACACACACGTGAAAAGAGTTGAAATCAATATAGATATATGACAAATATAGAGATACCGTCAAACATCCACCCCAAGGCAAAATAGAGAGGCGGATGAACTTCATCAGGCCACAGCCACCCGCCGTAATCGGTTTTCTGTTATAACACATACACACACACCACAAACACAAACCTTAAAGCTTACCCACCAAACCAAAAGCTACGCTCACTGGATAAAAAGCTAACCAATGCATCCCTGAAAACTATAAGATGAAACGGACCACTGAGTCCCTGAAAGCTATAGTGTGGGTAAGTACTAAGCACTAAATAAAAGCTAACCATTGTATCCCTGAATGCTATAAACCCCAGGTCAGCTATAAAGCGTACAAGTGACAGAGAGGGTTAAGGAGGGTCAACTGATTTGTTTTTATCTTTCTCTCTGTTTTTCTCTTTCTCTGGCTTCTATCCATTCGGACCCATTCAGCCAACTGCTTTAAGACGTTTATCCCCATCCAGGTGTCGATTTCTTCCTGGCGAGCGATAGCGAGCCAGCATTGTATGGAGAAGCCGGAGACATTTTTCTATTGAAAAATGTACAAATTTAGCTTGCTGTAATACAAATACAAATATATATATATTATATACAATATATACTGTATAAACGTCTTAAAACAGTGGGCTGAAAGGGGCCGAATGGATACAAACTAAAGAGAGAGGGCGAGAAAGAAAAAAAGCTAGGTGGGCCCCCTTAAGCACTAAATAAAGAGCCCCTGAGTGTGTACCTGTCCCCGCCCTCACTATCTACTCTTTAGCCCCAGTACGTTCGCCCCATCATTAGTTTGGCGATTTTAAGACCTTTTATCCCATTAGCTTGGCGATTTTAAGATCATTCGCCTGATTAGTTTGGCGATTTTGAGACCTTTCACCCAATGTATTTGTCAATTTTAAGACCTTTCGTGTCATTTAGATGTCGATGTTTTCCTGGCGAGCGACAGCAAGCCTGTAATTTAGGAGGAACCGGCCTTCGACCCGTGACATTTTTACTACCGAAAAATGTACAAATTTATCTGGAAACCTATAAAACCCGTGACGGCTATAAAGTATGGGTAAGAATATAAGAAAATAAGAAAACGGGAGTCTGAGAGGAATCTGCCTTGTGTGGGCAAATCAACTGTCTGCAGAATCCCATTTGTGTTATGTTCTTATGCAGAGAGCCGACTGGCCCACACACGGCAGATCCCTTTCACAGCCAACCGACTGTCCCACACACGGCAGATCCCTTTCACAGCCAGGGTATCTGGTGAAGTAGTAAGTAAAGAGCTTGTGAGTGTGTACCTGTCCCCGGCCTCACTATCTCCCCCTTAATTAACCCAGATAAGCCACCTCCACTAGAACCACATCATCTATAGGGAGAGTCCGCATACCCTCATCTCTATAGGGAAGTTGGTATACCCTCCTCTCTATAGGGAGAGTTGGTATAACCTCATCTATGTAGGGATAGCCGGCATACCCTCATCTCTATAGGGAGAATTGGTATAGCCTACCCTCATCTCTATAGGGAGAATTGGTATACGCTCATCTCTATAGGGAGAATTGGTATACCCTCATTTCTATAGGGAGAATTGGTATACCCTCATTTCTATAGGGAGAATTGGTATACCCTCATTTCTATAGGGAGAACTGGTATACCCTCATCTCTATAGGGAGAATTGGTATACCCTCATTTCTATAGGGAGAACTGGTATACCCTTATTTCTATAGGGAGAACTGGTATACCCTCATTTCTATAGGGAGAACTGGTATACCCTCATTTCTATAGGGAGAACTGGTATACCCTCATCTCTTATAACAGTCGTTCGGTTGCTCTGGGTCGGCATGATGAGGAGATGGGTTGGGTTTGAAAGGGATCTGCTGTGTGTGGGTCAATCGGCTCTCTGCACACTCCCGTTGTATTATGTTCTTATGTATCAGCGACTTATTTACCCCTTCTGTACCAGCTACGTCTTTTTAACTATATTAGTGCTACAATTAAACGATTTTATTCAGTTTTAAAAGGGTCACCAGCAATTAACAGGCTTCAAATAACCCTTGTTCTACCACAGTTCTTTCTTAAACTGCATACAATTATGTGCAACCGGAACAATGCTGGAGAAGGTTTAGGATGAGGTTGAGGCTGGGGAGACTAAATAGTTTTCGATGCCATATAAATATCTAGATACGCTATTCAAATGGTTAATATATTGGCAGATGAAGTTCCATGCAAATATGCGCAGTGTATCAACGTTTAATACACAGTATATCAGTGCATTAAGGGGAGGCTTTTAATGTGTTTCCTAGACTTCCATCAAGCTTGAAATTATACCCCCTTGACCCCCTTTCAAAATAAATGTGTACATTTTTCGGTAGAAAAATTTCCCGGCCGAAGGCCGGTTACTCTTAAATTACAGGCTCGCTATCGCTCGCCAGGATAAAATCGACACCTAAATGGGACGAAAGGTCTTAAAAGTGACATAAATGGGATGAAAGTTCTTAAAATCGCCAAACTAATGGGGCGAACATCTTAAAATCTCAAAAGCAATAAGGCTAAACATGAGGGAGAAAGGGGTCAAGAAAAAAATCCCTCAAGTGGAAATCTCCCCTTAAGCCTTTGGGAATATGACGCTTTTTAGCAGTTGATTGTGGTTATCATTAGACGATTGTATACAGCTTAGGAAAGATCTGTGGGATTTGAAAGGGTAAAGACTATTTCAATCAACTCTCTGAATTCCACATACCCATCCTAATATGAATACAATCGTCTAAATATAAGAAGTGAATGAGTTGATAAGTAGAGAGTGGCAGTGCATTCAGAGTCTGCCGTGCAACATTCACTTTAAGGGGAGGCTTTTAGTTTGTTCCCTAGACCTCCATCAAGCTTACAATTACACTCCCTAGACCCCCTTTCAAGATAAATTTGTACATTTTTCGGTAGAAAAATTACAGACTCGCTAACAACGCTCGCCAGGAGAAATTTGACACCTAAATGGCTCGAAAGGTCTTAAAATTGACAAAAATGGGGCGAAAGTTCATAAAATCGCCAAACTAATGGGGCAAACGTCTTAAAATCTCAAAAGCAATGGGGCTAAATATGGAGAAAGGGGTCCAGAAAAAAATCCCTCGCGTGTAAATCTCCCCATAAGCTGTCACGGTATAGACTTTGATGCCGTGTATCATATCACTCTATCGTACTTTATATTAAATGATTGGTGGATGGCTTGATGAATAACACACACACACACACACACACACACACACACACACACACACACACACACACACACACACACACACACACACATAGACACACACACGTGAAAATAGATTAGGACAACTAGGAGATAAAAGTACATGAAATTTATGAAGAATATATAGATGTAGTCAAACACACAAAAACACACACATACACACACACACACACACACACACACACACACACATAGACACACACACGTGAAAATAGATTAGGACAACTAGGAGATAAAAGTACATGAAATTTATGAAGAATATATAGATGTAGTCAAACACACACACACACACACACACACACACACACACACACACACACACACACACACACACACACACACACACACACACACACACAGCCCGTAGCCTAGTAGGTAGAGCTCTCGTCTCACACACGAGGGGTCGGGGGTTCAATCCCCGGCCGGGCGGAGACAAATTGGGCTTGTCTCCTTTCATGTGTTAGCCTCAGTTCACCTAGCTGTAAATAGGTACCTGGAATAAGTGGATGACGTTGTGACGTCCCATCTGGGGTTGGCAAAAATGGTACAAGGCGAAATGGGTATCATATGGTTCACCTAAGCTGATGGCTACCTAAGCCTTCGGGCGAGACGGTACCGTCTATAGTGAGAATGGTACCATACAGATCCACCCTAAGCCTTCGTTTCCGATGTCGCCAATTGGCTAAATACAGACTACACACACATCCACAGCCATTCCAACGATACATATAACACCTACACATATAGGAGGCGGGAAATAACGAGCATGCTCACTCCCGCAATACAACTAGAGTAAGTACAACTAGAGTAAGTACACGTAAACACACACCCATGCACATAAGTCTAATAAAAAAATTGTTCTATAGTACACATACATTTTACAAAGCAGTCTACAGTATATAAAATTATTGAACACTTACATTGATATCGGTGGGACCCGGGGAAAATACCAACATCTGAAAAATAATAAGATGCATTGTAACACATAAGAACATAAGAAAATGGGAGTCTGCAAAAAGCCGATCGGCCCATACAAGGCAGATCCCTGTCACACTCAACCCCAATTACTAGGCCCAATTCACTAATACCTTGAGTAGCCGACTGACCCCACCAAAACGGTCAGAGATTAACAGAAGATTACGGGGGGGGGGGGGGGGGTCTGCTGAGCGCCGATTGGCCCACACCTGGTAGATCCCCCTCACACCCAACCCATCTCGTCCATATGCCAATCTCATTTTATCTTAAAGCTCCCTATCGTTCTTGATCCCACTATATCACTCGGTAGCCTATTCCACCCATCTACAACTCTGTTACCAAACCAACAACTCTGTTACCAAACCAATGTTTGACTATATCTTTTCTGAAACGAAATTTATCTAATTTGAAACCATTTGTTCGAGTTCTGTCTCCTTTATTTGTCCCACTAAACCACTTGAACACCTCTATCATATCCCCTCTAACTGCGTCTTTCTAACGAATGTAAGCCTAATTTTTTCAACCTTTCTTCATATGGTAGATTTCTAATATTATGAATCATTTTTGTCATTCTTCGCTGTGCTCTCTCCAACGAATCTATGCCCATTTTTGTCATTCTTCGCTGTACTCTCTCCAACGAATCTATGTCCATTCTGTAATAAGGACACCAAAATTGGACAGCATAACCCATATGAGGTCTCACTAATGACGAGTAAAGTTTCAAGATAACATCGAACACATACGGTAATAATTGATTGATTGATTGGTTGTTTATTTATACCCACACATGGGCTAAGACATTACATTAATTGCTAGATACAGCAAAATGATGTAATTTCCAAGGAAGTTGTATGACGAACATGAGGTACTTGATTCCTGATAATCAAAAGATGTAGCACCTTGCACAATTTACCACACCCTGAAGACTAAATTCTTGTTAGGGAGAGCATTTGAGAGTCAGATAGATTAAATAAATAAATAAAAAATAATATTTATAATTATAATACTAATATTATTATACATAAATAATAAGAATGAATATAGCACAAACACACACAGTTACTCTCTCTCTCTCTCTCTCTCTCTCTCTCTCTCTCTCTCTCTCTCTCTCTCTCTCTCTCTCTCTCTCTCTCTCTCTCTCACACTAGACTTGAGGGGTAGAGTGGATTATTTTTCTCAGTAAGGTATTCGTTTTCCCTTCCACAGACAAAGGTGAAGGGAGGGGTGACTGAGATAAAAATGGTCGCCTCCGAGTTAGGGACGCTTTTTTAACAAGGTTTTCGTGATATTAATTAAAAAAAAAAACGCACGTAAAAGTAACATTATTTTATTCGAGAAGTTTGTAGAACGACCAAAACTGTTATTGTTATAGATACCAAAAAAGTTGTAGTATACAGTATTAAAGATGGATTACTTCTTATATACCGAAGGAATACTGTGGGAATGAGTGTTGTTTACAGAGATTAGATGGATTAGCATTTCCATTTCTAAAGGTAAAAGTAATTGTTTCAGGTTATTTTGTGCATTAACAGCGCTCCGAAGGGAAATAATTATTTAAGGGTGGGGTGGGGGGAATGGGCATATTTACTTGCTTATTTATATATATTTTGCTTATATTTTTGTTTCCTCACTAGACCTCCATCAAGCTAAAAAAAAACACCCCCTAGACAGGGGGTCTAGGGGGTGAAGATAAATTTGTAAATTTATCGGTAGGTAAATTTCCCGGCCGAAGGTCGATTCCTCTTAAAGTTACAGGCTCGCTCGCTCGCTAGGAAAAAATCGACACCTAAATGGCACGACAAGTATTAACATTGACAACAAAATGGGGCAAAAGGTCTTAAAATCGATAAACTAAGGGGGGGCGAACGTCTTAAAATCTTAAACTAATGGGGTTAAACATGAGGGAGATGGGGGCGGGGGGGTCAGAAAAACTAACCATGGCACAGGTAGAAATGGCAAGCTATATTTTATGTACAGAGGATAGCGTCCAGATGTTTTGCCTATTTACCGTACTATAAATTTGTTTTGCTCTTCCTCCATGATATACAGTATATTGACAAAATACAAGAATGAAATCCAATAAAGTTGTGAGCTCAGTTGATCACAAAAGGTCTCACCCAGTACTTCCCTCCTGGTTGCCATAGAAACCCCTTGATAATACTTAAGTCGAGCATTATTCATACAGCAGGGTTGGCTGTTTAAAAGCTCCTCTACCACTTTCTGTATTCCTTAGATGTGTGTGTGTGTGTGTGTGTGTGTGTGTGTGTGTGTGTGTGTGTGTGTGTGTGTGTGTGTAATAATAATAATAATAATAATAATAATCGGTTTATTTCAAGCCGGCAGCCAATGGGGCTGAAAATACACAGACTTAACCTAGATCTTATCCTAAGGGATCAATAGACTGATCCTGGCTGCTAACGAGAGCGCCTACATACTCCCGAAGGAGTAGGACGTGGGCAGGAGACTTTGTGGGGCCCCCGAGGCGGTCCGTCCAGACCTTGCCTTCACGGCCAGGGAAATTTTTTGAGAGAACTTCTCCTGCCGGCGCGTGGGATTGAACCCCCGACACCAGAGCTAGTGCTCCCAATACAGAGTGTGTGTGTGTGGGGGGGGGGGGGGGGGGGGTGTCAGTCCTAATGGTGTTAGTGAGCTGGGCTTTATGAGCCCACTAACAGGGGTACCCGGCGTTGCCCGGGTAATCAACATAATCACCATCACTACTACCACCACTACTACTACCATAATCACCATCATCAATCACTACTACCACAATCATCACAATACTACTACTACCATAATCACCGGCCTCGACCTCCCTGTGCCTCATTAAACGGCGACCTCGATTTCGGCCGCTAAATTATCTCCGATTTTGGATCTGACCTCATCCGTACCCCCATTATGGGGGGGCTGCGAATAACTTTCGTTCCATACACTTTTTCGATCGGAGGCCTCCTGCTGCCCCAAACGGTCCTTTTTCCGATTTCGCGCCCATTTTCTCCGTCCCTTTCACCCTGGGGACCCCTCTATGACCTGACCCAGGTCAATTGAAATCCACATGCAAAGTTTCAGCTCCCCAGGTCCAAAACTGCGGCCGCCTATAAAGAACACACAGACAGACAGACAGACAGACAGAAACCGTAAATATTATATAGAAGATAAGGCTTATAATTAGGCCTTATAATTGGGGTTGGGTGTGAGAGGGATCTGCCTTGTTCTGCAGACTCCCATATTCTTATGTTCTTATGTGTGTGTGTGTGTCTATATATTTATTTAAATTAATATTTATATTTTATTTATATACCGGTACTCATTTTTATTTTTATTTTGCTTAACCCTATTTGGGCCGAGGAGGGTATTTTTGGGCCTCCCCTGTTTCGCTCCAGTAATTTGGAGGTTACAAGACGTTTCACTTTATTAGTTAGGCGATAATAAGACACTTCGTTCCATTCAGGTCTCGATTTTTTTCTGAGCGAGCGAAAGCAAGCATGTACTATAACTTAAGGGGGGATGGGCCGCTTTTCTGGACCACTTTCTCCCTCATGTTTAGCCCCCATTAGTTTTCAGATGTTAAGATGTTTACCCCATTAGTTAGTCAATTTTAAGACCTTTCGCCCCATTTCTTCGTCAAAATTAAGACCTTCCGTGCTATTTAGGTGTCTATTTTTTCCCTGGCTAACGATAGTGAGCCTGTAATGTTGGAAGAACCGGCCTTCGGCCGGGAAATTTGTCTACCGAAAAATGTACAAATTAATCTAGAAGGGGGATCTAATGGATGTTTGTTTTTTTATATTTGATGGAGGTCTAGGGAGGAAACTAGAAAAATAATGAATACATGCAAAAATCGCCCAAAGAGTGAACCATCTCCCCAAGAAATCCACAATTTTGGTTGAAGGGAGTCTGGATGGGCATCATTTAGCTGAAGGAGGTCTGGGAAAGCATTTTTGTTACCCTAGGGAACAAACTAAAATACATTGCTCGAATATGGCCACAAACAAACACAATCATCAATATAAATACTACACAATATTACAACAATAACATAAGAAAATGGGAGTCTGCAGAAAGCCGATCGGCCCACACGAGGCATATCCCTGTCACACCCAACCCCAATTACAAGGCCTAAGTATAGATCCAACAATACAACAATATGCCTAAAGACGTCAGACTAGATAGGGTTAACCTTTTTCAGTGACCTGGCTTGTCATTCTTGCTAACATTAGACGATCTTATACAGTTTAGGAAAGACGTCTAGCCATCAAAGGGGTAAACTCGATCTCAATTAACGTTTATCGTCCAACAGATGTTTCCTAAGTTAATACAATCGTCTAATGATAACACTCCAGACTTTTAATAAATACAAAACAAATATATAATGTGAAAGTTTGATTGTGTTAAGCTAGTTTGAAGCCTATATTTAGGTATAATTAGGGGATTTGGGGCAGTTAAGGAAAGATTTGTGGTAGCTAAAAGAGTTAAAGAATCTAGTTTGAAGCCTTGTAATTGCTAGAGGTCCTCCCCATGCTTAAGAAACTCGCTTAGTAGTAGCCAAAATATAATGACAAGGATGTCACCGATATTCAAAGGGTTAACATATTATGTTCAAATGTTAATTGACCATGTTATTATTATATATATATATATATATATATATATATATATATATATATATATATATATATACATATATATATATATACCGGTATATATATATATATATATATATATATATAATTATTATATATATATATATATGTATATATATATATATATATATATATATAATTATATATATATATTATTTTTTACCAGCATATTAATTAACTTTGCAGAATGAATGACACAGATTCCGGGAAATATCAGATTTAAAAAATGTTAAGGCTCTGTTTTCTGCTCTTTCTCCCTCTCTCTCACACACACACGCACTGAATAACTCACTCACTCACTCTCACTCTCACACACACCCACTAAATAACTCACTCACATTCACTCTCACACACAACAATAGGTAGCATCCAATACCCAACCTGTCCCCCCCCCCCCACAAATATTTCATTGTTCACCGTTCTGAGAATCCCACTACCCACGTGACCTTTCCTTACAGCAGTCGGTTCTTCTGTCGGTCTCTCATATCGGAGTTAAGTAGGGCAGCAATGCAAGGTGTTTTTTCTAGGTTATCTCTTCATTTTGGCGTGTTACCTAATTCTATTTAATGTCTCTCTCTCTCTCTCTCTCTCTCTCTCTCTCTCTCTCTCTCTCTCTCTCTCTCTCTCTCTCTCTCGATGAAACGTCTTAGTATCGCCAAACTTACAGAGCGGAACAGGAAAGGTACAAAAAGCTCCACTTCGGACCCCCCCCCCCTAAAAAAAAAGGCATATTCACAATGTGTTGACTTTTTATACCCTACATAAATTAATACAATTGCACGTTTTGAAGTTGCAAATATTGTGCTAGACTTCCAGTCAATCCGGACTGTCTTATGGGGTCCGCAAGGTCTGTGTAGACTGTATGTATATGTAACTCTAGGGAACTCTCTCCCCCTTTCCCTCTTCCCTCAATCATCAGCGTCATGTATTAAAAACTCGAGAGATAGCAAGCAAAAGGAGAGATACCATGGATTAAAACCCTGTACCTGTAACCCAAATACGAGAGAGAGAGAGAGAGAGAGAGAGAATTACAGTTACAAGGAGTTAGTATTTCAAAAGGCCTTCTGGTCCATTCCGGGGAGATATAGCAAAATACTGTTTTCTTCTTAAGCTACATTACTGAACAACTGTTTACAACTTCTGTGAGAGAGAGAGAGAGAGAGAGAGAGAGAGAGAGAGAGAGAGAGAGAGAGAGAGAGAGAGTAGGAGAGAGAGAGAGGAGAGAGAAGAGGAGAGAGGAGAGAGAGAGAGAGAGAGAGAGAGAGAGAGAGAGAGAGAGAGAGAGAGAGAGAGAGAGAGAGAGAGAGAGAGAGAGAGAGAGAGCAAATCTAGGCCGTTTAAATTAGTGCATCCTTAACTAATATAAAGAAAACTGAAGGATTACAACAGAAAATGGGGGCAACTCAAGTAAATCTAGGCCGCTTAATAAATGACTATCCCTACCGAATCTCAAGTGTATTGCCTTATCACAATCACTATAATCACTATCCACAAACGCCGCGGCCCAACTAATCACCCGCTAGCCTGGATTACAATATGTAGGTTGCTAAAAGTGTAACACGGTATGCAATAGTATTTAGGAACAGGAGCGGGTTTTCTATTATTTTGTATTAATTTATTGGTATTTATTTATATATTGGCAATAGTAACTAGGTACAGGGGTGTGTTTTCTTTTACTTTTATTAATGTATTTATTTATTTATTTTGTTATCTGCCTTGTGTGGGCCAATTGGCTCTCTGCACACTCCCATTTTATTGTGTTCTTAATGGGGCTAAACATGAGGGAGAAGGGGATGCAGAAAGCCCCCCCCCCCTCTTAATGACCTATGATTATGTATTAACTCTTTCACGCACATATGACGCAGAGGTTGCCAGATTAACAATAAGAAATAGAGTTCTCTCACTCTTATAATTACCTCTCCAAAATTAGTTTTCTGCCCACAGCTAACTCAAAGACAACTGCTGAGGTTGAAGTAACTAAACTAAAGGTTTCTAAATACCCCTGATGGTAACAAAGGCTTTAAAGTATCCCTAATAGGATCAAAATAGCGTCATAAGCGTGAAAGGGTTAACTTCATTTTTGTGTTTACATTATTGTGGCAGGGGTTTATTATATTGTACTTTATGTTATGTTATCATTAAAATATGGTAAATATTCATTGTACTTTATCTTGTATAATTATATAGTTTGTCAATTTGTATTTCATTTTATTGTATACATTTATTTTAGTTTATGTTATAAATTACCGGTATATATATATATATATATATATATATTTTTTTTTTTTTATCTTTGCCAGACTAGGTAATTCCTGAGAATTAAGTCCATTGTATCACTTCTTATATTGTTCCTTCACATTGAAAACTAAACCGTAAATAATATTATATATTTTATTGAGGGGGGAATGGCTATGTATTTGCTAATATATTTTGCTTTATATTTTTTTTTAGTTTCCTCAATCAAGCTTAAAACAAAAAACCCTAGAACCCTCTTTCAAGATATATTTGTACATTTTTCGGTAGAAACATTTCCCGGCCGAAGGCCAATTCCTTCTATACAAACAGGCTCGCTATCGCTCGCCAGGAATAAATCGACACCCAAATGGCACGAAAGGTCTTAATATTGACATAGCAATGGGTTGAAAGGTCTCAAAATAGCCAAACTAACAGAACGAACGTTTTAAAATCTCAAAACTAATATGCTAAACACGAGGAAGAAGGGGGTCCAGAAAAAAGCGACTACCTCCCCCTTAACCCATTCAGGACTTATTCTACTTGTTATCTTGTTACTTCACACTGGATAAGTTCCGCTTTACAAATTAAAATGTAAAACTTGCAAACTAAACAAACCAAAACTGGTACAAAGACAATATAAAGTCAAATTAACTTATCAAAATCGCTAACTTGCAAACTAAACAAACCAAATCTGGGACAAAGACAATATAAAGTCAAATTAACTTATCACAATCGCTATGTGGAAAATATAGGTAGGCATTGGTTAGGGAACAGAGTCGTAGAAGTGTGGTATAGATTGCCTATAGTCCACAGTAACCTCTCATAACTAAATATAGGACTACAGTAAGCGAGCTAATATGTCTACCAAACAGGAACACTTGGCTAGGGAATATGTGTAAAAATGGACAGCTCATTTGCTCTAGCCCTTTTTGAGTTACAGAGGTTAGAGGTTACGATTTATGCCCAACCTAGGATGAACGGACTATAGTGCAGTGATTAGCTCAGGAACGGAAGAAGGTTTCAAGTGCAAACTGGATAGTCATATGAATGATAACTATCCTGTCCTGGCCAAAGGCCGGTTCCTCCTAAACTTACAGGCTCGCCAGGACAAAATTGACATATAAATGGTACGAAAGGTCCTAATAATGACAAAGGAGTGGGGTGAAAGGTCTTAAAATTGCCAAATTAATGGAACGAACGTCTTAAAATCTCAAAACTCTTATGCTAAACATGAGGGAGAAGGGGCCCAGAAAAAGTGACTACCTCCCCCTTAAACTCAATCAAATCTTCAAAATATCTAGAATAACATTAAAGATAGCACCCTGGGGCGGTATTTATAAAGCACTTTTAGGCTTAAAAGTAGCTTTTAAAGATGGCGGCCACTTTTAAAAGGTAAAAGTTGGGTAAAAAAACTTTTAGCAGCTAAAAGTAGCTTTTAAACCCGGCGAAAACTAAAAGCCCTCCTGGGGACTTTTAGCGCTTAAAAGTTACTTTTAGAGGACGATGAAGATGGTTGAATAACAAATCCGCCACCCCCTGCCAAGGAATTTTCATGTTAAAAAGACCAATTGGATTAATAGGCCTATCATACTACTCAAAGGTGATCCACTGTGTGTTCTCCAACGAATAAGCTATATTAGAAAGTAACCTACGACCATATATTATATCAACCTACTTTAAACATTTCGATTCATACTGTATATATTATGTCCGACTACATTTTTTGCCGCGGTCGGTCTCTCTATTTTTAGATGGGTAAATCCAAGGTTAAGAGATAAAACAAAATTCTTATGTTCTTATGTTCTTAAATCTCTTAACCTTGGATAAATCCCCTCCTCCGCCCACAACCGGTATAGTTCCAGCGTCCTCGTTGACAAACGCCTATACTGTACTTGTTGGAAGAACATTAACAAATAGACCAAATTAAAGGAGTGTAGAAGGACTAACATATAATATTAGATTGTTGTTGTTGTTTTTGGCGCACTCTCCCATCCAGGAGTTCGTTCTATGAACGATGGCTGTTTCCTTATTGTTATTTGTATTTGTTAAACATTTTCATATTACTTATATATTTCTTTTCTCAAATTAACGATAGTCTCCCTCCCTTTTAGAACTGTTCTTATAATCTCTGCTACCCTTTTTAATTCATTTTGTTCAAATATTTCCCTCAAGTTGTCCCTACCTCTCAGATCTTTGTATAGGTCTTCGTATGATTCATAGTTGAACAGGTGCATTTGATTTTCATTTTCATTTTGACAAATATCGCACAATAGGTTAGATTCATATTTGAAGTTTTCTTTTACTTCTATCATTCTTGTCCTTGTCATAAAAATTGTTCTGGCATTTTCAAAGCTTAAGTCCTCAATATAATTACTTGATATGTCTTGTTCAACAGCTTCTCTAGTTTTACTTTTACTTTCGATTGTCACATGATATGCCTATTTCATAAACATCCGAGACCAATTTAAGTAGCCTATTTGCACCCTATTTTTTCGCAAATTACTGTAAACTGGGGTGATTTCGGACTGCGGCCATAACTTCGGACTTTGGCGATAATATGTAATTAGCCATTGTCATTATACAATGGAAACGCTTTTACCATACTTTTCAAGAATACTTCGGACATTATTTAGGAAAAGGATAAGGATATTATGGGAGATAATTTTAGGAGGCTTCCTGGATTACGGCGCACGGCGCATTATCACTACACATCACTTGACCTAGTTAAATCTCTACAATGTGTTTACAGTCAGGAGAAATTGTAAAAAACAAACTAGGAAAATTTCCGAAATTACCCCACTTTACGAATTGTGTAAACTCGCGAATTTGGCAACTATCTCAGATGCTGCCACACCGGAGTATGCAATTGTTTTGGTATGGTAAATATATTACCCTTTCAATTTAGCAATATATAATTGATTTCACAATAACAAAATATTGCATAATTACCCTAATGTTTTATAGTAATTAGTATATGCAATTAGAAGCCTATACTTACCTATTAATAGCGGTTGTGGCAGCTTTCTTAACGCTTCCACTAAAAGCTGCTTTTAAATGTTTTATGAATAACTTTTAAGGATTTTCTTTTAGTTAAATTTACTTTTAGGGACATTTTTAAATTCTTTTATAAATACCGGCCCTGGTATACTGTAAAGCCGGTATCACACGGGAGTATTTATAGTCAACATTCGATGATCAACATTTTTCTGGCAACATTTCTGGAATATTTTACACTGGTATCGGAAACTAGACTGTTGATAAATGAATTTAGGTGATCGAAATAGTGTACATGTTGACCTCATAAGCTGCCAGACCAGTGTTGAGGGAAAGAGAGCTCGTGTGATACGGGTAGTGCTGCTCTCTCATTGACGTCATTCAGTAAGCCATATAATACGTTCACCCTTTCAAGATATCATGACTGAATACTTCTTTGTTTGTATTCAGTTATGGAAGGGTATATGGAAGTCAGAGGGTAAATTGGAATAGCCTTTACCCTGTTGATGACCACACATCCTTCCTAAGCTGTATAAAACCGTCAAATGATAGCAAAAATAAACTGGTTTCTGGCTACAGTAAGAAGGATGGTACTCTCTCTCTCTCTCTCTCTCCTTGACGTCACTCACTAAGCCATACCATAATACGTTAACCCTTTCAAGATATCAGGACATAATACTGTTTTGTTTGTGGCTATTATTAAGAGGGGTAGTGCTTCTTTTTTGGTCAATATATTTATCTATTTATTTATTTTTAAGTTTCCTCGCTAGACCTCCATCAAGCTTAGAAAAAACACTCCCCCAAGACCCTCCTTCAAGATAAATTTGTAAATTTTTTGAAAAAAATATCCCGGCCGAAGGCCGGTTCTCCTATAACAGGCTCGCTATCGCTCGCCAGGGAAAAACTCGATACCTAAATAACACGAAAAGTCTTAATATGGACAAAGAAATGGGGGCGAAAGGTCTAACAAAACGTCAAACTAATGAGCTAAACGTCATAACATCTGAAAACTAATGGAACTAAACATGAGGGAGAAGGGAGTCCATAAACAACCCCTACCCCTTAATGAACTACTACTGTACTACATGGGAACAATGTCGGGTTGCGTAATATCCCTCCGTAATCTGATATTAACCCTTTTTCGCAGCCACTTCCATGATACCCAACAATATACCAGCCGCGAAGAAGTCGTCATTCCTCTCTATATACCCAGATTTATCTATATTATTCGATTATTAGTTGTACTAGTGATTTTAAGTTAGGTTATTAATGTGCGAAAGGGTTAATTAAAGGATAATATTAACGTGGTTATCATCATCTTGCATCTGTCCTTATCTAAGATGAGGTACAGATAGCTCAGTCGCAAAGGTAAATACAGATTGAGTGAAAGTTAATATCAATAAATACCATATTTCACAAAGCTTTACTGTATATCCAGGATATTTGTGTCGATCCTTCGCTACCCTGACGCCATTTCCTCGACATCTGACAGACATTGCAACATGACAGAACGAAGGGCAGGCATAACATTATCTCACACCCCGTATTTTCGTCGTCACTGTAGCTAGTTGATAAGATAATAATACCCCATTGATAATATTTCCCCCATTGCTCCCTGGTGTTGACATTATGAGCTGTGTGTTATATCCCTGCAGTGGGCTACCCGCCACGTTCCGATACACTGCTGGTCTTCGGATCACGGAAATTGTACGGATTTGTAGCGTGAAGCCGGGAAAGAGAATTGCGTTACTTTCGTGTGCGTGATTACCGGGAATGGCGTTGTTATTGAAGTGCGTGCCGGTAACGAGAATTGCCTTGCCTTAGAGTGCATGATTAGCGAGAATAGTGTTGTTCTGGAGTGCGTGATTAGCAAGAATAGTGTAGTTTTGGAGTGCGTGATTACCGATAATAGTATCGTTATAGTGCGTGTCGTTGACGAGAATTGCGTTGTTATTGGAGTGCGTTATTGGCGAGAATACTATTGTTATTAGAGTGCGTGATTGGCGAGAATAGTGTTGTTTTGAAGTGCGTGATTGCCACACACATTACTTACATATAGTTATACATTATTCTTACACATTACTCACACTACACCGTGTTCCAAATAAGTAGGCCAAAACTCTTGAACATTAACCCCTATAACTCACAGACGTATACAGTAATCGAACTAATATTTCTACCATGTGGAAAGTGTCAGCCAGGGAATAGGTGTGGACATTTATAGCCCATTTACTCTAGCCCATTTTCAGTTACAGTGGTTGGGGTTAACAATGCCTACCCACTTGAAACAGGGTATAGTCTGATGGGGGTAGCAACAGAGGGTTCTTAGGGGGTTCTTAAGGGGCAGGTACTCGCTTTTTCTGGACCCCCTTCTCCCTCATGTTTAGCATATTAGTTTTGAGGTTTGAAGACGTTCGTTCCGTTAGTTTGGCGATTTTGAGACCTTTCGCCTCAATTCTTCGTCAATTTTTAGAGCTTTCGTGCCATTTAGGTATCGATTTTTCCAGGCAATCCATACTGAAGATTCTTAAAAATTACAAATTTATCTCGAAGGTGGACTTTGGTGTGTGTGTTGGTGTGTTGGTGTGTGTGTGTGTGTGTGTGTGTGTGTGTGTGTGTGTGTGTGTGTGTGTGTGTGTGTGTGTGTGTGTGTGTGTGTGTGTGTGTGTGTGTTTCATTTGTTTTATTGAGCTTGATGGTGGTAAGGGAGCAAAAACTACATACTAAATATAATAAAATTTATATATATATATAAGAACATAAGAACATAAGAAAATGGGAGTCTGCAGAAAGCCGATTGGCCTAAGCAAGGCAGATCCCTGTCCCACACAACCCCAATTACAAAGCCCAATTATAGGCTCAACACTCTAATACCCTGAGGATCATCTTACCAAAACGGTTAGAGATTAACGCAGGATTACGGGGGTCTGCAGAGCGCTGATTGGCCCAACCCTGCTGATCCCCCTTCACACCCAACCCTTCTCGTCCATATGCTTATCCAATTTTATCTTAAAGCTCCCTATCGTTTTTAATCCCACTATAGCACTTGGTAGTCCATTCCACCCATCTACAACTCTGTTACCAAACCAATATTTGCCTATATCTTTTCTGAAACGAAATTTATCTAATTTGAAACCATTGGTACGAGTTCTTTCGCTATCACTGAGCTTTAGTACATTTGTCATGTCCCCTTTGTTAATCCCACTAACCCACTTGAACACCTCTATCATATCCCCTCTAACTCTGCGTCTCTCTAACGAATGTAAGCCTAATTCTTCAACCTTTCTTTATAAGGAAGATTTCTAATATTATGGATCATTTTTGTCATTCTACGTTGTACTCTCTCCAATGAATCTATGTCCATTCTGTAATAAGGACACCAAAATTGAACAGCATAATCCATATGGGGTCTCACTAATGACAAGTAAAGTTTTAAGATAACATCAGCAGTTCTGTTACTCACACTCCTTGAGATGAACCCGAGAATCCTGTTTGCCTTGTTTCGAACGCTTATACACTGTTGTCTAGGCTTCAAATCATTGCTAACAAACACACCTAGATCTTTCTCACAATTCGAGTTTTCTAATTCCACATTAGCTAGTTTATATTTAACATTTGTATGCATCTTCCCTATCTTTAATACCTTGCATTTGTCAATGTTAAACTTCATCTGCCAATTTACTGACCATTCGTGTAAGGTATCTAGATCCCTTTGGAGGCACTCTATATCTCTATCTGAATCAATTGTTCTCCCCATCTTGGTATCGTCTGCAAATTTACTTATCCTACTAGTTATACCTAAATCAAGGTCATTTATGTATATAACAAACAACAGAGGACCTAATACAGATCCCTGGGGGACACCACTTTTGACTGCTCCCCATTCTGACTTCGTACCATTTATGCTGACTCTCTGCTTCCTACCAATTAGCCATGACCTAATCCATCCCAACAACGCCCCACCTATTCCATGCGCCTCAACCTTTCTCATCAATCTCTCGTGGGGGACTCTGTCGAAAGCTTTACTGAAATCTAAATATATTATATCATATGACTTGTCATTATCTACTGCTTCATATACCTCTGAGAAAAAACTAAGCAAATTAGTAAGGCAAGAACGTCCCTGAGTGAATCCATGCTGAGAAGAATTTATTAAATTAAATGTATCTAAATATATATATATATATATATATACCGTATAATTATATAGTTATAATAAATTATAGTTTTTGGCGAACTTTTAATTTTGACCGTACATGGGTAAAAAAAAACTCTCTCTCTCTCTCTCTCTCTCTCTCTCTCTCTCTCTCTCTCTCTCTCTCTCTCTCTCTCTCTCTCTCTCTCTCTCCCCCCTTATCAAACCCATACTACCAGGAAGTGATCCCAGCCGGAAATACCTCTCCAATCAATCAATCAATCAATCAATCAATTACAGTATTTCAGTGAGTGCACGAATTAAGGGGACAGTGAGCGTTTGTTTGGTCTATTAATTCATTTATTCATATGTTGGTTTAGTTTCCTCCCTAGACCTCCATCAAGCATAGAACAACACCCCCTAGACCCCCCTTCAAGACAGATTTGTACATTTTTCGGTAGAAAATTTCTCGGCCAAAGGCCGATTCCTACTAAAATTACAGGCTCGCTATCGCTCGCCAGGAAAACATCGACACCTAAATGGCACGAAGGGTCCTAATATTGACAAAGAAATGGGGTGAAAGGTTATAAAATCCCAAAACTAATGGAACCAACGTCTTAAAATTTCAAAACTAGTGGGGCTAAACACTATGGAGAAGGGGGTCGAGAAAAACGGTCTGTCTCCCCTTAAGGGTTTATTTCTCTGGACCCCCTTCTCCCTCATGCTTAGACCCGTTACGTTTTGATATTTTAAGTCGCTTGCCCCATTAGTTTGGCGATTTTAAGACCTTTCACCCCTTTTCTTTGTCAATTTTAAGAACATAAGAAATCGGAAATCTGCACAAGGCCGACCAAACCACACGAGGCAGATCCCATTCACACCCAACCTTTCGTGCCATTTAGGTGTAAAACAAATTCCTGGGGGGTCTTGTGGGTGTTTTTTTTTTTTTTTTTTTTTAAGTTTGATGGAGGTCTTGTGAGGAAACTTAAATATAATAGATAATAAAATATTAAAAAAATACAAATAAAGACAAATATCGAGAACAATCATTTGACCGCCAGCTGACATGAAACCGACTATAGTATTAACCCTTTCAAGCTCCAATACGCGTTTCTGTTCTGTTTTCTGGCTACTATTAGACGATTTTATTCAGATTAGTAACATTATATGAGTCAAAGGGTTGATTTGAGATAGTAGTTACCCTTTTAACACCCACAGATCCTTCCTAAGATGCATACAATCGTCTAATGATAGCCAAAATAAACTGCTAAAACGCGTCAGAGCTTCAAAGGGTTAAGTAGAGACCACCCCAATTTATAACTGTGTGTCTCAATTATCTTCACCCCCAACTTGAATTATTATCTGTATCGCTATCTATATCCCTTGTCCTTTATCTATTTGTTTAGTATCTTATCTAGGCTTGGTACAAAGGGAAGACTGTACTGTAAGTTTGACCTACATCACCCAAGGATATTTTTTTTTTTTTTTTTTTTTTTTTTTTTTTTTTTATTATGATTTATATTATTATTATTATTATTATTATTATTATTATTATTATTATTTATTTATTTATTTATTTATTTTTTCGCTAGACCTCCATCAAGCTTAAAAAAACACTCCCTAGACCGCCCCCCCCCCCCCCCCACCCCCTTTCAAGACAGATTTGTAAATTGTTCGGTAGAAAAATGTCCCGGCCAAAGGCCGATTCCTCCTAAAATTACAGGCTCGCTATCGCTAGCCAGGAATAAATCGACACCTAAATGGCACGAAAGGTCTTAATATTGGCAAAGAAATGGGACAAAAGGTTTGAAAATCGCCTATACTAATGGGGCGAATGTCTTGAAATCTCATAACTAATAGGGCTAAACATAAGGGAGGAAGATGACTCGTAAAAACAACTGCCTCCCCTTAAGGGGAGGTATTTAGTTTGTTTCCTAGACCTCCATCAAGCTTAAAATTACACCCCCTTGAGTCCCTTTCAAGATAAATTTGTACATTTTTCGGTAGAAAAATTTCCCGGCCAAAGGCCGGTTCCTCTTAAATTACAGGCTCGCTATCGCTCGCCAGGATGAAATCGACACCTGAATTGCACGAAAGGTCTTACTATGGGGTGAAAGTTCTTAAAATCGTTAAACTAATGGGACAAACGTTTTATAATATCAAAAGCAATGGGGCTAAACATGAGGGAGAAAGGGGTCAAGAAAAAAATCCCTCAAGTGGAGATCTCCCCTTAAGAGCCTATTCTGCATTCTTATGGCATCTACTTCTTCGTTTAGCCTCTATAGTTAGTTTAACATATTCCTATCATCACCAACCCACCAATTAACATACACATCAACCTAATTAAGGGGGGGTGGTCACCGTTTTTATTATCTTTATCTCATTTTCTCTCTTTCCCTGGCTTGTATCCATTCGGCCCCATTCAGCCAACTGTTTTAAGATGTTTATCCCCATTTAGGTGTCGATTTCTTCCTGGCGAGCGATAGCGAGCCAGCATTGAATGGAGAAATCCGGCTTCACCGGAGACATTTTTCTATCGAAAAATGTACAAATTTAGCTTGCTGTCAAAACAAAAATATATATATACTGGCTCGCTACCGCTCGCCAGGAAAATAATGACACCTGGATGGGGGTAAACGTCTTAAAACAGTAGGCTGAATGGGGCCGAATATATACAAGCCAAAGACAGAGGGAGAGAAAGAGAACAAAAAAAGCGAGGTGGGCTCCCTTAATGAAATCAATGAAACTAAAGAATATAAAAGAGTAACCAAGGAAATATATATATTATCCTACCTCTTCTCAATTTAGTTTAAATCTAAAAAAAAAATTAAAAAAAAAAAAAAAAAAAAAAATATATATATATATATATATATATATATATATATATATATATATATATAGCGAAGAGTACTAATGGAATACAAATCCCGTTCTCTATAACCCTCATGCTATAAAGTTCAAATACAGAGTTTTCTAAAATAATACAAATTTTAGTTATTTCAACCTTTTAAAGATCCGACAACACATTGTTTACATTTTCTGACGACTTTATTCAGATTAGGAAGGGTATATGGAGGTCAGAGGGTTAATCAAGATAGTCTTTACCCTCATGATTCCCACAGATCCTCCCTAAACAGTACAGTCGTCTAATGGTAACCAGAATTAACAGTAAACCGGCTCCACAACCTCGTCAAAGGGATTACATAAAGTTCAAATACACAGTTTGCTAAAAATACAAAAAAAAATTATCTTTCCTGAGAAGTCATGCACATTAACTCTATTATCAGTCATTTATCAAACTACTTGGATATGTTGATAAACAATCAGATGAGCATCTTCCATTTGATACAACTTATCATTATCAGAACACACAAAAGAACAATACTCGATACTTGATAATATATACGTGTGCTTAATATAGACAGACAGACAGACAGATAAGACAGACAGACACATACAGATAAATAGATATATATAGTCAGACAGGCAGACAGACAGATGGAGACAGACAGATGGAGATAGATAGATATATAAATAGACAGGAGACAGATAGAAAGAGAGAGAGAGAGATAGCGAAAAAACTGATTATTCTCATTATATATAATAGTTTGGAAATATATATACCGTATATATATATATATATATATATATATATATATTAAATAAATATATAAATAATTATAAAATAAAGTTGCACAATTACAACACGTATAAAAATGAATTTCAATCACAAGATACACAAAATTGAACTAAACCCGAATATCCTTATAGTCAATATTAATCTATCAAAGCTAATTAGATTCCAAAAATATGGTACACCCCAGGACACAAACACGTTGAATCATACACAGGTCTCTCTCTCTCTCTCTCTCTCTCTCTCTCTCTTTCTCTCTCCCCCCCCCCCCCCCCCGACTTCCAACCAGCTTAAAAAACACCCAAGAACTCCCTTCGAGATAAAGTTGTAAAATTTTCCAGTTGGAAAATGTCATGGCCCATGATGGCCGAAGGCCGGTTTCCTCCTAAATTATTGGCTGATATCGCTCGCCGGGAAAAATACAGTTAAACGGCACGAAATGTGTTAAAATGGACAAAGATCTGGGGCAAAACTTCTTAAAATAGCCATATTATGGGTATCATCATTTCAAAACTAGTGGGGCTAAACATGAGGGAGAAAGGGGTCCAGAATCCTTAAATGCCCTTAACCCTCTCCGCCATATAACGCGATTTTGAGCCTATTAGGGATACTTTAAATTCTTTGTTACCATCAGGGGTATTTAGAAACCTTTAGTTTAGTTACTCAACCTCTGCAGTTGTCTTTGAGTTAGCTGTGGGCAGACAACTAATTTTGGAGAGGTAATTATAAATAAGAGTGAGAGAACTCTATTTATTATTGCTAATCTGGCAACCTCTGCGTCATAAAAACGTGAAAGGGTTAAAATAGCCATATTATGGGTATCATCATTTCAAAACTAGTGGGGCTAAACATGAGGGAGAAAGGGGTCCAGAATCCTTAAATGTCCTTAATGTTTCATTGGTATAGTATATTGTGTTAACCCCTTCAGTACCGGTGACGTCCTTTTCATTATATTCTGGCAACTATTAGACGATGATATTAAGCTTAAGGGGAGGTCTCCACTTGAGGGATTTTTTGCTGGACTCCTTTCTCACTCATGTTTAGCCCCATTGTTTTCCTAATGTTAAGACGTTCGCCACATTGTTTTGACGATTTTAAGAACTTTCAACCCATTTCTGTCAATTTTAAGACCTTTCGTGCCATTTAGATGTCGATTTTATCCTGGCGAGCGATAGCGAGCCTGTAATTGAAGAGGAACCGGCTTTCAGCCGGGACATTTTTCTACCGAAAAATATACAAATTTATCTTGAAAGGGGCTCAAGGGGGTGTAATCTTAAGCTTGAAGGATATCTACGGACCAAACTAAAAACCTCCCCTTAAGCAGTACCTCTAACCATGAAAAGGCTATCTCAATTAATCCTTTTAGCCACCACAGATCCTCCCTAAGCTGAATAAAATCGTCTTGCCAGAATACGATGATAAGAACGTCCCCGGTACTGAAAGGGTTAAAGGGGGGGGGTATTGTTTTTTTCTGGACCCCCTTCTCCCTAATGTTTAGCATATTAGTTTTGAGATCTTAAGGCGTTCTTTCCGTTAGTCTGTCGATTTTGAGACCTTTCGCCCCATTTCTTGGTCAATATTAAGACCTTTAGTGCAATTTAGGTGTCTTTTTTTTCCTGGCGAGCGAAAGCGAGCCTGACATTTTAGAAGGAACCGGCCGAAAACATAAATACAAATTTATCTTGAAAGGGGGTCTAGGGGGTGTCATTTATCTTGAAAGGGGGTCTAGGGGGTGTCATTTATCTTGGAAGGGGGTCTAGGGGGTGTCATTATCTTGAAGGGGGTTCTAGGGGGTGTCATTTATCTTGAAAGGTAGTCTAGGGGGTGTCATTTATATTGAAAGGGGGTCTAGGGTGTGTCATTTATCTTGAGAGGGGGCCTAGGGGGTGTCATTTATCTTGAAAGTGGGTTAGGGGGTTGTAATTTATCTTGAAAGGGGGTCTAGGGGGTGTCATTTATCTTGAAAGGGGGTCTAGGGGGTGTCATTTATCTTGAAAGGGGGTCTAGGGGGTGTCATTTATCTTGAAAGGGGGTCTAGGGGGTGTCATTTATCTTGAAAGGGGGTCTAGGGGGTGTCATTTATCTTGAAAGGGGGTCTAGGGGGTGTCATTTATCTTGAAAGGGGGTCTAGGGGGTGTCAATTATCTTGAAAGGGGGTCTAGGGGGTGTCATTTATCTTGAAAGGGGGGTCTAGGGGGTGTCAATTATCTTGAAAGGGGGTCTAGGGGGTGTCATTTATCTTGAAAGGGGGTCTAGGGGGTGTCATTTATCTTGAAAGGGGGTCTATAGGGGGTGTCATTTATCTGGAAGGGGGGTCTAGGGGGTGTCATTTATCTTGAAAGGGGGTCTAGGGGGTGTCATTTATCTTGAAAGGGGGTCTAGGGGGAGTCATTTATCTTGAAAGGGGGTCTAGGGGGTGTCATTTATATTGAAAGGGGGTCTAGGGAGTGTCATTTATTTTGAAAGGGGGTCTAGGGGGTGTCATTTATTTTGAAAGGGGGTCTAGGGGGTGTCATTTATTTTGAAAGGGGGTCTAGGGGGTGTCATTTATCTTGGAAGGGGGTCTAATAGATATAAGGGGTGTCATTTATCTTGGAAGGGGGTCTAGGGGGTGTCATTTATTTTGAAAGGGGGTCTAGGGGGTGTCATTATCTTGAAAGGGGGTCTAGGGGGTGTCATTTATCTTGAAAGGGGGTCTAGGGGGTGTCATTATCTTGAAAGGGGGTCTAGGGGGTGACATTTATCTTAAAGGGGGTCTAGGGGGTGACATTTATCTTAAAGGGGGTCTAGGGGGTGTCATTTATCTTGAAAGGGGGTCTAGGGGGTGTCATTTATCTTGAAAGGGGGTCTAGGGGGTGTCAATTATCTTGAAAGGGGGTCTAGGGGGTGTCATTTATCTTGAAAGGGGGTCTAGGGGGTGTCATTTATCTTGAAAGGGGGTCTAGGGGGTGTCAATTTTATGCTCGATGGAGGTCTAGCGAGGTAATAATAGATAACCATATAGACACCAAAACAAGTGTACTATCTATCTCCTTAAGACTGCGGAATAATACTGTTGATTGTGACTTTGCGATATTCCAGGAAAATGGTGTTATCAGCTTCCGAGAACCACCAAGAACACCAAGACACAATCACATACACTCAGTCTCTCTCACACTCATTATCTCTCTCTATCTCTCTCTCTCTCTCTCTCACACTCATTATCTCTCTCCTCCCTTCCTCCCTTCCTTTCTTCTCTCTCTCTCTCTCTCTCTCTCTCTCTCTCTCTCTCTCTCTCTCTCTCTCTCTCTCTCTCTCTCTTTTTGATGGTCCGGGACTGAACTGGCATATACAGTATATACAAAAAAAAAAAAAAAAAAAAAATGAAAACAAAGGCACTAAAAATGTCTATATATATCTGTTATCTGTTATAATAATCGCCACCTGTAAGTGGCACCGATTAGCGTGTCGCCCATCGGTAATTTGTGTAGGTTTTTTTCCCCTAGATATGTTACCAAGGCTATCGAGTCCCATCCATCCGGAAACACCCCTTTCAGATACCAGGGGGACAGCTATCACCAGAGACACCCCTATTACAGGGAGACACACCCCTTTCAGATATATATTTTTTTTTATAGGTGAATTAATGGACCAGTTGCCCAATAAAGCAATAGTCTAAATTTAGCCAAGGCAGAATTCCAACCCTTAACCCCTTCTGTACCAGCGACGTCTTAAAAACAAAAATCTAGTTATATTTAGACGATTTAAGAAGGATTTATGGTAGTATAAAAGGTTGAATGAGACAGTTCGACGCCTTATAATGGCTGGAGGCCCCTTTTAAGGGGAGGTTTTTAGTGTGTTTCTCAGACTTCCATCAAGCTTGAAATTACACCCCCTTGACTCCCATTCAAGATAAATTTGTACATTTTTCGGTAGAAAAATGATCCGGCTGAGAACCGGTTCCTCTTAAATTACAGGCTCGCTATCGCTCGCCAGGATAAAATCGACACCTAAATGGCACGAAAGGTCTTAAAATTGACAGAAATGGGTTGAAAGTCCTTAAAGTCGTCAAAATAATGGAGCAAACGTCTTAAAATTAGAAAAACAATGGGGCTAAGCATGAGGGAGAAAGGGGTCAAGAAAAAAAATCCCTCAAGTGGAGATCTCCCCTTTTAGGCTGAATGCAATCGTCTTATAGCAGTCAGAATGAAAAATAAAAGAAGTCGCCGGTACAATAAGGGTTATCACGTTCACCACCATTACGGAATTATCATCAAATTCTGGTTACCATTAGACCATTATTTTGCTGTAGTTTATAATCTACCTCTACGACTCCAATGGGTTAAGGGGAGATATCCACTTGAGGGATTTTTTTCTTGACCCCTTTCTCCCTCATGTTTAGCCCCATTGCTTTTGATATTATAAAACGTTTGCCCCATTAGTTTAGCGATGTTAAGAACTTTCATCCCATATTAAAACCTTTCGTGCAATTCAGGTGTCAGTTATTCTGGCGAGCGATAGCGAGCCTGTAATTTAAGAGGAACCGGCCTTCGGCCGGGCCATTTTTCTACCGAAAAATGTGCAAATTTATCTTGAAAGGGACTCAAGGGGGTGTAATTTTAAGCTTGATGGAGGTCTAGGGAACAAACTAAATACCTGCCCTTAATACGATCTCAAACAACCCTCTCAGTAACATGGGTCCTCCTTAAACTGCATAACATCATCACACTTTAGCCAGAATACAAAACTAAAAAGGTGTCATGATGCTGAAGGGGTTAAGGGTAGGTTTTTAGTTTCCTCCCTAGACCTCCCAATATACCTTGACAATGGCTGGCTACCTCTCTTTCAATCTGAAGGAACACTCGCTACAGGCAGTCTTGCCTTTTGACTTCTTTCACATAAAGTATGAACGTAAATTAACTCTTGCACTACTACATTGTAAATACTAAAAATACAATATAAAGGTATGCATAATCAGATTAAGTATATCTAAGATTCTGATAACCCTGTGATTTTATTTTTTATGAGAGTGACGGAGACAAAAGGCAGAATTGCCTGTAGCGAGTGCCTCCCAGAGTTGAAAGAGTGACAGGGCCAAAATCAAGGAACGTTCGAGTCAAAATGCCCGGACACACGAGTTTGAAGCAATTTAAGTCATAAGAAGAGCGAAAGACTGATTCTGGGAGATTACCTGATATAAATTTGATATAAATTTAATTAAGGATTTATCACTACCAACATACATATAAAGGGTGTATTATTATTATAGACAGTCAGGTATCCTTTAAACCAACATTGCTTTACAATGCTCAATATCTTTGTGATGGTACCAGTTGTCAGGGTCACATCTCAGTGGAATGTGTGTGTGTGTGTGTGTGTGTGTGTGTGTGTGTGTGTGTGTGTGTGTGTGTGTGTGTGTGTGTGTGTGTGTGTGTGTGATATTTGTGTATGTATGTGTGTGTGTGTGTGAGTGTGTGTGTGTGTGTGTGTGTAACCGAAAACACTCCATTTCAACGTTATTTAAAGAGGTGTGTACCGATTAACTGTCGCCCCAAACCTCATGTACCTGAAACCTACAAATATCCAGAGATTTGTACCAATAAACACAACAACCGCTCGTCCACACACCCGAGCGGTTGTGTGTGTGTGTGTGTGTGTGTGTGTGTGTGTGTGTGTGTGTGTGTGTGTGTGTGTGTGTGTGCGCGTGCGTGTGTGTGATAATGCAAACCTTGAGTGTAATCAATTATAACTCGATTATATACCTAACAAGAGCCAAACATGACGTGAGACCTTATCAATGAACGTATGTTGCCTTTCAAGATAAGTAAACTAGAGCATCACTATATGCTTATATTAACGATAAACAATAACATCATATAAACAAAGAATATGAATAAAGACTATAAACAATAAAAGAAAAGAAACAAAACGGAAACTACCGCAAAAGAAAACAAAAACACAACCAAGGAAAGAAGTGATAAAATCAACGGAAATTAAAATAAACATTTACATGTCCTGGTATAATTGCATATTAACAAATATAGCAAAACTAACTCAAACCAATTTTGAAACAAACAATATACCTCTCCAAATTCGAGAGTGTGATACGAAACTACACAATAATTACTCTCGGCAAATTTAACAGCATGCTCAAAAAGTAACTGCGAATTGAAAAATATACTACACAAGTAAACTAGAAACTCAAAATTGTGCTGTAAAAAATATTCCGGAAAGAAGAAAAAAATACTCTAAAAATATACTGTAAACTCGAAAATTTGCTGTAAAATATGTGAAAACTCAAGACCAACCTATCAATATGCTACAAAATATATGAAAAATCAAGACCACCCTAAAAAATACAAAAATACAAAAAATAAACAAATATCTATACTCGACATCCAAACACCACAATATAAAAACTATCAAAATAACTACAAAATAAACTCAAAGCCCACGATAATTGAACACAAAATAAGCATATCAAACAAATAATCAAGAATATGAATCAACACGCACGATTTAAAAGCCGATCCGCGCGACCTCGAGTGTGAGCGTACCAAGATGGCGCCGGCCCAGAAACAGGATCCAGATAGTGCTCCTGTGAGTGTGATTCTGGAGGGGGGCGGGGGCGGTGGAGGAGGGAAAGGAGGATGGTGGGGGTGGTGGGGGGCAGGAGTTGGAGGAGGAGGGGGCCGAGGGAGTCTAGAAGGAGGAGGAGGAGGAGGGGGCCGAGGGAGTCTAGAAGGCCCCCTCCACTACCGGTACCGTAGGAGTATCGAGAGTGCCACCGGCGAACCCTCCCTATGTCTCTCCTACAGACATTGCAAGTGAGTCATGAGAGTTATTTAACTACAGTACATGTTTATCTATTAATCTATCTATCTATCTATCTATCTTACTAACTATATATCTGTCCGTCTGTCTGTCTATCTTTCTACCCTTCCACTACGGCCAAAACCCTCCCTCTGCCTCTCCTACAGGCATTACAAGTGAGTGATGGGGGGATATCTAACTACAGTGCATGCTTATCTATTAATCCATCTATTTATCTAACTATCTAACTATTTATCTGTCTGTCTATCTACCTACTCTTCCACTACCGTCAAAACCCTCCCTTTGCCTCTCCTACAGGCATTACAAGTGAGTGATGGAGGATTATTTAAGTACATAATTGTTTTATCTATCATTCAACTATATATCTATCTGTCACACTACCTATCTGTCTGTGTAAGAACATAATAACACATAATTATCTCTTTATCTATCTATCGAACTATCTATCTAGCTGTCAAACTATCTATCTATCGACCTTCCACTACCCCAAAGCCCTCCCTTACAGGCTTTACAAGTAAGTGATGGGGGCTATTTAACTACAGTACACGTTTATATATTAATCTATCTATCAAACTATCTATCTGTTTGTCTGTCTATCTATCCTTCCACTACCGCCTAAACCCTCCTTCTGCCGAGACTACAGGCATTACAAGTGATTGATGGTGGCTAGTTTAATCAGTATAATAAGTGCTTAGGTTGGTCTATCTATCTATAAATCTATCTATCTATAATTATCTATCGATAAATCGATCTAACTAGCTATTTAACTATCTATAACATATATATTTTCCTATCTATCTATCTAACTATATATTTAACTTTCTACCTAACTATATATCTAACCATCTATTTAACTATATATTTAAGTATCTAATTAATTATCTATTCAACTAGCTATTTATTAACTAACTATCTCTTTCAATATAATATATTTGTCTATAAACCTAACTATATATATGTAACTATCTACTTATCTATACACTTTAATATCTATGTAAGTATCTATCTATCTACCCTTACACTACCACCACACCTTGAACATCAGGAGCACCAAGCCCTCTGTGTGCCTCTCTCCTACAGGTACTACAAGTGAGTTAAGTTGGTTAGTTAGTGAAGGGAATAAGGAGGTAATGATGGTAAGGTGTTTATCTGTTACCTAACCCTCTGTGCATATATATATATACTGAGAGAGAGAGAGAGAGAGAGAGAGAGAGAGAGAGAGAGAGAGAGAGAAGAGAGAGAGGAGAGAGAGAGAGAGAGAGAGAGAGAAGAGAGAGAGAGAGAGAGAGAGAGAGAGAGAGAGAGAGAGAGAGAGAGAGAGAGAGAGAGAGCGCTACATAGATACACAGACCACACAGACCTCAAGGTCCTTACTAGGCAGTCTGGCCTTACAAACTATATATGTATATATGCATATATATATATACGGTATATATATATATATACATACACCGGTACATACATATACACACATACACACACACACACACATATACATATATATACATTATAATATTATATATATACATACTGTACAGTGCACACACATACACATACATATATATATATATATATTTTTTTTTTTTTTTATTTATTTTTTTTTTTTCACCCCAGCCCTCTGCAGATAGAGGTCAAGCCTTCCCTTGAAAGCGTTTATTGTGGCGCTCTCCACCACTCTCGCTGGTAGTTTATTCCACTCTGTCGCCTCACTGTAGGTGAAGAAACTCTTTGTGACATCTAGGTTTGCCTTTTTGGTTTTTAATTTCATTCCATTTCCGCGAGTTTGATTAGTATTGTTTAATGTGAATAGTGCATTTACATCGACTTTGTCGAAACCTTTTAGTATCTTAAAGCACTCAATAAGCTGACCCCTCAACCTCCTCTTTTTTAATGAGAACAGGTTCAAATCGTTTAAGTCTTTCTTCATATGATTTATTTCTTAATGAGGGTATCATCTTCGTCGCTCTACGCTGTACTGACTCGAGTCTTACAATGTCCTTGATCAGATAAGGTGACCAGAACTGCACACCATATGCAAGGTGGGGCCTCACCATACTTTTGAACAGTGGCACTATTACGTTTTCATGTTTATATGTAAATTTTCGTTTAATAAAGCCCAATGCTATGTTTGCCTTATTTGCAGGTGCTATACATTGGTCGGAAGTTTTTAGGTTTTCAGATATTAGTACCCCTAGGTCTTTTACTACCGTTGCGGTTTTTATTTGTTTGCCATTCGTTTCGTATTTGTATTTCATATTTCTGCTACCAACCTGCAGCACCTGACATTTATCGACATTGAAGGGCATCTGCCATTTTTTCGACCACTCTGATATCTTGTTTAAATCAGATTGCAACGCATTTCTATCATCTTCGTTCAGGAGAGAGAGAGAGAGAGAGAGAGAGAGAGAGAGAGAGAGAGAGAGAGAGAGAGAGAGAGAGAGAGAGAGAAGAGAGAAGAGAGAAGAGAGAGAGAGCGAAAGAGAAGCAATTGCAAAACTATTATATCACGGTTGCTGGACCGACCATAACCTCACTGCGAGAATTATAAAGGCTGTCTCTACTATAAAGGCTGTCTCTATATCTAACTAATAACCAACGTTTGTGGTGTTATATCTTTAACCATTCCTAGGTTTGTTATAGTAGTATTATATAATAGCTATACAGTAGATCATACTGATTTTGTCACTTAAGGGGAGGTTTTCAGTTCGTTCCCTAGACCTCATTCAACCTTAAAATTACACCCCCTTGAGTCCCTTTCAAGATAAATTTGTAAATTTTTCGGTAGAAAAATGTCCCGGCCGAAGGCCGGTTCCTCTTAAATTACAGGCTCGCTATCGCTCGCCAGGATAAAATCGACACCTAAATGGCACGAAAGGTCTTAATATGGGGTGAAAGTTCTTAAAATCGCTAAACTAATGGGGCAAACGTTTTATAATATCAAAAGCAATGGGGCTAAACATGAGGGAGAAAGGGGTCAAGAAAAAAATCCCTCAAGTGGAGATCTCCCCTTAAATAACTTGACCTATAGAACCTAGAATAAATACAGTAGAGTGCCGATCTAACCTAAACTAAACACTATTAACTATGAACGTCCTAACATCTCAAAAATAACGGGGCTAAACATGAGGGAGGAGGTTCGAAAAAAATAAAAAATAATCCCTTAAGTGAAAATCTGTCCTTAAGGGGAGGTATTTACTTTGTTCCCTAGACCTCCATCAACCTTAAAATTATACCCCCTTGAGTCCCTTTCAAGATAAATTTGTAAATTTTTCGGTAGAAAAATTTCCCGGCCGAAGGCCGGTTCCTCTTAAATTACAGGCTCGCTATCGCTCGCCAGGATAAAATCGACACCTGAATGGCACGAAAGGTCTTAATATGGGGTGAAAGTTCTTAAAATCGTTAAACTAATGGGGCGAACGTTTTATAATATCAAAAGCAATGGGGCTAAACATGAGGGTGAAAGGAGTCAAGAAAAAAATCCCTCGAGTGGAGATCTCCCCTTAAGACCGTATACGCGCTATAAGCCGCGCCCATGTGTTCGTTAGGAGAGGCTTTTGTTATCACTGGTATTACGTAACTGCTATGGGGGTACGGTAGCGCTAATTGGTCACATCTCAGCTGGCATTATGTCGGGTTCGCTCTGTGCTGTATTAATGTCTGTCAGATGTTGAATAGGGTGGGTAAGTGTAGGATTATTGGTTGTATATCTCCCTCAAAAAGAAGAAACCATGTGTAAATGTTGTAGATACCAATTATTGATCAAAACATACTTGGTGCCTAGACATCACTTATTATGCCGACGATACACACAATTATATCACTAACAATCGCTTCTAACTCTTCTTCTCGTTGTTTTTAACCCCTTCTGTACCGGCGAAGTATTATATTTATTGATTTCAGCTACATGTAGACATTTATATTCAGCTTAGGAAAAACGTCTACAGTTAAAACGGCTCCAAACTATCTCATTTAATCCTTCTTAGACATCCAATATCATTCCTAAGCTTCATAAAATCGTCTAAATGCAGCGGAAATATAAAAAAAAACGTCACCGGTACTGTAAGGGTTAAATTATATAGGTAAATATAATAAGATAGATAGATAGATAGATAGATAGATAGATAGATAGATAGATAGATGAGTTGAAACGTCGTATTATCGCCACACGAATAGGGTGAAACGTCTTATAATCGACAAACACTTCAGATAGATGAGTTGAAGCGTCTAATTACAGCCAAACTAATAGGGTGAAACGTCTTAAAATCTACAAAAATATAGATAGTTGCAGCGTCTTATTATCGCCACACGAATAGGGTGAAATGTCTTAAAATCTACAAACTAATGGAGGGAAACTTTAATGTCACTATAAATCCTTTACCCCTTCAGAACGATGACTTAATTATTAATCATATTCTGGTTACCGTTAGCCGATTGTCTTTAGCCTATAATTAATATACCTTTAGAGGGGGTGAGTCGGGTGACCTACGGTACTTTTTTTCTCTTCTTTTCTCTCTTTCTCTGGCTTGTATCCATTCGGTCCCATTCAGCCTACTTTTTAAAGACGTTTATCTTATCCCTATCCAGGTGTCGATTTTTTGCTGGTGAGCGAACGCGAGCCAGCATTGTATGGAGAAATCCGGCTTCGCCGGAAACATTTTTATATTGAAAAATTTACAAATTTAGCCTGCTGTCAAGAACAAATATGCCGGCTCGTTACCGCTCGCCAGGAAAAATCGAAACCTGGATGGAGCAAGTCTTAAAACAGTAGGTTGAATGGGGCCGAATGAATACAACCCAGAGAGAGAGAGCGGGAGAGAGAGACAAAAATACGAGGTGGGCCCCCTTAGGATTCAAAGGTGCGATCTCGTTACACCCTCTGAATTACGGAGGTCCTTCTCAAACTGCATAACATCGTCTAACCATAGCCAGCATCAAGGCTATAAAGGAGTCATCGTGCCGAATGGGTTAAGGGGAGATGGCTCGTCTTTCTGGTCTCCTTTCTCCCTCGTGTTAAGCTTCATTTGTTTTGAAATTAAAAGACGTTCGGCCCCTTAGTTTGGCAATTAGTTTGGCGTAAAAGGTTACATCATTACATAAGACTGGCAGGTGGGTTGGGGTGTGCTAACTTCCCAGGGGGCTATTATGTCAGAATCTTACCTTTAGTGTTAACTTACTTCACATGGACACTATTTTCCTACTCCCCCCCCCCCCCTCTCTCTCTCCCCCCCTCGCTCTCGCTCTCTCTCTCTCTCTCTCTCTCTCTCTCTCTCTCTAGGACATATATCGAGGCCTCGAGTTTTAGAAGCTATCCCGAAGTAAATCGAATCTACTTTTTTGTTTTACGTGTACGAAGGAGACAAAAATGCAGGTTGCATGTAACGAGTGTCTCCCCCAAAGCCAAGAGTGACAGAGCCAAATTCAAGGGACGTTGAAGTCAAAATGGCTATACACACGAAGTTTAAAGTAGTTTAAGTCATAGGATGAAGGAAAGATTGATTGCAGGAGAGAGTTCCAGAGTTCACTTGTTAAGTAGAAGAAATACTGAAAATTTGCCAATTCTTGGGTTGGAGAGCTGAACTGGGACTGTGTTGAAAGGCGCAAGGGAGGGGGTATACACTTAGAGCTCTGCAGAACACTGATTGTTGTAATAGCGATAGTAAAGTGAAAGAGATGCAACATTGCGGCGTATAAGGTTGTGGGGAACTAGTAAGAGGAAGTGAGTTGCGACGAAATACTTTTGATTCTATTGATTCGAGAAGTCGGGTATGGATGGAGCCTCCCAACACATGAGAACAATACTCAATACAGGGGCGCACTGTGCCGCGATACAGAGCAAGAAGCTGTGTGGTGGTGAAAAATCCACGGAGACGGTTGAGCACACCTAACTTATGGGAAGCTGTTTTAGCAAGAGTGGTCGGATGAACAAGATACATTTAGAATATTGAGAGAAGATGAAGGGTTGAGTTGTGTATTGTTGAAGAATAGTTGATAGTATCGTGCAAGATTGTTCTTTACTTACTACTTACATTTGGAAGGTGCGTTTCGTTGCTCGGGGATTCGTATTGGGACCGAATTTGTGTGTTCGAGTGTACATGCTTTCAAAAAATAAATACCCTGATAATAAACTGATAGCGGGGAGGGGTACGATACTAGCGTCTCTGTCTCTGTCTCTGTCTCGGTCTCTGTCTCTCTCTCTCTCTCTCTCCACACAGCCCGACGAGCCAACCCGCCAACAGCACTTCGCTCTCGCTGCTCGAAATTTGACCATAACTTGAGTACTCCATTACTCATCCCCTTATTTGTTTGCATGAGCTGCAGTTAAGCTCTAGCTTAACTGCCCTGTAGTTGCTTTGCATGTAATTTTACTGTGTTTTTGACTGATAAACGTTTGTTTATCGAGACTGCTTTTGTTTACATTTGTACCGGTTAGTGACGACCGACGCTCTAAAGTAAACAAACTACTTGCTTGTTTCATAATTTATAAAGTTATAGCACTTATTGTAGATATTTTAGCCCTCACTGTAGTTAAGTGCTTAGCAAACCACCCAGTAGTTATCTTGCATGACATTGTACTGTAGTTTTGACTGATAAACGTTTGTTTTTCAAAATTCTATTTGTCAAGTTAATAGAAACGCCGCCGATACCAGCGCCACCTGTGTACGCATAAACAAACCCTCTTCTTGTATTTTATATATCAAAGTCTAGCCAATACTGTACTTGGTTGAACTTTTTATCTTGGTTATCTATATAAATCGCACACACTAACATTTGTCAAGATAGTTTTAATATTGGGTTAGAATAATTTAGTTACTGTGATACTTTTTGATAGCCTATTTATTAATCGCATTTCAGATACTTGTCACCATATTAATAGGCCTCTCACACTCATGCCAGGGATATTACTAACTCCATTATTATTATTATTGTGTCGACCACTGTATAAACTAATATACAGGCTTTAGCCTAACTGTGTCATACTGCTAACATAATTTTATTTTTATTGTCAGGCATAAAATTGTGTTCTATTGCTAACATATTCTTTTTGTGATTAACATATTCTTTTTGTGATTTACAGGCATTAATTGTACCATATTGCTAACCAATATTTTTTGTTACTGTACTGTATACTGCTTTCCAGTTTTCTCACTAGGCTAAATTAACCGTCTCCCACTTTTTTTGTTTTTTTCCCAGTCAATTTTGTAACAAATTACTAGTCCATTTGCAATTTTCAGGCTTTAACTGTGTCATACTGCTAACATCAATTTTTGTTTTATTTTCAGGCATAAATTGTGTTCTATTGCTAACATATTTTTTTGTGATTTACAGGCATAATATTCTTTTTGTGATTAACATAGTCTTTTTGTGATTTACAGGCATTAATTGTACCATATTGCTAACAAATATTTTTTGTTACTGTACTGTATACTGTTTTCCAGTTTTATCACTAGGCTACATTAACCCTCTCCCACTTTTTTTTCCAGTAAATATTGTAACAAATTTCTAGTCCATTTGTGAGTTTCAGGCTTTAATTGTACCATATTGCTAACATAAATTTGTGTGATTTTCAGGCATATTGTGATTATATCGTCATGGCGCCGCAACGAACCTGCACGAGTTGTTCCGGTAAATTTGTCCCTACCATGTTTGTTGATACTGATGTCCAAATTTGTAGATTTTGCCAGCTCCGAGAGAAGATTGCGGATGAATTGAATGCAGCTAACCGCAAGATCGATGCCCTGACTACGAAGCTTGAATCCCTTCAAGAATTTGCCACACTCAACGTAGGAGTGCCCTCGGCCCAAGAAACCACTACGATGTCAACCGCCATTCCAGTGCATACAGTACCGGTACCGGTACCCACACCAGCAGCTACCTTAGAAGTTGCAGAAAATAATAATGACTCTACTGTCACTCCCCCCCAGGACAACTTTCAGTTAGTGAGAAACAATGTGCATCCCAGTACCAGTACCAGGAAGGTCATCCCGACAACATGCCAAAACCGCTTCAAAATTCTTGCTATTGACGAGAAAGAGGAAACGGAAGAAGTTCGGCTTGTGGGCGACTCCATGGTCCGTGGCCAACTAACCGAGTTCTGCGCCAGGGCAACCAGGACCAGAAAGCGATTCTGTATCCCAGGTGGCGGCGTGGACGACATTGTTGCGGCTGTGGAAGAGGTTTCCAGGCTCGCCCCCGCAAGCACTACGTACGTCATCCACGTTGGATCCAACAATGTCCAACGGACGCGGTCAGAGGAACTACTTTGCAAGTACCGGCGGCTGATCAGGTCCTTCAAGGAAAAATCTAATAGAATCTTAATTTCAGGAATTGTTCCCCGGATTGATGTAGAAACCGATTCTAAAACATAGCCACCAGTACAAATCGCCGAATAGCCAAACTATGCAGGGAGGAGGACATCGGCTTTGTCGATACGTGGGATAATTTTTACTATGATAAATCTTTGTTTTCAGGAGATGGTGTACATCTCAATGAAGTAGGAGCTGCACGTCTTGGTCGTCTACTGAATGATGCAGTCAAGGATTTCCGTTCAAAAAACGGGGTCAACCGGGTGTATCCAGACAGGGTAGTGCAAGTCAAATACGAACTGAAAATTCAGACAATGCACAATCAGTAACATCCAACTCTAATACTCTTAAGGTGTTTTATGTAAATGCTCGTAGCATACGCAATAAATTTTCAGATCTAGAGGAAATCGTGTTTACAGAACATTATGATATAATCGGCATTACAGAATCTTGGTTAAATACGGAAGACAGAGACTTTTTAGCCGAATATACGCTTCCTGGTTATACAATGTTTGAGAAAAGTCGGATCAATAGAAATGGAGGAGTTCTGTTTTTTATAAAGGAAAGTCTTAATCCCGTCTTAATGTCAAAACCTCAAATTGCGAATATAGACATATCTTACGTACTATTAAATAATAACGAGGAACTAAAATAACACTAGCTTTATTATACAGACCCCCAGCTCAATCAGTGCAACTGACAGTGAAATTTATGAACAAATTGCAGAAATAACTAACATACAAGATACCGTAATTCTTGGCGATTTCAACTTACCCGTGACTAAATGGGGCGATATTCTTACTTCACACTCTGGACACGACCTCTATGCTAACTTGCAAGAGAGTTCACTTTTTCAATTTATACAATCTCCGACCCGTGGTAATAATGTGCTTGACCTTGTACTCGCAACAAAAGAAGAATTAATAGAGATTTGAATGTTGGTGATGAATTCAGTAACAGCGACCATCGTACGATAACTTTCACTTTAAAGTTTACTAGTAACAAATCAAATAGCAGCATTGAGAAAGTCCCTAATTTCAAGAAAGCAAATTTTCATAAACTTAAATCAAAGCTTAAAGAAACTGACTGGAGCTTTCTGACTAACAATAACGACATAAATACATCTTGGGAGTGTTTCACAACCACTTACCTTAAGGCAGTGCAAGACTGCATACCATCGAAAATACGGCGTCCAGGCCATAATGATAAGCCCAAATGGTGGAATAAAGATATTTCAGACTGTCTGCTTGCTAAAAATTTGCTAATGATAGATTAAAATCCTCACAAAATGACGAAGAACGGGTGAAATTTGTAGAGCTACGACGCAAAGCCAAAAAGTTAATTAAACAAAGTAAAAAGACCCTGGAGTTACATGTTGCGAATCAAAGTAAAACAAACCCGAAAGAATTCTATAGTTATATCAGAAAGAAAAAAGTAGTTACTTCAACTGTTGGACCGTTAGTCGATGAAAATGGAGAATACACCAAAGACGAAGTACAAATGAGTAATGCCCTCAATACCTTCTTTGCATCAGTTTTTACAACCGAAGACCTCAGTGATATCCCTACACCATCGCCGATTCAGATTGATAATTCAGATGTTCTAAGCAATATCACCGTTACAGAGAGAGAAGTATTGAATTGTTTAGATAAACTCAAGGTAAATAAAACGCCTGGACCTGATACAATCTCGCCTAGAGTTCTAAAGGAAGCTAAGGATGAGCTCTCCAAACCACTGACATTGCTATTCAATGAATCCTTGCAGTCTGGGACTATGCCTGATCAGTGGAAGCTAGCCAACGTAACACCGATATTCAAAAAAGGCAGCAAATCCCTACCCAGTAACTATCGTCCAATTAGCTTAACCTCAATTGTATGTAAAATGCTAGAAACGGTCATAAGAGACAGACTCGTAAATCACTTAGAGGCAAATAACTTACTTAAAGATACTCAACAACGGCTTTCGTAAAAAACGTTCCTGTTTAACAAACCTCTTAGATTTCTTCCACGATATCCTCAACCTCTACGATGAGAGTAAAGCTGTAGATATTATATACCTTGATTTTCAAAAGGCCTTTGACAAAGTTCCCCACAAACGTTTACTGCTAAAACTAAAAGCGCATGGAATACAAGATGGTGTGTTGAAATGAATAGAAAATTGGCTCAGCGACAGAAAGCAAAGAGTAGTCATAAACGGTAAGGCATCTAAATGGACCAATGTAAGTAGCGGGGTACCCCAGGGATCGGTACTAGGACCAATTCTCTTTCTAATTTACATCAACGACATAGATGAGGGTCTCACCTGTACAATCTCAAAATTTGCTGACGACACAAAAATTGCAAATAGCGTACTCTCAAAAGAACAAGTTGACGATATGCAACACAATCTAGATAAATTGTCATGTTGGGCCCAAATTTGGCAAATGAGTTTCAATGCGGATAAATGTAAAGTACTACATATCGGATACCTAAATGAGAAAGCAAACTATTCGATGAATGGCACTCAGCTTAAGAATGTAAGCAGAGAAACCGATCTGGGAGTAACAATATCGAGTAACCTAAAACCGAGTCAACAATGTTCAAGTTGTTAAGAAGGCAAACAAAATAATTGGCTTTATAGGCAGGTCATTTGAGCATAAATCCAAAGAAGTTATCCTAACCCTTTACAATTCCTTAGTCCGCCCTCTTCTGGAATACTGCGTTCAATCCTGGTTCCCTTATTACCAAAAAGATATAAACAAGCTAGAACGAGTTCAACGTAGAGTTACCAAAATGATACCTAGCCTAAAGAACAAACCATACGAAGAGCGTCTTAGAGAATTAAATCTATTTCCTTTAACCCAGCGCAGATTAAGAGGTGACTTAATTCAAGTGTTCAAAATCATCAAAGGCATCGACAATATGAACTGTAGCTAAGTACTTCACTATCGACCAATCTAATTACACGCGGGGAAACGGTTGCAAAATTATTGGTAAAATCTTTTAACTCACACGAATCTAAGAATTTCTTCTTCAATCGAGTTGTCAACTTGTGGAATGGGCTTCCCCGAGACGTTATAGACGGCAGCCCGTTGATTCATTTAAACTCCGCTAGACAAATAGCTCGCATCAAACCCCGCGACTGACTGCGTTTGTAAATGAATAACTTTATTTTATCCCCCCCCTCAGTTATTAACCCATCTGTCCCCTACTAACTTCCTAATCCTGCCACGGACATTAGTTCCAGGGCAGTAGTTCCCTTTCCAATGTTCCCTTACCCACTCTAAACCACTGTTTGGACACTTGATCCTCAGTGTTTTGGAGGACAAGCAGCCTAGAAGGGTCACTAGACTGTTGTTGCTTGATTTCCTTTGTATTCCTTTGTACTCCTGTTGTCACTCACCGTTCAAGTTCACTATAACTCCCATCTTTCCCACACTCAATAATACTTCACTTCACTCAGCTTCTCTTACTACCTGTTTCATTACACTCTCCCCATCACCTGAATCACGCCCTCCATGTCACCCACCCATACTTTACACCTCCCCTTCCACATTCTCCCCCTCCGCCAACCCCTCAAACCCCTCCTTCACCTACCTCTTCCCCCTCCTCCAGTTCACTCTCCACCTTCTCTTCCACTTCCTCTTGCTCCTCTCCCCCCCCCCATTTCCTCCTCCTCGTCCACCTCCTCACTCCATCTTGCTTCTGCCCCCCACTACCAGAACACCATAGGGAAATTCACTCAATGTACTATTGGAACACGCTTGATTGTCCCTCCTTGTCGAATATTCTGACTCGCCCTGAATGTTCTAACCATCTGTAGATAGTGTGGAATGGGAAATATATAAAGTGGAGAATTGTTGCAATATAAGGTTATGTGAACAAATTCTGTGTTTAATAATTATAATGACATTGTGCAAATACGATTTATTACGAAGTAATGTTGTATGCATTATGCATTGAATTCCAGATGCAGTCGGATGAATACCTATTACTATATACAGTATGTCTACAGCATAAGGACATAATATAAATAATGATATAATAATGTGGACACCTGCATAAGGTATACATTACATGTATCAAGGTAAATAGCGTAAAAAATCAAATAGCATAAATGTTTTACTTCATTATAGGACTAGCACAGTTGGTTTTACTAGCTCAGTAAGAAGTAAACAGTGCTACTTACTCTCATAAACATATTTGCCAACTAATACTTGTTAAATATCATTTGTTAACCAATGCTGCTATTAGTATCTGGATTTTTATATAATACTACGGTGATGCGTATATTAATTATTTAAACAGATGAAAGATATGTGGAATACTGAACAGATAAAACTATCTTACGTTCTCGTTTGTTTTACTATTTACTGCACTGGGAGACTCATTAATTAAATATAAATCAATGCAAAAGATGCTAAGGATAATATAAGGTTTTTATATATTAAGCTGTACGATCAAGGAAATATAAAGAAACAAAACTCAAAGATTTCATAAATATATTGTTTGTTGTATCGGTTATGGATGGCCCCTCTGTTGCACGTTTCACCAATATAGTTACCGTACCACTCTTGTCCTGCCATCACCATTATGTCTTGCTATAACCCTTGTATACATCTAACACCAACACTACTATCACCACTACTACCACTACGACCATTATCACCACCATCAATACCATCGTTAATATTATCACCATTCTTGCCCTGCCACCACCATTATCTTTTTCTATAACCCTTGCATACATCTTATATCAACACTATTATCACCACTACTACCACTATTACCATTAGCACCACCACCATTGATATAACCACCACTCTTTTCCTGCCACTACCACTATCTCATGTTATAATCCTTACATACATCTCATACATAACACCACTACTATTACTATTATCGCCACTATCACAATCATCATCATTATTATAGCCACTCCTCTTGTCCTGCCACTACCACACTATATTGCAATGACCCTTACATACATCTTTTATATAACACCACTATCACTATCACCATAAATGTTTTAGCCACTCCTCTTGTCCTGTCACTACCACTGTATCTTATTATGACCCTTGTACACATATTATACGTAATACCACCACTACTATCACCACCATCACCAATATATAGCCAATACTCTTGTCCTGCCACTTGTCATAAACCTTGTACGCATCTTACACCACCCGCACCACCACTATCACTATAATCACAGTCATTAACACCATCACCACCAATATCTACTGCCACTAAACCTCCGTACATGTTATACAACCAGTACCACCACCAGTACTACCAATATATTCCTTCAGCATAACCATAATTTCCACTAACAATTTAATCTTCCTTTCCTTACCATCATCACTTCCTCCACTGCTTATATTACCAACTCCATCACTGTCACCAGTTGCATAATAAAATTACCAATCGAAATACCATTACCATTTTACCACCATCAGAACTTCGACCGTCACCCCCATTCCATCAATATCACCAGTCGCGTACATATCACAACTCCAACCACCACTTCCACTAGCATCACCACTTCTGCCACCATCACCAATTCTACCATTATCACCACTTCTACTAACATCACCACTTCTACCACCCTAACCCCTTCCACCACCATCGCCACTTTTATGACCATTACCACTGCTACCACCATCACTTCTACCACCATCACCACTAAAACCGCTTCTACCACCATCACCAGTTCCACCACCATCACCATTTACACCATCACTAATCACACCGACAGTATACCATCATCAATTAAATGGAAAAAACAAAACACGTATACACTTTTATAATTTGTGTCTACACGTGCTAGGGGAAAAGGAATATTGTCTTCTACTAAGGTTTAACCCTTTCCAATCCCCTGGAGGAGGAATATACGTGTTTTTGTTTCCTGTCTTTGTCGATACGATAGTTCTTGTCATAGGGGAATCCGCATTGGATTGCTCTCGGGTAGTATCACGTGCGGATATTTGGGGATGTGGGTTGCAGAGGCCCATAGTAGTTACATATATTTCGTAGGGTGTGACACACAAACACACAAATATATATATATATATATATATATATATATATAGAGAGAGAGAGAGAGTACTAGATACTGACTCTCACGTATAAGTCATAAGTGACATTGGTACTGGGGGAGTAGTGAAGCCCTCGGGTAGTATCAGGTGTCTAGGGTTCTACCACTGAGTGATTGGTTGGTTGGTTGATTGATTGATTGTCTGCTGTAACGTGTCCAGTGAAAAACCTAAGTTTCAAATTTACCATTTAGCTTTAAAATACATTCCCAAAATATGAAAAATATGTGTTCAAACTTCAGATGAAATAATGTTGATATATTTTCTGGATAATTAAACAAACACTACAAACCATGGGGGTAGTCCTTACATGATGTGATGCCGAGAAGTTACGTAGGAAGGATAGAGATAAGGTGAGTATGTAAATGAATATGCTGTGTGTGTGAAAGAAAGAATCGGATCTGCAGAGAGAGAGAGAGAGAGAGAGAGAGAGAGAGAGAGAGAGAGAGAGAGAGAGAGCGAGAGCGAGAGCGAGAGCGAGAGAGAGAGCGAGAGCGAGAGCGAGAGCGAGAGCGAGCGAGAGAGAGAGCGAGAGCGAGAGAGAGAGAGAGAGAGCGCGAGAGAGAGAGAGAGAGAGAGAGAGAGACAAAACAAAAAACACAATGCGGGTGGAGAGTGTCAGGTTCCAGCTACATACCAGTGTTTTGTCACCCCTCCTCTCTCCCTCCTACATGACCCCTCCCTACCTCCCTCCTACATGACACCCCTCCCCTCTCTCCTAAATTATCCCCTCTCTTCCCCTCCCTCCTACATGACCCCCCTCTCCTCCTACATGACCCCATTGTCCCTCACATACCCTGCATAGCCACCCTCCATCTCTCTCTCTCTCTCTCTTGCTTACTACCATGGTATTCTGATGTTTTCTTCGTTTCCTTTTGTACTGTTTATTATTCAATTCTCATCCATCATTGTGGTCTAAGTTTTCGTCTTCACAGCCAACTCTCATGTTCTCGGATCAATAATGTTTGCATAATTTATTGTCACATTCCACTGCCATTTTTTAGCTTCACCTACTTCTCACTCAACTAAACTATTCTTTGTAAGTTAGATATTTAGTATAACTACTTAATTTTCGTTTGGTATTCGTCTTTGTTCCATATCTGCCCTTCAGAAACAGTTTTGTTTTGTTTTTGTGCCTGTCAATTCGATGCCTACCGACCTGCCCACCCACCTATTCACTCACCTACCTAGCCATCCACCTACCTACCCATCTACCTACTTACCCTACCCACCTACCTACCTACCCCCCCACCCACTTACTCACCCACCCAGCTACATATCTACCTACCTACCAACCAACTAATTAACTAACTAACCAACCAACCAACCTACCTACCTACCCCCAAACAATCTACCTACCAACTAATCAACCAACCTACTAGTCAATCAACAAACTTACCCACCGACCTACCAACCAAACTACCTACCCACCGACTTACCAACCTACCTACCCACCGACCTACCAGCCTATACCTACCCACAAAGTATCCTACCTACCAACCAACCAACTTACCTACCTACCAACCAACCTACCTACCTACCAACCTACCTGCGACCCTCCCACACCCTCCCTTTTTTGCCAAGCCTCTCACGCACATTTTATTTCCCTCCCTCCGACACACACATACAGCAACACACACACACACACACACAACTCTATCTATCTATCCCTCTCCTTCTCTATCTATCTATCTATATATTTATTGTATATAAAAGAGTGTGCACTGTGAACATCTAGGCACGGAAAGGAATAGAACACTTATTTTTAGACTATCTGATCCGACCTCTTGGTGATTATTGTGAGATTTCGTTTAAGTATTACTGAGGATTTTGTTTGTTTTTATCTATTTCGAGCAATGTATTTTAGTGTCCCCTAGGCTGACAACAATCAGCGTCATCCAACGCCAAGAAAAAAACAGAGGCAACCGAGGACCACCAGCGATAAGGACCGAAGACAGCGAGGACCGAGGACAGCCATGAACATAAATGTAGATCCGACAAGAACCAAAAATATTAAAGAGCGTTCCGTGAGTTCTAAAATAACAAATTTAAAGGTTTTCTATGCAAACGCTCGTAGCATACGCAATAAATTTTCAGATTTAGAGGAGCTAGTGTTTACAGAAAATTATGATGTGATTGGCATAACAGAATCTTGGCTCAATACAGAAGATAGAGACTTTTTAGCAGAGTATTCACTTCCCGGTTATGTAATGTTTGAGAAAAGCCGAATAAATCGAAATGGAGGTGGCGTTTTACTTTATATCAAAGAAAGTCTTAACCCTACCCTCTTGTCAAAACCTCAAATTGTGAACGTCGACGCATCTTTTGTGCTAATAAAGAATAATAAAGGTACAAAAATAATACTTGCATTAATATACAGACCTCCAGCTCAATCTGTGCAAACTGACCGAGAAATTTACGAACAAATTGCAGATGTAAGTAACTCACAAGATACCGTAATTTTTGGCGACTTTAATTTACCTGTGACCAAGTGGGGCGATACTCTTACTTCACACTCCGGACATGACTTGTATACGAACTTGCAAGAGAGTTCGCTTTATCACTTCGTTCGAACGCAAGCCAACCCGTGGTAATAACGTTCTTGACATTGTACTTGCAACAAAAGAAGAATTAATAGAGAATTTGAATGTTGGTGATGAATTCAGTAACAGCGACCATCGTACGATAACTTTCACTTTAAACTTTACTAGTAACGAACCAAATAGTAGCATCGAAAAAGTCCCTAATTTCAAGAAAGCAAACTTCCATAAACTTAGAGCTATGTTTAAAGAAACTGACTGGAGCTTTTTAATTCACAATAACGACATAAATACATCTTGGAAGTTATTCGAAGCCACTTACCTAAAAGCAGTGCAAGACTGCATACCATCGAAAATACGGCGTCCAGGCCATAATAATAAGCCCAAATGGTGGAATAAAGATATTTCAAACTGCCTGCTTGCTAAAAATTTGCTAATGATAGATTAAAATCCTCACAAAATGACGAAGAACGGCTGAAATTTGTAGAGCTACGACGCAAAGCCAAAAAGTTAATTAAGCAAAGTAAAAAGACCTTAGAGTTACATATTGCGAATCAAAGTAAAACAAACCCGAAAATTCTATAGTTATATCAGAAAGAAAAAAGTAGTTACTTCAACTGTTGGACCGTTAGTCGATGAAAATGGAGAATACACCAAAGACGAAGTACAAATGAGTAATGCCCTCAATACCTTCTTTGCATCAGTTTTTACAACAGAAGACCTCAGTGATATCCCTACACCATCGCCGATTCAGATTGATAATTCAGATGTTCTAAGCAATATCACCGTTACAGAGAGAGAAGTATTGAATTGTTTAGATAAACTCAAGGTAAATAAAACGCCAGGACCTGATAAAATCTCGCCTAGAGTTCTAAAGGAAGCTAAGGATGAGCTCTCCAAACCACTGACATTACTATTCAATAAATCCTTGCAGTCTGGAACTATGCCCGATCAGTGGAAGCTAGCCAACGTAACACCGATATTCAAAAAAGGCAGCAAATCCCTACCCAGTAACTATCGTCCAATTAGCTTAACCTCAGTTGTATGTAAAATGCTAGAAACGGTCATACGAGACAGACTCGTAAATCACTTGGAGGAAAATAACATACTTAAAGATACTCAACACGGCTTTCGTAAAAAACGTTCCTGTTTAACAAACCTCTTAGACTTCTTCCACGATATCCTCAACCTCTACGATAAGAGTAAAGCTGTAGATATTATATACCTTGATTTTCAAAAGGCCTTTGACAAAGTTCCCCACAAACGTTTACTGCTAAAATTAAAAGCGCATGGAATACAAGACGGTGTGTTGAAATGGATAGAAAATTGGCTCAGCGACAGAAAGCAAAGAGTAGTCATAAACGGTAAGGCATCTAAATGGACCAATGTAAGTAGCGGGGTACCCCAGGGATCGGTACTAGGACCAATTCTCTTTCTAATTTACATCAACGACATAGATGAGGGTCTCACCTGTACAATCTCAAAATTTGCTGACGATACAAAAATTGCAAATAGCGTACTCTCAAAAGAACAAGTTGACGTAATGCAACACAATCTAGATAAATTGTCATGTTGGGCCCAAATTTGGCAAATGAGTTTCAATGCGGATAAATGTAAAAGTACTACATATCGGATACCTAAATGAGAAAGCAAACTATTCGATGAATGGCACTCAGTTTAAGAATGTAAACAGAGAAACCGATCTGGGAGTAACAATATCGAGTAACCTAAAACCGAGTCAACAATGTTCAGAAGTTGTTAAGAAGGCAAACAAAATAATTGGCTTTATAGGCAGGTCATTTGAGCATAAATCCAAAGAAGTTATCCTAACCCTTTACAATTCCTTAGTCCGCCCTCTTCTGGAATACTGCGTTCAATCCTGGTGCCCTTATTACCAAAAAGATATAAACAAGCTAGAACGAGTTCAACGTAGAGTTACCAAAATGATACCTAGCCTAAAGAACAAACCATACGAAGAGCGTCTTAGAGAATTAAATATATTTCCTTTAACCCAGCGCAGATTAAGAGGTGACTTAATTCAAGTGTTCAAAATCATCAAAGGCATCGACAATATGAACTGTAGTAAGTACTTCACTATCGACCAAGCTAATTACACGCGGGGAAACGGTTGCAAAATTATTGGTAAATCTTTTAACTCACACGAATCTAAGAATTTCTTCTTCAATCGAGTTGTCAACTTGTGGAATGGGCTTCCCCGAAACGTTATAGACTGCATCACCGTTGATTCATTTAAACTCCGCCTAGACAAATATCTCGCATCAAACCCACGACTGACTGCGATTGTAAATGAATAACTTTATTTTATCCCCCCCTCAGTTACTAACCCATCTGTCCCCTACTAACTTCCTAATCCTGCCACGGACATTAGTTCCGGGCAGTAATTCGCTTTCCAATGTTCCCTTACCCACTCTAAACCACTGTTTGGACACTTGATCCTCAGTGATTTGGAGGACAAGCAACCTAGAAGGGTCACTAGATCTGTTTTTGCTTGATTTCCTTTGTACTCCTTTGTACTTTGTACTTCCGTCTAGCTTAAAGAAAAGGCCAACCCAGGCACCTTTCAATGTAAATTTGAAATTTTTTCGATGGAAAAGTGTCCCCAAAGGCCATTTTCTTCTCGATTACAGGCTTGCTGTCGCTCGCCCAGAAAATAATCGATACATTAATTGGGTGAAACGTCTTGTTATTGCCAAACTAATGGGGTGAACCGTTTCAAAATCCCCAAACTAGTGAAGCGAAACCGGGGAGGTCCAAAAACACCTGTACATTTTTCGACAGAAAATGTTCTTCCAAGTTACAGGCTCGCTCTCGCTTACGCAGACAAAAAATCAACACCTGAAAAGAGTGAAGCGTCTTATTATCACCAAACTGATAGATTGAAACGTCTTAAAATCTCCAAACTAATAGAGAATTACAAGGTAGGCCCATGAAGACCTTCCTCGGTCCAATCTCTCTCTCTCTCTCTCCACATTAAATACGAAATTAGCTTGAAAGGAGGTCTGTGTGGGCATTAAATAGATATCCTGGGGGATAAACTAGAATACATGGCTCGAAATTGGCAAAAGCAAGGATAATCATAAATATTTACTAAAGCAAAAGATCATAATTGTCCATAAAACATCCGCTCAAATAGTATTAAATGGTCATAATCGGATCATCAGTTAAAACGATATCACGTAAACTAATTGATCACTTACAATTTTTGTATTTGTGTTTTAACTGAAGGGAGGGTGTTTACTTCTCAATACACGGGTTTATCAGGTCACGAACAGGACATTTAAACCTGATTACACTAATGAATCACTCAGCTCCCCTGGATCACCGTCTCCCCACTCGATTATGCAAATGGTGTTATCCTGTCTTATCTCTCTTCTTTACAATATGTCCTCGGGTAATAATGAAGCGATAACGGCTCCCTCCCCGCCCTCCATTCCCTCCGTTTAACTTTATCTCTTCTTCCAGGCACCCTCGTTAGGTGGGATGGTGTGTGTCCGTCATGGCGAGAGTGTCGGGGTGTTTGCTTTCTCTGACACCTGCTGTGACGGGGCGAGAAAAAACCATCCTGACTAAGCAGATAATGGCGCTTATTTTGGTAAGTACCTGGGATATATATATTAAGGAATATATATACGATAGAGGGAGAGAATTAGAGTGACAATTTAAAGGTGGCGGTGCATGGTTTGAGATAAACATCGAATAATAATCGCCAACCTGCACATAATTATCTTGCAAAATGCAATGGCACCAAAATAATTATTAACAATGGTATAAAGGATTTTGTGGATCGTCAACACCGGACCTGTGACGTCATAGGAGTGTAAGTCCACCATCCAGTCTAGGATGAGGATACTCCTGTGACGTCACTATGATGTCACAGGTCCGGTGTAGACGATCCACAAAATCCTTAATACCATTGTTAATCATTATTTCGGTGCCATTGCATTTTGCAAGATAATTATGTGCAGGTTGGCGATTATTATTCCATGTTTATCTCAACCCATGCACCACCACCTTTAAACAATGAATAGTGTTTTGATCTAAGTATATATTTTGTCACCTACGCCAATGAACCAAGTACATTAGTCAATAACACCTACCAATGCACATTATTACGCAGAATAGGAGCTTTTATCCATAACCTAAGTTTGGTATTTATTTAGTTTAACTAATTCCGAGTTGATATTGATAGACGGTAGCCGGTCAAAACGGCCACAATCCTGAACCGTCATAACCCAAATGGCCATAACCCTAAACAGCCGAACTTAGGGTAGGTTAGATTAGGCTAGGTTTGGATAAGTTAGATTACGCCGGATCAGGTTTAATTTGGGCGTACGTTTAGGTTAGGAGACATTTACCCAATTGGAAAAGTCAGAAAAGGCCAGCCTGTGTGTCCCAGAGTATACTTACTGGAGAAGACAGGCTGGACATAAGACTCCTTCCTGGCCTCCCGAGCAAGATCCAGAGTTCCTTACAAGTTTGTCTGAAAGTCCTAATGGTGTCTTTGATCCCGTCCCTTTGTGGTGTAGCGGGGTAAGTGCTTGGGTTTGTGGCTACAGTTATTGGGTATTTGCTGTTATTGAAAGTGGTTATTTATTTGTTTTATTATATTACATTACTGTATATTATATAATTATTTATATTTTTTTTTAAGGGGGCGGATAGGTGATTGCGTTTGGATGTGAGTGAGAGTGAATGACTAAGTGTGAGGGTGGGAGTTTATGTGTGTGTGTGTGTTTGATTTGCTGTTAGGTGTTGTAGTGTAATATATAGCGTACTGTTCAGGTTGCATGTAGTGCGGGAACATACGTGGTAAATTGCCATTTGGTTTGGTGTGTGAAGGGGATGGGTAGTGAGAGAGAGAGAGAGAGAGAGAGAGAGAGAGAGAGAGAGAGAGAGAGAGAGAGAGAGAGAGAGAGAGAGAGAGAGAGAGAGAGAGAGAGAGAGAGAGAGAGAGAGAGAGAGAGAGAGAGAGAGAGAGAGAGAGAGAGAGAGAGAGAGAGAGAGAGAGAGAGACGAACAAATGGGTGATAAATAAGTCGAGGAGGGGTGTACTTTCAAATTATCCCCTAAAATGCTCATACAAAATTTAATATACCGCCGTTCGTCCGTCTCCCGTCCGTCGATAAGTCCGTATTTACCAGGGGGTCGTTGCTCGTGCGGACACAGTAGACTCGCATCGGTCAATCCAAGATCCATATACACCTGTATATGGATCTTGGGTCAATCTATGGTCCTATTTATGGTACGGTTGTTGGTGACGTAGAGAAGCCAGAGTGCGGTCGAGAGTGACGCAAAACAGTACACCTGATCCGATAGTGGGTTTGGTTCTCGTTTGGTTCTCGTTTGGTTCTCGTTCTCTTCTCTTCTCTACTCTATTTCTACTCTTTTATTTTTTATTTGTTACCCTTATCTCCCCCCCCCCCCTCCCCTTTCTCTTCGTCTCTTCTATTTTATTCTGTTATTCATTATTCATTATTTTTGTTTTCATCTCATCTGTTTTCATCTATAATTTATTTTGTCTACTCCTCTCCTATTATCTTCTGTTCTCTCTCTCTCTCTCTCTCTCTCTCTCTCTCTCTCTCTCTCTCTCTCTCTCTCTCTCTCTCTCTCTCTCTCTCTCTCTCTCTCTCTCTCTCTCTCTCTCTCCTTCTCTCTCTCTCTCTCTCTCTCTCTCTCTCTCTCTCTCTCTCTCTCAATTTTGTTCTTATTCTCAGCAGCCCTACGTATTTAATTTAACATGCCCCAGGTGCCAGCATTCAGGGCTTTCAAATATGCAGCCTCTTTTGAAGATTTTTGATTTCTTTGAACTTTTTTGACGATTGTTTTTATCCTTTCAACACGAAGACATCTCATATATTTTATTTTGACTTTCATTACACACTTTATTCAGTTTTGGAAATTCTTATGGTAATCGAAAGCTTAACTGAGAAACAAGTATACCCCATTGATTACTGTCTACCAAAGTTGAATACAATCGTTTGAAGGTAGCCAGAATAATGAACCAAAAAACCGAAACCGTTTGGAGAAAGCATTTTACTTATTCTGGACATATTTTTAATCTTTATGTGAATAATCGAAAGTAGAATGTCAAATCTTGTTTCGAAATGTCAGTCTATCAAGTTTTTACATTTGATATAGGTCAGTGTTCTATTTTTGTTTATATTATCAATTGATCCCTGGTCTGCCCTAGCAGCTGCCTTTAATTTTTGATTTGCTGCCTTTTCATTTTTCCAACCATTTTTTTAAATATTTACTTTGTATTTTCTGATTTGTATCATTTGTTTGTTTAAGGGGGGTCAACGGCTTTTTTTATCTTTCTCTCCTTTTCTCTCTTTCCCTGGCTTGTATCCATTCGGCCCCATTCAGCCAACTGTTTTAAGACGTTTATCCCCATCCTGGTGTCGATTTCTTCCTGTCGAGCGATAGCGAGCCAGCATTGTATGGAGAAATCCGGCTTCGCCGGAAAAATTTGTCTATCGAAAAATGTACAAATTTAGCTTGCTATCAAAACAAAAAATAGATATATATGCTGGCTCGCTACCGCTCGCCAGGAAAATATTGACACCTGGATGGGGGTAAACGTCTTAAAACAGTAGGCCGAATGGGGTCGAATGGATACAAGCCAAAGAGAGAGGGAGAGAAAGAGAAAAAAAGCGAGGTGGGCTCCCTTAAAGTATGACAGTTTGCACATGTTCTATCTGATCTGAATACGAGTTTTTGCTTCATCTTTAACTTTCATTAAACACATTATTATTATTATTATTATTTTTATTATTATAATAATAATAATAATTAGTATTAGTATTAGTATTTTCATTAGGTTAGTTGACCATATCCGATTTGGGTTGAGTTTACTTTGCCTACATTACTATTAATCATTCTGCATAATTTTATTAAATTTTGTTCCTGTATTCCTGGTGTTTGGGCCTAGAAAACCCACTATCCAATATATCGTGTATGAAATAGATTATAATTCCTTACTGATATTATCACCCTTCAGATAGCCAATAATCATCCATTGCCAGAATAAACATTAAATGGATAATACAATTTTCTTGGAAATTTTTGTAGTAGTTTAACATTTGAATTATTTTTGTGAAAAGGCTTTTAATAAAGTACATTCTTAACTGGCTTATCTCTGTTCAGGATATTATTTTAAGGGAAGTGTTATTATTGTTTGCGATCGTTAGAGACCTAGGATTAAGATATGACTTCAAGTCGTAATATTGTATATTGTTGCTGTGTATTCATGATTTGTATTTCGTATGACCTTCTTTATATACAGGGTGTCCCAGGAGGGAACGGCATAACTTCGGGAAATGATGAAACAAAATAATCTAAGCCTAAAATGTTCTATAAGAAATATTCCAAATCTCAACCAGTAAAGAGATGTTGCATGTTGCAAATGGCATTTTCTTAAGTATTTCCCCATAAGGGTGGCCTAGCTTTCCTAGTACCTACCACACCTCCATCTAACTGCAGTTATTTTACCGTGTTATTGTAAAAATATTATCATTCTGTAAGTTGCCAAATTATTATAGATATAATAGCTCACTTTGGACCAGTTGTAAACTATCTGACATGGAAGAGTCCATTACAGTGAGGCGGGGGAGGACACTATATAAAACCTTCAATATCTGCTTAACGGTTGAAATTTGGACTTTTTGTTATAAAACATTTTAGGCTTAGAATACCTTGTTTTATCATTTCCCAAAGTTATGCCCTTTCCTCCTGGGACACCCTGTATAATAAACTAGTGTTATGTACATGTTTCTCTTTGTTTGACTTATCCAGCTGAGTACTATATAACCCAGGCCTTAAAATATTTGCAAAACAATATAGCATATTCATTGACCAATCCCATTTTTTCTACGGAATCAGTTTATTGTATATCCATTTCATCGGTGTTCAACTTTCTCTCTCTATCTCTAAATCAGTTTACCCTTAGCAACATTTGATTTATTTACCCGATCAGAAAACACACACACACTCACACTCTCTCTTTCTCTCTCTTTTTTTTTTTTTTGAACGTACACTCACACACACAAACTGTTCAAGTTGTCACACTTTCCTGTGAACGAGGTTTATCTTAGACTTATCTCAAGAAACTGTAGTGTCTGTATTGGTCGTATGAATAGTAAAATAGGCCCATGTTTCACATAGCAAAGACTTTGATATTTTGGGCCCATTTGTAACTGAATTATTGTATCCTAATGTACTATTGACTGGCTGCACCCACTGTGTGAGGCAGTAAAAAAGGATTATTAAGGGGAGGTTTCTAGTTTGTTTCCTACTCCTCCAGCAATCTTAAAATTTCACCCCCTTGACCCCCTTTCAAGATAAATTTGTACATTTTTCGGTAGAAAAATGTTCCGGCCAAAGGCCGATTACTCTTAAATTACAGGCTCGCTATCGCTCGCCAGGATAAAATCGACACCTAAATGGCACAAAAGGTCTTAAAATTGACAGAATGGGGCGGAAATTCTTAAAAATCACCAAACTAATGGGGCAAACGTCTTAAAATCTCAAAAGCAATGGGGCTAAACATGAAGGAGAAAGGGGTCAAGAAAAAAGTCCCTCAAGTGGATATCTCCCCTTAAGTCAACCCTATGTTTTTTTTTCTCTCTCTCTCTCTCTCTCTCTCTCTCTCTCTCTCTCAGGCACACAAACTGTGACAGACAATAAGAGCCAGTCCTTCCCCAATGCACCAAATTCACTTTCTAAACAACAACTCGCATCGCAGTAGAAAATGTGTGTGTGTGTGTGTGTGTGTGTGTGTGTGTGTGTGTGTGTGTGTGTGTGTGTGTGTGTGTGTGTGTTGTGTGTGTGTGTGTGTGTGTGTGTGTGTGTGTGTGTGTGTGTGTGTGTGTGTGTGTGTGTGTGTGTGTGTGTGTGTGTGTGTGTGTGTGTGTGTGTGTGTGTGTGTGTGTGTGTGTGTGTGTGTGTGTGTGTGTGTGTGTGTGTGTGTGTGTCCTGTATACGTGTGTGTGTGTGTGTCCTGTATACGTGTGTGTGTGTCCTGTATACGTGTGTGTGTTTGTGATGCAAAATTCCTCAGTGTGTGTGTGTTTGCATGTGTGTATCTGCATGCATGTACTGTATATCTTGCGTGTACGTACATGTTCCAGTATGTGCGTCTGTGTGATCGGAAGCTCCCTGCAGGCGCTAGCAAAGCGGATTACGCGTCTCTGCGGATCAATGCCGGATCACTTACTGGCTCTGCAACAAGGTGGGTCAGGAGGAGGACATACTGGAGCGGGCAGAGTATAATTATGTAGTGTCGCTGTGGGGGGTCATGATTGTGTTAACTGGGTGCTTGGGAGATGATCTTTAGGAGTACTGTTGTGTAGAGCGATATATACAATATTCAGAATCGAGTCATGTTTAGCTTCAAAAATCGTGTGCCCACCTGCTGTTTTCAAATATTACATATAAATTTACTTGTTTTACATGTGAGGGTAAGTATTTAGGATGTACAAGTCGCTTCTTCAAAATTAGAATATTTAAACACATAGGAAAGAGCTACGAACCAGGAATGTTTTTTGCAAAAGATGGTGATTTCGGCCGTTTGAAATCATTCACACGATAAGAGTCATCTCTCTCGTTGAATGCTTATGAAATAATTTCTAGGTTCGTACGTAATCAGTCGGATTTATTATTTGGAGATAAATTGTTTATCAAGTTAATACCTGAGGTTAAGCTTGCAAATAATGGTTCATAATGTGGTAATGTGTATTTGTTTAGTTTCAGGGGTTTGTTTTAATAAGTGTTCAGTTACGTTCTTGCTTCATGGGTATCGTTGTTTTTTATTATTGCTTCATGAGATATGAGTTTTGCTTTTTCTCGGTAGACTGGGTTCTTGTGCCTCAGTTCTCTCCTGTTCCTTGTGCTAATGAGAACTCCTTTCTGAATTAGTCAAACAGTACTTGAAGGAGTTAAGAAAATTGTGATTGGTCATTAAGATTGATTTCTTGGTTTTAATTTTGTGTATTAATATCGTAATTCAGGTTGGCAATTTTTCATGTTTTCTAAAGAAATACAATAAACATGTGGAATTACTTTTTTGACATGTTAATTATATTTTCTACTTTTTGTTTAGATGAATTTTAATTGATAATTAGATATAGTTTTTCTTGATTACTAGAATATTAATTTTTTCAATCTTAGTATTTAGTCTAGCTTGTTTTGGCAAAGTTAAGGTAAGTTAAAGTTGAGGGAGGATAGACAGGATGGGAAGGTGAGAGAGATCTAAGAATTAGAGAGAATAAAGGAGGGAAGGAGAACATTATAATAAAAGGTGGAGGGCTGCCCTCCTTGCTATTATAAAAGGTGGAGGGCTGCCCTCCTTGCTATTATAAAAGGTGGAGGGCTGCCCTCCTTGCTATTATAAAAGGTGGAGGGCTGCCCTCCTTGCTATTATAAAAGGTGGAGGGCTGCCCTCCTTGCTATTATAAAAGGTGGAGGGCTGCCCTCCTTGCTATTATAAAAGGTGGAGGGCTGCCCTCATTGCTATTATAAAAGGTGGAGGGCTGCCCTCCTTGCTATTATAAAAGGTGGAGGGCTGCCCTCCTTGCTATTATTTAAAGTGTTGTCAATCATAATAACATTATATATCGAGTTGTGTTTACTGAGAAGTCAAAAGTGTCAATAAAATTAAATTGAAAGAGCGTTTCTTGGTTTGATGCAGTTTTTAACGGCGTTCACTCACTTAATTGACAGGGCTAGGGCGTGCCTTTGTTACAGGGACTTTACTGGACATTAATTTTGTTGTATGGTATTAAGCTGTGATATTGTTTGGTTTTGTGTAATATGGTTATTACTATTATTCAAAGGTTAAATCATGGTATTTAGAGTTCTACTTTGTTGAAAATTCAATCCAATTGTAATATTACATTATTTGGTATTTCGGTAATTTTCAATGGTTTTACGTATTGTCTTTGAAATTAAACTACTAAATTATGTTAATTTCGTGATAGAATTTAGTAAATTTAACTTTAAAACAACATAGATTATATAATCATTAACCCTAATTTTACAAATTACTTTGTTCCTATTTGTATGTACAGTACTTCTCTTTAGGGAATAGCTGTATTCCTGATTATGGCTTAAGGATTGCTGAACATTCGAATGAATAACGATGTTACCAGGCACCCACTTAATCTTATATATATATATATACTGTATATATTAGACAAGACCAAAGATAACTGGGTTGATAAGAATAGGGAGGGTCAGGGAATACACAAATACAGGATTACATACAGCACGGTACATCGGTAGAGGGACAGTAGAAAGTGGAAGGGATAGAGCGCTTCATCCGTTGTACAAAATCAAAAGCTCTCCCAAAACTTAAATTATTATTTTGTTTTGTGAAATCTAGAGCAAGAAACAATACCTCAACACTTTAACACCATGAAACCAAAACATTAGTCACAAGCTATTACAAACACATGCTGACGTCAGAAATAGGATATCGTAATTTAAGAATCACAATTTAATAGCAACTATCGACTTTGACTGTATAGTGTACACTTTTGCAAGTTAAAGGAGTTGCATGAAAGCAATTTAATATATTTCAATAAATAAAGTGGCAAATAATAAATGGGTTATTCAAACAATTTACAAGGTTGGGTATGCATTTTTTTCAGCGAGCAGTTGAATTGGGCCAAGTGGTCGAATTTGGCTGAATGAACGAAATTACCTACATTAATTGGATCAAGTGATCAAATGAAGTAAAGCGGTCGAATTTGACCTTGTAGTAGATATGAACCGAGTGGTCAAACTGGGTTGAATGTTTGAATGTGCCCAAACATTCGAGTTGAGCTAAATGGTCATATAGTGGTTAAATCGGCTGTTGACTAAAAATTGTTAATCGTGTTTATTCAGATACCAAACGAAGGTATTGACGAAATTTCATAAAAATCCGTCCATTAGTTTGTAAGAAATCCAGCTTACACAAAGATAAAGACATACAACACAAACTGACGGTAACAATCATAACCTCTGTTTGGCCGATATAACCGAAGTATACAGTATATACTCTTTGTTTAGAGTGTATATAACCGAAGTATACAGTATATACTCTTTGTTTAGTGTATATAACCGACGTATACAGTATATACTCTTTGTTTAGAGTGTATATAACCGACGTATACAGTATATACTCTTTGTTTAGAGTGTATATAACCGAAGTATACAGTATATACTCTTTGTTTAGAGTGTATATAACCGAAGTATACAGTATATACTCTTTGTTTAGTGTATATAACCGACGTATACAGTATATACTCTTTGTTTAGAGTGTATATAACCGAAGTATACAGTATATACTCTTTGTTTAGTGTATATAACCGACGTATACAGTATATACTCTTTGTTTAGAGTGTATATAACCGACGTATACAGTATATACTCTTTGTTTAGAGTGTATATAACCGAAGTATACAGTATATACTCTTTGTTTAGAGTGTATATAACCGACGTATACAGTATATACTCTTTGTTTAGAGTGTATATAACCGACGTATACAGTATATACTCTTTGTTTAGAGTGTATATAACCGACGTATACAGTATATACTCTTTGTTTAGAGTGTATATACTTCGGATATAAAGGTTTTCGAGTGACCTTCGGAAACTCAGTTTGATACGGATAACAAATAAACAATATTTCGTGGATAACAATGGCTAGGCTAAATAATAAACCTCTAAGCTTTTTGTATCTCTCTCTCCCTCTCTCTTTGACTTGTATCCATTCGGCCCCATTCAGCCTACTGCTTTAAGACGTTTACCCTTATCTAGGTGTCAATATTTTTCCTGGCGAGCGGTAGCGAGTCAGTATATGTGTGTGCCCCTACGGGGCACACACACACAGAAAGCCATCATCATTGCTGCCACAGAAGAATGTTTGAGGGGGGTATTCTTTGGATGGGGGTTTGGGGGGAGGGGGGGGGGGGAGAGCTGGTGGTTTGGGAGGGAGGGATGAAACCGTATTTTTTACCTAAAATCATAACTATTGCACACATTACAAAAACAAAAGAACATATAATTACCGTCGCACTCACACCGAAACTTTGTGTGAAGTTTGGTGAAAATCCGTCGAACGGTCTATGAGGAGTTTTCGGACAGACGGACAGACAGACAGACAGATAGACACACATTTCGGCCGGCATGTACCACTATACGGGGGGCGATAACACGTTGATAACAGATATAACATAACAATCCCGATCACTAAAAAACACGCGAATACCAATGACTCAATTTATATACAGTATAGCAGGAAGGGAGAGAAAGAGGGCAGAGAGGGGTGGGCAGAATAGGTTAGGCCTGACACCGTGTTTTATACGTTAGGAATACTCTGCGGACATTGGGCGCAGAAGGAGGGGCAGAGGCAGAGAGACAAGCTGCTGGACGCACTCAAAATAGAAAGATAACTATTAAATAAATCGCGAGCAATAGGAGTTAACCCTGTCTTTTCCGTCCTCTTGTGGGTAATTATGATATTTTGTTTATTTTCTATTGAGGATTCTGCTTATTTTTGTCATTTTCGAGCAATGTATTTTAGTTTGTCCTTTAGGTCAACAAAAACGCCTTCCTAAATTTCCTTCGAACTAAAAAATGCTCACCCGGAACCCCTTCACGATAAATTTGTACATTTTTTCGATAGAAAAAAGTCCCGGCAAAAGGTCAATTCCACCTAAGTTACAGGCTCGCTATCACTCGCCCCCCTCCCCTCCCCCAGAACAAAATTGACACCTGAATGGGTTGAAGCGTCTTCTTATCGCCAAATAGGATTGAACGTCTTTAAATCTCCAAACTAATGGAACGATACAAGGGAAGGCTGAAAAGCAACCCCCCTTCCTTGGGCCAAATAGGGTTAAGACATAAACCCAGCAGCAATAAGATAGATAGATAGATAGATAGATAGATAGATAGATAGATAGATATAGATAGATATAGATAGATATAGATAGATAGATATAGATAGATATAGATAGATATAGATAGATAGATATAGATAGATATAGATAGATATAGATATAGATAGATATAGAGAGATAGATATAGAGAGATAGATATAGAGAGAGAGATAGATATAGAGAGATAGAGATAGAGAGAGAGAGAGAGATAGAGAGATAGAGAGAGAGAGAGAGAGAGAGAGAGAGAGAGAGAGAGAGAGAGAGAGAGAGAGAGAGAGAGAGAGGGTAGAGGAGCTGGCGGTGTCAGTTGGTTGGGATATTTGGACAGATAGAGAGACAGACACAGAGACTAAAAACCCAAAATATAACAGTAAATCGTCACCCCCAGGATTCGAACTATATATAATACCCCCCCCCCCTCCCTTCCCCCACCGCGCACGCACACACACACACACACACAGCAAGAAGAGAGGGTAGGCGGCGAGAGAGAAGCGGGTAGAGTAGGTCACTCACGGTAACCCCTCTGTATTTTGCCCTTTGGAAACACGAGATCAGAGAGGCAAACGAAGCACTAAACAAAAACAAAAGAGCCAAGATAAACTAAAAACACAAAACTAAATAAATCGCGAACACCAACGACCTATACTATAAATAATAGACCCCCGCCAACAAGAAGAGAATGGGTAGAGAGAAGTGGGCAGATTAGGTAACTCATTATATACCATCTCTGTTTTGTGGACAACAGAGCACTAGGGAAGAAGACACACTAAGCAGATAGACAAAGCACTAAACTTAAGGGGAGGTTGTTAGTGTGTTTCCTAGACTTCCATCAAGCTTGAAATTACACCCCCATGACCCCCTTTCAAGATAAATTTGTACATTTTTCGGTAGAAAAATGTCCCGGCCGAAGGCCGGTTCCTCTTAAATTACAGGCTCGCTATCGCTCGCCAGGAAAAATCGACGCCTAAATGGGATGAAATGTCTTAAAAGTGACATAAATGGGGTGAAAGATCTTAAAATCGCCAAACTAATGGGGCGAACGTCTTAAAATCTCAAAAGCAATGGGGCTAAACATGAGGGAGAAAGGGGGTAAAGAAAAAAAATCCCTCGAGTGGATATCTCCCCTTAAACTTAAACACCGAAGACAGACAGAACACAAAACAAAATACTACAACTGCGCGAACACGATGAGTTAAGGGGAGGTAGACCGTTTTTATGAACCCCCCTTCTCCCTAATGTTTAGCCCCACTAGTTTTGAGATTATAAGACGTTCGCCCCATTAGTTTGGCGATTTTAACACCTTTCGCCCCATTTCGTTGTCAATTTTAAGATCTTTCGTGCCATTTAGGTGTCGATTATTTTCTGGCGAGCGATAGCGAGCCTACAATTTTAAGAGGAACCGGCCTATGGCCGGGACATTTTTCTACCGAAAAATTTACAAATTTATCTTGAAGGGGGGTCTAGGGGGTGTTTTTCTAAGTTTGATGGAGGTCTAGGGAGGAAACTAAAACAAATATATCAATACATGAATTAATAGACCAAACAAACGGCCAGCCTCCCCTTAACACTAAATATCAAACACTCAGGTTAAGAAGAGAGAGGGTTGGTAGAGAGAACCGGGCAGAATAGGTAAATCATTGTACCAATTCTGTATTTTGGACAGTAATAGCGCTAGGGAAGAAGACATACTAGATAGACAGACCAATCACTAAACTAAAACAACCAACACAGACAAAATACACAAAACAAAATACAAAAAATCGCGAACATCCTCAGATTAGGAAGGGAGAGAGAGGCTTGAGAGGAGTGCACAGAAAAGCTAATCCATTATACCATCTCTGTGTTTTGAACAATAGAGCAGTAGAGAAGAAGACACACTTAAGCAAACAGACAAAGCACTAAACTTAAGGGGAGATCTCCACTTGAGGGATTTTTTTCTTGACCCCTTTCTCCCTGATGTTTAGCCCCATTGCTTTTGATATTATAAAACGTTTGCCCCATTAGTTTAGCAATTTTAAGAACTTTGACCCCATATTAAGACCTTTCGTGCCATTCAGGTGTCGATTTTATCCTGGCGAGCGATAGCGAGCCTGTAATTTAAGAGGAACCGGCCTTTGGCCGGGAAATTTTTCTACCGAAAAATTTACAAATTTATCTTGAAAGGGGGTCAAGGGGGTGACATTTTTAGATTGCTGGAGGAGTAGGAAACAAACTAAAACCTCCCCTTAAACACCCAAACACAGACAAAATACACAAAACATAATACATACAAAATCACGAACACCAAAAGTAAGGACTAAATACAAAACCCCCAGAGCAAGAAGAGAGAGAGAGAGAGAGAGAGAGAGAGGGAGGTTAGAGAGACGCGGGCAGAATAGGCAACTCCCGGTACCGTGCCTGCATTGTGGAATTTGGAACATAGAGAAAGAAAACATAGCAAGCCGACAGACAAAACAGTAAGTACAATAATAAATCACGAACACCAAGAGTCAAGACTATATAACAAACACACAACAACAACAACAACAAGGTGGGTGATTAGGTAGGTAGGTAGGTAGGTGGGTAGGTGGGTGGGTGGGTGGGTGGGTGAGTAAGTAAGTGGGTGGGTGGGTGGGTGGGTGAGTAAGTAAGTGGGTGGGTGGGTTTGTACGAGGGTGGGTGGGTTGGTAAGTAAGTGGGTGGGTGGGTAGGTAGATGGGTGGCTAGATATGTGAGTGAATAGGTAGGTGGGTGGGTAGGCTGCTGGGTAGGTAGATAGGTGTGTAGGAGATAGGTAGGCAAATAGGGAAGAAAGAAGAACACTAAATGAAATGTTAACAGTTATACTGAATACCTAACGTACAAAGAATAATTTAGTTGAGTGAGAAGTAGGTGAAGCAGTGGAATGAGATACTAGATTATGCAAAAATATTGATCTGAGAATATAAGAGTGGGCAGTGATGACAAAAATTAAAACCACAATGATGGATGAGAATTGAAACAAATATTCAGTAGTAGACTAAGGAAACCTGAGAATAACATATATGAGAGAGAGAGAGAGAGAGAGAGAGAGAGAGAGAGAGAGAGAGAGAGAGAGAGAGAGAGAGAGAGAGAGAGAGAGAGAGAGTGTGTGTGTGAGAGAGAGAGTGTGTGAGAGTGAGAGTGAGTGCGGATAGAGAGGAGTGGGCAGAATAGGTAACTCCCTGGCACCGTCTCTGTGGCCGCAGGTTTGTTTGCTCACACAACAAACTACAAATATTTTACTTCCTCAACTTCACACCGAGCCTCAAGTTTGGACCATGTTTTTTCTGTTCTGTCTTGTCAGGAATGTATGTAAGAAACTCTGAAAATTTTATATATATATACCGGTGTATACTGTATATATATATATATATATATATATATATATATATATATATATATATATATATATATATATATTTTTTTTTTGTTTTTTTTTGTTTTTTTTAAAAGAGACAATGAACGGAGGAAGGATAAACACAGATAAAACAAAAAGGTCCATGTGCCTAAAGGCATCCTCCATTCATAAAATGTTTGTAACAACTGGATTTAAACATTTGTTGATTGTAAGTTTGTGGAAAGCAATTCGAGGGAAGTGAATTCCAAAGAGTAGTAGCTCTGGGGATAAATGAATTCTGATAAGCAGAAGTTCTGCATTGTGGAGGAGAAAGTGTAAATTCATGGGCGCTCTCAGCTGCCCTAGTTCTACGGGGAAAGATGTGGAGAGGCGGCACAATTGAAGCAAGTTCCTCGGAACAATTGCTGTGAAAATATCTGTAGAATAATGCAAGGGATGCAACGTTTCTTCGTATGGCTAATGTAGGAAGGTCCTGTGTGATTGCAGGGTTATTGATTAATCTAATAGCTTTATTTTGAATTTTGTCCAACTGCCTCAATGCAACCACTCCACTTCCACCCCACAGAGGTGAACAGTAATCCATCTGAGAGCGCACATGACTTTTATATATTACGGCCAACTGCTCGTCAGTGAAGAATTCTCGAACTCTGTACAGGAGTCCCAGTTTTTAGAGGCATTCTTAGCAATGCTTCTAACATAATGTGTCCAGCTCAAGTTAGTAGTTAATGTTACACCGAGAATGTCAATACTAGGGGAAGTGGGAATATTTACATCATTAAAAATATATGGGAGTCAGTGAGATTCTGTCGGTTAGAAAATTGAATGTACTTGGTTTTCTGTGCATTAAAGGAAAACTAGATTCTCTTGTCCCCATTCATTAACTCTAGAAAGGTCCTGGTTCAGAGAAATTGCAGTGTTTATTTTTGAATTTATAAGATCGGGTTGGGTGAAAGAATTGGTAAATGTGAAGGAACTGTGGAGTGTTGAGTCATCTGCGTAGGAATGTATTGGATTATGAGTGGTAGATATGAGATCATTGATATGAATGAGGAACAGAGTTGGGGCCAAAACGGATCCCTGGGGAACACCAGCATTTATTGAGTGAAATTGAGAATAAAGGCCATCTACCATTACACGTATTTTTCTGTTATGAAGATAAGAAGAAATTAGTGGAACTAATGATGCAAGGCCGTAGTGTGACATCTTCGACAATAAGGATTGATGCCAGACTCTATCAAATGCCTTTGATATATCCAGTGCTATTGTATGTGTTTCACCATGTTGGTCTGTAGCTTGGTTGATTTGATGCGTAAGAAGGCAAAGAATGTCTGCAGTTGATCGACATCGTCTAAAACCATATTGCCTATCACTGATTAATTTATTATTCTCCAGATGCTTAATTATGTGATTATTTAATATAATTTCAAAAACTTTGCCAAGAGTGGAAGTTATAGCTATTGGTCTGTAGTTTGATGGATCTGAAGAGGCACTTTTTTTAGGAACTGGATGGATGTTTGCTTGCTTCTTTCCAGGGTACTGGGAAGCATGAGGTATGAGTACACAGACGGAAAAATTTTGCCAATACAGGAGCGAGCACCAAGGAGCAATTCTTAAGTACTATTGGAGGAATTTCATCTGGACCAGGAGCCTTATCTACTGAGAGATTCTGCAAAATAGTTTTGACATGTCTGGTGTGGATCTTAAGTGAGGGAATTTCAGGTGAATTAAAATTAAGTACAGGGACATCTTGATTTATTTCATCTAAGGTTGAGTTGGTGGAGAAAAAATCTGCAAGAAGGTTAGCTTTACCTCGTGGGTCACTTACAAGATTGCCAGTCGGAGATTTTAATGGTGGAATGGATGAAGCAGTAGTGAAGTTGGATTTGAATGAGTTAAGAGTAGACCAAAATATTTTGTTATCATTTGGATTATTTAGAAGTTTATTTGCCTGCTTATGGAGAAAGTTTGATTTAGTTAGGTTTAATACAGTTTTGGCATGATTTCTGATGTTTCTAAAGTAATTAAAGGCTTCATGTGTTTTTGATCTTGTGTATGCATTGTAGGCTATTGCTTTTTGTTCAGTTACTCTAGCACAATTATGGTCAAACCATTTAGGTGAATTAGATCTTTTACTGTACTTTTGATGAGGAATAAAAGTTTCCATTCCAATTTTTACAAAATCTTGTATGTGGCTCAAGGTGGAGTGTGCATCATTAGAAAAGAAAGAGGTCCAGGGAATATCAATAAAGAAACCTTGAAGACCCTCCCAGTCTGCCCTATCGTAATGCCATTTAGTCACCAAAACAGGTTCAGAGTGGGAAGGTGTGGTAGGTGATAGACAGGTGGCCTGTATCAGACAGTGATCAGAAGATCCAAGTGGGGACCTCACTGTAACATCATAATTTTCTGAATTGGTTGTTAAAAATAAGTCCAGTAGGTGGGAATTATGATTATGATTATCTGGTACACGGGTGGGTTGGTTGACTAGTTGAATGAGATTAAATGAGTCTGCAAATAGCTCACATTCAAGACCAGCATCATCAGTCCTGGCTGAATGAGTGAGCCATTCAACATTATGGACATTAAAATCACCCAACACAGTGATTTCAGAAGAAGCATTTAAGTTGAGGACACTGATATATATATATATTATATATATATATATATATATTATATATATATATATATATATTATATATATAACATGGTCCAACCTTGAGGCTCGGTGTGAAGTTGAGGCAGTAAATTATTTGTGCAATTGTCTTCTTAAAGTTCATGTTATTCTCAGACTCCGCAGGCACTGTCCTTTTGATTCAGTAATGCAGTGGCTATATAGCACATTTATGAGGATATATTTGGAAGGTGTATTTTCAACTTTAATAATATTAGGTTGTGCTGTTGGATGGAGAGCTATTTGATTAGCGGTGTTTAAGGAGGTATCACACGAAAGATTTTATCGACAATATTCGATGGCCAAAACATTTCCGCCAATATATGTGGAATCTCTTGCATTGGTATAGCAAACTTGACTGACAATAGATCAAGTTAGGTGACACAAACCGCATACAAACGTAACTCATAAACTGCTAGACCAGAGTTGCCGATGTAAGTTACGAAAAAATAATTCGTGCCATTCGTATCAATTAAAACAAATATTGTTCGTTATCGCTGAGTTAATTGAATAATGGAAGAAATTATTGATTAATTTATGCGTGTGTTAATTGACGACATTATTGGCTTGTCGGTTAAGAAGTTAGTTAATTAGAAGGGGATTTTGTTGCAAGGTAATTAAATAATATAAGTTGGTCGGTACTGGGCTAGGTTTATTCGATATACTGTATATATATATATATATATATATATATATATATATATATATATATATATATATATATATATATTAGTTCGGCTATATCTGTTGGTTAAGGATTGATTTATTGAAGAACTGAGATTCTGTATGCTTTTTTATTTATTTGTGTTCGTTTAAATACGTAACAGTTCCACTGACTGGCGAAAGACTATAAATATAACCAGAAACACTATTTGTATTATTATTATTTTTGTTTTTACAATAGTATCATTTAACGTAAATTTAATAAAGACTATATTCTGCCTAACATTGCACGATTTTTAGTTTGCTTAGGAAGTAGTAAGAATAATATCAACCTTCTGACTTACACAAGTTCTCCCTAAGCTATATATTTTCGTCAAATTGCAGCAACCACGTACCGTAATGAATAAAGGCATCACAGTACAACGTCTATTTCTCCCTACCAGAAATTCTTGGAGTTGCCGCGCCAGACACGTTGTTTTGTACAGTAAGCGACCTGGGCCCTTTATATGGCGATATCCCGATATCCTGCAGTTCTTCACCCTCCCTCTCCATCAATCATTCTTAATTATAAGCTATATGTCGTACTTTCTACAGCTGACACATCCCCCTCAACTACCATACTATATAAGCACCTAGTGTAGCCATCTAGTGTATAGTAAAAACATGCAGAATCGTAAGACATCGTGATAAACTTTGCATAGCCTAGGTGTTGAGTATTGTTTATGTCGACAGACGTAGCTCTGGCGCTACTTCGGAAGCGTCCACCATAGGTCTCCGGTGAATTCCTGGTAGGGAGAATTATAGCCAAAAGGATGCGAAAAAAAGCGTAATCGTAATAAAGGAGCTAATGACATAATACAGGAATTAAAAAGGATTTGAGGGGACTACACTATGCTCGATTTAACCCTTGATATATCCTGAGTAACACTATAATAATAATATCAGATATGTTTTGTTATATATTGTGGTGTACTGAGTTGAGGCATTGGCTGGCATCTTGTTAGTTTAGGGTTTAATGTGTGTGTGTGTGTTCCTTATATACTTTCCAGTCAGTTGGCCTGTTTGCTAATAAAGTTGGATGTTAAATATAGTATATCTTTCATGGTTATGTGAAGGATGAAAGTGGTGAGGTTGGTGGAAAGGTCAAGCAGATACTCAGGAAACGCCCCCCCCCCCCCCCCCTCCCTCCACCACCACCACCTCACCTCTTATATAAGGGTTAAAACACATTGACGATTATGACACATTTTAACAGCTTATTCTGGCAATCATTAGGTTACTTTATACAGTTTAGAAGGGATCTGTGGGATTAAGGAGGGTAAAGACTATCTCATCCCAAATCAACGAAAAAGATTTTGCATCCCAGGAGCTGGACTGGACGACATTGTGGAAGCCTTCGAAGATACCACAAAGGATGCAAATGAAAATACCCTTTTTGTGATCCATGCTGGTTCAAATGACGTCATGCGCACCAGATCCGAAGAGTTGATGGAGAAATATCGCAAGATGATCCAGCACTACAAAAACAAGTCAAGGAATATCATCATCTCAGGCATTCTCCCCAAGATCGACGCACCTGACAAATTCTACGACAAGGCCTTCAGCACAAATAGCCGACTAAAACATTTGTGTCTGAGGGAAGAAGTTGAATTCATCAACCTCTGGGACAACTTCTACAACCAGCCTACTCTGTTCCGCAAGGATGGCACTCATCTAAACCCTGTGGGTTCAGCACGCATGGGTCGTCTCCTACACGAAGCAGTCCGCAGCCATGGATCAAAAAACGCCATCCGAGAAGAAGCAGCAGTGACATAAATCATCCAACGCCAAGAAAAAAACAGAGGCAACCGAGGACCACCAGCGATAAGGACCGGAGACAGCGAGGACCGAGGACAGCCATGAACATAAATGTAGATCCGACAAGAACCAAAAATATTATTAAAGCGCGTTCCGTGAGTTCTAAAATAACAAATTTAAAGGTTTTCTATGCAAACGCTCGTAGCATACGCAATAAATTTTCAGATTTAGAGGAGCTAGTGTTTACAGAAAATTATGATGTGATTGGCATAACAGAATCTTGGCTCAATACAGAAGATAGAGACTTTTTAGCAGAGTATTCACTTCCCGGTTATGTAATGTTTGAGAAAAGCCGAATAAATCGAAATGGAGGTGGCGTTTTACTTTATATCAAAGAAAGTCTTAACCCTACCCTCTTGTCAAAACCTCAAATTGTGAACGTCGACACATCTTTTGTGCTAATAAAGAATAATAAAGGTACCAAAATAATACTTGCATTAATATACAGACCTCCAGCTCAATCAGTGCAAACTGACCGAGAAATTTACGAACAAATTGCAGATGTAAGTAACTCACAAGATACCGTAATTTTTGGTGACTTTAATTTACCTGTGACCAAGTGGGGCGATACTCTTACTTCACACTCCGGACATGACTTGTATACGAACTTGCAAGAGAGTTCGCTTTATCAATTTGTTGGAACGCCGACCCGTGGTAATAACGTTCTTGACATTGTACTTGCAACAAAAGAAGAATTAATAGAGAATTTGAATGTTGGTGATGAATTCAGTAACAGCGACCATCATACGATAACTTTCACTTTAAAGTTTACTAGTAACGAACCAAATAGTAGCATCGAAAAAGTCCCTAATTTCAAGAAAGCAAACTTCCATAAACTTAGAGCTATGTTTAAAGAAACTGACTGGAGCTTTTTAATTAACAATAACGACATAAATACATCTTGGAAGTTATTCGAAGCCACTTACCTAAAAGCAGTGCAAGACTGCATACCATCGAAAACTCGGCGTCCAGGCCATAATAATAAGCCCAAATGGTGGAATAAAGATATTTCAAACTGCCTGCTTGCTAAAAAATTTGCTAATGATAGATTAAAATCCTCACAAAATGACGAAGAACGGCTGAAATTTGTAGAGCTACGACGCAAAGCCAAAAAATTAATTAAGCAAAGTAAAAAGACCTTAGAGTTACATATTGCGAATCAAAGTAAAACAAACCCGAAAGAATTCTATAGTTATATCAGAAAGAAAAAAGTAGTTACTTCAACTGTTGGACCATTAGTCGATGAAAATGGAGAATACACCAAAGACGAAGAACAAATGAGTAATGCCCTCAATACCTTCTTTGCATCAGTTTTTACAACAGAAGACCTCAGTGATATCCCTACACCATCGCCGATTCAGATTGATAATTCAGATGTTTTAAGCAATATCACCGTTACAGAGAGAGAAGTATTGAATTGTTTAGATAAACTCAAGGTAAATAAAACGCCTGGACCTGATACAATCTCGCCTAGAGTTCTAAAGGAAGCTAAGGATGAGCTCTCTAAACCACTGACATTACTATTCAATAAATCCTTGCAGTCTGGAACTATGCCCGATCAGTGGAAGCTAGCCAACGTAACACCGATTTTCAAAAAAGGCAGCAAATCCCTATCCAGTAACTATCGTCCAATTAGCTTAACCTCAGTTGTATGTAAACTGCTAGAAACGGTCATACGAGACAGACTCGTAAATCACTTAGAGGAAAATAACATACTTAAAGATACTCAACACGGCTTTCGTAAAAAACGTTCCTGTTTAACAAACCTCTTAGACTTCTTCCACGATATCCTCAACCTCTACGATGAGAGTAAAGCTGTAGATATTATATACCTTGATTTTCAAAAGGCCTTTGACAAAGTTCCCCACAAACGTTTACTGCTAAAACTAAAAGCGCATGGAATACAAGACGGTGTGTTGAAATGGATAGAAAATTGGCTCAGCGACAGAAAGCAAAGAGTAGTCATAAACGGTAAGGCATCAAAATGGACCAATGTAAGTAGCGGGGTACCCCAGGGATCGGTACTAGGACCAATTCTCTTTCTAATTTACATCAACGACATAGATGAGGGTCTCACCTGTACAATCTCAAAATTTGCTGACGATACAAAAATTGCAAATAGCGTACTCTCAAAAGAACAAGTTGACGATATGCAACACAATCTAGATAAATTGTCATGTTGGGCCCAAATTTGGCAAATGAGTTTCAATGCGGATAAATGTAAAGTACTACATATCGGATACCTAAATGAGAAAGCAAACTATTCGATGAATGGCACTCAGCTTAAGAATGTAAGCAGAGAAACCGATCTGGGAGTAACAATATCGAGTAACCTAAAACCGAGTCAACAATGTTCAGAAGTTGTTAAGAAGGCAAACAAAATAATTGGCTTTATAGGCAGGTCATTTGAGCATAAATCCAAAGAAGTTATCCTAACCCTTTACAATTCCTTAGTCCGCCCTCTTCTGGAATACTGCGTTCAATCCTGGTGCCCTTATTACCAAAAAGATATAAACAAGCTAGAACGAGTTCAACGTAGAGTTACCAAAATGATACCTAGCCTAAAGAACAAACCATACGAAGAGCGTCTTAGAGAATTAAATCTATTTCCTTTAACCCAGCGCAGATTAAGAGGCGACTTAATTCAAGTGTTCAAAATCATCAAAAGCATCGACAATATGAACTGTAGTAAGTACTTCACTATCGACCAATCTAATTACACGCGGGGAAACGGTTGCAAAATTATTGGTAAATCTTTTAACTCGCACGAATCTAAGAATTTCTTCTTCAATCGAGTTGTCAACTTGTGGAATGGGCTTCCCCGAAACGTTATAGACTGCATCACCGTTGATTCATTTAAACTCCGCCTAGACAAATATCTCGCATTAAACCCGCGACTGACTGCGTTTGTAAATGAATAACTTTATTTTATCCCCCCCTCAGTTACTAACCCATCTGTCCCCTACTAACTTCCTAATCCTGCCACGGACATTAGTTCCAGGGCAGTAATTCCCTTTCCAATGTTCCCTTACCCACTCTAAACCTCTGTTTGGACACTTGATCCTCAGTGTTTTGGAGGACAAGCAACCTAGAAGGGTCACTAGATCTGTTGTTGCTTGATTTCCTTTGTACTCCTTTGTACTCATTTCACTCTCTGACGTCCATATACCCTTCCAAATCTGAATACAATAGTGGAGGTTCATTTTGCTGTTCGAGGGTTCATATATTAGACCAGGATTAATATAGAGTGTACAGTACCTTCACCATTCCCCTTGTATGGTTAACCTTTTCAGTATACAATGATGCAATCTTTCAATATATTCTGGCCATTACTAGACGATTTTATCACATTTAGCTATATGTTGGATTCAAAGGGATAATTGAGATAGGTATTATCTCTCGATAGAGATCTATCCCAAGCTATAAAAAACTGTCTAGTGTTACGAATAAGTAAACATATAATTGACATATATATTACCCCTTGATAGAGATCCAATTGCTTAGTGTTACTAAAATTAACCTTAAAGCAGAAGTCTTGTTAATGAAAGAGTTCATTACAGGAGGCCAGCACAATTACATTAAACTAGAATGCAATAACACTAGATTTTAAAAGCAATTACGCCACAACCTGAACTCGAAAAAGATAATTACTATATGAGTGAATTAAAGGGGGGAGGGTTTCTGGACCCCTTTTCCTTCATGATTAGGCCCATTAGTATCGACATTATATGACATTAGGTCCATTAGTATCGACATTATATGACATTCGGCCCATTAGTATCGACATTATATGACATTAGGTCCATTAGTATCGACATTATATGACATTCGGCCCATTAGTATCGACATTATATGACATTAGGTCCATTAGTATCGACATTATATGACATTCGGCCCATTAGTATCGACATTATATGACATTAGGTCCATTAGTATCGACATTATATGACATTAGGTCCATTAGTATCGACATTATATGACATTAGGCCCATTAGTATCGACATTATATGACATTAGGTCCATTAGTATCGACATTATATGACATTCGGCCCATTAGTATCGACATTATATGACATTAGGTCCATTAGTATCGACATTATATGACATTAGGTCCATTAGTATCGACATTATATGACATTAGGCCCATTAGTATCGACATTATATGACATTAGGCCCATTAGTATCGACATTATATGACATTAGGCCCATTAGTATCGACATTATATGACATTAGGTCCATTAGTATCGACATTATATGACATTTGCCCATTTAGCTTGGCTATCTTAAGACCGTTCGTGCCATTTAGGTATCGATTTTTGTTCCTGGCGAGCGATAACAAGCCTGCAATTTAGGAGAGGCATTTTTTTTCCGAAAAATACACAAGTTTGTTTCGAAGGGGGTCTTGGGGCCTTTAAATAAGTTTGATGTACTGTAAGTCTAAGGAGGAAACTAAAACCAAGTAATACATAGTTTATTCTAGTGCATTGGGGTTTGTAATGGAGGATTAATGTTAAGAACAGGGTGTTTCTTAATAAATAATTATATATATATATATATATATATATATAAACACAAAATAGGAAGAGGACAACCAAACTCGTAACATAAATCCTTTTTATTTTCATATTGGAAGACGTTTCGACATATGCATGCCATATGACATATGCGCCCTCCTCTCTCTTACTTATGCCTAATATCCTAATCTCTTCTAAAGATGTACTTTCTACCCTCTCTGGGCTTAACACTAATAAGGCGTACGGTCCGGACGGTGTTCCTCCTGTTGTTCTCAAAAACTGTGCTTCCGTGCTGACTCCCTGCCTAGGCAAACTCTTTCGTCTCTGTCTATCCTCTAACGTCTTCCCTTCATGCTGGAAGTTTGCTCACATTCAACCTGTCCCAAAGAAGGGTGACCGCTCTCAACCCTCCAACTATCGTCCAATTGCTCTTATCTCTTGTCTTTCTAAAGTTTTTGAAACTATTCTTGCTTCCAAATTTCTTAAGCATTTCTCTTCTCATAATCTGCTCTCAGATCGCCAGTATGGCTTCCTTAAGGGTCGCTCTACTGGTGATATTCTTTCATATCTTACTAACTCTTGGTCATCCTCCTTTCGGGACTTCGGTGAGACTTTTTCTATTGCACTAGACATATCGAAAGCCTTCGATAGAGTCTGGCATAAATCTTTAATTTCTAAACTACCCTCCTTCGGTTTCTATCCCTCCATCTGTGCCTTTGTCTCTAATTTCCTTTCCGGCCGTTCCATAGCTGCGGTTGTGGACGGCCATTGTTCACTTCCTCACCCTATAAACTCCGGTGTTCCTCAGGGCTCTGTCCTATCTCCTATTCTCTTTCTAATTTTTATAAATGATCTCCTTAACTGTACCTTAATTCCCATCCATTCATACGCAGACGACTCAACCTTACACTACTCCATTAGTTTTTCAGAACGCCCCAGCCAGCAATCCCTCAACGACAAACGTAATGAAACCATAGAACTCTTAAATTCTGATCTAAATACTATTTCCAATTGGGGCAGAGAAAACCTTGTTAACTTTAATGCTTCCAAAACCCAATTTCTCCATCTATCTACCCGTCAGGATCTCCCAGCGGACTATCCCTTATTCTTCAACAATACAAAAATCAACCCTTCATCTTCTCTCAATATTCTTGGTGTCTCTTTTTCTTCTGCTCTCATTTGGAAGGACCATATTACCAGTCTTGCTAAGGCAGCCTCCCAGAAGCTGGGTGTGCTCAACCGCCTTAGGGGGTTCTTTTCCCCTGCACAGCTTCTTGCTCTGTACAGGGGCATAGTGCGCCCTTGTATTGAGTATTGTTCACATGTGTGGGGAGGTTCCTCTCACACCGCTCTCCTAGACAAAGTTGAAAGGAAGGCCTTTCGTATCATTAACTCCCGTCCACTTACCAACTCTCTGCAATCTCTCTCTCTCCGCCGCAAGGTTGCATCTCTCTCGCTATTCTATCGCTACTATAATAATCAGTGTTCCTCAGAGCTATCCCAGTGCATACCACCTCCTTTACGTAGGGCACGTGGTACCCGTCTTGCAACTCAATCCCACCCCTACTCTGTGCAACTCTCCAACCCAAGAGTGAAACGTTACTCTCAAACTTTCTTCTACTCAACATCTGAGCTCTGGAACTCTCTCCCAGAATCAGTCTTTCCCTCTTCCTATGACTTAAATTGCTTCAAACTCCGTGTGTCCAGGCATTTTGGCTCGAACGTCCCTTGATTTTGGCCCTGTCACTCTTTCAACTATGGGGGAGGCACTCGCTATAGGCAGTTATGCCTTTTGCCTCCCTCAATCACATAGAAAAAAAAAAAAAAAAAAAAAATCATCAGTAATCTGTGAACCAGGGTCCGTGATCTTATGTTCTTATGTTCTAAAAATCTAAACTAAAGGCTTAACTAAAAAAATCAAATGTTGAGACAAATACAATGAGTGTGTGTGTGTGTGTGTGTGTGTGTGTGTGTGTGTGAATTTGATAGCTGGTAATATGACAGTAGGAACAATCATCAGTTTAACATGGGCAAGGTAGAATTCAAAAGCGCGCGCACACACACACCTCCCCGTGGCGTAACTGATAGCGCGTCTGGCTCACAACCAGAAGGTCCCGGGTTCGAGACCCGGGCGGGAAAGAGACATTTGGGCAAGTCTCCTAACGGTGTAGCCTCTGTTCACCTAGCAGTATAAATAGGAACCTGGTATAAGTGGACGAAGTTGTGACGTCCCATCTGGGGTTGGTGATCGGTTACAAGGTGAGATGGGTATCGTACTGATCAACCTAAGCTACTGGTCAACCTAAGCCTTCGGGTGAGACTGGTACCGTAGTGAGAATGGTATCGTACAGATTAACCCTAAGCCTTCGTTTCCAGATGTCGCCAATTGGCTAAAATACAGACTACACACACATCCACAGCCATTCCAACGATACATAAACAGTTAACATGCATTTCGCGCAATACATTCCCAGTTAATGAGGCGCGATAATAATGAGCTTAGCTCGCATTGCGTTGATTCCCCTTGACGAACAAGCAAGTGAATTACTTACATATTCTCACTCAGAAAAAGTATTGCTAAAAAATGTAGCCGTGTGATACATGAACTATCCAATTAATTCATGCAAAAAAAAAAAAATATATATATATACGGTATATATATATATATATATATATATATATATGCCTATATACAGGGTGTCCCAGGAGGAAAGGGCATAACTTTGGGAAATGATACAACAAGGTATTCTAAGCACAAAATATTCTATAACATAAAGTCCAAATTTCAACCGTTAAAAAGATATTGAAGGTTTTATGTAGTGTCCTCCCCTGCATCACTGTAATGGACTCTTCCATGTCAAATAGATTCCAACTGGTCCAAAGTGAGCTAATATGTCTATAATAATTTTGCAACTTACAGAATTATAGTATCTTTAAAATAACATGGTAAAATAATTGCAGAAAGATGAAGGTGTAGTAGGCACTAGGACAGCTAGGCCAGCCTTATGGGGAAATACTGAAGAAAATACCATTTTCGAAATGCAATATTTCTATACTGGTCGAGATTTGGACTTTTTGTTATAGAACATTTTAGGCTTAGAATATTTTGTTCTATCATTTCCCAAAGTTATGCCCTGTCCTCCTGGGACACCCTGTATATATATATATATATAGAGAGAGAGAGAGAGAATCGTATTTATGAAATACTCAAACCTTTATACTACACTACAGCATTCAATATCCAGCAGCCTTGGAACACAGCCATTCCTTTTAATAACAGATGATGATGCCTTTGTTCTTTTTATATTCGGTCTCTCTCGTAAATAATTATGTATACCGGTAATCGTTTTCTGAATGTCAAACCTCCTTCTCGCCAACGCTAGTACAGAATAATCACTCGTCCAATAACTTGACCTAAGCCAGTGTCACACGAGCGCTTATTCTAGCAATTTTCGATGAGTAAAATATGTTCGTATAATTTTGAGGCTCATTCACATTGAATCGGAAACTAGAATGAAGGTAGACTATGCTAAAACATTTATTTTGAAGTTGACAGACTACAATTGCCCGTAAAAGTTGACGGAAAAAGAGCTCGTGTGGCACCGGCATTACCCAGAGCATATCATGTTTTAAAATATCTAACTGGGCTTTGTAACAGTATCGTATATTTCACCTCGCATTTCAGTTTTCGGAATTGTCACATCTTCCTTGTTCATTTATAAAAAAAATAAGTGTTAACCCTCTCCGCACGATGACGCCTTTTTACCTTTTATTCTGACTAAATTAGACGATTTTATGCAGCTTAAGAACGACCTATATTATTCAGAGGGTTTATAAAGGTCGTATTTACCCCTTTGAGTACTGAAGGTAGATTATAAACTACAGAAAATCGTCAAATGGTAACCAGAATACGCAGAAAAGTACGTCATCGTGATGAAGGGATACAAATATGTTAGTTTAGATATCAACAGTGTAATAGACTTCTTACGAGTTTTGGGCTATAAAGAAGCTTGTTCATTGCTCGACATAATGGATTGCTCGACTAACCTCTCATAACTCAAAAAGGACTAGAGTAATCGAGCTAATATGTCTACCAAATAGGAAGACTTGGATAGGGAATAGGTGTGGAAATTGACAGCTCATTTGCTCTAGCCCTTTTCTAGTTACAGAGGTTAGAGGATACGATTTCTGCCCAGCCTAGAATGAACGGACTATAGTTATATCATTAATAGACAACATCGATTCAGTACCGGATTTCTTTGGAACTATAAGGCCACGACTTATGTCACGGGCCTTAAGGGGGGTGACCTGTTTTTTTTTATTTCTGTCCTTTCCTCTCTTTCTCTGGCTTGTAACCATTCGGCCCCATCCAGCCAACTATTTTAAGACGTGTATCCCCATCTAGGTGTCGATTTCTCCCTGGCGAGCGATAGCGAGCCAGCCTTATATAAAGAAATCCGGCTTCGCCGGAGACATTTTTCTATCGAAAAATGTATAAATTTAGCCTGCTGTCAAAAAAAAATAAAAAATATGCTGGCTCGCTACCGCTCACCAGTAAAAAATTGACACCTGGATGGGGATAAACGTCTTAAAACAGTAGGCTGAATGGGGCCAAATGGATACAAGCCAGAGAAAGATAGAAAAGGACAGAATAAAAACAGGTCACCCCCCTTAAGGGGGGATGGGTTTATTATTTGCTCCTTTACTTATCTTTATATTATTAGTTTTAGTGTCCTCCCTAGACCTCCATCAAATTTAAAACAAAAAAACATCCATTACATCTCCCTTCTAGATTAATTTGTCATTTTTCGGTAGAAACATATCCTGGCCGAAGGCCGGTTCTTCCAAAATTACAGGTTTCGTTCGCCAGGAAAAAAATCGACAGCAAATTAACGCGAAAAGTCTTAATATTGACAAATAAATGAGGCGAAAGGTCTTAAAATCGACAAAATGATGGGGCAAACATATTAAAATCTCAAAAATAATCGAAGTAAACATGAGGGAGAAGGGGGTCCAGAAAAACGACCCATCTTCCCCTTAATGACAATACGCTCATATTAGTCTAAATCGAACCCCAGCCCTATAATCCCGCGCTACATACAAGGTCAAATATTCAAATTATTGTTTATGTTTTCTGGCTTGTGAGTGTAGCTTATTCTCTGTCTATTGTTATTGTTATCAACATATGCACAACAATGAATTATATGACTGTAAATCTTTTACTCTTAAGGGGGAAGGGTATATTTTGCTGGTCGACTATTTCGTATTATTATTATTATTATTATTATTTATTTTTTACTTTCCTCCCTAGACCTCTATCAAACTTAAAAAAATCGTCCATTAGATCCCCCTTCTAGATTAATTTGTACATTTTTCGGTAGAAAAATATCCCGGCCAAAGGCCGGTTCTTCCAAAATGACAGGCTCACTGACAAAGAAATGGGGCGAAAGGTCTTAAAATCGACAAACTAATGGGGCAAGCATCTACAAATCTAAAAACTAATGGGGCTAAACATGAGGGAGAAGAGGGTCTAGAAAAACGACCCTCTCCCCTTAAAGGTTTGTCATAAACGTTCCACCAATTACTCTCTCCCCATATATATAAATATTGCTGTCAAACGTCCTTTGATCATTAATTAATCAGTCACTCTGGACCTGTAGATATAAATGTCATATTGCCCGATACATAGGTGTGTGTGTGTGTGTGTGTGTGTGTGTGTGTGTGTGTGTGTGTGTGTTATTCACTCACTTGTTCGTCAAGGGGAATCCACGCAATGCGAGCTAAGCTCATTATTATCGCGCCTCCTTAACTGGGAATGTATTGCGTGAAATGCATGTTAAATGTTTATGTATCGTTGGAATGGCTGTGGATGTGTGTGTAGTCTGTATTTTAGCCAATTGGCGACATTTGGAAACGAAGACTTAGGGTTAATCTGTATGGTACCATTCTCACTACGGTACCAGTCTCACCCGAAGGCTTAGGTTGACCAGTACGATACCCATCTCACCTTGTAACCGATCACCAACCCCAGATGGGACGTCACAACTTCGTCCACTTATACCAGGTTCCTATTTATACTGCTAGGTGAACAGAGGCTACACCGTTAAGAGACTTGCCCAAATGTCTCTTCCCCGCCCGGGTCTCGAACTCGGGACCTTCTGGTTGTGAGCCAGACGCGCTATCCGTTACGCCACGGGAGTGTGTGTGTGTGTGTGTGTGTGTGTGTGTGTGTGTGTGTGTGTGTGTGTGTGTGTGTGTGTGTGTGTTTACATTTGTTACATTTTTATCTAATATCATCCATGGCCTTTGATTCTAGTATAGTTTATTTTGTTTCTTATGTTCCTTCAATAATAGCATAACTTCATATACTGTATATTGCTTTTAGTTGCACCTCATTGATTAACGAAGTTCGTGTTTATAATGGTATACATTATATAGCTCTCAATGTTCCATGATCTGCGGGGTTATCTTGGTATACTATATTCTGATTACCATTAGATTCTTTCCTATACCATATAATCTCTCTCTAGGGCTCAAAGGGGTAAATAGTATATCAATAATCCATATTGATTATATTGGTCCTTCTTAGTTGCATAAAATCGACTGATGTTTAGCCAGAACAAACAATACAAAGGGCGATGTTGTACTGAAGGGATTAATCAGGCTATCATTAGATGTGTTTACAATGCATACCAATAAATGCGAGCAACAACAGACACATTAGTACTAAGGGGCTATGCACACATATATATATATATATATATACCGGTATATACTGTATATATATATATATATATGTTTTTTTCCTCCCTTCATTTCCCCTACGTTCTCTCTCTCCTCTTCTTCCATCCATTCATATAATATTTTCCCTACCACATATTCCCTTCTTCCCTTCTCTCTCCCCATTATTTACTCCCCCCCACCCCCTGTTTCCATTCTTTCTATCCCCCCGTTCTGTCTCCAATCCTCTTCTTCCCTTCTGCATTCCCCTTTATTCCCTCCCCTCCTTTTCTTCTTTGTCTCCTTTCTTCTCTCCCTTCTCTCCTCACCCCTCAGGTTCCTATACTTCTACCTAGTTTAGTCTCATTTTCTCATTTCTGTCTCTCCCCTTTCCCTCTTCCCCTCTCGTGTTCTTCCTACTCCTTCTTTGCCACTACTTCCTTCTCCTCCTTCTCTCCCTCATCCATCTCGTCCTTCTCCCTTCTTTTTTAATTTTCTTCTTCTTCCCTCTCCCTTCTTTATCTCCCCTGCCCCATCATATTCCCTCTCTTCTTTCTTCACCCTTCCCTTCGCCACGTCCACCTCCTCCCTCTCCCCTACTCTCCTCCTCCTCCTTCCCTTCCCCTCCTCCTCCTTCCCTTCCCCTACTGCCCCCTCCTACTCCTCCCTAGCCTCCAATTAAGAGTATAATCACAAGGATCGGCACACAAGGCGAACGACACAGGGATAACTCAATGTCCTCCACCTCCCTTCTCTCTCTCTCTCTCTCTCTCTCTCTCTCTCTCTCTCTCTCTCTCTCTCTCCTTATTCAACTCGTTTAGTAACACGGTGGCATTATTCATGTCAGGCCTATACTGTATTCCATTATTTTGTTAAGTTTAGAAAGGATCCGTGGGAGTCGAATGATTAATTGAGATACAATTTATCCCTTAGATTGCTAGAGATCCTTACTTAGAGCTAACTTGAATACTATATTGTTAACATGAATACTATATAAAAGAAAGCGTTTTCATATTTAAGGGGTTAAGGGGAGACTGGCCGTTCGTTTGGTCTATTAATTCATTAATTCATATATTGTTTTTAGTTTCCTCCCTACACCTCCATCAAGCTTAGAAAAACACCCCCTATACCCCCCCCCCCAAGATAAATTTGTACATTTTGCGGTAGAAAATTTTCCCGGCCGAAGGCCGGTTCCTCTTAAAATTGAAAGCTTGCTATCGCTCGCCAGGAAATAATCGACACCTAAATGGCACAAAAGGTCTTAAAATTGACACCGAAATGGGGTGAAAGGTGTTAAAATCGCCAAACTAAAAGGCCAAACGTGTTATAATCTCAAAACTAGTGGGGCTAAACATTAGGGAGAAGGGGGTCCAGCAAAAACGGTCTGCCTCCCCTTAAGCGCTTCCCTTCTGGAGCACCTCTTTTCATTCATTCTATTTATACTTCTCTTGTTCCTTTGCTTGGGTTTCTCATTTGCCTGTTCTGTATTATTATGGATTGTATTCGGCTAAAAAAAAAAAAAAAAAAAAAAAAAATCATGAACTAAATGGCTCCATGTGTTGTTTTATCTTCGACTTCCTTTTTCGAGTTATTCCTCCCATACTCCATCTAGCGCCATGGCTCCCGTAATAGACCTTAACTAAAGATCACCAAACCACAAGATGTACTTGTATTCATATGGAACATTACTTAACAAAGATAATACTAGTTTAAACGCTAAACAGGTTCCTGGAAATGGGGCTAGAATATACTTCTTTAGATTCGCTTAACCCCGTCAGAATCATGGAGAGTTCTGGCAGTTTATTTTGGCTATCATTAGACGATTTTATTTAGAACAGGAAGGGTATATGAAAGTCAGGGGGTTGATTGAGACTGTCTTTACCCTTCTAATTCCCATAGATCCTTTCTAAGCTGTATGCAAATCGTCTAATGATAGCCAGAATAAACTGTCGAAACGCGTCATGATCCTCAAGGGGTTAAGGCATAGAAAAACTGCCAGGTGTCCGTGTCTCGAAAAATATAGTTTACGACTGATAAATTATAATAGCTTGTCTGGTATAAGACGTTATAATAAAGGGCTGAATTATCGGTGTCTGTTCGATTGTTAGGTACCTTTATTTAGTGCTTGCTTTTTGGTCTATGCATTTATTCATTCATTTATTTGTGAGTTTCCTCGCTAGACCTCCATCAAGCTTAAGTAAACCCCCCCCAAACCCCCTTTCAAAATAAATTTGTACATTTTTTGGTAGAAAAATGTCCCGGCCGAAGGCTGTTTCCTTCGAAAATTACAGGCTCGCTATCGCTCGCCAGGAAAAAAATTGACACCTAAATGGCACGAAAGGTCTTAATATTGACAAAGAAATGGGATGAAAGGTCTCAAAATCGCCAACCTATTGGAACGAACATCTTTAAATCTCAAAACAAACATGCTAAACATGAGGGAGAAGGGGGTCCATAAAAAGCGACAACCTCCCCCTTAACTCGTGCTATAACCTTCCTCGCATCAGTGTGTATTAACCCTTTCAGAGTTCAAGGACGCGTGCTTTCATAGTTTTCTGTCTTTAATTAAATGATTTTATATAGCTTAGGAAGTAACTGTGGCCATTATGTGACTTAAGATTGTCTCCATTAAGGGGAGGTTTTAGTTTGGTCCCTAGATATCCTTCAAGCTTAAGATTGAGCCCCTTTCAAGATAAATTTGTACATTTTTCGGTAGAAAAATGTCCCGGCTCCTCTTAAATTACAGGCTCGCTATCGCTCGCCAGGATAAACTCGACACCTAAATGGTACGAAAGGTCTTAACATTAACAGAAATGGGTCGAAAGTTCTTAAAATCCTAAAAATAATGGGGCGAACGTCTTAAAATTAGAAAAAACAATGGGGCTAAACATGAGGGAGAAAGGAGTAAAGAAAAAAAATCCCTCAAGTGGATATCTGCCCTTAACCTTCTTACTGCCATGTATATATCCGTTCTAAGCTTAATAAATTCGTGCAATACAAAGGAGTACAAAGGAAATCAAGCAACAACAGTCTAGTGACCCTTCTAGGCTGCTTGTCCTCCAAAACACTGAGGATCAAGTGTCCAAACAGTGGTTTAGAGTGGGTAAGGGAACATTGGAAAGGGAACTACTGCCCTGGAACTAATGTCCGTGGCAGGATTAGGAAGTTAGTAGGGGACAGATGGGTTAGTAACTGAGGGGGGGATAAAATAAAGTTATTCATTTACAAACGCAGTCAGTCGCGGGTTTGATGCGAGATATTTGTCTAAATGGAGTTTAAATGAATCAACGGTGCTGCAGTCTATAACGTCTCGGGGAAGCCCATTTCACAAGTTGACAACTCGATTGAAGAAGAAATTCTTAGATTCGTGTGAGTTAAAAGATTTACCAATAATTTTGCAACCGTTTCCCCGCGTGTAATTAGATTGGTCGATAGTGAAGTACTTACTACAGTTCATATTGTCGATGCCTTTGATGATTTTGAACACTTGAATTAAGTGACCTCTTAATCTGCGCTGGGTTAAAGGAAATAGATTTAATTCTCTAAGACGCTCTTCGTATGGTTTGTTCTTCAGGCTAGGTATCATTTTGGTAACTCTATCATCTTGAACTCGTTCTAGCTTGTTTATATCTTTTTGGTAATAAGGGCACCAGGATTGAACGCAGTATTCCAGAAGAGGGCGGACTAAGGAATTGTAAAGGGTTAGGATAACTTCTTTGGATTTATGCTCAAATGACCTGCCTATAAAGCCAATTATTTTGTTTGCCTTCTTAACAACTTCTGAACATTGTTGACTCGGTTTTAGGTTACTCGATATTGTTACTCCCAGATCGGTTTCTCTGTTTACATTCTTAAGCCGAGTGCCATTCATCGAATAATTTGCTTTCTCATTTAGGTATCCGATATGTAGTACTTTACATTTATCCGCATTGAAACTCATTTGCCAAATTTGGGCCCAACATGACAATTCATCTAGATTGTGTTGCATATCGTCAACTTGTTCTTTTGAGAGTACGCTATTTGCAATTTTTGTATCGTCAGCAAATTTTGAGATTGTACAGGTGAGACCCTCAGATTGTACAGGTGAGACCCTCAATGATCGCTTAAGGGGAGGCAGACCGTTTTTTTTCTGGACCCTCTGCTCCCTAATGTTAAGCCCCACTAGTTTTGAGATTATAAGACGTTCGGCCCATTAGTTTGGCGATTTTAACACCTTTCGCTCCATTTCGTTGTCAATTTTAAGACCTTTCGTGCCATTTAGGTGTCGATTATTTCCTGGCGAGCGATAGCGACCCTGCAATTTTAAGAGGAACCGGCCTTCGGCCGGGAAATTTTTCTACCGATTTTGTTTTTCTAAGCTTGATGGAGGTCTAGCGAGGAAACTAAAAAAATATGAATAAATTAATTAATAGACCAAACAAACGGCCAGTCTCCCCTTAATTACAATGAAGAAATAAGTCCTCATATATTGCATGGCTTTAACCCCTTCTATACCGATGGTGTCCTTTTAACTTTATTCTGGCAACTTTTAGACGATTTTCTTCAGTTTAAAAAGAGCCTCCAGCAATTAACAGGATTCAAACTATCTCACTTAACCCTTTTTACTATCATAAATCCTTCTTAAACTGCTCAAAGTCGTCTAAAAATAGTCTAGAATATAATTAAAAATGCGTCGCCGGTACATACAGGGTTAATGAAACATGATGCAGTTGCCATTGAGAATGCTGCTCATCTCTCTTACTAACAGGATCAGACAAACATACAGACAGTAAAGCGAACGTAGGTGGAAATGAACAGATACACATATAGATACACAGGAACTAGAAAACATATGTATTTATTATTCGTAAATAGATAGCCTGCACAGATATAGGATTGCTTGGTCAATCAATAGAGAAGTTGATATATACGGTTAGCTAGATATATACTGTTCGCTAGATATATACTGTTCGCTAGATATATACTGTTCGCTAGATATATACTGTTCGCTAGATATATACTGTTCGCTAGATATATACTGTTCGCTAGATATATACTGTTAGCTAGATATATACTGTTAGCTAGATATATACTGTTAGCTAGATATATACTGTTAGCTAGATATATATACTGTTAGCTAGATATATACTGTTAGCTAGATATATACTGTTAGCTAGATATATACTGTTAGCTAGATATATACTGTTAGCTAGATATATACTGTTAGCTAGACATATACTGTTAGCTAGATATATACTGTTAGCTAGACATATACTGTTAGCTAGATATATACTGTTAGCTAGATATATACTGTTAGCTAGATATATACTGTTAGCTAGATATATACTGTTATCTAGATATATACTGTTAGCTAGATATATACTGTTAGCTAGATATATACTGTTAGCTAGATATATACTGTTAGCTAGATATATACTGTTAGCTAGATATATACTGTTAGCTAGATATATACTGTTAGCTAGATATATATTGTTAGCTAGATATATACTGTTAGCTAGATATATACTGTTAGCTAGATATATACTGTTAGCTAGATATATACTGTTAGCTAGATATATTGTTAGCTAGATATATACTGTTAGCTAGATATATACTGTTAGCTAGATATATACTGTTAGCTAGATATATACTGTTAGCTAGATATATACTGTTAGCTAGATATATATTGTTAGCTAGATATATACTGTTAGCTAGATATATACTGTTAGCTAGATATATACTGTTAGCTAGATATATACTGTTAGCTAGATATATACTGTTAGCTAGATATATACTGTTAGCTAGATATATACTGTTAGCTAGATATATAGATAGATGAAAATATTATAAAACAATGAAAGGGGTATTCCATTTCAGATTTTCTCGTTTCATTCTCCAGCACAATTTCCTCTGTCTGCCGGAGTGTTCTATTCATTATTTCCCTTCCTCTCTGGTCCTTTATGGTTTTTATCATTCTTTGTGTGAGGAAGGGAGAGGTCGGGTGTAAGGGAGAGTCTGTTTTAACCCACTTTGGGCCGAGTTAGTTATTTTTTGGTTTTCCTCTGCCTTGCTCCATCAAATATATATTCCATATTTTTAGTGTCCTCCCAAGACCTCCATCAAGCTAAAACAAAATACGCTCTTCGAAATCAAATGGATTGTTTTTTCGGTAAAAAAAAAAAATCCATATTACAGGCTTGATTTCGCTCGCCAGGAAGAAATCGACACCTAAATGGTATAACAAGTCTTAAAATCGCCAAACTAATGGGACTAAATATGAGGGGGAGGGGGTCCAGAAAACAACTAGCCTCCCCTTAACCCAATTCCCGACACCAAGGTTATACAATACACAAGGCCCGTCACTTTCTCTGCCATTACACGGTGCTGGTAAAACTATTGTTGTTGTTTTCTACGGTCACAGGACAGGCAGCCGTATTGCCAACATAATAACGTATTTTTGATGGTCACAAGCATACCTAACAATCAACATTACTATATCATATTCCAAGTAAGTTGGCCAAAACTCTTGAGTCTTGAACATTAACCTCTATACCACACAAACGAAAGGGTCAGCCAGGGAATTGGTGTGGAAATTTACAGCCCATTTGTTTTAGCCCTTTTTTAGTTGCAGAGGTTAGGGTTCATGAATGTTGGCCTACCTATTTGGAACAAGGTATAGCTCTTTACTAACCTATTACCGACATTTGGAACAAGGTATAGCTCTTTACTAACCTATTACCGACATTTGGAACAAGGTATAGCTCTTTACTAACCTATTACCGACATTTGGAACAAGGTATGGCTCTTTACTAACCTATTACCGACATTTGGAACAAGGTATAGCTCTTTACTAACCTATTACCGACATTTGGAACAAGGTATAGCTCTTTACTAACCTATTACCGACATTTGGAACAAGGTATGGCTCTTTACTAACCTATTACCGACATTTGGAACAAGGTATAGCTCTTTACTAACCTATTACCGACATTTGGAACAAGGTATAGCTCTTTACTAACCTATTACCGACATTTGGAACAAGGTATAGCTCTTTACTAACCTATTACCGACATTTGGAACAAGGTATGGCTCTTTACTAACCTATTACCGACATTTGGAACAAGGTATAGCTCTTTACTAACCTATTACCGACATTTGGAACAAGGTATAGCTCTTTACTAACCTATTACCGACATTTGGAACAAGGTATAGCTCTTTACTAACCTATTACCGACATTTGGAACAAGGTATAGCTCTTTACTAACCTATTACCGACATTTGGAACAAGGTATAGGTCTTTACTAACCTATTACCGACATTTGGAACAAGGTATAGCTCTTTACTAACTATTACCGACATTTGGAACAAGGTATAGGTCTTTACTAACCTATTACCGACATTTGGAACAAGGTATAGCTCTTTACTAACCTATTACCGACATTTGGAACAAGGTATAGGTCTTTACTAACCTATTACCGACATTTGGAACAAGGTATGGCTCTTTACTAACCTATTACCGACATTTGGAACAAGGTATAGCTCTTTACTAACCTATTACCGACATTTGGAACAAGGTATAGGTCTTTACTAACCTATTACCGACATTTGGAACAAGGTATAGCTCTTTACTAACCTATTACCGACATTTGGAACAAGGTATGGCTCTTTACTAACCTATTACCGACATTTGGAACAAGGTATAGCTCTTTACTAACCTATTACCGACATTTGGAACAAGGTATAGCTCTTTACTAACCTATTACCGACATTTGGAACAAGGTATGGCTCTTTACTAACCTATTACCGACATTTGGAACAAGGTATAGCTCTTTACTAACCTATTACCGACATTTGGAACAAGGTATAGGTCTTTACTAACCTATTACCGACATTTGGAACAAGGTATAGCTCTTTACTAACCTATTACCGACATTTGGAACAAGGTATAGGTCTTTACTAACCTATTACCGACATTTGGAACAAGGTATGGCTCTTTACTAACCTATTACCGACATTTGGAACAAGGTATAGCTCTTTACTAACCTATTACCGACATTTGGAACAAGGTATAGGTCTTTACTAACCTATTACCGACATTTGGAACAAGGTATAGCTCTTTACTAACCTATTACCGACATTTGGAACAAGGTATAGGTCTTTACTAACCTATTACCGACATTTGGAACAAGGTATGGCTCTTTACTAACCTATTACCGACATTTGGAACAAGGTATAGCTCTTTACTAGCCAATACAGTTGAGAAACCCTATTACTGAATACTGTATTGTCAACATAAGGTCGTAATTTTAATGGTCACAAGAATACCTAACCATCAACATTACTACCTCTTTACTGTCTGATGAACGTAATTTAATATTGCATACTGAAACTGAAACTGATATGTTTTTTATTTTGCCAATCAAACATACAAAATATGTTAATTTTACAATAAAATAAGATCATGGCTGCGCCTTTTGAGAGCAATCTCTCTTAAAGGCACCTTGAATGTAACTCGATGGGTGCCCCACCCCAGCAGCCACAGCAAGAAGGGACTAAGAACAGTGGCCAGGTATAATTACCTAGCCAACAACCCGAACCACCCCCTACCGAGACCGCAGTTACCGAACGCCATAATTTGCTATTAAATTTACGGATATTATTTGTACAGTACTGGCTCGCAACTACTGCCACTAGCCTAGCCTAGATATCATGTAGTGAGAGATCGGCCATATTATTTTATGAACGCCTGTGTGGTGCCGTATCGCTTATTGGTCGATATATATATATATATATATAATTATATAGTATGTATTTTTTTGTTTAGTTTTCTCCCTAGACATCCATCAAGTTAAAAATCAATCCCAATGTCCCCATTCTACAGTAGGTGAATTTGTACATATTTAGGTAAAACAAATGTCCCCTTCCTCCTAATTTACAGGCTCGTTTTCGCTCGCCAGGATAAAATCGACACCAAAATGTCACGAAAGGTCTAAATATGGGAAAAGAAGTGGGGCGAAAGGTCTTAAATTCGTAAAACTAATGGGGCGAACTTTAAAAATCTTAAAATTAATGTGGCTAAACATGAGGGAGAAAGGGGGGGGGAGGGGGTCACACAATTAAAACCCACCTTCCCCCCATAAACAACGAGGTGATATATTGTGTTGATCATGTGGAATACAGTATATATCTAAAGATTGATTAACAGTATCCCCTCTGCCATTACTGCTGAACGTTATATATATCTAAAGATTGATTAACAGTATCCCCTCTGCCATTACTGCTGAACGTTATATATATATCCAAAGATTGATTAACAGTATCCCGTCTGCCATTACTGCTGAACGTTAAATATTGTTATGGACATTAATAAAACCCTTCTGTACCGGTGACGTCTCTTAATTCTATTCTAGTTATATTTAGACGATTTTCTGCAGATTAAGAAGGAATTGTGGTAGTAAAAAAAGGTTAATTGAGATAGTTCGAACAGTGTAGAAAGGAAGAAGGAAGTAAAGGATGTTCTCGAGGGTCAAGTGAAGACAAATGTAGTAAGGAAGAAAGTAGAGGGTGTTCTCAGAGGGTTATCGGGAGATGGTTCACTTTTTGGGCGATTTTTGCATTTATTCATTATTTTTCTAGTTTCCTCCCTAGACCTCCATCAAATTTAAAAAAAAAACATCCATTAGATCCCCCTTCTAGATTAATTTGTAAATTTTTCGGTAGAAAAATTTCCCGGCCGAAGGCCGGTTCTTTCAACATTACAGGCTCACTATCGTTCGCCAGGGAAAAAATCGACACATAAATAGCACGAAAGGTCTAAATATTCACGAAGAAATGGGACAAAAGGTCTTAAAATCGACTAACTAATAGGGCAAACATCTTAACATCTGAACATTAATGGGGCTAAACATGAGGGAGAAAGTGGTCCAGAAAAATGACCCATGTCCCCTTAAGCGAAGATAAAGTGTAGTCAAGAAGAAGGAAGTAGAGGAATAAAATGTGTTCTCCAAGGGTGGAGTGAAGAAAAGTGAAGTAAAGAAGAATTAAGTAAAGGAATATAAAGTGTTTTTAGAGGGTAGAGTGAAGGAAAGTGTAGAAAGCAAGAAGTAGAAGAGTAAAAAGAGTTCTCAGAGGGATAAGTGAAGACAAATGTAGAGAGGAAGAAGGAAGAAAAAGAGTAAGCATATATGTTCCCAAAGAGTAGAAAAGTGAAGAAGGGAAGAAGGAAGTAAAAAAGTAAAAATTGTTCTCAGATTAGAGTGAAGAAAAGTGTAGTAAGGAAATAAAAGAGTAGAAAGTGTTCTCAGAGGGTCAAGCGAAGAAAAGAGTAGTAAGGAAGAAGGAAGTAGAAAAGTAAATGTGTTCTCAAAGGGTCAATTGAAGGAACGTGCAAACAGGTAGAAGGAAGGAAATGAAGTAAAAAGTATTCTCTAAGGGTCAAGTGAAGAAAAGTGTAAAAAGGAAGAAGGAAAGTAAAAAGGTGACGAAAACACACACACTCGGGGCCCAACTCTTTATAATCCCTAATACTGAACAGCCCCACTTTTACCATTACCGCTACCTCACAGCTCTGCCCCCGCCCCCCGCCTGTGACCACCCCCTGCCCCCTCTGACCGTCCCTAGTACCCAGGTTACCTCCCCCGCCCCCTCCGTGACCCCCCCCCCCCCACCAGCACCTTTCCGTGACCGTCCCCAGCACCCTTCCTGTCATCGCTAGCACCTGCACAAGCACCGCTAATGCCACCCCAGCTGGGCTCTTTGGCCAGGAAGCTAAGTTATGGTGATGAGGTCGCGGTATTACATGTGCTAAAATGTTCAACAAACTCGCTAGATGTACGGAAGGGGAACCCGGGGGTTGGGGTGGGGTGGGGTTGTTTAGGGGTGGGGGTAGAGTAGAGATCCTTTGGTGGGGGAGATCAGACATAATATTCTTTGGACGCCATTTGGTTTTTAATATTTGATCATGTAAAATTTACCCTTTGAAAAGAACAACACAACCATGAAATATGCGACATAGTAAAGTACAGTATATGTATATACCATATAATAATAAAATAGTAAATACAATCAGGCATACATAAAACCATGAAAAGGGAAATTGTGTTTTTGTTCCATGCATTACCGCCGGAAAACTTAAAACCACGCATAAACCATAATTTAACCTTGTTTTTATTATATGCAATTTTTATTAAAATATGTATTGAATGTATTGGATGTTTATCATTTGTGTAATTGGAAGGGAAAATGGTTATACAAAATAACGTTATATTCACGATTAAGACCCTGACTCATGCAAATGATTGATATTCCATATATGCTTTCAGTGTTACTTAGGTTGTTTGGTTAGTCTTTAATAATTAACATTATTTTCATTCGTAGCCTATTATATCATAATCTGTATATGTTCAGCTGACGGTAAATTCAGTCCCGTAGCAGCCGATGTTTCGATAATTGCTGGAAAATAATGTATAACTATTTCGTCTCTGTGTCATTACGATCCCATATTATCATAATTAACAGTATAATTCGCGTTTAAATGCTCGCAATAGTCGAGTAATCAAGCTAGTGACTTGGCAATTTTCCGTCAGCATACACTAAGCAGACCATACATAGTGGTCGTTCCAGGAGTATTCTGTTTACAATACATGGGCGTACATTCTCTTCCATTAGGAAATTGGGGATAAACATGGAACTTATGTCTCCTCTCAGCCAAATGTTGATCATTACACATACACACGCACAACCACATACACACACACAGTGGCCGAGCGCACTGAGTCACCATACTCTAGTCGCTTGACTTGGGTAGCGTGGGTTCGATTCCAGCTACCTGCTAGTGAGGTTTCTGTCAAAAACATGCCAGGCTGTGGAGGTTAGGTGTGGATGCGCCACCTCTGGGTTCCACCTAGTTCCCTGTCCACATCCTACCCCTTCTAGGGATATGTAGGCCCTCTTGTGGCAGCCATATTCAAATCTGTTAAGAATTGTGTATTTTCAGCCTCATTGGCTGCCGGCTCAAAATAAACCGATTATTATTATTATATCAATAGTATTACACTAACACACACACACACACACACACACACACTCACACACTTGTGCAATGGATTTATCGGTACAAATGCAAATTGTGCATGCTTACAAGCACGCTCTTCGTATTATAAATTTAAATATAATTATCTAGGTTAAAATCAACCCCCCCCCCCCTCCCATCCCACACACACACACACACACACACGTGGAAGGAGTTGAGGTTAGGACAACTAGGAAATGAAATATATGAAGAATATATAGATGTAGTCAAACACACACCCCAAGGTAAAATAGAGAGGCGGATGGATTTCATCAGGCCACAACCACCCGCCATAACCAATTTGCTGTTGTAACTGTGGGGAACCGGGTATCTCCATAATACCTGGTGCGTAATGTCTGACCACTGACAAAAGTAGCATAGTACCAACCAAGGGAAATGTATGTCTGGCAGTCAATAAATAGCGGCAGTCGCATTTTGACATTAACCCTTTCAAGCTCCAATACGCGTTTCTGTTCTATTTCTGGCCACTATTAGACGATTTTATTCAGATTAGTAACGGTATATGGAAGTTAAAGGGTTGATTGAGATAGTATTTACCCTTTTAATACCCACAACATCTTCCTAAGCTGCATACAATCGTCTAATGATAGCCAAATATATACTGCTAAAACGCGTCAGAGCTTCAAAGGGTTAATAATCGAGTAGACAAACATTGATTATGTCAAAAATGAGACAAAGAGAGATTGAACTCTGGGAGGCAGAACACGCTCAACCCCCATTCTGATAGGACCAGCCCATCGCCAATTTCAAAAGTCGGGTAGCTATGTCACAATCTGGGCAGGTGTTATTCTACATCGAATAATGTGTGTTATTCTCTTGTCCCTTTGTGTATCACAATTTAAATATCTGATAGATAATGTGTTAAAATATCGTTTTAAGGGGAGATATCGACTTGAGGGATTTTTTTCTGGACCCCTTTCTCCCTCATGTTTAGCCCCATTGCTTTTGAGATTTTAAGACAGTCGCCCCATTAGTTTGGCGATTTTAAGAACTTTCGCTCCATTTCCGTCAATTATAAGACCTTTCGTGCAATTTAGGTGTCGATTTTATCCTGGCGAGCGATAGCGAGCCTGTAATTTAAGAGGAACCGGCTTTCAGCCGGGACATTTTTCTACCGAAAAATGTACACATTTATCTTGAAAGGGGCTCAAGGGGGTGCAATCTTAAGCTTGATGGATATCTAGGGACCAAACTAAAAACCTCCCCTTAAAAGGTATGCTGTGTATCCTTGTTTCAATATTTGTTTTCAGGAGCTTCTTCCATGCCTCCAAACAATCTTCCTATTTAGCACAGCCACTACACCTATTTAGCAGAGCCACTACACCTATTTAGCACAGCCACTACACCTATTTAGCACAGCCACTACTGCACCTATTTAGCACAGCCACTACACCTATTTAGCACAGCCACTACACCTATTTAGTACAGCCACTACACCTATTTAGCACATCCACTACACCTATTTAGCACAGCCACTACATTTATTTAGCACAGCCACTCCACCTATTTACATAACTAGCCTATACAAACCCCCTACTCAAACACAGATACCATCACCTTATTAAAATAACGTTTTCAATATGACTAATGCCTCCATAGCGATTCAATACGCTTTCATGAATTACTTGCATACATTATTAAATATCCTACAGGTGGGCTTCCCGTTGTTTCATTCCCAGGTAAATATTAAATTGCAAAGCTTATTCATTTTTTCACCGTGCTAATTACCCGAACATCATTAGCAATTAATTCCGTACTTACCGTGGATCAAAATATATTCGGGTAAACAAACATTCCAAAAGAGGATGTTAAAGGGGGATGGGCGTATGTATTGTATCATCAATGTATCTATTTATTATATTTTTTAGTTTCCTCCCTAGACCTCCATCAAGCCCCCAAGATAAATGTGTATATTTTTATTGAATGTCCTAGCCGAAGGCCGGTTCCTCTTAAATTACAGGGTCGCTATCGCTCGCCAGGAACAAAATCGACACCTAAATTACAAGAAAAGTCTTAATATTGACAAATAAATAGGCCGAACGTCTTAAAATATGAACACTAATGGGGCTAAAAATTAGGAAAAAGGGGACCAGAAAAGCGACCTATCTCCCCTTAATTAACTGAAGCAGTGTGATTGATTTTCTACCTGTCTGTTTTTCTACCTGTGTATACGGATTACCGTGTGACACCAGCTTATTAATTGACCACTTGCGAGTTTTGGTCTATAAGGAAGTTGGAGCTGTAAACATCAATATTTAGGAAAAAATACAGAAATTATGGCTACGAGGTGGTGATGGATAGAAAGTGCTGAATTAAATTATATGTATTTATAGATGTCTAAAGCTCTAACTTCCTTATAGCCTGAAACTCGCAAGTGGTCAATTGTTTAGAGTGAAAGACCTTGGGCTGACGTACTATACTGTATATCCCTAGGTAACCCAAGTCTTTAGTGTGTAGGTCGTTGGACTGATGTACTGTATATCCCTAGGTAACCCAAGTCTTTAGTGTGTAGGTCGTTGGACTGATGTACTGTATATCCCTAGGTAACCCAAGTCTTTAGTGTGTAGGTCGTTGGACTGATGTACTGTATATCCCTAGGTAACCCAAATCTTTAGTGTGTAGGTCGTTGGACTGATGTACTGTATATCCCTAGGTAACCCAAGTCTTTAGTGTGTAGGTCGTTGGACTGATGTACGTAACCCAAGTCTTTAGTGTGTAGGTGCTTGGACTGATGTACTGTATATCCCTAGGTAACCCAAGTCTTTAGTGTGTAGGTGCTTGGACTGATGGACTGTATATCCCTAGGTAACCTAAGTCTTTAGTGTGTAGGTCGTTGGACTGATGTACTGTATATCCCTAGGTAACCCAAGTCTTTAGTGTGTAGGTCGTTGGACTGATGTACTGTATATCCCTAGGTAACCCAAGTCTTTAGTGTGTAGGTCGTTGGACTGATGTACTGTATATCCCTAGGTAACCCAAATCTTTAGTGTGTAGGTCGTTGGACTGATGTACTGTATATCCCTAGGTAACCCAAGTCTTTAGTGTGTAGGTGCTTGGACTGATGTACTGTATACCCCTAGGTAACCCAAGTCTTTAGTGTGTAGGTCGTTGGACTGATGTACTGTATATCCCTAGGTAACCCAAGTCTTTAGTGTGTAGGTGCTTGGACTGATGTACTGTATATCCCTAGGTAACCCAAGTCTTTAGTGTGTAGGTGCTTGGACTGATGTACTGTATATCCCTAGGTAACCCAAGTCTTTAGTGTGTAGGTGCTTGGACTGATGTACTGTATATCCCTAGGTAACCCAAGTCTTTAGTGTGTAGGTGCTTGGACTGATGTACTGTATATCCCTAGGTAACCCAAGTCTTTAGTGTGTAGGTGCTTGGACTGATGTACTGTATATCCCTAGGTAACCCAAGTCTTTAGTGTGTAGGTGCTTGGACTGATGGACTGTATATCCCTAGGTAACCCAAGTCTTTAGTGTGTAGGTGCTTGGACTGATGTACTGTATATCCCTAGGTAACCCAAGTCTTTAGTGTGTAGGTGCTTGGACTGATGTACTGTATATCCCTAGGTAACCCAATTAGTTAGTGTGTAAGTGCCCGGATTTACGTACTATATAGGTAATTCAATTCTTTAGTGTGTAGGTCCCTGGACTGACGTACTCTATATTCCTAGGTAACCCAATTCTGCGCCACCCTCTTCGAACAATAACTCGCCTTCAAACACTTCAAAATCCCCTTCGTATCTTAACACTTCCTCTTCTTAATCTAAACAATTTCCTTATAAAATACGAAGAATTTCCTTATAAAATACTAATAATTTCCTTATAAAATACTAATAATTTCCTTATAAAATACAACCAATTTCCTTATAAAATACAACCAATTTCCTTATAAAATACAAACAATTTCCTTTCAATCTCTAATTATATTTTCTACGAAATCTATAAAATTTCCCTTCAAATCTTAGCAATTCCACTTCAATATCTATGCAATTTCATTTTAAAATCGAAACTATTCCTCTTCAAAATCTAAGCACATCCTCTTCAAAATGTGAACAACTCCTCGAAATCCGAGAAACTCCTCTTCAAACAATTCAAGCAATTCCCCTTCAAAATCTAAGTAATTTCACTTCATAATCTTCCACTTTAATATCCAAGCAGTCTTCCTTCAAATCTAAACAATTCCCCTTCAAAATCTAAGCAATTTCCCTTAAAATTCTAAACAATACAGGGAAAACTTACATCTACACATCCACATCACGCGCACCCGTTCCACACGCCCCAACTGTAGCAAATTATAGCGACTGTTTATCATGATGTTGCTCTACTGTATGTGGTGTGGTGGGTCAGTGTGTGAAGGAGGCACGGAATTAAGGGAGAGATAGTCACATTTTTTGGACCCCCTTCTCCCTCATGTTTAACATATTTGTTTTGAGATTTTAAGACATTCATTCCGTTAGTTTGGCGATTGTGAGACCTATCGCCTCATTCTTTGTCAATATTAAGATCTTTCGTGCCATTCAGGTGTCGATATTTTCCTGGCGAGCGATAGCGAGCCTGTAATTTTAGAAGAAACCGGCCTTCGGCCGGAACATTTGTACAAATGTACAAATTTATCTTGAAAGGCGGTCTAGCTTGATGGAGGGCTAGCGAGGAAACTCAAAAATATATAAACAATAAATATATAGACCAAAAAACAAGCACTACCCCCTTAAGGAGTGAGGGACATACGTCTCTTAACATAATTGCATGTATATTTATACGTGGGTGAGTATTACGTGCATGCGTGTGTAATAGCACCTGTGCATGAATGAGGATGCGAGTATTTATGTGTACATGTGTGTATCTGCGTATGTGTGCTTACACAAATTGTGTATTATATATAAATCGTTCTTTATTTTTTACTTTTCTTTATTTTACAAGGTTGTAGTCCAAGTATAAGTAAATTGGGGCAAAAGTGTGTTTGTATAAACATATAAATCCTTGTCAGTGGTAGTCCAATTAGGCACGCCATATTTGTTTAGCTTAAATCTAGATTATTCAGAGTATGTTTAGGAAACAACAAATATACACGTGATCATGGATTTGTTTATGTTTGTGCCGATAAACACACCGGCACTGTTGTTAGTGTGTGTGTGTGTGTGTGTGTGTGTGTGTGTGTGTGTGTGTGTGTGTGTGTGTGTGTGTGTGTGTGTGTGTGTGTGTGTGAGAGCACGTGCGTATGTAACTACAGTTTATATGTTAGCAGTGTTTGCCTTCTTATGCGCGTGTATGTGTGTAATGCATGTGTGTAGTGTATACAATACATGTGTGTGAAATGTACGTGTGTTTGTATAAATGTTTGTGTAATGTATGTGTGTAGTGTATAAATGTTTGTGTAATGTATGTGTGTAGTGATAATTGTGTGTAGTGTATGCATGTTTGTGAAATGTATGTGTGTAGTGTATAAACGTTTGTGTAATGTATGTGTGTAGTGTATACAATACATGTGTGTGAAATGTACGTGTGTAGTGTATAAATGTTTGTGTAATGTACGTGTATAGTGTATACATGTTTGTGAAATGTACGTGTGTAGTGTATACATGTTTGTGAAATGTACGTGTGTAGTGTATACATGTTTGTGAAATGTACGTGTGTAGTGTATACATGTTTGTGAAATGTACGTGTGTAGTGTATACATGTTTGTGAAATGTACGTGTGTAGTGTATACATGTTTGTGAAATGTACGTGTGTAGTGTATACATGTTTGTGAAATGTACGTGTGTAGTGTATACATGTTTGTGAAATGTATGTGTGTAGTGTACACATGTTTGTGAAATGTACGTGTGTAGTGTACACATGTTTGTGAAATGTACGTGTGTAGTGTACACATGTTTGTGAAATGTACGTGTGTAGTGTATACATGTTTGTGAAATATACGTGTGTAGTGTATACATGTTTGTGAAATGTACGTGTGTAGTGTACACATGTTTGTGTAATGTACGTGTGTAGTGTATACATGTTTGTGTAATGATGTGTGTAGTGTATAAATGTTTGTGTAATGTATGTGTGTAGTGTATACATGTTTGTGAAATGTACGTGTGTAGTGTATACATGTTTGTGAAATGTACGTGTGTAGTGTATACATGTTTGTGAAATGTACGTGTGTAGTGTATACATGTTTGTGAAATGTACGTGTGTAGTGTATACATGTTTGTGAAATGTACGTGTGTAGTGTACACATGTTTGTGAAATGTACGTGTGTAGTGTACACATGTTTGTGAAATGTACGTGTGTAGTGTACACATGTTTGTGAAATGTACGTGTGTAGTGTATACATGTTTGTGAAATATACGTGTGTAGTGTATACATGTTTGTGAAATGTATGTGTGTAGTGTATACATGTTTGTGAAATGTACGTGTGTAGTGTACACATGTTTGTGTAATGTACGTGTGTAGTGTATACATGTTTGTGTAATGATGTGTGTAGTGTATAAATGTTTGTGTAATGTATGTGTGTAGTGTATACATGTTTGTGAAATGTATGTGTGTAGTGTATACATGTTTGTGTAATGTACGTGTGTAGTGTATAAATGTTTGTGTAATGTATGTGTGTAGTGTATACATGTTTGTGTAATGATGTGTGTAGTGTATAAATGTTTGTGTAATGTATGTGTGTAGTGTATAAATGTTTGTGTAATGTACGTGTGTAGTGTATACATGTTTGTGAAATGTATGTGTGTAGTGTATACATGTTTGTGAAATGTACGTGTGTAGTGTATAAACGTTTGTGTAATGTATGTGTGTAGTGTATACATGTTTGTGAAATGTACGTGTGTAGTGTATACATGTTTGTGAAATGTATGTGTGTAGTGTATACATGTTTGTGAAATGTACGTGTGTAGTGTATACATGTTTGTGAAATGTACGTGTGTAGTGTATACATGTTTGTGAAATGTATGTGTGTAGTGTATACATGTTTGTGAAATGTACGTGTGTAGTGTACACATGTTTGTGAAATGTACGTGTGTAGTGTATACATGTTTGTGTAATGATGTGTGTAGTGTATAAATCTTTGTGTAATGTATGTGTGTAGTGTATACATGTTTGTGTAATGTATGTGTGTAGTGTATACATGTTTGTGTAATGTATGTGTGTAGTGATGTATATACTGTATGTGTGCGTAATGTATGTGTGTAGTGTATACATGTGTGTGTAAATATGTGTGCAGTGTATGAAAGTGTGTGTAATGTATAAATGTGAGTGCGTGTAATCTGTGTGTGTAGTGTATTTATATGTGCGTAATGTATACATTTGTGTGTGTGTGTGTGTGTGTGTGTGTGTGTGTGAGTGCATGTGCAGTGTAAAATGTGGGTGCGTGTTCATAACTCCGTGTGTGTATGTGTATGTATGTGTGTGTGTGTGTGTGTGTGTGTGTGTGTATGTGTGTGTGTGTGTGTGTGTGTGTGTGTGTGTGTATGTGTGTGTGTGTGTGTGTGAAGTGTTGTAAACGTTGCAGATGCGGACATACCCTTCCCAGTACTGCAGGCCGCTAATCAATACAACAAGGCAAGTAAAACGTTTGAGGCTGCTGCAGGTCCAGTTTACTTCAGGGGTCAGCTGCAGAGAAAACAAGTAGTGGCAGTGGTAGGATAGTAGGGATCAAATAGTCTGGGTAATTTAGAAGTTTTTTAGCATTGGGGTAGTGATAGAGACGATAAAGGAGCTCTGGTGAAATAGTCTGGGTTATTGGGAAGGACTTTTTAAATCCTCGGATAGTTTGTTATTAGGATTAATACAGTTGAAGAAGATATCGTAGGATTGCTAAATGAGTTCTATGCATTATATTTGTAATTGACAAGGAAAATGTTTGCATATTGCAATATATTTGAGAGGATATGTATTTTTGAAGATTTTTGTTTAATAAAAGAGACTATAATGTGATAAAACGAAAAAATATTATATATATATATATATATATATATATATATATATATATATACCAGTATATATATATATATATATATATATATATATATATATTATATATATATATATATTATATATATTTATTTATTTATTTAATTATATGAGAGACATGAGCAAAAACTGCTCGCGCTCTCTCTCTCTCTCTCTCACACACACACACACACACACAAACACACCACCCCAGCACTGTGCATCTTGTGGACTACCTGCACTTATCAAGCTTTATTGAAATAGTGGTGGTGCTTTATGTGGAAGCGGTGTGGGGTTTTCTTTTCTGTCATGTGTGTGTACATTATGTGTGTGTGTGTGTGTGTGTGTGTGTGTGTGTGTGTGTGTGTGTGTGTGTGTGTGTGTGTGTGTGTGTGTGTGTGCGCGTGTTTCTTGAAATAGTGGTGGTTGGTATGTAGAAGCTCTGTGGCATTTTCTTTCCCCTTATGCTTGTGTGTGACTGTATTAACGTGTGTGTGTTTGTGTGTTTGTGTACCCTAATATAAATAGCGATTGCAGTTTCCAAGGGACCTGTGTGGTATTATTTATAGTGTTGTGTGTAATAATAATTATATTAGTGATCGGTTAGTTTCGAGCCGACACCCTAGAGGCTGAATATGCACAATTCCTTATCCTAGACTTAACCTAGACCTTATCCTAAATTATCAATTGACTGACCTTGGCTGCTGACGAGTGCGCCTACATGCCTACGGAGAAGTAGGATATGGGCAGGGGACTTTGTGGTTCCCAGAGAGTGGTCCGTCCAGACCTATTCTTCGCGGCCACTATTTTTATGTTTGTTTAATTCCTCCAAGCGCATGGATTTGAACCCCCCCCCCCAACACTCCAAGTACAGTGACTTAGCGCGCTTGGCCTTCGTGACCTTCTGTGTGTATGGTTGTAGACCGATTATGGATACCTTCTGTAACTAAATATTGTTCTTCATTTGTTTATCTTTTTATAGAATTAGCTGTATATAAATTACATTATACCTGTTTATAATTACATTTATTGCATAATATATTTATATAATACTTGAGTTATGTAGTTTATATACAATATATATTATTTTTTCAGTGTATCATGTATACATTTTTCGTTCATTTATGCATTTATTTATATATTTTTCCTTTCTTGGGGGAGGGGGGAGGGGGGTTGATGAATTGTGATGAAAAAGAGGCTCTTTATGTTTGTTTTATGGAACCGCGCTAAGAGACCACATGTATATTATTTTTGTATTAGAGGTTTTCAAATAAAAGTAGAATGCTTTAATACAACATTTTCTGTTGCATATATTGCACTGAATGCTTGCATCACACTCGAATTATGGTTATTCATTAAGGGGAGATCTCCACTTAAGGGATTTTTTTCTTGACCCCTTTCTCCCTCATGTTTAGCCCCATTGCTTTTGATATTATAAAACGTTTGCCCCATTAGTTTAGCGATTTTAAGAACTTTCACCCCATATTAAGACCTTTCGTACCATTCAGGTGTCAATTTTATCCTGGCGAGCGATAGCGAGCCTGTAATTTAAGAGGAACCGGCCTTCGGCCGGGAAATTTTTCTACCGAAAAATGTACAAATATATCTTGAAAAGGACTCAAGGGGGTGTAATTTTAAGCTTGATGGAGGTCTAGGGAACAAACTAAATACCTCCCCTTAATGCTTAAGTTATCTGATATTCTGATATTGCTTTAACTAAAGAATGTTTTATTCTATGAATCTACAAGATTAAAGCGTATACCAATTCACCCGTTAGGTATATACATTTAATGTATATATCAAATATTATACATTACATCTGTTTTACAAGTAACTAATTTACTGTATTTCAAGTTATAATATTCAGTATGTGTATATAGATACTTTATGCCACCATGCATTAATGCCAATTTGATACCGTTCATATATTGTGCTCACTATTATGTGGAAATTAATAGTCCGAAGATTTAGATAATATTTAACGACAACAAAATGCCACAGTTTCCTCTGGGTCGATTTATTCTTCACAACCATGATAACATTAGCCTGTGTGTGTGTGGGTGTGGGTGTGTAATAATAATAATAATAATAATAATAATAATAATAATAATAATTGGTTTATTTCAAACCGGCAGCCAATGAGGCTGAAATTACACAGAACACAGACTTAACCTAGGTGTTATCCTAAGGGATCAACTGATTGATCCTGACTGCTAACAAGAGCGCCTAGATACCCCCGAGGGAGTAGGACCTGGGCAGGACTCCCCGAGACGGTCCGGACCATCCAGACCTAGCCTTCACGGTCAGGGAAAGTTTTTGAGAGAACTTCCCCTGCCAGCGCGTGGGATCAAACCCCCGACATCGGAGCAAGCACTCACACTGCAGTGATTAAGCGCGCTCGGCCACCGTGACCGTGAATGAACCGTGTGTGTGTGTGTGTGTTTCAGCTGTCTATAATTGACTTCTCCGTCTATATTACTTATCTATTGCAACGTTTACATAGCCAAATAGTTTTCTAATTTTGTAAACGTGGCAAAAATGACACACATATCAACCCTTTTTCCTATTAATAATCGAGAAGTCAAATGTTGTAGGAGTAACTCTTTCGCCAGGTTTACAAGATAAATAAATAAATACCGCCCCATTATCACCTTCGAGCTAAATTTTTGTTCAACTATTCCCTCTCGGGCATAGGCTGAGAGCCTGTACATTCAACCGTACATTGAACGGCGAAGCCCGTGAGGTCTCGTTTCAGTCTAGGGAGTGAAACATGTGAAGCACTTCGGGATACAACCAGCCACCGATATCTTACCTTCGCAAGATGCACGGTTGCCCACCCATGGCTCAAGCAGCCACATCTCTGAAGCTGCTTCGCTCCAGTGCTTCACTGTCTAACCACCTAGACTCGGACCCTCACTCTCAGAACGCCATCTATTGAACAATGAACTCACTAGGCATTGCCCCCCTGTAGCATATTTTTGAATATGGGAATATTCATACAATGCTATTTAATCAGGGAACAATGAAGGTATTTTTTTTTTGGAGTTTCGGTGGGCTTTGTGGTAATGCACTGATAATAGGTACAACACAAATTCCATCCCAATAAGTCCAAACTAATAGATTGAAACACCAGATAGTGCTAGGGCTTTTATGTATACCCGGTCTCTGTATTCTAATACACGTATCACACCAAAGCTTGTACCGACAACTATCAATGTGCAACTTGCATTTTGGCATAAGTTTGGCACAATTGCACGCTATTATTGGCAACTACAGTATAATAATAATGGGCCAAACATATTTTAAAATGCAAGTTGCGGATTAAAAGTTGTCGATACAATTTGTCTAGCCAGAATATAACGAAGAGGACGTCACCGGTACAGAAGGAGTTAATATTTATCTCGCATCGTACTAGAGTCGAGTGTTCCTTTTCTTTAGACATAACACAAACTATCATCAAGATGTCCGCGACCTATTGATTTGGACTGAGCAAATCGACCGAACTGTGGTGCATTACAGGAAGTTGTGGCCCTGCCTGAGAGTAAGTGCAGCACCGAAGCGGTCTGAACTCTCTTTATAGCTCGTGTATTGGTGTGTGTGTGTGTGTGTGTGTGTGTGTGTGTGTGTGTGTGTGTAACAGTGAGGTGGTCTGAACTCTCTTTATAGCTCGTGTATTGGTGTGTGTGTGGGTGTGTGTGGGTGGGTGTGTGTGTGTGTAACAGTGAGGTGGTCTGAACTCTCTTTATAGCTCGTGTATTGGTGGGTGTGGGTGTGTGTGTGGGTGTGTGTATAACAGTGAGGTGGTCTGAACTCTCTTTATAGCTCGTGTGTGTGTGTGTGTGTGTGTGTGTGTGTGTGTGTGTGTGTGTGTGTGTGTGTGTGTGTGTGTGTGTGTATAACAGTGAGGTGGTCTGAACTCTCTTTATAGCTCGTGTATTGGTGTGTGTGGGTGTGTGTGGGTGGGTGTGTGTGTGTGTAACAGTGAGGTGGTCTGAACTCTCTTTATAGCTCGTGTATTGGTGGGTGTGGGTGTGTGTGTGGGTGTGTGTATAACAGTGAGGTGGTCTGAACTCTCTTTATAGCTCGTGAATTGGTGTGTGTGGGTGTGTGTGTGTGTGTGTGTGGGTGTGTGTGTGGGTGTGTGTGTGTGTGTGTGTGTGTGTGTGTGTGTGTGTAACAGTGAGGTGGTCTGAACTCTCTTTATAGCTCGTGTATTGGTGGGTGTGTGTGTGTGTGTGTGTGTGTGTGTGTGTGTGTGTGTGTGTGTGTGTGTGTGTGTATAACAGTGAGGTGGTCTGAACTCTATAGCTCATGTATTGGTGGGTGTGTGTGTGTGTGTGTGTGTGTGTGTGTGTGTGTGTGTGTGTGTGTGTGGTGTGTGTGTGTGTGTATAACAGTGAGGTGGTCTGAACTCTATAGCTCGTGTATTGGTGTGTGTGTGTGTGTGTGTGTGTGTGTGTGTGTGTGTGTGTGTGTGTGTGTGTGTGTATAACAGTGAGGTGGTTTGAACTCTCTTTATAGCTCGTGTATTGGTGTGTGTGTGTGTGTGTGTGTGTGTGTGTGTGTGTGTGTGTGTGATTACTGAAGAGAGCTAAGGTAACTCCCGTATTCAAAGGCGGGTCAAGAGGCAAAGCCGAAAACTACCGACCTTATTGCCCTCACATCCCATATCATTAAAACTTTTGAGAAAATTATTGTCAAGAATATTACAAACTACCTTGAACAAAACAATAAAATGAATGATAGCCAACACGGATTTCGACAAGGTAGATCATGCTTGTCCCAGCTCCTTGCCCATCATGAAAAAATTGTTAGTACACTAGAGAATGGCAGCAACATCGATGTAATCTACTTGGACTTCAGTAAGGCCTTCGACAAGGTGGACCACGGAATCCTATTACATAAAGTCCGCAATCTAGGAATAGTAGGTCGCCTTGGAGTATGGATCCATAACTTCCTGAACGAGAGAAAGCAATGTGTTGCTGTGGGTGGTGTCATTTCCCATGACTCAAATGTCTACAGTGGTGTCCCTCAAGGTTCTGTACTGGGGCCACTGCTGTTCCTCATACTTATATCCGACATTGACCAAGGTACACTCTACTCCAAAGTCTCGTCTTTTGCCGATGATACCAGAGTAATGAAAGAAACTAAATCAATGGCAGATGTGGACAAATTAAAATCTGACCTTACCATGGGCCGAAACAAATAATATGTCTTTCAATAATAACAAATTTGAACTGGTTAGATATGGTACAAACAAAATAGAAGAAGTCCACTATTCGGCACATGATGGCCAAAGAATAAAGTGTAACAACAAAGTGCTAGACCTAGGGGTAACAATCAGTGATGATGCCACCTTCACTACCCATATCCTAGCAGTAGTACAAAAGACACGAGCCCAGGTTGGCTGGGTATTGCGTACTTTCGGAACTCGTGAAAGCGAACCTATGTTAACCCTGTATAAGGCCTTGGTAATACCACTCTTGGAATATTGTTGCCAGTTATGGAATCCCTGGAAGTCACGAGAGAAACAAGCATTGGAAGGCATCCAGCGCTCCTTCACTAGTAAAATAGTGTCTGTGAAGGAGGAAGACTACTGGCAAAGACTTAAGTCTCTAAACTTGTACTCTCTAGAACGACGCCGAGAAAGATACTTGATCATTTATACCTGGAAAATTCTCAACAACTTAACCCCAAACCTGCTGGGAGAGGAAGAAAAGGAGTTGATAGAGATAAAAGAAAACCAACGACTGGGCCGTATGTGTATTATCAGGTCAATTAACTCAAGAGCACTGACAAGAGTTAAGACACTTAAAGAAAATGCCTTCGCTACACGGGTCCGAAGCTCTACAATGCACTGCCAAAAGAAATAAGAAACCAAAACTACCCAACCGTTGAAAAATTAAAAAAAGGACCTGGATGATTTCCTGTCATCACTGCCAGACCAACCAATCCTACCCCACTACTACCTCCGTGCTGCCAGCAACAGCATTCTTGACCAGCTGGCACAGAGGAGGGTAGATGGGATGTACAGTGGCGGCGCCGCAACGGCGTGGACCACAGGGCGCTAACTGACAGCCCTCAACTACAACCACAGGAACCACAGGTATGTGTGTGTGTATTTACCTAATTGTATTTTACAGGATTGAGATTACTCTCGTAGTGTCCCGTTAGCCTTTAACTTATCATAATTTACTTTAAAAGCTTGAATACTTTGTGCACACACTAGGTCGTTTGGTAACTTATTCCACTTCTCAACCATTCTATCTGGAAAACCAAACTTCCTAACATCCTTCCTAGCTCTCCTCCTCAACAGTTTATAGTCATGTCCTCTCGTCCTCCCCACCGCTGGCCAAACAAAATTTGTTTGATCAATATATTCCTTTCCGTGAACACACCTAGATAAAGCTATCATGTCTCCCCTCTCCCTTCTCTGTTCAAGTGAGGGAATCCCCAGGTGTAACAGCCGGTCTTCATATTGTAAGTTTTTTAACCCTGGCACCCATATTGTGATCACACGCTGAATGTTCTCCAGCTTACTTATGTGTTTTTTCATATGTGGATTCCATACAACCGCTGCATACTCCAGGCTAGGCCTGGAGTGTGTGTGTGTGTGTGTGTGTGTGTGTGTGTGTGTGTGTAACAGTGAGGTGGTCTGAACTCTATTTATAGCTCGTGTATTGGTGTGTGTGTGTGTGGGTGTGTGTGTGTGTGTGTGTGTGTGTATAACAGTGAGGTGGTCTCTATTATAGCTCGTGTGTGTGTGTGTGTGTGTAACAGTGAGGTGGTCTGAACTCTATTTATAGCTCGTGTATTGGTGTGTATTGGTGTGTGTGTGTGTGTGTGTGTGTGTGTGTGTGTGTGTTACTCAGTTACTCAGTTACTTGTTCGTCAAGGGGAATCCACGCAATGCGAGCTAAGCTCATTATTATCGCGCCTCCTTAACTGGGAATGTATTGCGTGAAATGCATGTTAAGTGTTTATGTACTGTTGGAATGGCTGTGGATGTGTGTGTAGTCTGTATTTAGCCAATTGGCGACATCGGAAACGAAGGCTTAGGGTGGATCTGTATGGTACCATCTCACTATAGACGGTACCGTCTCGCCCGAAGGCTTAGGTAGCCATCAGCTTAGGTGAACCATATGATACCCATCTCGCCCTGTACCATTTTTGCCAACCCCAGAGGGGACGTTCACAACGTCGTCCATTATTCCAGGTACCTATTTACAGCTAGGTGAACTGAGGCTAACACATGAAAGGAGACAAGCCCCATTTGTCTCCGCCCGGCCGGGGATTGAACCCCCGACCCCTCGTGTGTGAGACGAGAGCTCTACCTACTAGGCTACGGGCTGTGTGTGTGTGTGTGTGTGTGTGTGTGTGTGTGTGTGTGTGTGTGTGTGTGTGTGTGTAACAGTGAGGTGGTCTGAACTCTATAGCTCGTGTATTGGTGGGTGTGTGTGTGTGTGTGTGTGTGTGTGTGTGTGTGTGTGTGTGTGTGTGTAACAGTGAGGTGGTCTGAACTCTATTTATAGCTCGTGTATTGGTGTGTGTGTGTGTGTGTGTGTGTGTGTGTGTGTGTGTGTGTGTGTGTGTGTGTGTGTGTGTGTGTGTGTGTGTGTAACAGTGTGGTGGTCTGAACTCTATTTATAGCTCGTGCATTGGTGTGTGTGTGTGGGTGTGGGTGTGGGTGTGTGTGTGTGTGTGTAACAGTGAGGTGGTCTGAACTCTATTTATAGCTCGTGTATGGTGTGTGTGTGTGTATGTGTGTGGGTATGGTGTGTGTGTGGGTGTGGGTGTGTGTGTGTATGTGCGTAACAGTGAGGTGGTCTGAACTCTATTTATAGCTCGTGTATTGGTGTGTGTGTGGGTGTGTGTGTGTGTGTGTGTGTGTGTGTGTGTGTGTGTAACAGTGAGGTGGTCTGAACTCTATTTATAGCTCGTGTATTGGTGTGTGTGTGTGTGTGTGTGTGTAATAATAATAATAATAATAATAAACGGTTTATTAAAGAATGGCAGCCTCATGAGCTGAAAATACACATTTTACAATTTAGTGGATGAACATGAGATGTACAGATATGAGGATGGTAAGCTTAGTTTACAAACAAAATAAATAAATACAATAATGATGCATGTGCAGAATACAAATTATCATAAAATAACCATGAGAGTAAGTGATATACAGTACATATACACATTTACTTACTCATATACAGAACATTCGTATATACACGTACGTGCAATGCATATACATACATATATAGGAACATAAGAACATGCAGTAAGTGTGCACATGTCCGTATACACAAATGCTCACGTATGCACACAAACATACATACATACAGAAACTGTTTTGGTATGGTCAGGGTAAAGAGGGTGCAGGTATGCACCCTCTTTACCCTGACCATTAACGGGAGGTTAATCCTCGTTGTGTGTGTGTGTGTGTGTGTGTGGGTGTGTGTGTGTGTGTGTGTGTGTGTGGTGTGACAGAAGGCGAAATATGGAAAAGCTGGGCGTTCTATTGTTAAGGTGGAAATACATGGATGAAGATACGCGAACACTTAATAATAGATAATGCTTATGCATAGATTTATAATCAGAAGTTGCGCTAGTGAGCAATATGTTCTCGCTCAAATGTACGTATATTTACATACATATGTGCATATAACCATATAAATACACGTACAGTACATATATATATTATATACACTATATTCTCAACCGGGCTCGAACCATTGACAGCACATACACACAGACATACATATACATAAATATATGCACATTACATGCATATATGCTCTTCTCTTATCCTACCTGATACTCTCAGCCGGGCTCGAACCACAAACAGTGGTTGTGTGTGTGTGTGTGTGAGTAACAGTGAGGTGGTCTGAACTCTATTTATAGCTCGTGTATTGGTGTGTGTGTGTGTGTGTGTGTGTGTGTGTGTGTGTGTAACAGTGAGGTGGTCTGAACTCTATTTATAGCTTGTGTATTGGTGGGTGGGTGTGTGTGTGTGTGTGTGTGTGTGTGTGTAACAGTGAGGTGGTCTGAACTATATTTATAGCTCGTGTATTGGTGTGTGTGTGTGTGTGTGTGTGTGTGTGTGTAACAGTGAGGTGGTCTGAACTCTATTTATAGCTCGTGTATTGGTGTGTGTGTGTGTGTGTGTGTGTGTGTGTGTGTGTGTGTGTGTGTGTGTGTGTGGGTGTGTGTGTGTGTGTGTAACAGTGAGGTGGTCTGAACTATATTTATAGCTCGTGTATTGGTGTGTGTGTGTGTGTGTGTGTGTGTGTGTGTATAACAGTGAGGTGGTTTGAGCTCTCTTTATAGCTTGAGTATTGGTGTGTGTGCGTGTTTGTTGGTGTGGGTGTGTCTGTTTGTGTGCGTGTGTGTGTAGCAGCGAGGCGGTCTGAGATCACTTTATGGCTTGTGTATTGGTGTGTGTGTGTGTGTGTGTGTGTGTGTGTGTAAATTAGGCTATACAAATACTAACTCTGTATATTTGTGAATAATAACATGCTACTTTATAATACCAAACTCCAGCAGCCAGATATATACAGTAAACATGGGCATGGCGAAGAGGAACGTTTAGAGCCAAATGTACAGTCACAATAAATAGTTCGCCGAAAACGTTAATGGTAATTCGTATGAAAACTAGACAGCAGGGCATTAAGGGTGGATGGGCGTATTTATTTGCTAATTTGTATATTTTTTGTATATAGTTTTTTTTAGTTTATCCATAGACCTTGATCAAGCTTAACAAAAATACAAATAAAAGACACCCCCAAGACTCTCCTTCAAGACTAATTTGTACATGTTTCGGTCGAAAAAAAATCCGGCCGATGGCCGGTTCCTCTTAAATTAAAGGCTCTTTATCTATCACCAGGAAAAAATCGTCACCTAAATTACACGAAAAGTCTTAATATTGGCAAAGAAATGGGGAGAAAGGTCTTAAAATCGCCAAACTGATGGGCCGATCGTCTTAAAGTCTGAAAACTAAAGGGGCTAACCATGAGGAAAAATGGGGACTAGAATAACAACTCATCTCCCTTTAACTCGAAAGTTCTCTGTAAAATAATCAAGGGCCTAAGGAGATCCAATCATTAACCCTTTCTGTACCGGTGATGTACATTTCATTATATCCTAGCAACTATTAGATGATTTTGTACAGCTTAGGATGAACGTCTACTCATTAAAAGGCTACAGACTCTCTCAATTATGCCTTTTAGCTACCATGTATTCTTCTTAAGGGGGTGACCTGCTTTTTGTTATTTCTGTCCTTTTCTCTCTTTCTCTGGCTTCTATCCATTCGGCCCCATTCAGCCAACTATTTTAAGACTTTTATCCCCATCTAGGTGTCGATTTATTCCTGGCGAGCGATAGCGAGCTAGCATTTATGAAGAAATCCGGCTTCGCCGGAGAAATTTTTCTATCGAAAAATTTACAAATTTAGCCTGCTGTCAAACAAAAATAAAAAATATGCTGGCTCGCTACCGCTCACTAGTACAAAATTGACACCTGGATGGGGATAAACGTCTTAAAACAGTAGGCTGAATGGGGCCAAATGGATACAAGCCAGAGAAAGATATAAAAGGACAGAACAAAAACAGGTCACCCCCCTTAAGCTTCATAAAATCGTCTAAATGTAGCTAGAACAAAATTATGAAGGCGTCGCCGGTACGGAAGGGGTTAAGTATATTGAGAGTGATTTACCTTTCTATCCTTTTATTAGATGGGTTTATTAATAGTATTATTTTGTTAACCGCTTCCGTACCGGTAACGTCTTTTCATTTTGTCCTAGCTATATTTAGATGATTTCGTGCAGCCTAACAACGATCTGTGAGAGTTAAAAGGGGTAAATGAGAGAGTTGGAGGTCTTTTAATTGCTAGAGGTCTCTCCTAAACTGAATTAAATCGTCTAATTGTTGCCAGAATATAATGAAAAGTACGTCACCGGTACTAAATGGGTTAAAGGGTAGTTTATTGAAGACACGGTAATAGCCCTCTTCCTAAGCATATCCGGTAGGTGTTTACAGTGTACGACTTGCAACAAACAATGCATGTCACGTGTTTTGGGGACGTGTGAAATTGGTAGAAAACACACACACACACACACACACACACACACACACACACACACACACACACACACACACACACACACACACACACACACACACACACACACACACACACACACACACACACACACACACACACACACACACACAGACACACACACAGGTCTGACCTTCTGACAGGTTTGACCTTCAAACACACCTTCAGCTAACCCAAGTAGTAAATTTCCCTACACACCATAATAATATTTTAGATATAATCCTAACAGAGATGTCAAACCTTTATGAAACCCCGATTCCAATGTCGCCATTTGGACGAAGCAATCACACTTCTGTTTTCTGGACTCCCAAACCTACTTTCGCTCATACAAATAAGAACAAAACACACACGTACAGACCTATAACCGACTCGGCAATTCGACTCTTCGGTGATTGGATTGTTCGATACCCATGGGTTGAGGTGTTAACTGTTGAAGATGTTTATCGCAAATGGGAAAATTATCTCAATACTATTAATATAGCCTACCTACATTTCTTCCCTGAAAACACTGTAGTTACTCACCAGTCTGACCTCCCTTGGATTAATTGCCGTATTAAACGCCTTATGCAACAACGTGACAATGCCTTTAAAGCCAACAACACCACCCTTTACAAATCACTTCCAAACAAAGTTATTAGATAAATTAAAATGGCAAAAAAGACTTTCTATCCCAACAAAATACAACACTTGAAACACACAAACATTAGTGAATGGTTTAGCCAAATTCAGGAATTTTGTGGCCTTAAGAACCGACCCTCTACCTTCCCAATGTGTCAACCATCTCACCAGTAATGAAGCAGCCGAGACAATAAATAATCATTTTGCGTCTTTATGTCAACAACTTCCCAAGCTCTCTCATGACCAGCTCCCAGCATACCTCCCTGCCCCCTGCCCCCTCCCCCCCACCTATCGTATTAGAGTACGAAGTTTGCCGTCGTTTACAGATTCTCAAACCTAAACGCTCCTCCACTCCACTCGATCTTCCTATCCGCTTATACAAAGAATTTGCTCCCTAACTTTCCTTACCTCTCACATCCATAATTAATGCTTCCTTACAACAATCCAAATGTCCTAAAGATTGGAAGCATTCCTATGTCACTCCAATCCCTAAATCTTCAAACCCTCAATCTCTTAATGAACTACGGCCCATAGCTATTACACCTATTCCTAGCCTTATTTGTGAAAGTTTTGTAGCTGAATTGGCTTACAAAGATATATACAATAAATTAGACTCGTGCCAGTATGGAAATATTAAATCCTCATCCACCTCACACTACCTCATCTGTTTTCTTGACTTCATTCATAAAAATTTAGACCGCCGAAACACGTCAGTAACAGCAGTATTCATAGATTTCAAAAAAGCCTTCGATCTAGTGAACCACACCATTATAATTAAGAAAGCACTACAACTTGGCCTCAGGGAATGTCTTACCTCCTGGTTGGCGGATTTCCTCAACGACCGTCAACAATCCGTCCGCTTTCTAGGCAGTATCTCCAGTTCACAAACACTTACTTGCGGTTTGCCTCAAGGGACAGGAATGGGGCCCCTCGGTTATTTAATACTCAGCAATAACGCCCTTCAAGACGCAGAACTCAAATGGAAATATGTTGATGATTCCACACTAGCCTCTTCCATCAGCAACGCTTCTCCAGACTACAACATTCTCCAAGCCAACCTAGATGCCCTACTGACCTGGACACAAGATAATGATGTCACTATTAACCTAAACAAAACACTTGTCATGAACTTCAATGTTGCTTCTAAACCCATCCCTCCACCCACCCTGAAGCTTGGCAATCACACCCTCGAGATAGTTCAGTCCACTAAATTACTTGGTGTTTTCCTTCAGCAAAAACTACTCTGGGATAAACATGTTAACACCATAGCTAGTGCTTCTTCTTATCGGCTACACATGTTACGCACCCTGAGACAACTAGGGGTTCCCAGAGATGACATGCTACTTTTATACAAATCTTTTATATTACCCAAACTCTGCTATGCTTCACCCGTTTGGTCATCCTCTCAACTTAACCCAAAGAAATAAATTAGAAAAAATTCAGAAGAGAGCACCCAGAATAATGTTAGGGGCCAACTACACCACTTACCAAGATGCATGTAACCTAATTACGAACATCACCTTCAGCAGTTCTCCAGCAAACTACTAAACAACCCCAGACACCGGCACCTAATACCGCCCGACGCCCCTCCTCCTCTACGCGTTGTTCGCCACTTCAACCGTATTGTCCCCGTAAGAGCACCACGGACTGACCGCTACAAGAACAGCGCCATTCCTTCAATAATTAAGGTCTTAAACAATCAATAAATTATATTTTTAGGGGAGGTGTGGCAGAGTGGTCATGCCACTGGACTGGTAATCCAATGGACCCGGTTCGAATCCCAATATGTCAATGGGGAGATATTATTGGGATAGAATTTGAGCTGTACCTAGTATCAGTGCAATACCACAGCACACCGAAATGCCAAACAAAATACCCTCATTGTTCCCTGATTAAATAGCATTGTATGAATATTCCCATATTTCAAAAATATGCTACAGGGGGGCAATGCCTAGTGAGTTAATTGCTCAATAGGTGGCGTTCTGAGAGTGAGGGTCCGAGTCTGTGGGGATGAGACTGTGAAGCACAGAGGCGAGGCGGTTTCAGAGATGGAGTTGGTTCGAGCCGTGAAGCTTCGCATGTCTCACTCCCTAGACTGGAGCAAGACCTCACGGGCCTCACCGTGTTCAGCGGTTGAGTGTAAAGGCTATCAGCCTATGCCCGAGAGGGAGTAGTTGGAATATAGGAAAAAAAAAAAAAAAAATCATTGTAAATTAGCCTGTTAGCTCCTGTGTCAAATTTAATTTTAATTTTAACTATGTATCAACTTCCTTGTATATTTTCAGCCTTCGGGCTGCTTTTGTGAATAAACCGTTAATTATTATTATTATTATTATTATTACACACTCACATAAAACTCAAGGATGCCAAAGAGCTATTTTATTTTCACTGTACCAGCTTTAGTTATTAAGGGACGATGGGTCGTTTTTTTGGGTCCCCCTTCTTCCTCATGTTAAGCCCCATTAGTTTTCAGATTTTAAAACGTTCCACCGTTAGTTTGGCGATTTTACGACCTTTCGCCCCATTTCTTTTTCAATATTTAGACGTTTCGTATCATTTAGGAGTCGATTATTTACTGGCGAGCGATAGCGAGCCTGTAATTTAAGAGGAATCGGCCTTGGGCCGGGACATTTCTCTATCGAAAAATGTACAAATTTGTTTTGAAGGAGGGTCATGGGAGGGTGATATTTTAAGCTTGATGGAGGTCTAGGGAGGTAACTAAAAAAATAATATATGATACAAAAATGAAAAAATATATACGCCCATCCCCCCTTAAGACCGAACCCTTAACAAATTTATACGCCCATCCCCCCTTAAGACCGAACCCTTAAGGGGAGATCTCCACTCCAGGGATTTTTTTCTGGACCCCTTTCTCCCTCATGTTTAGCCCCATTGCTTTTGATATTATAAAACGTATGCCCCATTAGTTTAGCGATTTTAAGAACTTTCACCCCATATTAAGACCTTTCGTGCAATTCAGGTGTCAATTTTATCCTGGCGAGCGATAGCGAGCCTGTAATTTAAGAGGAACCGGCCTTCGGCCGGGACATTTTTCTACCGAAAAATGTACAAATTGATCTTGAAAGGGACTCAAGGGGGTGTAATTTTAAGCTTGATGGAGGTCTAGGGAACACACTAAATACCTCCCCTTAACAAAGTTTGGTAAAATTTAGTTTGAAAGGGTTTGTCCCCGAACTCCTCATCAGGTAAAGTTAGGGATCTTACAATAGACGGTGATTGACCGAGCCGCTCATCTCCGCATATTTGCCTTTTGGAATCTGGGTTACGTAACTCAGCCTTGTAAACAGGGACTATTGCATATTATCCAAATTACTACAGTTTACCTCCCCGGATGATATCACAAATATTCACTAACTCCAGGTTACTATTTCATGTTAGGGGAACAGAGATATCGAGTGTTAGGCGACTCACCCAAATAGTTTTGTCCTGCCCAGGAATCGAGCCCTAGTACTTTCGGATGTGAACCGAACGCGATAACAAGTACGCAACAAGACACCCAACTGACTAAATAATTGATTAATCGGGTAGTGCTTGTTTTTTGGTCTATATATTTATTTATTAACTTATTTAGTTTCCACGCTAGGCATCCACCAAGCATAAAAAAAGCCCTAAACCCCCTTTCAAGATAAATTTGTATTTTTTTTGGTAGAAAAATGTCCCGGCTGAAGACCGGTTCCTTCTAAAATTACAGGCTTGCTATCGCTGGCGAGGAAAATATCGAGTCCTAAATGGCACGAAAGGTCTTACTATTAATACAGAAATGAGGCGAAAGGTCTCAAATTCGCCAAACTAACGGAACGAATGTCTTAAAATTTCAAAACCAATGTGCTAAACGTGAGGGAGAAACGGGCCCAGAAAAGCGACTACCTCCCCCTTAAATGGGCCATTGTTCTAAGGCGCATATAAGCATTTGTAGCTTTGTCAATGCTCTTGTTAGTCATGATATTTCCAGCATCACAAATTACAATTTCCAGTTACCAAAATGCTCTCAAAATTTCCATCAAGCCTCAGAAAATAATTTTGTTATTGTCCGACATTGTTGTGTACAGAATATAAAGCACACATAAAGCTTATTCGCGAGGCCTGAGCTTATCCAGAAATTCAATTTGACCTTTTATGTTCGCGTTAGTTTGCGTACTATATTGTGGGAAAATATTACACCCAAAATGTTGGCATATACGTTGAGTTAGCAGATTCCCCTTACAGTCTGGTTTGCATGATATTACGGTGCAATAGAATTACCTAGCATGATTATATTGTGTGGTCATTGCTGAGGCGTGGGTGCTATGGTGGTGATGACAGTGGTGCTGAGGCGTGGGTGCTATGGTGGTGATGACATTGGTGCTGAGGCGTGGGTACTATGGTGGTGGTGGTGGTGGTGGTTGTTGGGTGGGGATATGGTGTTTAGGTTTCAATCAGAAGAGGTTATTTGAATGTGCTTTCTCTCCATTCTCTACTAATTTATAAGTTTGTCTCTTTATCAATTTATTTGTGTAACTATCTATCTATTATGTGTAATATATATATACAGTATATACAGTAGATATTATATATATATATATATGTATTATATAATATATACCGGTATATATATATTATATATATATATATGTATTATATAATATATACCGGTATATATATATTATATATATATATATATATATGTATTACATAATATATACCGGTATCTACAGCATATACAAATAGCTTGGCAAAGTTGTTCATTATATTAGTACATAATGAGAAAATTTATTTTCTTGAGAAGTGTAAGTAAAAACATGTCAAGAAATAATTATACCAATGCACCTACTGCATTGTAAATGTAAACTGTGTATGATTCGGTCAATTACATGCAACCATTTGTAAAAAGTAGGGCTAATAAAAAGGACTAATACAAAATTAAACTCAAACGCTATATGAAATTATAGTATCATCTATTGACAAATTGATAGCGCATAATATTCAAATATATATTCCTAGATAATATAAGTACCAAATTATTATAACCGACAGATAATTGCAAAATATATAAACTATAAATATATTTGTCTTGGCTAAATGTACATACAACAAATAATAATAATTGTGTGCATTAATACTTACAAAATACAAGAATAATACAAACATACAGTGATGGATATGGAAGAGTCATAGTATGTGTTCTGTGTTTTAACTAATGTATATTATTACAGTGCAATAACATCTGCTAAAGAAAGATATATTCGGTATAACTAATTATTTTCCTCTCCCCTAACTGTCAACATTTAGGGAGATATAATAATAATATATGCTTGTAAAGGTATATTGGTGGTAACATACTCATCTAATCTATGGATACAATGCTAAATCCCTATCATTATACCTATCATTATATATCTTTAAGTGTTTGCTGTGAACTTGCGGAGGAATACCAGAAGCCAGCACGAGTAATCTTAAAATCTTGGATAATTCACTTACCACTCAAGATGATAATGGTCCCGACAAAGAATATAATTTCAGACTAATCAGATAATTATGCAAGTGGTCTCTTATCTTGAGAAATTGAAGAGCCTGTTAACGAGTATATAATTCTTGTTGCTGCAAGTAATTGAATATTACTTGGTGCAATATGTTCTACTCGATAGCCGTGTAGTCTGTCATTATGATAATATTCACACCCAGGATAACACGCATTTCCACAATAACCCCTACTCTCTCTCTTACACACACACACACACACACACTCTCTCTCTCTCTCTCTCTCTATCTATCTATCTAGTTATATGTATATACGAACTTAATTCATATACAAAAATGCACTCCTCTACAAACGCTTCGGTCTTCAGTTTAAGAAGGACGTATGTTACAAAGAGAGTTTATTGAGATCGTAATTATCCATTTGAGTCGTATAGGTTATAGATTACAAACTATAGCTAATCGTCTAATGGTGACCAGAATATGATGACAATTACGTAATGGTGGTGAAGGGGTTAATCTTCTCTTTTCCTCTCCTGCTTCCACTATTTACCTGTTCTTCCATTGTCCTCTTCTTCTTCCTACCATCTTCTCCCTCCCTCTTCTTATTCTTTATACCGTCTCCTCTTTCTAATGTCCTGTTTTATCTCTCCTGTTAATTTAATTTTATCTCATTCTCCTTTCTCCTTCACTTCGTCTTCTCTTCCCCATATCTTTGCTCATCCAACCCCATGTTGCTATACCTTTTCTTCCCCTCGTATCTCTTTATTTATATTCATTCATCTATTCACTTTCTTTCTGTCTCCCTTTCTCTTCCTTCCCCTTTTCCTCTTTATCCTACCATTTTTTCCTCCTCATCCGTTTCTTATCTTTCTCTACTCTCTTTATGTTCCTTCTTACTTCTTCGCTTCCTCCCCTCTCCTCTTACCCTCGTCTTTTTTCTCTTATCCACTCCTTTTTGTTACGCTTCCTACCCTTCCTTTACTTTCCTCTTCGATTGCTCTCTTAATGTTCCTTCTCCTTCTCCTACCATCTCCTTCTCTTCCTCTTGCTCCACCTTCTTCATTTTTCCTCTTCCTTTCTTTCTCCTTTTTCTTTGTCATCATCTTCATCTCGAGGAATTTCGCCAAGATCCTCCAACCCCCCACCCCCCCTCCGATTAAGTGGTTCGATCCCGCTCCATCACATAGGCTACCTCGATTCTCCTGCATATATAATTTCCATCTTCCTAATGCATCAGACGGCGTGAGACACTTCTGTATTATGTGCTCCCTCTGTGCTCAGCTGCGCCCCCATCCTGTCCCCTCACAGGATGGGGGGCGCTGCTCAATAAACTCGCCCCTCGGGGCAAAATCAAAATCAATCTGTGCTCAGCCTAATACCTCTCTCTCTCTCTCTCTCTCTCTCTTGTTCTCTGTCTATTAACTATCTATATCTTTCTACCTATCTATGTTTGCTATCCCTGTCTTGCACATTCCTTTACTGTACGTACATGCATACATACTGTACATTGGTTGAGCGTCGTCTTCCCGTGGTAAGAATGTAACACAATTAAGTCCCACCTTAACACTGCCCCATCACCCTGGCTGATGTTGGCAGTATTTGTAAACCACACACACCTCAACAGTGCTAGAACAAGACCGTACCATACCAAGAAATTGGCATGCTGCCAACATTGCCCATAGAAGACTCTAGTAGAATTACTTGTGGCATCTACCCGCTCCTTACCAGCCTCGGCCGTGCTGTACCAAGTCAGCGCCAATAGCAAGACTTTATTGTATAGTAATGGCTGTTGGTCCACAAGTCTACCGTTATCCCCCCTATTAGTCGCCTTGTACGACACGCAGTAGTATGCGTATGGTGTATTTTTTTACTCCCCCATATTATGATGAAGGCCATACCCCCTGTGGGTTTTGCTATCTCTACTAGCATTAAGTCCTAACCAGCTCGCTTGGATTCTAAATTCTCTGTGGTCTCTCTCTCTCTCTCTCTCTCTCTCTCTCTTTTTCCCACATATATACGCAAGAGTTGTAAGATATCGGGCCTCACGTCCTACTCGATATATATATATATATATTTCATGGGTACTTTACGGGCCCGGCTATGAATATGTCGGGGGATGTTGAACTACCCTTTTTATAGTTAGGGATGTACGACCCCAAGAAAGTAATGGGGCGTAAGGAAAACAATAATGCATTATATTCACAGTCAATAATCGCGATGTTTGACTAGCTTTTCTAATGCCTGAACGAAACCTTATTTAAGTTTAACATGCTGCTATCTAATCATATTTGTTCTGAGATTTATAAAAGGGTCTTCTCCTGTGAGAAATTAATTAAATCTATCATAAGAAAAATTAATATTAATACATTTCGGATAGGTTCACCATTCTTACACTGGTAAATCCATTTAGTCTATGGTATATTATAAAACAAATTGTTATTTTCAGGAATGCACCATAAAGGGCTGAGACATGGGCTCTGAAGAAAAAGGAGAAAAGAGGGCTGGATGTGATGGAGATGAGCTGCTTGAGGAGTATGTGTGGAGTTACTCGTAGAGACTGATTGAGGAATTAAGAGATACGTAGGAGAGTGGGGCAGCAGGAACATTTGTCACCCAGAGTAGACAGAAGGGTGCTGAGCTGGTATGGTCATGTTGAACGAATGGGAGATGAAAGGCTTACAAAGAGAATATGTGAGTCAGGTACAAGGGGAGATAGAAGGGCAGGAAGACCCCCATTGAGATGGAGAGACTGTGTAAGAAAAGTTTTGGATGATAGAGGAATGACTATAGATCAGGCAGGGGAAGTGGTGGTGGACAGGAGTGAATGGAGAATGCTTGTGAATAGTTGAGTGAACACGTGGTCATTTGGAGTAAGGGGTCGGGCGCAAGTTCGACTAGATAATAGTCCATCAGGCGCCTGGCCCGGGGAGATGATTAATATGAAGGGTGCGCCTGGAAGTGTGGTGGGAGGGCTTGTGGCTTTGGCTCCGCTGCATATCTGCCTGCCGAGATCGGAACCTCTCCGGGTGGTCGGGGGCCGGGGGAGTGCTGGAGCGACCGTGGTGACCCTGGTCTCTGGGTCTTCTCCTGGGTGACCTGGATGTGTGTGAGTTTGTGCTTTTTATCTGTGTTTATTCGTTGTTTTTATGTTGTTTGTGTGTTTTCCCTGTTCTTGCTCTGTCTTGAGTCGGCTACCCCCAAAATGGGGATTGGGCCTGAGCATATAGATAGATAGATAGATAGATAGACCATAAAGATATATACATCGAAAGTAACGCGTTATCAAAAAAATTAAATGAACAAATCTCTATGCTGGGTATTAACCCCTTCTGTACCGGTGACGTCTTTTGTATTTTATTTCAGCTTATTTAGAAGATTTTATGTAGCTTAGGAAAGATTTAGGGTTACTAAAAGGATTAATTGAGACAGTCTGTAGCTTTTTAATTGGAATACGTCCTTCCTAAGCAGATAAAAATCGTCTAATAGTAGCCAAAATAAAGATAAAAGTACGTCACCGGTACAGAAAGGGTTAATTTTCGATTTCACTCTCTTTGTTTATCCGGCTTACGTTGAATTACAGCCAATCATTCACCGTATTATCCGCGGGCTTTCCATCAGTGCTATCTCCAAAGCCTGTCGCAACTTCCCTCTCCCCAAATTGTGTGTTGACTACATTACTATTGTGAAGCCCCCGTGTTGTTTCATTATAACCCTTGGACAACCGGAGCATGCACATTAAGGGGAGGTTTTTAGTTTGTTCGCTAGACCTCCATCAAGCTTTAAATTACACCCCCTAAAACCACTTTCAAGATAAATTTGTACATATTTCGGTAGAAAAATGTCCCAGCCGAAGGCCCGGGTCCTCTTAAATTACAGGCTCGCTATCGCTCTCCAGGAAAAATCGACACCTAAATGGCACGAAAGGTCATAAGATTGACAGAAATGGGGCGAAATTTCTTAAAATCGCCAAAACAATGGGGCGAACGTCTTAAAATCTCAAAAGCAATGGTCTAAACAAGAGGGAGAAAGGGGTCCAGAATAAAATCCCTAAAGTGGAAATCTCCCCTTATTACAGATCTCGGGCAGCTCATCCTGTCGAGTAACCAAATCAACCAATAGATCGCAAGTGGCGCCAATTCATCAAGCTGGGCCAACTCAATAGGCGCGTTCATAGAAGTAGCGTGTCCGTCTGTTTTTTTCTTTCCGATTCGCTTGATTGATGGCTAGATTTGAAGACCACAGCGGACAATCCAACAATCTGGCTAGAGCCAACCATTGTCATAAAATCCTTTCTGTTTCTTCATGTTGAACTTGAATGGCGTCGATGTACAAATTTAACCCCTTCAGACTCATATGACGCAGAGGTTGCCAGATTAGCAATAAGAAATAGAGTTCTCTCACTCTTATAATTACCTCTCCAAAAATTAGTTTTCTGTCCACAGCTAACTCAAAGACAACTGCAGAGGTTGAAGTAACTAAACTAAAGGTTTCTAAATAACCCCTGATGGTAACAAAGGCTTTAAAGTATCCCTAATCGACTCAAAATCGCGTCATATGTCAGAAAAGGTTAAGATAATGAATGAGCTCAACAAGCATATGCTGGTCTATCAGAGTGAGAGCTGAGCATTCTCTGCCATACCCATAGTTTACTCTGACTGTTCCTTATACGTATATATTTTCTAGATCTCAAGTGACGGCGTCTTTTCCGGGGATTGACCTCCTTACTGCCAACCTAGATGTTGACAGATTGGGAGCCAAAGCGTCACATTTTTCCTTTGCCCCTCAACTTTCCCTTCATAATTGCTGAGGGGCACAGGGCCTTGGGTGGGGCTTTGGTTTCCCAGGCGTTTCCGCACCCTCCTCAGCTCCCGGCCTTGGAGTGGCTTTGGTCACCTGGGCTTTATTAGTGGTAAGCAGGGAGGCTTTTGTGGGGCTTCTCGGTTATGGCCTTGGCCTTGCTCGGGACCTTGGGGCTGCTCGGCCAGACAGCCTGGGGAACAGCAACAACAAACAAACAAGCATACAGTATGTGCCTCATTTCAAGCTATATATCACATGATTCGGAACACAAAATCTGTATTTGTGAACTCACATATTTAAAGACCTTAACGGGGGTAGGGCTATTTCATTTGTTAATTTATTTATATATTTATAAAGGGCCGGTTCCTAAATATTTACATGCATGGTATTGCTCGCCAGGAAAAAATCGACACCCAAATGGCACGAAATGTCTTGATATTGACAAAGAAATGGGGCGATAGGTCTTAAAATCGCCAAAGTAATAGACCAAACCTCTGATAATCTGAAAACTAATGGGGCTAAACGTGAGGGAGAATGGGGGCCAAATAAACGGCCCATCTCCCCTTAACGATATTACCCTCGGACAAGCGGAACCCACAAATACAATACCCAGGTGTGAAGTGTGTCAAACCAAAGTGTGTCGAACCAAAGTGTGTCGAACCAAAGTGTGTCGCACCAAAGTGTGTCGCACCAAAGTGTGTCGAACCAAAGTGTGTCGAACCAAAGTGTGTCGCACCAAAGTGTGTCGAACCAAAGTGTGTCGCACCAAAGTGTGTCAAACCAAAGTGTGTCGAACCAAAGTGTGTCGAACCAAAGTGTGTCGAACCAAAGTGTGTCGAACCAAAGTGTGTCGCACCAAAGTGTGTCGAACCAAAGTGTGTCGAACCAAAGTGTGTCGCACCAAAGTGTGTCGCACCAAAGTGTGTCGAACAAAAGTGTGTCGAATCAAAGTGTCACACCAAAGTACGTCGAACCAAAGTGTGTCGAACCAAAGTGTGTCGAACCAAAGTATGTCGAACCAAAGTGTGTTGAACCAAAGTGTGTCGAACCAAAATGTGTCGCACCAAAGTATGTCAAACCCAAGTGTGTTGAACCAAAGAGCGTGGAACCAAAGTGCGTGGAACCAAAGTGTGTCAAACCAAAGCGAGTCGAACCAAAGCGTGTCGAACCAAAGCGTGTCGAACCAAAGTGTGTCGACCCAAAGTGTGTCAACCCACACCCAACATAATATAGCTTCCATCTGTATCGTGAACTTGGCTTCGTATATCACCTGTCCGCCAGTAAGCCCAGAGTCACACCAACGATATATCGGGAAAATTTCGGGAGAGTAATTATTCTGGTTTGGCCTCCTCTGAATTTAGGGGGGATGGGCCGGTTTTCCTGCACCCCCTTCTCTCTCATGATAAGCCCTATTACTTTTCAGATTTTAAGACGTTTGCCCCATTAGTTTGTCGATTTTAAAACATTTCGTCCCATTTCTATATCAAGATATTTCGTGCCATTCATTTGTCGATTTTTTTCCTGGCGAGCGATAGCGAGCTTGTAGTTGTTGAGGAACCGACCTTCGGCCAGGACATTTTTCTATCGAAAAATGTACAAATTAATCTCGAAGGGGATCTAATGGATGTTTATTTAAGTTTGATGGAGGTCTAGGGAGGAAAATTAAACAAATTATACAAATATATACACATGAGCAAATAAATACGCCCATATAATTATATATATATGACTTTTTGTATTAAGAATTATCTTGATATGAGCAGCTAGTACAAACTTAGAATGCCATAGATTGTTCACTAACTATTAAATGCCGTATAGGAATTAAATATTGTATCTTAAATTTGTACAAAGCATTGCATTAAAATAGTAATGTATATAAAACACTCGAAAATAGTTTGTAAGAGTAATGCAATAACATATGACCGGAATAATTAACCAAAAGTATATATTTTGGGCCGAAGTTCAGAGTCCAGAAAAAGAGTACCCGTGCATAATATAGTAAGAGGTTTGAACCCTTTGTGGTGCAGCTGTAGTGATTTCAGAGAGTCCCCCATGAGTCATTATATGGTCCAGGGAGTCATCATTTCAGAGAGTCCCCCATGAGTCATTATATGGTCCAGGGAGTCATCATTTCAGAGAGTCCCCCATGAGTCATTATATGGTCCAGGGAGTCATCATTTCAGAGAGTCCCCCATGAGTCATTATATGGTCCAGGGAGTCATCATTTCAGAGAGTCCCCCATGAGTCATTATATGGTCCAGGGAGTCATCATTTCAGAGAGTCCCCCCATGAGTCATTATATGGTCCAGGGAGTCATCATTTCAGAGAGTCCCCCATGAGTCATTATATGGTCCAGGGAGTCATCATTTCAGAGAGTCCCCCATGAGTCATTATATGGTCCAGGGAGTCATCATTTCAGAGAGTCCCCCCCTGAGTCATTATATGGTCCAGGGAGTCATCATTTCAGAGAGTCCCCCATGAGTCATTATATGGTCCAGGGAGTCATCATTTCAGAGAGTCCCCCATGAGTCATTATATGGTCCAGGGAGTCATCATTTCAGAGAGTCCCCCATGAGTCATTATATGGTCCAGGGAGTCATCATTCTTTCGAGGAAGGCTTAGAATATCATGGGGTACTTTTGGTTTTGTTTTTCTTTCTCAGGCTTTAGTTCACTTCCATTTACTTGGATGACCCGAAGAGGGATGAACCCATGCAGCCAAATTCATACACGCAGTCGTACTCTATCTGTTGTGGATTTTCAAAGGTATGCATATGATTGGAAATATTCGGAGCACATCATAGTTTTGTTGTAGTTATAGGCTGACCTTTTGTTTTAGAATACAAATAATTTACTGCATAATGCCAAAGACCATGCCGTCAATGTTTGGTTCAGTTGTGTGTGTGCAGCAGAAGCCATTCGTCTCAATTCTCCCCCCATCAAAGTGCATGTCACTGGTGAAATTTATGCTTAGTTGTTCTTATCTATGGCGTTCCAGTTAGAATTTGGGTCTTTCGATTCTTGTTTTCTTTTCCCCGTTTGTAATATATTGCCTATTGGTAGTTGCTTATAGTCTTCCAGTAAAATTATATTTGCTATTGATTTCACAGGCTTGGTAATAGTAGAGGTTAATTTATGAGCTTATTTAGTGTCATAAATATTGTTAGAAGCGTCTAGGATTATTCATTCACAATAACACTAAGCATTGACCTGTCATGGCTTAGTTTAATTGGAGATTTGTTTTATTTATTTCAAATTTGTTTTAGTTTCCTCCCTAGACTTTTATCAAGGTTTAAAATACCCCCAAGATTCCCCTTCGAGGTAAATGTGTGCATTTTTCGAAGACCAAAGGCCAATTCCTCCTAAATTGCTGGCTTGCTTTATTTATCTTTCAGATAATAATAATTATATATTTTTCCATTCCAGAATAACCTCTCATAGCCTAACAGTCCATCCACATTTACCTCACACATAAACTCAGTAAAACAGTTACACTATTGGGATCGTTTAAAATCACTAAAGCTGTATTCGTTGGAACGTAGAAGGGAACGATACTTAATAATATACAGTATACGTGGAAAATCGCAGAGGGTTTTGTACCAAATCTACATACCTCAATAGCAATGAAGTTCAATGATAGGAGAGGCTGGGAATGCGATATTCCCAAGATGAAAAATCGGGGTGCTATGGGTTCTCTGCGAGAGGGCTGGTTATCACATAGAGGAGCACGTCTCTTCAACAAACTCCCGCGGCGAGTAAGAGACATGAGAGGTGTCTCTTAGACAGCTTCAAGAGAGCTCTCGATGTCGAACTACAAAAATTACCAGACTAGCCCATCTTCACAAGGGTGCGCTCCACCTCCTCGAATAATCTGCTGCACCAATTCTCAAACAACAACGAAGGGCGGTACGCTCTTCGGTGCCACTAGCAAGAGTGGCGAACTCCACATAGGTGACATAGGTAGGTAATACGATTAATTGTATATACGGGCTAAATGCGATTTTACGTAGATGATAGATTATTATATGATATGAAGACCTAGAGTCCTAGACGATGATACGTTGACCAGAATTTAGATGCTACAGACTATCCCAATTAATCTTTTTACCTACCATATATCCTTCCTAAGCTTCATAAAATCGTCTAGATGTAGCTGAAATCAAAAGCAAAAGACCAATACTGAACGGGGTAATTTTACACGCCCTCCGTTGTTCTTGGACGTGTGCCGAATGTACGACATGGTTTTATATTCAGTTGCTAGTGTGTTTGGGACTCAGTAACATTGATCGAATAATGTACATTTGCCCACATAAGTTCTTATCCTCGTCGTGGTCTTATGACTGTATGAAAGTAAAAAGAGTGTAAATTGAGAGTATGGTTTCTTGTGTTGAAAGTGATATATATTTTTTTTTTAATTGAAAAGTTTTGTTTAGCCAAACACATTTAAATATATATATATATATATATATATATATATATATATATAAATAGTACATTGCCAAATTTAACTGGCTGAGCCTTTTGAGAGAAAACTCTCCTTAAAGGCACCTTAGTTATATTTCCTCGAATATTCCTCATATGCTAAAACATCTATTTTGGCTCGATAGATAATATATATTTAAACGTATTTCTTACATTCCTCGTCCCCTTTTAAACATCAGTTGAATAATTAGATGAGCTAACCACTGCAAAAGAAACTACACTTGTAATTTAATCATCCACATTATATTTCCATGTACAAAATCACGGAGAGGATCAGAACTTAGATGGGCAACTGTACATACACCTGCAGAAATAATCTTATATACATGTTATGCCCTGTATTGATCTACCATTTATCTAGCCACCGATGCCAGTTTAACCCTATACGGTGAGAGCGGGTCTTTTGGGGAAGCGCCCTGTTTCTCTTAATTTTTTTTTTTTAGATTGTATAACATTTCACCTCATTACTTTGGCGATTATAAGACACCTTTGTCCATTCAGGTGTCATTATTTTCTGGGTGAGCAATAGGAAACCTACAATTTAGGAGAAGCGGCCATTGGCCATACCATTTTTGTACCGAAAAATTAACAGATTTATCTTGAAAGGGGCCTGGGGAGGCGTTTTTCTTAATTTAAGGGGATACTAAGCATACACTGGTCGAAAATGACAACATCAACCAATATTAATTACTATAATAACTATCAATATTCATATAACTAAATATCATAATAACCACCTATTCATTGTACTAGATAGTGTTGAAAGAGTTTCAAAATATTGCCAAAATACAGCTGCCGATCGAAAATTGCCTAACAAATGTTGCTCGTGTAAAAAACCCTAAACTTCCCGGTACCGCCAAGCGCAGGAATGTTGGCTAAGAAATGTTTCTGACGGGTTGAATATGTTGGATGATTAATGTTCGTGGATTTCAAGTTCGGCTGTCGGGAAAGTTTTGGGAGGCGTGAATTATGTTGATTAACTGACTGACTTAACGTGTGCGGCTGCTACATCAGCTGCACTTGTGGGTGTTACAAATGTTGGGGTGGAGTTATGACAGATGCAGGGACGCTGTTTTATGCTCATTGGTGTTGTTTTTCCTCATTTTATCCCAGTTCAATACATGGTACTATAGTCTATTCATTATAATTAGGCCACAGATCTTACTCACTAACCTATATAACTCCAAAACGACTAGAGTAATCGCGCTAATATGTCTACCATTTTGGAAGAGTCAACCAGGGAATAGGTGTGGATATTTACAGCCCATTTACTCTAGCCTCTTTTTGAATTACAGAGGTTAGAAGTCACGATTTTTGCCCTAACTATAATGAATGGACTGTAGCATAATGACAGGCATTCTGCATATATTATCTTCGCTAAACGGATATTATGTGAGCGCTGTTGTCTGTTTGTAAGCAGGAGTCATAAAAGCTAATGGACATATGTAGATGACACTTTTCGTCAGTAGCTTCAATTGGTATCAAAGTAGACACTATTAAGGTGGAGAGAGTCGCTTTTTCTCCCTCATGTGTAGTCCCATTAGTTTTGAAATTTTAAGATGTTCGTTCAATTAGTTTGGCGATTTTAAGTCCGTTCGCCCCATTTATTTGTTAATATATAGACCTTTGATGCTATTTAGGTGACGATTTGTTCCTGGCGAGCGATAGCAAGCCTGTAATTCTAGGAGGAACCGGCCTTCGTCCGAGACATTTCTCTACCGAAAAATTTACAAATTGATGTTAAAACATTTTTTATTATTATTTTTTTTTTTAAAGCTTGATGGAAGTCTAGCGATGAAATGATAAAATAATAGATAAATACATAAATATACCAAACATTAACCACTACCCACTTAACTTTTGATTAACGTCCGATACACCCTTCCCCATCTCCACTCATCCCGACCGAGATATTACTACACTGGAAATAAATATGAGTTGTACTGTGTTTCAATAATCTATCATAGGCCTACTGGTGTGCCATGAAAACAGACTTTGCTGTTGTCACTACCCCAGTCTGTAGTATGGTGTAGTATCCTTTAACCTCTTCTGTACCGGCGACGACTTGTTAACTTAAGGGGGTGACCTGCTTTTTATTATTTCTGTCCTTTTCTCTCTTTCTCTGGCTTGTATCCATTCGGCCCCATTCAGCCAACTATTTTAAGACGTTTATCCCCATCTAGGTGTCGATTTCTTCCTGGCGAGCGATAGCGAACCAGGATTATATGAAGAAATCCGGCTTCGCCGGAGAAATTTTTCTATCGAAAAATGTACAAATTTAGCCTGCTGTCAAACAAAAATAAAAAATATGCTGGCTCGCTACCGCTCACCAGTAAAAACTTGACACCTGGCTGGGAATAAACGTCTTAAAATAGTAGGCTGAATGGGGCCAAATGGATGCAAGCCAGAGAAAGATAGAAAAGGAGAGAACAAAAACAGGTCACCCCCCTTAATACTGGCTATTATTTTACGATTTTATTTTAATTTTAAAAGGGCCTCCAGCAATTGTCAGCCTTCGAACTATTTCACTTAACCCTTTTTACTACAACAGATCCTTCTTAAACTGCACAGAATCGTTTAAACACAGCTATACTAATATTAAGAAGACGCCGCTGGTAGAGAAGAGGTTAACTCAGGACATACACTTGGCACTCGGTATCCAATCTGACAGCTGGCGTGCCTATGCATGGGTTTGTAGGGTCCCAACTATAAGTGTGTTGACTTAAAGACTGTGAACATAAATAAAATATAATAAAATATATATGTAGATAAATAAATAAATATAGAAAGATAGAAAGAAAACAAAAATAATCCAGTGGTCGATATATATGTCAAATTTAACATTCATGTAGGCCTATCCCTTCGCATCATTTGGAATGTCACTGGGTATTGAACATATTTTTCTGTTAGTTTGTGTTGCTTTAGTTTGGTCCATTCAGTCAGTTCCAAGGGTCTGTTAGGTTTGGCTTGGTTTCGCTTTGGTTTGCCAAGCAAACTGCGAACATACAATTTTGTTCGCTCCAGCGACAATTTCTACCTAACAAATGGACATTTTATGATAGAAGATATATATTCAATAATACTGATAGAGTTTTGTATATATTATAAGAATGGTCAATATATCTGAGCTGGCGCTACGGTGAGGAAAAAGAATAGAATATGCAGTGATGAGCTTCGAAGACAAATATTGAAAAAGGTCTTAAAATCCCCAAACTAATGGAGCAAACGTCTTAATATTTAAACAAATAATGGGGCTAAACATGAGGGAGAAGGGGGTTAAGAAAAAACACTCCTAAGTGAAAATCTCCCCTAAATAAATTTTTCTTGTAATGGCCAGAATAAACTAAATAAACTTGACCTCTGAAAGGGTTAATACAAAATCGGATATAGACAAGTAAAAAATGTCGGAAAAATTGCATGTGTGACGCCGATTTAAGGGAAGGTGTTGTTTTTCTGGACCCTGCTTCTCCCTCATGTTAGCCACATTCGTTTTGAAATTTTAAGGCTTTCGCCCCTATGTTTGACTATTTTAAGACCTTTCACCCCATTTTGTTGTCAATGTTAAGACCTTTCGTGCCATTTAGGTGTCGATTTTTTTTCCTGGCGAGCGATGGCATGCCTGCAACTTAAAAAAGAAGCAGCCTTCGGCCGTGACATTATGCTACCGAAAAATGTAAAAATGTTAATTCAAAGGGAGGCCTGGGGGGCATTATTTTAATATTGACGGAGGTCTAATAAAAGGAGCAAACTAAAATCTTCCCCTTAAGGGAGGATGGTTCACTTTTTTGGCGATTTTTGCATGTACACATTATTTGTCTAGTTTCCTCCCTAGACCTCCATCTTATCTAAAAAAAAAACATCCATTAGATCCCCCTTCTAGATTGATTAAATTTTTCGGTAGACAAACGGCCGGTTCTTCCAACATTACAGGCTCACTTTTGTTCGCCAAAGGTCTAAATATTGACGAAGAAATGGGGCGAAAGGTCTTAAAATCGACTAACTAATTGGGCAAACATCTTAACATATGAAAACTAATGGAGCTAAACATGAGGGAGAAAGTGGTCCATAAAACCGGCCCATCCCCCCTTAAGTTATTTCTCTTATCGGGTGGACTGAAGAGAAAAAAAAAAATCGTGTTTTGTCCTATAAACCAAATTCGGGTAATACGTATATATACTGTAGACTTCCAGTAAATAACAGTATAATAGTGTACTGACAAGTGCAATGACAGACTTTTAACCCTTTGAAGCTCTGAAGCGTTTTAGCAGTTTATTTTGGCTATCATTAGACGATTGTGTGCAGCTTAGGAAGTATCTGTGGGTATTAAAAGGGTAAATACTATCTCAATTAACCCTTGGACTTACATATACCGTTACTAATCTGAATAAAATCGTCTAATAGTAGCCAGAAACAGAACAGAAACGCATATTGGAGCTTGAAAGGGTTAAGAGGGAAGGGTGTTTATATTGGTCGATGTAATTACTCATTTATTATTATTTATACAAGAGGTTAGGGGTCACAAATTCCAAACTCGTTCTACTGAAAAGTCTTTACCTGTTAGATGCCTTCCTTCTTCCAACCCAACAAGTGCTGAAGTCTTATCTAGTGACGTGTAGATAACGTTATTGATGAGTATTGGTTTGTGCAATCATCCCAGCCTTGGAATAATGAAGTGTTCATTTCGTTATTTTCGCTCTTATCAATTAATAATTATTGGTTTATGCGTTCCGAGTGTTAGATAATATTAGGAAATATATTCCTATTGTTATTACTGGTTCGCAGTTCTCTCCCCGCAACTATAAAATGTTTTATCTTATGTGTAGCCTTAATTTCAACGTGGAGATTTATATTGAAATCGAACAAAGAGTGGATATTGATAATTGTTGACAGCTACTGTAGGCACGGGTAAATTACATTCTAAAATATATGGGTATGAAAAGAGTAATTAAATTGTCCGTAATAATTTACCCATTTATGGGGAGATGGGAAATTTTTCTAGAACCTCTTCTCCCTCATGTTTATCCCTGTTATTTTCCAGATTATAAGATGTTTGCCCCATTAGTTTGTCGATTTTAAGACCTTTCGCCTCATGTCTTTGTCAATATTAAGACCTTTCGTGCTATTTAGATGTCGATTTTCTTTCCTGGCGAACGATAGTGAACCTGTAATTTCGGAAGAACCGGCTTCCGGCCAGGACATTTTTCTACCGAAATATGTACAAATTAATCTAGAAGGAGGATCTTATGGATTTTGTTTTGTTTTTGTTTTTTAAGTTTGATGGAGGTCTAGGGAGAAAACTAAAACAAATATTATATATATGAAATAATCGACCAAAAAAATATACCCTTCCCCATTAAATGAATACTGATGGTAATATTTTCATCTTATACTGAAGGCTAGTTTATCTTTAAATATAGCTATCTAACATTATCTGGGCAGACGTCTTTGGTGATTTTATGATTTTTTTTCTAATTTTAGTGAGGGGTTTCTTGATCTTGCCATCATTCGACCAATGTATTTTAGCTTGTCGCCGAGGCTAACATAAACATCTTCCCAGACGTCCTTCAAACTAAGTAATGCCTACCCAGACCCCCTTCAAGCTAGATTTTTAAATTTTTCGATAGACAAATTTCCCTACCAATGGCCGAATTCGTCTAATTTACAGGATTGCTATCGCTCGCCCATAAGAATTCGACACCTGAATAGGGTAAAACGTTTTATTACCACCAAACTTACGGAAGCGTCTTAAAATCTCTAAACTAATGGAGCGAAACTAGAGAGATCCTAAATATATTTCCCTCGGACCAAATATGGTTACAAGTTAGCGAGATAGACATAGAGCTGAGTAAATTTAGACATTGTGGGATTGCTTCCTTTGCTATTCCGAATCTCTACTGCAAAATTCATTATTATGACAACCAATTATTTATTATTCTCACATTTAAAAAACAATATATCGCAGTCATTTTCCGTTGCATCATTATATCCAAATAATTTACATTACATTTTGCAACTCTGCCCGCAGCACTCGGTTGTATTGATTGCTATTCAAAATGCTTACTAGCAGAGAGAGAGAGAGAGAGAGAGAGAGAGAGAGAGAGAGAGATAGAGAGAGAACTGAAGTAGAATTTTTCGAATGACTTGGAATCCTTTTAATTTTAAGATCATCGTCTATGTGAATGAAGAATTTGAACTTTGGAAGATTTTTTTTCCCGATCGACTCATCTAATTGACTCATTTATTATTATCATTATTTTTTAATATTATTATGATAATTATTATTAATATAATGAAGATGATGATTATTATGATTTAATAATTATTATTATTATTTAATAATTATTATTATTATTATTATTATTATTTTCATTGTATTTTTATTTTATGATTATTTTGATGATGATGATGATGATTATTATTATTATTATTATTATTATTATTATCAATATTATTATCATATGTTTGTTCTTTGTAATATCGCCTTTACCTGACTTTTATATTCCTTTAATCATAATTCTCTCTCTGGCAAGGCAATAAGGAAAAGGAATCAACTCCACAAACTTGTAAAAAATAACACAAACCCTGAAGTAATTAAAAACTTGTACAAAAATAGTAGAAGGGAAGTGAACAAAATAATTAGGGCGAACAAACAAAATTACGAAATACTATTGCCAGAGAAAGTGCCACAAACCCCCAAAAATTCTACAGTTACGTAAATAAAAATAAACAGATCAAAAGCGGAATCGGACCGCTAATAGAAGATGGCCAGACAATAACAGGTGACACAAACACGGCAAATCTGCTCAACAAATATTTTGGCTCAGTTTTCACAGAAGAAATTATCGATCATACCCTTTAAAATAACACCTCAACTCATGTGATAGGAGATTTCACCATCAGTGTTAGCGAAGTACAAAGCAAATTGAGTAATTTAAATGTAAATAAGACCCCGGGACCCGACATGCTCCACCCGAAAATAATTAAGAATGTTAAGGACGAAATAGCAAAACCCCTGACACAACTATTTAACTTATCATTACTACAGGGGATTGTACCGAGTGATTGGAAAGATGCGAACATTACGCCGATATACAAGAAGGGTAGCAAGGCCAAAGCGAGTAATTACAGACCAATTAGTCTAACTTCAATTGTAGGAAAAATCATGGAAAAAATCCTTAGAGATAAGATAGTAGATTACCTCGAATCAAACAACCTAATCAAAAATAGTCAACACGGCTTTAGATCAAATAAGTCATGCCTAACAAATTTGATTGAATTTTATAACAGACTATTCACATATAACGACATGACGAAATCACTAGATATAATCTTCTTGGACTTTCAAAAAGCTTTCGACAAGGTGCCTCACCGAAAACTATTGGCTAAACTGGAGAGGATAGGTATCAAAGGTGAAATTCATTCTTGGATAAAAAATTGGCTTACAGACAGAAGACAGAGAGTGGTGATAAATGGAGTGGAATCGGAGTGGGAGCCTGTCACTAGTGGAGTTCCACAGGGTTCAGTTCTTGGACCGGTCCTGTTTCTCATTTACATTAACGATATTGATGTAGGGGTAAACAACACCATTTCCAAATTCGCCGACGATACAAAAATAGGAAATATAGTCCTGAACGAAGATGATAGAAATGCGTTGCAATCTGATTTAAACAAGATATCAGAGTGGTCGCAAAAATTGCAGATGCCCTTCAATGTCGATAAATGTCAGGTGCTGCAGGTTGGTAGCAGAAATATGAAATACAAATACGAAATGAATGGCAAACAAATAAAAACCGCAACGGTAGTAAAAGACCTAGGGGTACTAATATCTGAAAACCTAAAAACTTCCGACCAATGTATAGCAGCTGCAAATAAGGCAAACATAGCATTGGGCTTTATTAAACGAAAATTTACATATAAACATGAAAACGTAATAGTGCCACTGTTCAAAAGTATGGTGAGGCCCCACCTTGAATATGGTGTGAAGTTCTGGTCACCTTATCTGATCAAGGACATTGTAAGACTCGAGTCCGTACAGCGTAGAGCGACGAAGATGATACCCTCATTAAGAAATAAACCATATGAAGAAAGACTTAAATGATTGAACCTGTTCTCATTAAAAAAGAGGAGGTTGAGGGGTCAGCTTATTGAGTGCTTTAAGATACTAAAAGGTTTCGACAAAGTCGATGTAAATGCACTATTCACATTAAACAATACTAATCAAACTCGCGGAAATGGAATGAAATTAAAAACCAAAAAGGCAAACCTAGATGTCACAAAGAGTTTCTTCACCTACAGTGTGGCGACAGAGTGGAATAAACTACCAGCGAGAGTGGTGGAGAGCGACACAATAAACGCTTTCAAGGGAAGGCTTGACCTCTATCTGCAGAGGGCTGGGGTGATATGAAAAAAACAAAAAAAAACAAAAAAAACAAAAAAAAAATGATGTATGTGTATGTGTGTGCACTGTACAGTATGTATATATATACTATATATATATGTATGTATGTGTGTATGTATGTATGTGTATATGTGTGTGTGTGTGTGTATGTGTGTATATGTATGTACCGGTGTATATATATATATATATATATATATATATATATATGTATGCATATATACATATATAGTTTGTAAGGCCAGACTGCCTAGTAAGGACCTTGAGGTCTGTGTGGTCTGTGTATCTATGTAGCTCTATGTAGCTCTCTCTCTCTCTCTCTCTCCCCGTGTGTGTGTGTGTGTTTGTTTGTTTTGTATGTGTGTGTACAGCTGATTTATTGTAATTTTAGGTTTTATTATTTACTATATTGTAAACTTTGTATGCACCTAAACTCGTAAATAATCTATCTATCTATTGTATTCTGACCTCTTAAATTGCAATGCAATTTCTCTATTCAATTGCCTCCAATATTTCTCATTTTATTTTGCAGCATTTCCTCGAATTTTTCTCCTACATATGCACATTCTCTGGCACCCTCTCTTTTTCTCAGTATCCCCTTCATTTTACTGAGCCCCACTATATTTTCTTTCTCTGCAATCCCGGGTTATGCTGACCTTTTAATTTATTAGTTCGGCTGTTCTTTCACTTTATACTACATTCATATTTTAACATTATCGTTCTCTACTCAGTGTATTTCATCATATACTTATTTACTCAATTCCAATGTATTGTAATTTGTTATTTCCTTTAATATATGAACATATTTGTTCTTTATTTCTTGCAAATAGGTTACACTTAGTACCATTGATAATATAATACCGTTTCTAAAGTAGAAAATTATTCAGTTGTAGCTAAACATATAATTCATTGTCAATAATACGCCATCCTATGTTTAAATGCACGAATAATTTTGCTTTCATGATACTATAGAAAGAGAATAAATTAATTTCACCATGCCATAAGTGTTTCATGTGTCGGAATAAATGATCGGAATATATTCTTATAAATATAATTAATGTATATTGTGGTGATTGGTAGAGCACAGGGCTCACAATCAAGGGTTCGACTCGCAGACAAGACGAAACAAATGGGCAAATCCCCTCACCCCACCCATCTTATTTTACGTTGTATTTTATTTCTTATGTATAACAAGGAGACAAAATGAAATACTGCCTACAACGAGTGTCACTCCCAAATTGAAAGAGTGACAGAGAGTCAAATTCAAGGTACGTTGAAGTCACAGTGTCTGGACACACGAATCTTTCACATTAAGTCGTAGAATGAGGGACAGAGTTACAGAGTTTTGCTGTTGAAAAGAAGAAAGACTGGGGAAATCGGTTCACTCTTAGGTTAGAGAGATGGATAAATTACGGGGGGTGGGGATTGGTTGAAAGGCGATTGCCACCTACTCTCCGTAAGGGTAAAGGCATTCACTGAAAAGGCTCTGAAAAACACTGATTATTGTAATAGCGGTAGAAGAGAGAGTGAGAGAGAAGCAATATTGCGGCGTGTATAGAGGGATTGTAGATAATTAAGAAGAGGAGGTGAGTTGATGAGACAAAAACAAATGTACTCTACCTTTTCGAAAAGGGCGGTAAGTAGCAGTAAATAGGAATGTTACCGATTACATGTAGTAGTAGTAGTATAATGGTGGAAGTTGTTCAAATACAAAGGCTGCAGGTAAGAGAATTTGGCCGTATCTATTTATCTTACCTAACTTAATTAACCTAGCCTAACCTAGCCTAACCTAACCTACTACAACGGCCGACATAACTGAACCTATTTTCCTTACTTAAATTTATCTTCGTTCACACACACGACCTTGTCAACGCGACCTTAGCCGTCCTTGGCCGAAATTACGGATTTTTGGGTCGGGACCAAATGTGGGAGACCTTGCAGCGACCATGGTGTTTGGCGCCCCTGCACTCGACATTGCCTCTACCTTGCCTCTGCTGCCGGGCGACCTTGGGTTACCGCGAATGACCGTGGAATTACTGTGCAATGTCCTCAAACATGTTTAGCCCATTTATTCCCCCAACCTACCCCCGAAAAAACACATATATTCCACGTCTGCCCACTGATACAGGGGGCATCCCTACTTTTTCCTGTGTTTGCAAGCCTCCAGTATAACTCTCTACCCCCTCGGCCCCCCCCCCCCCCTCCGTCCACGTGGACCTCCCGCAGACTTTATTACGCCCCATCAACAGTGTACAGCTGTTTAGTGACGGCGGTGAACCACGGCCGATCGTTTAGGACACTTATAAAAATAATGAGGGTGTCCACGCCTTGACGCATCCTTTCCATGACTCCGTTGACCTTGCATGATTTGGTACCAGACTTTGCGAAATACATAGTCATTATTTAAATCTGGAATGGTGGAGACGTCACTGTGACAGGCCCTTTAACCTAACCTACTCCCCGCGGCCGACAACTCTTAGCGGCCAAGAACCTTAGCGACCGACTTCTGCCAGCGATTGAGTTATGGGGGATTTTTTTTTTTTTTTTTAATCTGGACCCCCTTCTCCCTCATGTTTAGCCCAATAGAATTTGACATTTTAAGCCGTTCATCCCAATAGTTTGGCGATTTTAAGACCTGTCACCCCATTTTTCTTACATAATTAAGACCTTTCGTGCCATTTAGGTGTCAATTATTTTCCTGGTGAGCGATACCGAGCCTGTAATTTTGGAGGAACCAGCCTTCGGCTGGGCCTTTTTCTACCGAACAATGTACTAATTTATCTCGCAGCAGGGTCTTAGGAGAGTTTTAATTAAGCTTGATAGAGGTATATGGGGAGCAAACTAAAAAAAGACAAAAATATTAATAACTGAAGCACTATAATACAACATTTACAATTTCTTAAGAAGATTTTTCATGAGCTGATTTACTCTGGACATAACTATGCAATCCCTTGCTAATTAAGGATAAATATCTTGCTTACCGCCCATTAATGTAATGTGGGGTTAGCGGAGTTTTACGGGATAATGGCGAATATAATTTCAACATGCTGGAGAAGTACTGGACACATGCTTTTAGTTCATATGATTTACGACAGCTAACAAATCTTACCTGGATATTAGTGACCTACAAACAATGTCATAAATAATAAATAAAATACAAATAAAAGGAAAATGTGCTAAAACAAAAACAAAGTTAACCCATTCAGTACCAGAGACGGCCTCTTTATTATATTCTGGCTGATATTACAATACTTGTTTCAGCTTTGGAAGGACCTCTAACAGTTAAAAGGCTACATACTATCTCAGTTAATCTTTTTAGCTACCACATATCCTTCCTCAGCTGAATAAAATCGTCTATTAGTTGCCAGAATATGATGCAAAGGACGTCAACGGAACTGAATGGGTTAATTAAGCAATCCTAAAGAAATGCAACTCTAAATTAGTGACTAGCTGCTGCACAATTGGCTTTTAATGAAATGAGGCTTTTTGTCATTGTTTTGAACCTTCGACTACGGGATACCTCTCTTGATCGTCATAATATCGTTCAGTGGTAGCCAGAGGACACAAACTATATAAGTCAAATTTTAGTGAGGGAGTTGTTCTAGGTAGTTATATACCTTGACTATGAGGTACTTTGATTTATCTCAACAAAAACGTTTAATGTTAGCCAGAGTATAATGAACAGAAATATCACCCGTATTGAAAGGGTTGATGAAGAGTTGAAGACGACAAAATTGGAATTATTATTATTATTATATTCATTATTATTATTATTATTATTATTATTATTATGCATTGTTTTGTTACTGTCTAAGTGATTTATGTCGGCTTAGAATGAATCTCAACGACTATTGGTTTACAACTAAACAATAATACACTGCCGGGCCCCCCACAAAACAATAATACACTGCCGGGCCCCCCACAAAACAATAATACACTGCCGGGCCCCCCACAACACAATAATACACTGCCGGGCCCCCCACAAAACAATAATACACTGCCGGGCCCCCCACTAAACAATAATACACTGCCGGGCCCCCCACAAAACAATAATACACTGCCGGGCCCACAAACCACTAAACAATAATACACTGCCGGGCCCCCACAAACAATACACTGCCGGGCCCCCCCAAAAACAATAATACACTGCCGGGCCCCCCACAAAACATAATACACTGCCGGGCCCCCCACAAAACAATAATTCACTGCCGGGCCCCCCACTAAACAATAATACACTGCCGGGCCCCCCACTAAACAATAATACACTGCCGGGCCCCCCACAAAACAATAATACACTGCCGGGCCCCCCACAAAATAAAATAGAGAGTAAAAGTTAGGATACGAGCTCACAGCCCAGCCAAAACTTTGTCGATCGTGAATACAAAGCCTGTGCCTATTTGTTTAACACAGGGAACAAAACAAACAATTAATTTTGCTAATGACTGCTGAATTTGGCTGTAGTTGATGATTAGAGATAAAACATAATTAGGCCTATATGGAATAACATGACATAGGTATTATATAATCAACTATTAATATACAGTATATATATCAATATAAAGACCTCTTCTTCCTAATATATATATATAAAACCATAAGTTACTATATACACCCGCCGACACATATAACTGCCACAGAGCTTATTTTTATGATGCTATTAAGGAACACCCCGTTCCTAACATTAATCCTCTATTACAAACCCCAATGCACTAGAATAAACTAATGAAAGCATATGCTCCTCCCGGGATTCAAACTCGGGACACCACACCCAGAACTTAAGCATTTAACCCATTACACCACCAACGCAGTTAAAGGTGAAGTACACGATCACGATTAATATCCATTTTAGAATTCTAGATATTAATCTAATCATGTATATACTTAGACCCAACTGCATAATGGATAACGTAATGTATTAGTGAGAGGGGAGAACGATGAATGGGGCCAAGGTCACTAGGACGGTAAGACCGGCCTTGCTTGACATTAGTTCCTGAACTTATCAAAATATCAAAGTCAGGATTTAACTAACTAGAGGATGGTTTAAGGGGGGTCATCGTTTTTTTTCAATCTTTTTCTCCTTTTCTCTCTTTCCCTGGCTTGCATCCATTCTGTCCCATTCAGCCAACTGTTTTAAGACGTTTATCCCCATCTAGGTGTTGATTTTTTCCTGGCGAGCGATAGTGAGCCAGCATTGTATGGAGAAATTCGGATTCGCCGGAGACCTTTTTCTATCGAAAAATGTACAAATTTAGCTTGCTGTCAAAACAAAAATATATAAATGCTGGCTCGCTACCGCTCGCCAGGAAAATATTGACACCTGGATGGGGGTAAACGTCTTAAAACAGTAGGCTGAATGGGGCCGAATGGATACAAGCCAAAGAGAGAGGGAGAGAAAGATAAACAAAAAAAGCGAGGTGAGCTCCCTTAAGGCTGCATAACTTGTTTGTCCTTATAATATACCGGTATTTTGAAGTAGCTATATTATAATCAATACTATTAGCTTTGTACCAGTTACCTCTGTTGGCAGGTGTACATAAGTATAGGGGATCGAATGTTGATACAAAATAAAGATAAATGGTAGCTAAGATAAAGACTACACAAAGTAATGCAAATATATAACGAAGCAGGTGTAAAACAAAGTAACACAAGACGTACAGTCGCGCTAATAAGTCATGCTCGGCACCAAGTATGTTTTGATGAATAATTGGTATATTAGCAATATCCAAGCTTAATTTCTTCATATCGAGTGAAATATACAAAACATGTTCCTACACTTACCCACCCTATTCAACATCTGACAGACATTAATACAGCACAGCACAAGCCAAACGTGATGACAGCTGTGAAATACAAGCTATAGATAATATAATAAAGATAGACAAATCAAAACAAACCTAGACATAATGTGTATACAGTTAAGTGTGCAAGCAGGATGGAAAGTGCTACAGAAAGTGACAATAAAGCAAAAATAGAAAGATGGAAAGTGACAATAAAGGTCCTAATAAAGCCGAAATAGAAGGCTGGAAAGATACGATAAAGGTAAAATAGAAAGATGGAAAGATACAATAAAGGTCAAATAGAAGGCTGGAAAGATACAATAAAGGTCAAATAGAAGGCTGGAAAGATACAATAAAGGTCAAATAGAAAGATGGAAAGTGACAATGAAGCCGAAATACACGGATGAAAAGTGACAATAAAGGTCCTAATAAAGTCGAAATAGACGGATGGAAAGTGTCAATATAGGTACCGGTACTAATAAAGCCGAAATAGACGGATGGAAAGTGACAATAAAGGTCCTAATAAAGCCGAAATAGAAGGATGGAAAGTGTCAATATAGGTACCGGTACTAATAAAGCCGAAATAGAAAGATGGAAAGTCACAATAAAGGCCATAATATAACCGAAATAGACGGATGGAAAGTCACAATAAAACAGAAATAGAAGAATGGAAAGTGACAATAAAGGTCCTAATAAAGCCGTAATAGGAAGGTGGAAAGTGACAATAAAGGTCCCAATAAAGCTGAAATAGAAAGATGAAAAGTCACAATAAAGCCAAAATAGAAGGATGGAAAGTCACAATACAATAAAGCCGAAATAGAAGGATAGAAAATGACAATAATACTCCTAATAAAGCCGAAGTAGATGATAGAGGAGGTGGGGGCGTTGAAGCCAGGGGGGAGGGGGGGGGGGAGGGGGGGGGGGTAACAAAGTAAAGGCTGCCACTCGAAACAAAAGCCAAACTTTGGGCGAATGAGATAAACAGTCGGAATAAAAGTTAGGGGGAGGTTGGTGAGAACAAAAAGTAGAAACTATCGTGGCGACAATCCGAAAAAAAACTTGGAGAGAGAGAGAGAGAGAGATTTATACGTCAAATATACATTGCAGATTAATATAGTAATACTGAATTAATACCGTACTAGCCATTCAATTACAATAAATATGACATTCTAAGAGAGAGAGAGAGAGAGAGAGAGAGAGAGAGAGAGAGAGAGAGAGAGAGAGAGAGAGAGAGAGAGAGAGAGAGAGAGAGAGAGATAATCTAACCTTTTTACCAACACCATTTAATTTGTATCACTATCATCAATCTGCCTATCAATCCTAATCAAGTGTATACCAACCCACTATTATCACCATCATTAAGGGGGTAGTGCTTGTTAAATGTTTACATTTTTCGGGCCGGTTCCTTATAAAAATTATAGGCTCGCTATCGCTCGCCAGGACAAAATCGACCGGTATATAGCACGAACGGTTTTAATATTGACAAATAAATAAGGCGAAATGACTAAAAATCGCCAACATAACGGAATGAACGTCTTCAAATCTCAAAACTAATATGCTAAACATGAGGGAGCAAGGGGGTCCATAAAAAACAACTACCGGGGAGATTTCCACTTAAGGGATTTTTTTCTTTACCCCCTTCTCCCTCATGCTTAGCCCCATTGCTTTTGAGATTTTAAGACGTTCGCCCCATTACTTTGGCGATTTTAAGAACTTTCACCCAATTGATGTCACTTTTAAGACCTTTCGTCCCATTTAGGTGTCAAATTTTTCCAGGCGAGCGATAGCGAGCCTGTAATTTAAGAGCAACCGGCCTCCGACCGGGAAATTTTTCTACCGAAAAATGTACAAATTTATCTTGAATTTATTTATCTAGGGGGTGTAATTTTAAGCTTGATGAAAAAGTAGGGAACAAACCAAATACCTCCCCTTAATTAAAGTATCAATACACCATTCAATATAATATAGATAAAGCCCCCCTGCCACCACCATATAGCTCTTCCATCACTTTGATAATCACAAGACACTACTACTTGTAATCTGTAATCTCCTTCAATATATCACGCACAACGCCGGCCTGTACTTGCTATTGCTACGACTACTAGCAAGGTTCTCTCTCTCTCTCTCTCTCTCTCTCTCTCTCTCTCTTTCTTCTTCTTCTTCTTCTTCTTTTCTATCCTTTCCTTCAACTTTCCTTTTCTATCGGACATGCCATCTCTACTAGAATTAAGTCCTGACCACCTCGTTTGGATCGTAAGGTCTGTGTGGCCAGTGTAGCTATGTAAATATCTCTCTCTCTCTCTCTCTCTCTCTCTCTCTCTCTCTCTCTTCTTCTTCTTCTTCTTCTTTTCTATTCTTTCCTTCAACTTTCCTTTTCTATCGGACATGCCATCTCTACTAGAATTAAGTCCTGACCACCTCGTTTGGATCGTAAGGTCTGTGTGGCCAGTGTAGCTATGTAAATCTCTCTCTCTCTCTCCATTAGAAACGCGGATTATTATTCTTTACCTGACGAAATATTTTAGCCTCTACCAGCTGATTTCTGGACTCTACACTATCTCTGCATCATATCAAGCACATGGTTTTCTTAGTGTATACTATTTGCTCATCCTAATAACCATAACTGCTGAATAATCAAAATGAGAACATGACAAATTATGATCGGTTGAACTGTAGATATCTGTAAAATTACCTAACCTATTTGTTGGCTATTATTATTATCCTCACCATTGCTATAATCAATATTAGGACTATCACACACACACACACACACACACACTCACACTCACTCACTCTCTTTCTATTTCGCTATCTCTCTCTCTCTCGTTTCGATTATTTGTTATGGCTTCAATTCCTTACACCTCCATTTAAGTTTAAATTATACCCTTCTGGATTTTAGCTTTCTCTTTCGTTCGTCCGCAGTGACCTTTGCTGTTGTACTACCATGTGGAAGTTTTATTTATGTTTATAATTTGTCATTCAATCGTTCTCTCTCGTTCTCTCTCTCTCTCTCTCTCTCTCTCTCTCTCTCTCTCTCTCTCTCTCTCTCTCTCTCTCTCTCTCTCTCTCTCATAAAATACATATGCAACATTAAACATCATGCTGGAAGTAAACAGAAAATATTCTGCATTTTGACTGCCAAGAGTTAACAAGATCAACACATTTATATATATTGAATCTGATTTAGACAAACAGACGGACAAACAGACAGAAATGTTAAGTCACTGATAACCAATCGTGGACTGTTTTCATTATGTAAGTATATATGTCTACTCTAACAGTAGGTATATATGTCTACTCTAACAGTAAGTGTATATGTCTACTCTAACAGTAAGTATATATGTCTACTCTAACAGTAAGTATATATGTCTACTCTAACAGTAAGTATATATGTCTACTCTAACAGTAAGTATATATGTCTACTCTAACAGTAAGTATATATGTCTACTCTAACAGTAAGTATATATGTCTACTCTAACAGTAAGTGTATATGTCTACTCTAACAGTAAGTATATATGTCTACTATAACAGTAAGTATATATGTCTACTCTAACAGTAAGTATATATGTCTACTCTAACAGTAAGTATATATGTCTACTCCAACAGTAAGTATATGTCTACTCTAACAGTAAGTATATATGTCTACTTTAACAGTAAGTATATATATCTACTATAACAGTAAGTATATATGTCTACTCTAACAGTAAGTATATATGTCTACTCTAACAGTAAGTATATATGTCTACTCTAACAGTAAGTATATATGTCTACTCTAACAGTAAGTATATATGTCTACTCTAACAGTAAGTATATATGTCTACTCTAACAGTAAGTATATATGTCTACTCTAACAGTAAGTATATATGTCTACTCTAACAGTAAGTATATATGTCTACTCTAACAGTAAGTATATATGTCTACTCTAACAGTAAGTATATATATCTACTCTAACAGTAAGTATATATGTCTACTCTAACAGTAAGTATATATGCCTACTCTAACAGTAAGTATATATGTCTACTCTAACAGTAAGTATATATGTCTACTCTAACAGTAAGTATATATGTCTACTCTAACAGTAAGTATATATGTCTACTCTAACAGTAAGTATATATGTCTACTCTAACAGTAAGTATATATGTCTACTCTAACAGTAAGTATATAATATTATGTCTACTCTAACAGTAAGTATATATGTCTACTCTAACAGTAAGTATATATGTCTACTATAACAGTAAGTATATATATGTCTACTCTAACAGTAAGTATATATGTCTACTATAACAGTAAGTATATATGCCTACTCTAACAGTAAGTATATATGCCTACTCTAACAGTAAGTATATATGCCTACTCTAACAGTAAGTATATATGTCTACTATAACAGTAAGTATATATGTCTACTCTAATAGTAAGTATATATGTCTACTCTAACAGTAAGTATATATGTCTACTCTAACAGTAAGTATATATGTCTACTCTAATAGTAAGTATATGTCTACTATAACAGTAAGTATATATGTCTACTCTAATAGTAAGTATATGTCTACTATAACAGTAAGTATATATGTCTACTCTAACAGTAAGTATATATGTCTACTCTAATAGTAAGTATATATGTCTACTCTAACAGTAAGTATATATGTCTACTCTAACAGTAAGTATATATGTCTACTATAACAGTAAGTATATATGTCTACTCTAACAGTAAGTATATATGTCTACTCTAACAGTAAGTATATATGTCTACTCCAACAGTAAGTATATATGTCTACTCTAACAGTAAGTATATATGTCTACTTTAACAGTAAGTATATATATCTACTATAACAGTAAGTATATATGTCTACTCTAACAGTAAGTATATATGTCTACTCTAACAGTAAGTATATATGTCTACTCTAACAGTAAGTATATATGTCTACTCTAACAGTAAGTATATATGTCTACTCTAACAGTAAGTATATGTCTACTCTAACAGTAAGTATATATGTCTACTCTAACAGTAAGTATATGTCTACTCTAACAGTAAGTATATATGTCTACTCTAACAGTAAGTATATATGTCTACTCTAACAGTAAGTATATATATCTACTCTAACAGTAAGTATATATGTCTACTCTAACAGTAAGTATATATGCCTACTCTAACAGTAAGTATATATGTCTACTCTAACAGTAAGTATATATGTCTACTCTAACAGTAAGTATATATGTCTACTCTAACAGTAAGTATATGTCTACTCTAACAGTAAGTATATATGTCTACTCTAACAGTAAGTATATATGTCTACTCTAACAGTAAGTATATATGTCTACTCTAACAGTAAGTATATAATATTATGTCTACTCTAACAGTAAGTATATATGTCTACTCTAACAGTAAGTATATATGTCTACTCTAACAGTAAGTATATATGTCTACTCTAACAGTAAGTATATATGCCTACTCTAACAGTAAGTATATGTCTACTCTAACAGTAAGTATATATGTCTACTCTAATAGTAAGTATATGTCTACTATAACAGTAAGTATATATGTCTACTCTAACAGTAAGTATATATGTCTACTCTAACAGTAAGTATATATGTCTACTCTAATAGTAAGTATATGTCTACTATAACAGTAAGTATATATGTCTACTCTAACAGTAAGTATATATGTCTACTCTAACAGTAAGTATATATGTCTACTCTAATAGTAAGTATATGTCTACTATAACAGTAAGTATATATGTCTACTATAACAGTAAGTATATATGTCTACTCTAACACTGGCGGTCATATATGAATACAGAAAAGCATGGGAGATCCACCTCTCTATATATATATATATATATATATACATACAGGAACAGGAAGAAAGTATTGAGGGATAAGCCTTTACAACGGGACCTCGTATCTACATTCTACTTTTCCTATTTTTCTGAAGAGCGTAGAGAGGGGTGTTGGAGGGAGAGCAAGCTGTTGGAGAGGCTATGTTATGTGTATTATTGGTATGTATACGTCGTCGAGGTGTCCCCCGATTGGTTGCGAGCATGTGAAACAAGCTAGGACGTACTACCACACCTACTAAATGTCCGCCTTGGCTGAGATCGAACCCAGATCAAGCAGAGTCACACACGAGCGTGCTCTCCACTCGACCGCCGCACCTCCCATCTACTATATATTATATATAGGGCACTTTCTGAGATAATCCTGTCTGTTTGTTCATGAACTACTCCTTCAGTTTTCAAGATGGAGAGCCCATACTTGGCATGCATACTAAGGGAATGCCAGAATAGGTCTTAAGCCGGGTTATGGGGGGGGGGAGCCCCCTCTCCCGCAGTTTTCAAGATGGAGCCCCCCCCCCCACCTGGGCAGCGCCGGGCTAGTAGAATATAGAATATAGAATGTTAGTAACACTCAAACATCGTGTATCACATATATACCTTCGGTTTTAGTTTGTTTTGTATCGATATGAAAAACACTAATACTTATCAGCCATGTAAACTAAAATAATATATATAGAATACACATTAAGGATATATTTTTTCTTGTTATAACTAAAGAAACAATAAGATACGATCATGGTTGAACAGGATAATTTAATGTGACTGTCCGGACGGAGTGACCTTGACGAATATATACAAGAGTCGAATTGTTCGTTGTTTATGAAGTTGGATACGATATTAATGAATCCGCACCAAGGGGTAAAAAAGGGGTAATCAGATAAAGCCTTTATTAACTTATGAATACAAAATGAGATGGGTTATTTGATTGTGTGTGTGTGTGGGGGGGGGGGGGGGGGGGGGGGGGGGGGGGGGGGGGGGGGGTAAGGGTCATAGTGTGTTGTTAATGCGAGGTTAATGAACAAGCACAATTAGTTGATTAATGGGAAGGAAAGAGGAGACAACTAAACTAACACAACAAATATTATCAATGGAGGAGTCTGCATAAGAATCGAGACACAAATAAGTACGTCGGAAAATCGATGTGTGAAAAGAATGAAAGAGAAATATGAAGAGAGAAGTAAAAGAGGTAATCGAAGAGAGAGGTAGGAAGAATAAGAGGAAATGAATCGAAGAGAAATGTTAAGGGGGTCACTTTTTTTGTTCTTCTCTATTTCTCCTTTTCTCTCTCTATCTGGCTTGTATCCATTCGCCCCCATTCAGCTAACGGTTTTAAGACGTTTATGCCCATTCAGGTGTCGATTTCTTCCTGACGAGCGATAGCGAGCCAGCATTGTATGGAGAAATCCGGCTTCGCCGGAGAAATTTTTCTATCGAAAAATGTACAAATTTAGCTTGCCGTCAAAACAAAAATATATATATGCTGGCTCGCTACCGCTCGCCAGGAAAATATTGACACCTGGATGGGGGTAAACGTCTTAAAACAGTGGGCTGAATGGGGCCAAATGGATATAAGCCAAAGAGAGAGGGAGAGAAAGATAAAAAAAGCGAGGTGGGCTCCCTTAACCCATTCAGTACCGGTGACATCCTTCTCTTTATATTCTGGCGATTTTATTCAGTTTAAAAAAGGCCTTCATCAAATAACAGGCTTCGAACTATCTTATTTAACCCTTTTAACTACCACAGATCCTGCTTAAACTGCACACAACCGTCTTTATATAGCTAGAATAAAACTAAAAATACGTCGCCGGTGCAGAACGGGTTAAATTAAAATGTAAAACTTGCAAACTAAACAAACCAAAACTGGGACGATACAAGATAAAGGTAAAATGTCTTATCAAAATCGCTATGTGGAAATCGCTATGTGGAAATCGCTATGTGGAAATCGCTATGTGGAAATCGCTATGTGGAAATCGCTATGTGGAAATAACGCAAGAGGAAAGAATCAAGAGAGAGATGAGAGTATAGGCAATAGGACACTTGCTAGTTTCGTTCTATAAGGAAGTTGGAGCCGTGAACATCGATATTAAACAGAAATTCAACACTAATGTACGTTTCTGATGGATAAATGGTATGTTGACTTGGGTTTTATGTATTTATATTATGTACTACGATCGTATTTTAGTTGTCAATTCTGTTAAATATCGTTGTCTACAGCTCCAACTTCCTTACAGAATGAAACTCGCAAGTGGTCAATTACACATCAGAGTAAAGATTGTAAGAAGACTGCAAGAGTGGAGATAACATAAGACACGCTGTATTATCACAATCACAATGTACAGTCGGCCAAAAAACAATCTTTACACTAACGCTCTAAACATTTTGGAAGTTGGTCGAAATCTTATGATAATACCTCACACACGTATACGTTTCACCCGATTCATTCCGTTCACACTAGATTATTTACAGCTCACCAGTGTAAAGATTGTTTTGTGGTCGAGTGTACACAGAGAGAGAGAGAGAGAGAGAGAGAGAGAGAGAGAGAGAGAGAGAGAGAGAGAGAGAGAGAGAGAGAGAGAGAGAGAGAGAGAGAGAGAGAGAGAGAGAGAGAGAGAGAGAGAGAGAAAGAGAGAGAGAGAGAGAGTATATAAACAATGAACTCTTAAGAGGAGCTGAGTCGTTTTTCTGGACCACTTTCTTCCTCGTGTTTTACCCCATTAGTTTTGAGATTTTAAGACGTTCGGTGCATTAGTTTGCCGATTTTAACACTTTTCGCCTCATTTGGTTTTCAATTTTAAGACCTTTCGTGTCATTTAGGTGTCGATTTTTTCCTGGCGAGCGATAGCGAGCCTGTAATTTTAAAAGGAACCGGCCTTCGGCCGGGAAATTTTTCTACCGAAAAATGTACAGATTTATCGTGAAGGGAGGTCTAGGGGGTGTTTTATTTTTAAGCATGATGGAGGTCTAGCGAGGAAACTAGGAAATATATGAATAACTGAATAAATAGACCAAACAAAAAGTCATTAGACCCTTAAAATAGAACATACCGGTATATACTTACAACCTCACAATACACATCCAAAAATATAAATACATACAACTAATACAAGTCCTGGGTTATCAAATCAGACGCACCTCACTGTGATGACAAGACACTGCAGAGCTATAATATATATTCCTACATTTGGAATCCCATTACGCCATTAGACCGTACACTAGGACCATACGGCTGGGAGAGTGTAGATGACAGAGAAGGAGTGTTGTAGATAGAGGAAGCTGTTGGAATGGCTTTGTTGTGTGTTTATTAGTCTGTATACGTCGAGGAGGTGTCCCCCGACTGGGTGCGAACATGTGAGACACGCAAAGACGTACTACTACACCCACTAAATAGTCCGTCTTGGCTGGGATCGAACCCAGGTCAAGCAGATTCACACGTGAGCGTGTTTCCTATTCGACCGCCGCGGCTCCTGGATACTCTTTGTTACAAATGAGTCCATGAACATATTCCCTTCTACCTGCGGGTACAGCCAACCTTCGTTCGACCTGATCTTAGGAAAACATACTTGTCATGGAGGTGTGGAGAGGGTAGTACTAATGAAGGCTGTAGCGTGTGTCTCACAGTCACCCCTCAAAAAAAAGACTGACAGATAGATAGATAGATACAGATAGACAGACAGACAGACAGACAGAGACAGACAGAGAGACAGACAGACAGACAGACAGACAGACAGAGAGACAGAGAGAGAGAGAGAGAGAGAGAGAGAGAGAGAGAGAGAGAGAGAGAGAGAGAGAGAGAGAGAGAGAGAGAGAGAGAGAGAGAGAGAGAGAGAGAGAGAGAGAGAGAGAGAGAGAGAGAGCTAACGAGAATGTGCTGAGACGGGAAAGAGAAGGGAGAGGGAATGGAGGAGAGATTAAGGGGAGATGGGCTGGTTTTCTGGTCCCCCCTTCTTCCTCATGCTTAGCCTCAATATTTTTCAGATTTTAAGACGTTCGGACCATTAGTTTGGCGAATGTAAGTCATTTCGCCTCTTGTCTTCGTCAATATTAAGACTTTTCGTGTCATTTAGGTGTCGATATTTTCCTGGCGAGCGATAGCGAGCCTGTAATTTATGAGGAACCGGCTTTTGGCCGGAACATTTTTCTACCGAAACATTTACAAATACATCTTGAAGGGGAATCCTGGGGTTGATTTTTAAAGTTTAATGGAGGTCTAGGGAGGAAAACAAATAAATAAATAGTATACAAATGATAAAGTCGACCAAAACTGTTAACCATCTCCCCTTAAGCGGCAGAGAAAGAAGAAGTGAAAGAAGGAAAAAAGAGGGTGTTAAAAAATGAAGAAGACCAAGAGAAGAAATGAACAGGAGGGAGCAGTAAGGGGCAATAAATCAAAGTGAAGGCTTAAGGGGGGATGGTTCACTTTTGGGGCGATTTTTGCATGTATTCATTACATTTTTGCATGTATTCATTACATTTTTGCTTGTATTCATTACATTTTTGCTTGTATTCATTACATTTTTGCTTGTATTCATTACATTTTTGCTTGTATTCATTACATTTTTGCATGTATTCATTACATTTTTGCTTGTATTCATTACATTTTTGCATGTATTCATTACATTTTTGCTTGTATTCATTACATTTTTGCATGTATTCATTACATTTTTGCTTGTATTCATTACATTTTTGCATGTATTCATTACATTTTTGCTTGTATTCATTACATTTTTGCTTGTATTCATTACATTTTTGCTTGTATTCATTACATTTTTGCTTGTATTCATTACATTTTTGCATGTATTCATTACATTTTTGCATGTATTCATTATTTTGCATGTATTCATTACATTTTTGCTTGTATTCATTACATTTTTGCTTGTATTCATTACATTTTTGCTTGTATTCATTACATTTTTGCATGTATTCATTACATTTTTGCTTGTATTCATTACATTTTTGCATGTATTCATTACATTTTTGCTTTTATTCATTACATTTTTGCTTGTATTCATTACATTTTTGCTTGTATTCATTACATTTTTGCATGTATCCATTACATTTTGCTTGTATTCATTACATTTTTGCATGTATTCATTACATTTTTGCTTGTATTCATTACATTTTTGCTTGTATTCATTACATTTTTGCTTGTATTCATTACATTTTTGCTTGTATTCATTACATTTTTGCATGTATTCATTACATTTTTGCTTGTATTCATTACATTTTTGCATGTATTCATTACATTTTGCTTGTATTCATTACATTTTTGCATGTATTCATTACATTTTTGCTTGTATTCATTACATTTTTGCATGTATTCATTACATTTTGCTTGTATTCATTACATTTTTGCATGTATTCATTACATTTTTGCTTGTATTCATTACATTTTTGCATGTATTCATTACATTTTTGCTTGTATTCATTACATTTTTGCTTGTATTCATTACATTTTTGCTTGTATTCATTATATTTTTGCATGTATTCATTATATTTTTGCATGTATTCATTACATTTTTGCATGTATTCATTATATTTTTAGTTTCCTCCCTAGACCTCCATCAAATTAAAAAAAACATCCATTAGATCCCCCTTCTAGATTAATTTGTACACTTTTCGGTAGAAAAATTTCCCGGCCGAAGGCCGGTTCTTCCAAGATTACAGGCTCACTATCGTTCGCCAGGGAAAAAATCGACAGCTAAATAGCACGAAAGGTCTAAATATTGACGAAGAAATGGGGAGAAAGGTCTTAAAATCGACTAACTAATGGGGCAAACATCTTAACATCTGAAAACTAATGGGGCTAAACATGAGGGAGAAAGTGGTCCAGAAAACCGGCCCATTAAGAAGACTGAAGGAGCGGTGTAGAGTGGTGCGCTAATGAAGGCCTTTATCGTATATCTCACAGACAGGCTACCCCACTACTACCTCTCCCCCAATCTAGGCAAACGTAAATCAAACTAATAGAAAATGGCAAAATATATGAAATGAGAAATACAAAAAAACAATTACAGGCTCGCTATCGCTCGCCAAGAAAAAATCGACACCTAAACGGCACGAAAGGTCTTAACATTGAAAACGAAATGGGGCCAACATCTTAAAGTCTCCAAACTAATTTTAATGTGGCTAAACACGAGGGAGAAAGTGGTCCAGAAAAACGACGGTAACAAAGAGAAAGAGAAAGAAGAGAGAGAGAAGAAAATGGAAGCCAAATGAGATGCAGTATAATAGGAAGAAACGGTAGGGAAGGATAATAAGATAGGGAAGGGATTACAAATATAAAGATAAACAGTGTAATAGGACAAAACAAACGGTAGGGAAGGAATAAAGAGATAAAGAAAGATTACAGAAATAAGAAATATACTTGATAATAGGAAGAAGCCGTATTGAATCAGCGTAACGTGTTAAAAAGGAAAACAAAATAGAAGTAGACAAGAAGAATGAAAAACAGAAAATAGGGTGAAAGGTAATAAATATAAAATAGGAAGGGCGAACAGTAGTAAATAGAAAAATAGGACACCGTGATCCACGAAGGGCTAGCCACGAACGAACCGTCCCCATGCACCTCTGTCCCCAGTCAGTCGACGCCCCTCCTACCAACCAGCACCGTATTTCTCACAGGCAGGAATAACTTCTAGCTTACCCTACCTCTCCATAGACATGTTCGAATAAGGGAAATACATATACAATGGCCAAACACAGAGCAGGAACAAGAGGGAATAGTCTAATAGAAAGCAGACACATTAGAAGAAAGACAATCATTTATAGGAGAGAGAAGGATTATTATATCAATTACAAATTAAGCTACTGAAGGAGTGTTGAGTGTATCAAACTACCACCTCCATAACGGTTGTTAAATAATATACCTGATTAAAATATGCAGCATACTATATATATACATATATATTCCCTTTGTCCTTACCTCCTCCCTCCCTCTCAATATCACACAAAGTCTTCTTAATTTCAGCTTCCCCTTCCACCCCGCACCTCCACTGCCTTCTCTCCCCTCTCTTCCTTCCCCCCTCTTCCTTCCCCCCTCTCCTCTCCACCCCCCCAGCTCAGCTCAGGTATAGTGTCACCTCCACCAACTCTATTATAACCGGTTCATTTTTCCAGGCTCCACATAAGCGCGGTAGACAGTTATTGACGGGCTAAAAATATGGGTATAAATGATATCTCAACACGCTGGCCTGTCGGTCTTCATTGGCGGAGCAACACATACACAACATACACACACGTACACACACACAGGTATATACACACGCAGGGGAGGTTTGGTGAAGTGGTCTTGCCACTGGACTGGTAATCCAATGGATCCGGTTTCAAATCCAGATATGTCAATGGGAAGATATTTTTGGGATGGAATTTGTGCTGTACCTAGTATCAGTGCATTACCACAAAACCCATCGAAACGCCAAATAAATACCCTCATTATTCCCTGATTAAATTGCTCTATATGAATGTTCCCATATTCAAAATATGCTACAGGGGGGCAATGCCTAGTGAGTTGATTGCTCAATCAGGGGAGGTGTGGTGGAGTGGTCTTGCCACTGGCCTGGTAATCCAAAGGTCCCGGGTTCAAATCCCGATGTATCAATGGGAAGATATTATTGGGATGGAATTTGTGCTGTACCTGGTATCAGTGCATTACCACAAGCCCACCGAAACGCTCAATAAAATACCCTCATTGTTCCCTGATTAAATAGCACTGTATGAATATTCCCATATTCAAAATATGCTATAGGGGTGCAATGCCTGGTGAGTTATCTGCTCAACAGATGGCGTTGTGTGTGTGTAAGTGTGAGAGTCCGAGTGTAGGGGTTGAGACACTGAGGGCCCGACTCTACAGTGAAGAACTGGAGTGAGGCAGCTTCAGAGATGGGACTGCTTCGAGCCGTGAGGGAGTAACTAAGACCCATGCATCCTGGGAAGGCAAGATGGCAAGGGCTGGTTGCAGCTAAAAAGTGCTTCACATGTCTCACTCCCTAAAAAAACACAAGTATGCACACACACACACACACACACAATCAATGACACACACACACACACACACACACAGAGGTATGCAATAATTTCCCCTTTACTCGTAGCCTATTCCCATGGTCAGTATAATGGTTATATGACGAGCAGGAATGTGAAGGGTGAAATACGATACAACTATTTTGATGACCAGGGTGAGAAGTGGGCATGACTCTGTAGCAATGGAGCGAACGCAAGGATGAAATGATCTATTGGGATATATTACATTTTATCAATTAAGTAAATGAGGACGACCCATTACGTATTATTTGTATTAATTCGTATTCAGAACTTTATATATATATATATTTTGCTTTATTAGTTGCTTATGTCCTCGCAAACATCAAAATTTATTTGGTCACAAGCGTGTACATTCAGCAATTATGTTTTTCGACACCGCTTTTATGACCGCTTTAAACTTATATTTTAACAACATCTCTATTCCAGTCCTCGCCCCCCCCTCCCCCCCCCCCTCAGCCACAAGCCCCCTCTACTCCTCCATCCTCTCTCTCTCTACTTACGAAACAATGGGAGAATAGTACAATTCACGTGGATACCATCACACGTGGGAATATTTAATAATGAAAGAGCTGACGAACTTGCCAAATTGGGAACAGAAAAAGATGTAATTGATATAGAATGCACTCTATCGCTCAAACAAATTAAATCAATAATTAGAAAGAAAAAAAAAGGATACGAAACTATTCATGGTTGAAGAGAAACACTCAAACAGCTCGACATTTCATCATTATAAAAATATTGCACGGAGAACTAGCTTTAGTTATGGATCCTATAAAAGTGCTTGGAAGGATTCCTTTTGTACGCGTCTCAGGTTAAATATATGTGGGAGTTAGGTGTACCTAAAGGAGATCATAAAACTTGCTGCCAGTTATGTAAACAAATAATATGGATGTTCAAACAAAATAAAATTGGTCAAATCATAACCAAATGTAAAAATATAAACCATATTATAAGATAAGCACATACAAAAACAAAGGTATAGAATTGCACCAACTCTAGCAATTGTTATTGTTATAGTAGTTATTATTATTATGTATATGTATGTACGTGTGTGTATATATATATAGTATGTAGGTACTTATGTGTGTGTGTGTGTGTGTATGTATATAATTGTATGTGTATATGCGTACATATATGTATGTACTGTATATTTTTAGGTGTGTGCACATGTGTGTGTGTGTATACAGTATGTATGTATATATATATGTATATATATATATGTATATTTGTGTATGTATATGTATACCGGTACGTATATATGTATGTGTGTTTACAAATATATATAAGCCCACTTAGAACAGTGGGGCCAAAAAGTGGGAGGGATTTTCCCCGGAAACAGGGGATTATCTGGGGCGGGAGGAAGCTCTGATTGAAATTAGGGTAGCTAAGAACCCTTTTTTGGATTTAGGGTATTACCCTGAACCTTTTCTCTTTTATATTGGAGTTTTTACAAGATTATAATAAGCCGTAGGAACCAGCCCCGGCTTGGCTTTGGTCTGTTATTCTAAGATTTATATTTAATGTTTTGTTTCTCGTGTGTATACATATAAGTATAATATGAGTAGGGTAAAGGAATGTATAATCACCTTTGACCTTATACATTGAGACAATGTATTTGTAATTTTATGTATGTGTACTATCTCAATATCAAATCAAATCAAATCAAATCAAATCAATCAAATCAAATCAAATCAATCAAATCAAATCAAATCAAATCAAATCGATCAAATCAATCAAATCAAATCAAATCAATCAAATCAAATCAAATCAAATCAAATCAAATCAAATCAAATCAAATCGTCCGTCCGTCCGTCCGTCCGTCCGTCCGTCCGTCCGTCCGTCCGTCCGTCCGTGTGTGTGTGTGTGTGTGTGTGTGTGTGTGTGTGTGTGTGTGTGTGTGTGTGTGTGTGTGTGTGTGTGTGTGTGTGTGCGCGGAAGTAATCATATTAATAACGCCAAACTTCCCCGTACACAATGCTGGGAGTCTAGGCCAGTATAGATTTATTGGCTCGAACAGACCACCTTTAGAAGAGAGACATTGGATAACTGTTTTCGTCTTGTGAGCGGAATGGTCAATCACAAAAAGGTATATATATTCAAATATATGGCTGAATGAAATATTTTCGAATGCATAATTTGTCCCCAAGAATTTTGCGATCAGCTATTTTTATCTTCTTTCCTTCCAAACAATTATGGTGTTGCTATTGTCACTATTTTTAAAGCACTACGTATTAAAGATTTTGTTTAAACTTAAACTTGTTATTAAATAATAGTACTGGTTATAAACGAACTAAACACATATATACTGTATATATAGTCAAACTGTACACCACCCGATACTCGTATATTATCCACAGGCGCGATTGGCCAGAGCTAAAGACAAAAATATAAACAAAAACAATCTACCTGTTTCTCACTCCTACTCGCCACTACCATCACCGTACCTGTAACGGAAGAACAACAAATATAAATAACATAACGAAAACAAGTGTTAATTCGTGCTCATATCTTAAACGTTGTACAATACATTGAGACAGTTTCATTCAAGCATCCACAACTATGATTAACCCCAACTTTCTCAATCCGTCCCCTTCCCCCCGACATTTAGTTGAGATTAAGCGGGGGGAGGGAGGGGGGGGGGGGTTGTAGTTTGTTCTCTAGAACTCTAACAAGCTTTAAAATAATCACACACACACCCACGACCCTCCTTATTTTTCTTGTTTTTTATTTTATTTTTTTGTATAGAAATGTCCGGGCTGAAGGTCGGTTCCTCCTTTCAGGCTTGCTCTCGCTAATCAGAAACAAATCGACAAGTAGATAGCACGAATGGTCATAAAAGGCGTAAAATCACCAAACTAATGGGGCGAACGTCTTGAGATCTCAATAACTAATAGGGCTAAACATAGGGGAAGAAGGAGGTCCGGAAAAAAGATAAAACCTCCCCTTAATGGTTGCAAAAGATTATGCAAAGGTCAACAAACTGACCTGGGGTATCAAGTGAGCAACCCCCTATACTCTTCTTTATAGTCACCATTAATAAATATACACGCTCAAATTTATGCTTCACCGTTCTCATTATATCCTTGAAAGTGACGAAATGGCCCAAACAATCCAACCTCTTGTCAATGTTCCTATATTCTATCTCGTATTCATCTCAGTCTTGAAACCAAATTGTCCCAGTTTGACACACTGCAAGACATCTCACTATCGAAAAATGTACAAATTTAGCTTGCTGTCAAAAACAATATATATATATATGCTGGCTCGCTACCGCTCGCCAGGAATATATCGACACCTGGATGGGGGTAAACGTCTTAAAACAGTAGGCTGAATGGGGCCGTATGGATACAAGCCAAAGAGAGAGAGGGAGATAAAGAGATAGTAGCGAGCAACTCCAGGCAAGGATATCCAGCCCCATTCACAACCTTAGCATTATACCATCAATTGACCGCTTGCGAGTTTTAGGCTATAAAACCGGTGTCACACGAGCCTATTTTCCAGCAATTTTCGATGAGCAATATTTTTCTCGTACTATTTTGAGGCTTTTTCACATTGGAATCGGAAACTTAGATCAAAGGTAGATGATGTTTAGTTGTTTAATTTTTATGGAACGTATAACTTGAAGCTGTCAGACAACAATTGCCCGTAAAAATTGACCGAAAAATCGCTCGTGTGACACCGCCTTAAGGAATGTTGAAGCTGTTGATATCGGTGTTTAACAAAATTACCAAGTAAAAGCTGGTGAATTGGAACATATAAAGACATAAAACTAACTTCAGCCGCCTTTCTGTCTATGTCACACCTACATGTGTTTTAATTAATTTTAAATATACTACGTCTACTACTTGAATTTCCTTATAACCCGAAACTCCAATTGGTCAATATTAAGCAAATGTTGTCACATGTATTGAAAAATATATAGATAATATAACTGTTCTGCATGCCTTTTAGGAAGAGTCAAACAGTAAACAGGCGTGGAAGTTTACAGCTGGATTGTCCCAGCCCTTCCTGAGTTAACAAAATTATAGAGGACCCAATTGAAGACTTGCGAGTTACAGGCTACACAGAAGTTGGAGTCGTAAACATCGATATCAAACAAAAAGGTAATAATAAATGTAAGTTTCTGATGGATAGAAATTGTGTTGAATTTGGTTTTATGTAATTATAAATGTACTACAGTATGGCCGCATTTTAGGTGGTAGTCGTGCCAAATATCAATGTATACCCCTTCCCCTTCCTCATAGCATAAATCAATGTATACCCCTTCCCCTTCCTCATAGCATAAATATCAATGTATACCCCTTCCCCTTCCTCATAGCATAAATATCAATGTATACCCCTTCCCCTTCCTCATAGCATAAATATCAATGTATACCCCTTCCCCTTCCTCATAGCATAAATATCAATGTATACCCCTTCCCCTTCCTCATAGCATAAATATCAATGTATACCCCTTCCCCTTCCTCATAGCATAAATCAATGTATACCCCTTCCCCTTCCTCATAGCATAAATCAATGTATACCCCTTCCCCTTCCTCATAGCATAAATATCAATGTATACCCCTTCCCCTTCCTCATAGCATAAATCTCGCAAGTGATACATTTCCTGGTTCGTCATAATAGTAGCAGCAAACTTAGCTACTATCATTTCGAAGCTTCACACTACTTAAGGGGGTAGCACTCGCTTTTTATGGACCCCCTTCTCCCTCATGTTTAGCATATTAGTTTTGAGGTTTTAAGACGTTCGTTTCGTTAGTTTGGTGAATTTGAGACCTTTCGCCTCATTTTTTGTCAATATTAAGACCTTTCGTGGCCTTTAGGTGTCGATTTTTTCCTGGCGAGCGATAGTGAGTCTCTAATTTTAGAAGGAACAGGCCCTCGGCCGGGATATTTTTCTACCGACAAATTTACAAATTTATCTTGAAAGGAGGTGTAGGGTTGTTTTTCTAAGCTTGATTGAGGTCTAGCGAGAACACTAAAAAATAAATAAATATATAAATATATACCACAAAAACGAAGCACTACCCTCCCACAAGTCTAATATTTATTCTTGCAAATGTTATCATAAGAAAGTATTGGAACTGACTACCATGCATGTCTAATTTGATATAGTATTATCGTACGAATAATAAAAGTAATTATGTTTCATGACAACATTTGGTCTTATTTCCGTGTCTATAATTATATGTTATGGTTCCACGAACAGCAATCTGATAGCACACATAATAACCCCTTCTGTACCGGCGACGTCTTTCTAATTTTATTCTAGCTATTTAGACGATTTTGTGCAGCTCAAGAAGGATCTGTGGTAGCAAAAATGTTAAGTGAGACAGTTCGAAGCCTGTTAATTGCTGGAGCCCCTTTCTAAGCTGCGTAAAATCGTCTAATAGTTTCTAGAATATATTAAAAGATGTCACCGGTAATGAAGGGGTTAATATAATTGCTTATCATATTGAATCATTAAGGGAGAGGTACTCGCTTTTTATGGACCCCCTTCTCTCTCATGTTTAGACACAATAGTTTTCGATTTTAAGACGTTCGTTCACTAGTTTGGCGATTTTGAGACCTTTTGCTCCATTACTTTGTCAATATTAAGGCCTATCGTGCCATTTAGGTGTCGATTTTTAATCCTGGCGAGCGATAGCGAGCCTGTAATTTATTAAGAAACCGAAAAATGTACAACTATATCTTGAAAGGGGGTATATGAGTTTTTTGTTTAAAGCTTGATGGAGGACTAGCGAGGAAACTAAAAACAATACCTGAATAAATAGATACATAGGCCAAACACCAAGCACTAGCCCCTTAACAGATACATAGGCCAAACACCAAGCACTAGCCCCTTAATAGATACATAGGCCAAACACCAAGCACTAGCCCCTTAACAGATACATAGGCCAAACACCAAGCACTAGCCCCTTAATAGATACATAGGCCAAACACCAAGCACTAGCCCCTTAATAGATACATAGGCCAAACACCAAGCACTAGCCCCTTAATAGATACATAGGCCAAACACCAAGCACTAGCCCCTTAACAGATACATAGGCCAAACACCAAGCACTAGCCCCTTAATAGATACATAGGCCAAATACCAAGCACTAGCCCCTTAATAGATACATAGGCCAAGCACTAGCCCCTTAATAGATACATAGGCCAAACACCAAGCACTAGCCCCTTAACAGATACATAGGCCAAACACCAAGCACTAGCCCCTTAACAGATACATAGGCCAAACACCAAGCACTAGCCCCTTAATAGATACATAGGCCAAACACCAAGCACTAGCCCTTAATAGATATATAGACCAAACACCAGCACTAGCCCCTTAACAGATACATAGGCCAAACACCAAGCACTAGCCCCTTAATAGATACATAGGCCAAATACCAAGCACTAGCCCCTTAATAGATACATAGGCCAAGCACTAGCCCCTTAATAGATACATAGGCCAAACACCAAGCACTAGCCCCTTAACAGATACATAGGCCAAACACCAAGCACTAGCCCCTTAACAGATACATAGGCCAAACACCAAGCACTAGCCCCTTAATAGATACATAGGCCAAACACCAAGCACTAGCCCCTTAATAGATACATAGGCCAAACACCAAGCACTAGCCCCTTAATAGATACATAGGCCAAACACCAAGCACTAGCCCCTCAATCAAGACTTGGTTATAATAGAAGAATAGAGATGGATCGCCAAATGTTGATACATTCCAAATATAACACGACTTTTAACTTTATGATAAAATTACGCTACAGCAAAAATATGATAATGATAAAAACTTGCCTAATTTATCACCTTCAAGCGTTCTTTTTTAAGATTAATGGTATCATATACGGTAGCTAGACTAAGAAATATAACGAAATTAAAGTGCACGCGCACACACGCACACACACACACTGAGAGGTGCAAAATTCAACCATTGTCCAGCCACTATATGCTAAAGTGTGGCCGTCTTAGCTTAATGTGGGTCCCCGGCTTTGTTTTATCTTTCTCTCCTTTTCTCTCTTTCCCTGGCTTGTATCCATTCGGCCCCATTCAGCCAACTGTTTTGTGACGTTTATCCCCACCCAGTTGTCGATTTCTTCCTGGCGAGCGACAGCGAGCCAGCATTGTATGGAAAAATCCGGCTTTGCCGGAGAAATTTTTCTATCGAAAAATGTACAAATTTAGCTTGCTGTCGAAACAAATATATATATATATATATATATATATATATACATACATACATACATATATATATATATATATATATATATATATATATATATATATATATATATATATATACTGGTTTGCTACCGCTCGCCAGGAAAATATTGACACATGGATTGGGGTAAACGTCTTAAAATAGTAGGCTGAATGAAGCCTAATAAATACAAGCCAAAGAGAGAGGGAGAGAAAGAGAAACAAAAGCTAGGTGGGCTCCCTTAAAGGGGCAAGGGTTTAATATTTGATTGGTTGATTTATTAGTTAATTTATATATTAGTTTCTTCCATAGACCTCCCTCAAGCTTAAACACGAATCCTCAAGATCACCCGTCGAGAAACTTTGTCACATTTTTCGGTAGACAAATTTCTCGGTCGAAGTCCGGCTCCTCCAAAATTACAGCCTCACTATCGCTTACCAGGAAAAAAATCAACACCTATTTTTGTGTTCTTTGTATATGAAGGAGGGTAAAGGAAGGCTGCCTGTAACGAGTGTCTCCCCCCAAAGCCAAAGGAGTGACAGAGAGCACGAAAGGCCTTAAGGGGAGGTGTTTAGTTTGTTCCCTAGATTTCCATTAAGCTTAAAATTACACCCCCTATACCTCCTTTCAAGATAAATTTGTACATTTTTCGGTAGAAAAATGTCCAGGCCGAAGGCCGGTTCCTCTTAAGATACAGGCTCGCTATCGCTCGCCAGGAAAAAAATAGACACCTAACTGGCACGAAAGGTCTTAAAATTGACAGAAATGGGGGGAAGGTTATTCAAATTGCCAAACTAATGGGGCGAACATCTTAAAATCTCAAAAGCAATGGGGCTAAACATGAGGGAAAACGGGGTCCAGAAAAAAAATCCCTCCAGTGAAAATCTCCCCTTAATATTGACGAAGAAATGGGCCGAAAGATCTATAAACCTGACAAACCAATGCGGCGAACGTCACACCTAACCTCCAAACCAATGGGGCTAGACATGAGGGAGAAGGGGGGGGGGTCAAGATCTATAAACCCGACAAACTAATGCGGCGAACGTCACACCTAACCTCCAAACCAATGGGGCTACACATGAGGGAGAAGGGGGGGGGGGGGGGGGTCAAGATCTATAAACCCGACAAACTAATGCGGCGAACGTCACACATAATTATAGCTCTTTTAAGACGATTTTATTCGGCTTAGGATGGTCATGAGGCTACAGACTAACGGAATTAACCCCTTTTACTACCGCATATCCTCCCTAAGCTGCCTAAAATAGTCTAAATATATCATCTTACACCGTACATCTTCATTATCATATTCATTATCATCATCTTACATCCTACATCTTCACTATCATTATCATATTCATTATCATCATCTTACACCCTACATCTTCACTATCATTATCGTCATCTTACACCCTACATCTTCACTATAATTATCATATTGTCATTTTCTTACACCCTACATCTTCACTATAATTATCATATTGTCATTTTCTTACACCCTACATCTTCACTATAATTATCATATTGTCATTTTCTTACACCCTACATCTTCACTATAATTATATGCATTATCATCATCTTACACCCTACATCTTCACTGTCTTTATTATATTCATTATCATCATCTTACACCCTACATCTTCACTATCATCATCTTACACCCTACATCTTCACTATCATTATCATTCATTATCATCTTACACCCTACATCTTCACTATCATTATCATTCATTATCATCTTACACCCTACATCTTCACTATCATCATCTTACACCCTACATCTGCACTATCATTATCATATTCATAATCATCTTACACCCTACATCTTCACTATCATCTTACACCCTACATCTTCACTATCATTATCATATGTATTATCATCATCTTACACCCTACATCTTCACTATCATATGTATTATCATCATCTTACACCCTACATCTTCACTATCATTATCATATTCATTATCATCATCTTACACCCTACATCTTCACTATCATCATCTTACACCCTACATCTGCACTATCATTATCATACATTATCATCTTACACCCTACATCTTCACTATCATCATCTTACACCCTACATCTTCACTATCATTATCATTCATTATCATCTTACACCCTACATCTTCACTATCATCATCTTACACGCTACATCTTCACTATCATCATCTTACACCCTACATCTTCACTATCATTATCATATTCATTATCATCATCTTACACCCTACATCTTCACTATCATCATCTTACACCCTACATCTTCACTATCATTATCATATGCATTATCATCATCTTACACCCTACATCTTCACTATCATATTCATTATCATCATCTTACACCCTACATCTTCACTATCATTATCATATGCATTATCAACATCTTACACCCTACATCTGCACTATCATATTCATTATCATCATCTTACACCCTACATCTTCACTATCATTATCATATTCATTGTCATCATCTTACACCCTACATCTTCACTATCATCATCTTACACCCTACATCTTCACTATCATTATCATATGCATTATCATCATCTTACACCCTACATCTTCAATATCATATGCATTATCATCATCTTACACCCTACATCTTCACTATCATTATCATATGCATTATCATCATCTTACACCCTACATCTTCACTATCATTATCATATGCATTATCATCATCTTACACCCTACATCTTCAATATCATATTCATTATCATAATCTTACACCCTACATCTTCACTATAATATTCATTATCATATTCATATCAGTAGTGAGCCTGGAACACAAGTGATATACCGGTACTGTATATGCCTCTTCCCTAACCTTGATAATTCTTATTGGAATAATCAGTAGCTGAACTAGTGTCCGTTTTCTATTACTTTCACGCACAAGAGGCGATTTGAGCCTATTCTGGGATACGTTAAAGCCAGATAATTATAAAATTGAGAGAACTCGATTTTGTATTGCATCCAAAAGTGCGTGAAAGGGTTAACATACACAGATTCCACTCTCTCCAACACCCTCGCTCAATACCTTCACCTGTCCTATTATAAAATGTACGGGCCCGGCATTATTAAAATCTAGGGGCTCACAAAGGTGTACGTACCGCCAGCCATCAACAAAACGAACAAGAACACCCAGCCCGGTGTAGATGTGCTGGTGTATCCGACAACGTTAAAACTCAAGGAGGAAAACGCATTTTGTTGTTGTTGGATGTACTTCAAAACCAGGGTGAGTCTCTCCGTCAAAAACGGTATGGACGGAGTGTGGGAAAGAGAAGGCGAGTGCGAGCCAAACGTATTCAAATTTACTTTTAACACGCCCCAAATAGTTAACTTGAAAGACAGTAAACGTCTAACATTTATTCTAGGATTTGATGAGGGAGTTAAAGTTCAAGATGGCGCTCTCGTAATTTTGCATAAGAATTTGATCCCGATATTGGAAAAGGTTGACGATCCTGAACAAGATATCGTCTACAAAGACCCAAATAATATGATCCTACCCAAACCTAAGGCCAATCAAAATCATCCAATAGATAATCAAAATACCAATGCCAATCCCAGCCCGTAGAGTGATTTAGATATGAAAAATGCAAACTTTGGTAAGGATTTTGATACCAACACCACAACTACTGCTAAGAATTCAGATACCAAGGATGATGTCAAACTTAAAAACACAAACAATGATAACACTATAAAATATATAGATACTAAAGTGGATCCCAAAGCTGGAGTCCATATTGAAACTGACGCCGATGATAGAGGCACAAAGCTTAATGACAGGGGTAGGATTAAGCCTGGTTTACTTCCCGATTCCCAAACCATCACTGACCCATGTAAAAAGCAACATCCTGACATTAGTCCTGGCTGTAAATTCATCAAATCTGATAGTAGTTTAATGACCAATCCCGTGAAAGACCCCGACCATCAAACTCCGACAGATCGTTGTGGGAGCGATCTTGATCACAACAAATTTACCTCGCCAAAACAGGCACCTGATCCTCAAAACAAGGAAGTTACTGGTGGTAATCGTAATATAACCAATCCAGTAAAGGCACCTGATCCTCAAAACAAGGAAGTTACTGGTGGTAATCGTAATATAACCAATCCAGTAAAGGCGCCTGATCCTCAAAACAAGGAAGTTACTGGTGGTAATCGTAATATAACCAATCCAGTAAAGGCGCCTGATCCTCAAAACAAGATCCTTCCTACTGTTCATAATAATATCAGCCTTCCAGTGAAGTTGCCTGATTTTGATAGTGAGTCTGATTACTGGGCATTAGGCAAACCTCGGACTAAAATGACGGCAAAATATGAAGATAAATCTATGGCTGATTCATTAATTAAAACAAATGTTGATCCTAAGGCCATTAATGATACTGAAGGTAAAATTAATTCTGTCAAGATTGGTTCAGAATCCAATGCCGATTCAGATACAGAATCTAATGCCCATTCAGATTCTGAAGCCAAAATTTATCAGGAATCTATTGCAGATTACAATTCTGATACCATAATTGATCCGGTGACTGTGGTTGACCCGGTGACTGTGGTTGACCCGGTGACTGTGGTTGACCTGGTGACTGAAAAGAACCCAACTAAATTGGAAGACCCAGTCAAGAAAGAATGCGAGCATACAAATGTGCTAATATTGAAAGAAGACAAGCCTTTCAATGAACTCCAGATTATAGAGGAAGGAATCAACAAACTAGGGTCTAATAACGAATCGCCAACTGCATCCCTAAGCCGGCCTGACATTGATTCCCCTTCTCCGAGGGTCAGTAACATGTTAGCGGTAGACTACGAAATCCCCATACTAAACTACCCGGAAGTGAATGAACGTCTGGAAGAGGCTAGAAGAGGTATAAAGGCTGGAAAGCCAACAAATAAACTACACAAATTGGATTGGTGGCACAATATTGTGCTACATGAGGAATGTCTGTATTATTAAAACTGGCCAATTTTTTGCCAAGTAGGATCTGGAATAGTATATACTCTCTTTCTTACCGACCCTGCGTATCATGGTTTGGCTACCATCTTAATGGCTACTGTCGGTCTGTCTATCTGTCTGTCCGAAAACTTCTTCTAGATCGTTGAATGGATTTTCGCCAAACTTTGCACGAACATTCGGTGAGTGAATGGAACGGTAATTAAAAAATTAGTAGAATTAGATATGCCTTTTTGCCCAAAATCAAAACGGCATACCCAACTCTGCGATGGGTAATTACCATCATCACTACTAATACCATCATCAATCACAATCATCACTACTATTGCCATCATCACTACAACTGCCACAATCATCACGACTACTTTCATCATCACCATTACTATGATCATCATCACTACTACAATTACAATCATCACTACTACTCTCACCATCATCACTACTACTGTCACCATTGTCACTAGCATCTTAATCACTACTATCATCATACTATTATTTTATTAGATACTGCAACTATCAACCATCAATACTACTATCATCACCACCATCTTACAATCATCATTACTACTGTCATCATCATCACTACTACTGCCATCATCACCATTACTATGATCTTCATCATCACAACTATTGTCATCATCACTACAACTTTCACCATCATCACTACTACTCACCATCGTCACTAATACTCACATCATTGTCACTACCATCACCACTACTGTCATTATTATCACTACAACTATCATCATTACTTGTCACCATCATCACTACTATTATGACTGTCATCATCATCACTACTAGTATCACCATCATCACTACTATCACCATCAATCCCACTATTACTACCATCACTTCTAATGCCAACTAAACTAACTTAACCTAGCAAATAGGTAGCAAGAAGTTTTCGCCCCCAGAACGAATGCGTTCTTAGTGTGCGAGCCCCTTTGGGGCTCACTCACTAAGAACGCCATCATTGCTGGAGGGGGGGGGGGGGGGAACCATATTTTGGACCTAAAATCATAACTATTGCCAGAGGTGGGCGCGCTCCGGTGGGACCGGTAATGCGGCAGCGCTCCGCGCTCATCAGACATAAGGTAATGCGGCAGCGCTCACGCGCTCCTTTTGTCAGCAGACCCAATGCGCTTCCCGCTCCGCGCTCCTGCGCTCCAAGCTCCCAAAAATAGGTATATAAAAAACAAAACAAACAAAACAGCTTCTAGAAGTTATTTAATTATTTACCTTTGTCCCTCACTTTGTCCTTTGTCTTTCACTTCACTAAATTCCAAGAATTCAAAACATTCAAAAAACCTCAAGTTTCTCACTTTCTCAGTTTCTGTTATTCTTTATGTCATATCAATGAATCAAATGTCAATGATATGATATGATTGATATCATTGCAAATGTCAATGATATGATATGATTGATATCATTGTGAGTTTGTGACATTGTGACTGTCCATTGATATCTATGGTATGACATAAAGAATTACAGAAACTGTCCAAACTGAGAAACTAGGTCCGAAACTGCCAGGTCCGACGGTATATAATTTATAATAATTATATATAATATACGGCCGGGACTAGGGTCTTGTCAGATGTCAGTTGTCACGCCCAGTGCCAGGTCCGTATATAATTATATACTGACTCGCCGAAAAAAAATCGTAGCAGCGAAACGACCGCACTTATGGCTTTCATATTTTTAGTTTTTTACCACATGTACCTTACCCTTCTGCATACCCACCACGGCACCACCACTACCCCAAACCCCTCCTCCCACCCATTCGCTGACTATCGGTCGCCTCACAAGGAAAAACAAATAAAATCTGTGGCGGCGAAACGATTGCACCAATCGGTTCCATATTTGTGTGACAAGTGCCTTACCCTTATGCCTTCCCTCCACCACACCCACAACTGCCTCCCACAACCCACTTCCAGCGTATCCGTACGAAGAACAGGAAAACAAATAAAATCTGTGGTGGCGAAACTACCTCACCAATCGGCTTCATATTTGTAACACGAGTCAATTACGCTTCTACCTTCCCCCCACCCATACATTCAAGTAACATTCCGATAGTATCGATACCATAAAATGATAAAAGTCTCTGAAGTCTATAGTGTCTTTTGACTATCAGACAGTCAGACAGGCTCGGGCTATACCACTGCCAGACTTACCCTTAGGCCCCTTCGTAAGCCGTAACTTGCCCGTAAGGTTTACTTTGCGTTAGCAAAAGCCAAAAAAAAAAAAAATAACAAGTTAACAACTGTAACACTGTCAGTCTGTCACTATCATAGTATCACTGTATCACAGTTCACTAACACCGTGAGTAACACCGTACGAACGGTACGATGACTGTACACGATAATGACGTTCTTGTACCTGTTGTTGACAGGAAAAATCGCCTCCGGAGCGCCAGAAAGGAGCGCGAATTTCTAGCTGCGCTCCCCGCCTGCACTCCGATTTCAGAATTTTGCCGCTCCTCGCTCCGCGCTCCTCTATATTGGTAATGCGCACCGGATCGCAGAGCGCCAAAAGGCGCGCACCTGCCCACCTCTGACTATTGCATACATTCATAAAATCTTTTTTGACTGACTGTCGCATTCACGCACCGAATGTTCGTTAGAAGTTTGTGTGAAAATCCGTCGAACGGTCTAGGAGGAGTTTTCGGAAAGACAGATATACGTCTCACTATTATCATCACATCTGAGACATGTGTATGATATGTGGCTTTCTGTGATGTGTGTGCCCCTATGGGGCACACACACACAGGGAATAGGTACAGGGTGGGCAGTGGGGGTTGTGAAGGGGGGGGGGGGGGGGGGTTGTTGAGGGAGGGGGCTGTTAGGTGGGGGGGGGGGGAAACCATTTTTAGGACCTAAGATCATAACTATTGCACAAATTCAAAAATAAAAAAAATAATTACCGTCGCATTCACGCACCGAAGGTTCGTGTGATGTTTGGTGAAAATCCGTCAAACGGTCTAGGAGGAGTTCTCGGACAGACGGACAGACAGACAGACAGACATTTCGATTAGTATGTACCACTATATGGGGGGCGATACCACTCTGCTTATGCAGAGTTGATTAACATTCTACTGTAGCAGCAATGATGATGGCTTTCTGTGTGTGTGTGCCCCGTAGGGGCACACACATCACAGAACGCCACACATCACACACACGTCTCAGAGGTTATGATAATGATGATTATAATATTTGTAGTGATGGTGTTGGTAATTATGATAGTATTTGTCATGGTGGTGATGATCTGTCGTGGTGACGATATAATGTCTGAGTGTAGTAATGATAGTTGTGGTGATTATGGTAGCAGTTAAGGGGGTATCCCACTGTGCGACTTTTCGATGGCGAACGCCCAGCGACAGGCGGCGACAGGATTTTTTTATCTATGTCCCAAAATTCGCCATATTCGCTTGAATATTCTCCAATTGTCGCTGAAAGCGCACAGCGTTCGCTCTAGCGTCGCCCATGTTCGGCCATATTCACCCAGATTCGCCGTAAATTTTGAGCATACCCAAAAAACGGCGGTGAACTGAAAATGTTGGCGAATTTGTCTCACGGCATTCGTCTGGCTCGCACGAGTCGCACAATTCGTACCATTGTCGTCTGATTCGCCAATTTGCAAGTTCAAATGATTGGCAATGCTGCTTTTTGAGCGAATAGGGCGACAGTAGTGCGAATGTGTCGACGAATTATTGCCAATGCCATACGAATGACATGCAATATATAGCGAACTGAGGCGATAGGTGGGTGTTTATGTGACTGTTGATGTGTCTCTCACTATACTCTGTTTCTTTTCAACCGACAGTAAAAAAATGCAAAGTTCCCATCAGGGTTTCTGTTATTTTGAAGATTTTGTAGTGAAATGTGGTGCTAATCAACTCTGCGTAAGCAGAGTTTGGTATCGCCCCCCCCCCCCCCCCCCGTATAGTGGGTACCTCCGGAAAAAAAATTCTGTCGTCGTCGTCGTCGCTGTTGTCCGTCTGTCTCGAAACTCCTAGACCGTTGGACGGATTTTCACCAACTTTCACACGGACACTTGTTGCGTGAATGCGTCAGTTTGCGTCAGAATGCGTCAGAATGCGTCAATTGCGTTGCGTCAGTCAAAAAAGATTTTTTGAATTTAAGCAATAGTTATGATTTTAGGTCCAAAATACGGTTTTACCCCCACCTCCCGGACCCCCCCAACCATCCCGGACAAAACACTGACCTTGGGACCTTGGGGCTGCTCGGCAAGACAGCCTGGGGAACAGCAACAACAACAACAACTGGGCGACTCAGTATCCGGCCGACTTCTCTGTAAAAATTGTGTGGTAGTATGGATAAATACTGCACACCGAAGCTTATGGGAGCCCACCTCGCTTTTTTTCTCTTGCTCTCCCTCTCTCTTTGGCTTGTATCCATTCGGCCCCATTCATCCTACTGTTTTAAGACGTTTACCCCTATCCAGGTCTCGCCAGCATATATATATATTTTTTTACAGCAAGCTAAATTTGTAAAATTTTTGATAGAAAAATGTCTACCGGATTTCTCCATAAAATGCTGGCTCGCTTTTTTTTTCTGTTTTTTTTTCGATGTGAATGAGGGAGAAAAAAGGCATAACTGCCTGCAGCGAGTGCCTCCCCAGATTTCAAAGAGTGACAGGGGCGAAATCAAGGAACGTTCGAGCTAAAATTGCTAAAATTGCTATTGCGCGCCAGGAAAATATCGACACCTGGATGGGGAAAACGTTTTAAAACAGTTGGCTGAATGGGGCCAAATGGATACAAGTTAAAAACAAAAAAGAGAGAAAAGGAGAGAAAGATAAAAAAAAGCAGTTGACCCCCATTAACCTTCACTAGATATTGACCCCGGCAGGCCGGAGATATATACAGTTTGGAGATGTATACAGTGGGTGCCGGAGATGTATATGTTGTGGGTTGCCGGAGTTATATACAGTTGTGGGTGCCGGAGATATATACAGTTGTGGGTGCCGGAGATGTATACAGTTGTGGGTGCCGGAGATATATACAGTTGTGGGTGCCGGAGATGTATACAGTTGTGGGTGCCGGAGATATTATATATACAGTTGTGGGTGCCGGAGATGTATACAGTTGTGGGTGCCGGAGATATATACAGTTGTGGGTGCCGGAGATATATACAGTTGTGGGTGCCGGAGATATATACAGTTGTGGGTGCCGGAGATATATACAGTTGTGGGTGCCGGAGATATATACAGTTGTGGGTGCCGGAGATATATACAGTTGTGGGTACCGGAGATATATACAGTTGTGGGTGCCGGAGATATATACAGTTGTGGGTGCCGGAGATATATACAGTTGTGGGTGCCGGAGATATATACAGTTGTGGGTGCCGGAGATATATACAGTTGTGGGTGCCGGAGATATATACAGTTGTGGGTGCCGGAGATATATACAGTTGTGGGTGCCGGAGATATATACAGTTGTGGGTGCCGGAGATATATACAGTTGTGGGTGCCGGAGATATATACAGTTGTGGGTGCCGGAGATATACAGTTGTGGGTGCCGGAGATATATACAGTTGTGGGTGCCGGAGATATATACAGTTGTGGGTGCCGGAGATATATACAGTTGTGGGTGCCGGAGATATATACAGTTGTGGGTGCCGGAGATATATACAGTTGTGGGTGCCGGAGATATATACAGTTGTGGGTGCCGGAGATATATACAGTTGTGGGTGCCGGAGATATATACAGTTGTGGGTGCCGGAGATATATACAGTTGTGGGTGCCGGAGATATATACAGTTGTGGGTGCCGGAGATATATACAGTTGTGGGTGCCGGAGATATATACAGTTGTGGGTGCCGGAGATATATACAGTTGTGGGTGCCGGAGATATATACAGTTGTGGGTGCCGGAGATATATACAGTTGTGTGCCGGAGATATATACAGTTGTGGGTGCCGGAGATATATACAGTTGTGGGTGCCGGAGATATATACAGTTGTGGGTGCCGGAGATATATACAGTTGTGGGTGCCGGAGATATATACAGTTGTGGGTACCGGAGATATATACAGTTGTGGGTGCCGGAGATATATACAGTTGTGGGTACCGGAGATATATACAGTTGTGGGTGCCGGAGATATATACAGTTGTGGGTGCCGGAGATATATACAGTTGTGGGTACCAGAGATATATACAGTTGTGGGTGCCGGAGATATATACAGTTGTGGGTGCCGGAGATATATACAGTTGTGGGTGCCGGAGATATATACAGTTGTGGGTGCCGGAGATATATACAGTTGTGGGTACCGGAGATATATACAGTTGTGGGTGCCGGAGATATACAGTTGTGGGTGCCGGAGATATATACAGTTGTGGGTGCCGGAGATATATACAGTTGTGGGTGCCGGAGATATATACAGTTGTGGGTGCCGGAGATATATACAGTTGTGGGTGCCGGAGATATATACAGTTGTGGGTACCGGAGATATATACAGTTGTGGGTGCCGGAGATATATACAGTTGTGGGTACCGGAGATATATACAGTTGTGGGTGCCGGAGATATATACAGTTGTGGGTGCCGGAGATATATACAGTTGTGGGTACCGGAGATATATACAGTTGTGGGTGCCGGAGATATATACAGTTGTGGGTGCCGGAGATATATACAGTTGTGGGTGCCGGTGATATATACAGTTGTGGGGGCCGGAGATATATACAGTTGTGGGTACCGGAGATATATACAGTTGTGGGTGCCGGAGATATATACAGTTGTGGGTGCCGGAGATATATACAGTTGTGGGTACCGGAGATATATACAGTTGTGGGTGCCGGAGATATATACAGTTGTGGGTACCGGAGATATATACAGTTGTGGGTGCCGGAGATATATACAGTTGTGGGTGCCGGAGATATATACAGTTGTGGGTACCGGAGATATATACAGTTGTGGGTGCCGGAGATATATACAGTTGTGGGTGCCGGAGATATATACAGTTGTGGGTGCCGGAGATATATACAGTTGTGGGTGCCGGAGATATATACAGTTGTGGGTGCCGGAGATATATACAGTTGTGGGTGCCGGAGATATATACAGTTGTGGGTACCGGAGATATATACAGTTGTGGGTGCCGGAGATATATACAGTTGTGGGTGCCGGAGATATATACAGTTGTGGGTACCGGAGATATATACAGTTGTGGGTGCCGGAGATATATACAGTTGTGGGTACCGGAGATATATACAGTTGTGGGTGCCGGAGATATATACAGTTGTGGGTGCCGGAGATATATACAGCTGTGGGTACCGGAGATATATACAGTTGTGGGTGCCGGAGATATATACAGTTGTGGGTACCGGAGATATATACAGTTGTGGGTGCCGGAGATATATACAGTTGTGGGTGCCGGAGATATATACAGTTGTGGGTGCCGGTGATATATACAGTTGTGGGGGCCGGAGATATATACAGTTGTGGGTACCGGAGATATATACAGTTGTGGGTGCCGGAGATATATACAGTTGTGGGTGCCGGAGATATATACAGTTGTGGGTACCGGAGATATATACAGTTGTGGGTGCCGGAGATATATACAGTTGTGGGTACCGGAGATATATACAGTTGTGGGTGCCGGAGATATATACAGTTGTGGGTACCGGAGATATATACAGTTGTGGGTGCCGGAGATATATACAGTTGTGGGTAACGGAGATATATACAGTTGTGGGTGCCGGAGATATATACAGTTGTGGGTAACGGAGATATATACAGTTGTGGGTGCCGGAGATATATACAGTTGTGGGTGCCGGAGATATATACAGTTGTGAGTGCCGGAGATATATACAGTTGTGGGTGCCGGAGATATATACAGTTGTGGGTGCAGGAGATATATACAGTTGTGGGTGCCGGAGATATATACAGTTGTGGGTGCAGGAGATATATACAGCCTTGTTCAAGTATTCTGTCCCACCTTCATTACTTCCCACCTTCATTGCTTTAAGGGAGCCCACCTCGCTTTTTTTCTCTTGCTCTTCCTCTCTCTTTGGCTTGTATCCATTCGGCCCCATTCAGCCTACTGTTTTAAGACGTTTACCCCCATCCAGGTGTCAATATTTTCCTGGCGAGCAGTAGCGAGCCAGCATATATAAATGTTTGTTTTGACAGCAAGCTAAATTTGTACATTTTTCGATAGAAAAATTTCTCCGGCGAAGCCGAATTTCTCCATACAATGCTGGCTCGCTATCGCTAGCCAGGAAGAAATCTACACCTGGATGGGGATAAACGTCTTAAAACAGTTGGCTGAATGGGCCTGAATGGGCTAAATATGAGGGAGAAAGGGGTCCGGAAAAAAATCCCTCAAATGGAAATCTCCCCTTAATGCGAGGATGAAACCTGTGACTTCTGACGCCCGAGTCACGAACGCTACTCCTACTCTACGTAGGCTCCCGAATTTAAACCTACAGACCGACAAATGAAATAATCAACGTATAAATGGTATAATTAGGGTGGAATTCCCGTGAATCATGATAGGTTTGTAACAGGTGCCACAGCTTACAACGCGGGTCATCATAGTGCACTAAATGTCATAGTAAGCGAATTGTTTTTCCCGGTAATTTTGGGAGCTACTCCAGCTTCTGAATTAAGGGGAGATCTCCACTTGAGTGATTTTTTTCTTGACTCCTTTCTCCCTCATGTTTAGCCCCATTGCTTTTGATATTATAAAACGTTTGCCCCATTAGTTTAGCGATTTTAAGAACTTTCACCCCATATTAAGACCTTTCGTGCCATTCAGGTGTCAATTTTATCCTGGCGAGCGATAGCGAGCCTGTAATTTAAGAGGAACCGGCCTTCGGCCGGGAAATTTTTCTACCGAAAAATGTACAAATATATCTTGAAAGGGACTCAAGGGGGTGTAATTTTAAGCTTGATGGAGGTCTAGGGAACAAACTAAATACCTCCCCTTAACTGTAGCCACCGATACCAGTGCAAAACAGTCACGAATTGTTTTCAGAATATAGTTGTCGATTATCAAAAGTTTGCCGGAAATGTACACTCATGTAAATCTGCCATTCGTGAGTGCCAATTACTATAATCTGCCATTCGTGAGTGCCAATTACTATAATCTGCCATTCGTGAGTGCCAATTACTATAATCTGCCATTCGTGAGTGCCAATTACTATAATCTGCCATTCGTGAGTGCCAATTACTATAATCTGCCATTCGTGAGTGCCAATTACTATAATAGAGAGTTAGGTGAAGGGCACCTTGAGAGACGGCTTAAGGGATTTTTGTCTTGACCCCCTTCTCCCTCATGTTTAGCCCCATTGCTTTTGAGATTTTAAGACGTTCGTCCCATTAGTTTGGCGATTTTAAGAACTTTCACCCAATTGATGTCACTTTTAAGACCTTTCGTCCCATTTAGGTGTGATTTTTTCCTGGCGAGCGATAGCGAGCCTGCAATTTAAGAGGAATTGGCCTTCGGCCGGGACACTTTTCTACCGAAAAATGTACAAATTTATCTTGAAATGGGGTCAAGGGGGTGTAATTTCAAGCTTGATGGAGGTCTAGGAACACACTAAAAACCTCCCCTTAATTCGGATTGTTAGGAGGAAACGAGGAGGAGGATTGTATTTGCCATGGGATATTCTGACATTAATGTGTGTGTTTGTTAGAATATTTGACAGAGAGGAGAGAGTGAGTGAGTGTGTGTGTGTGTGTGTGTGTGTGTGGGCATGTTTGACAGAGAGGAGAGAATGAGTGAGTGTGTGAGTGTGTGAGTGTGTGTGTGTGTGTGTGTGTGTCGGTGAGTGCGTGTGTGTGTGTGTTTGTATCAATGTGTAAGAGCGAGAGTAGGTAAGTGAGTTGGATAGTGTTTTCACCAAAGGTTACATAATCTTCTTGACATTAAATCATGCCTATGTATTTTATATTCGAAGAGTTATCTATTTTTTGATAATACAGTATTTTTCCGAAAAGTCAAATGTTCCACTTCCTCCCGGCATAATTCGCGAAGGAATCGAGCTGGCACTGGCCAAGAAATTAAGGGGACATTAGCGTATTAACATCCCCATACAAAGCAGGTGAAATAAATGACGTAGAGAGTGTACAAAGAAATTTCACTTCGCATATAAGTTCGATAAAACATCTACACTATTGGGAGCGTTTAAGAGCACTGAATCTGTACTCACTGGAACGTAGAAGAGAACGTTACCTAATAATATACACGTGGAAAATCGCAGAGGGTTTAGTACCAAACCTACATACTCCGATAGTCATGAAATTCAGTGATAGGAGAGGCTGGGAATGCGAAATCCCCCGGATGAATAACAGGGGTGCTAAGGGCTCTCTGCGAGAGGGCTGGTTATCACACAGAGGCCCACGTCTCTTCAACAAACTCCCACGGCGAGTAAGAGACATGAGGGACATCTCGTTAGACAACTTCAAGAGAGCCCTAGATGTCGAACTGCAAAAAGTGCCAGACGAGCCCATCCTCGCAAGGGAGCGAGCTGTCGCTTCAAACAGTCTACTGCACCAAATCACCACCCATAACGAGGGGCGTCGCGCTCCTTGGTGCCGCTAGAGGAGCGGCGAACACATCCAAAGGTATCCAAAGGTATGGGCCGGTTTTCTGGACCACTTTCTCCCTCATGTTTAGCCCCATTAGTTATCAGATGTTAAGATGCTTGCCCCATTAGTTAGTCGATTTCAAGACTTTTCGTGCTATTTAGGTGTCGAATTTTTCCCTGGCGAACGATAGTGAGCCTGTAAAGTTGGAAGAAGCGGCCTTCGGCCGGGAAATTTTTCTACGGAAAAATGAACAAATTAATCTAGAAGGGGGATCTAATGGATGTTTTTTTTTAAATTTGATGGAGGTCTAGGGAGGAAACTAGAAAAATAATGAATACATGCAAAAATCGCCCAAAATGTGAACCATCAACCAGGGGAGGTTTTTAGTTAGTTCGCTAGACCTCCATCAAGCTTAACATTACAGCCCCTAGAACCCCTTTCAAGATAAATTTGTACATTTTTCGGTAGAAAAATGTCCCGGCCAAAGGCCGGTTCCTCTTATATTACAGGCTCGCTATCGCTCGCCAGGAAAAAATTGAGACCTAAATGGCACGAAAAGTCTTAAAATGGACAGAAATGGGGTGAAAGTTCCTGAAATCGCCAAACTAATGGGCCGAACGTCTTAAAATATCAAAAGCAATGGGGCTAACCATGAGGGTTGAAAGGGATCAAGAAAAAAATCCCTCAAGTGGAAATCTCCCCTTAACTTAGATAAGCCCTTGAACACTGTTTGTCTCTGTTGGCGATATCATTATCATCCAAATCCAACACCATCCCTAACTTAAAAATAACAATGTTTGACACTGTTCTTTTTTTTTTACTTTTTATATCTCTCTCTGTATCCATTCGGTCCTATTTAGCCTACTGTTTTAAGACGTTTATCCCCATCTAGGTGTCGATTTTGTCTACTTTATTATTATTATTATTATTATATATATATATATATATATTTTGTCTACTTTATTATTATTATTATTATTATATTATATATATATATATATATATATATATAATATATATATATATATATATATATATATATATTTTTATGTTTGTTCCCTGGTCCTCTGTAATGCTTATACAATCACCCACAATCTAGGTGTCGATTTTTCTCCTGGCGAGCAATAGCGAGCCTGTAATTTAGGAGATATGGCCTACGGCTGGGGCAGTAATATATCGAAAAATGTACAAACTTGTCTCGAAGGGGAGATTTTGGGGGTGATTATTCAAATTTGATAAAGGTATAGCAAGCAAACTACATAACACCCTTAAGAGGGTCACCTGTTTTTTTTTTTTTTATCTTTCTCTCCTTTTCTCTCTTTCCCTGGCTTATATCCATCCAGCCCCATTCAGCCAACTGTTTTAAGACGTCTATCCCCATCCAGGTGTCGATTTCTTCCTGGCGAGCGATAGCGACCCAGCATTGTATGGAGAAATCCCGGCTTCACCGGAGAAATTTTTCTATCGAAAATGTACAAATTTAGCTTGCTGTCAAAACAAAAACTATATATATGCTGGCTTGCTACCGCTCGTCAGGAAAATATTGACACCTGGATCGGGATAAACGTCTTAAAACAGTAGGCTGAATGTGGCCGAATGGATACAAGCCATAGAGAGAGGGAGAGAAAGAGAGAGAAAAAAAAAGAGAGGTGGGCTCCCTTAACAGAGTACTCCAATTAACTCTTTCACGCATTTATGACGCAGAGGTTGCCAGATTAGCAATAAGAAATAGAGTTCTCTCACTCTTATAATTACCTCTCCAAAATTAGTTTTCTGCCCACAGCTAACTCAAAGACGACTGCAGAGGTTGAAGTAACTAAACTAAAGGTTTCTAAATACCCCTGATGGTAACAAAGGCTTTAAAGTATCCCCAATAGGCTCAAAATCGCGTCATATGTCGGAGAGGGATAACCAGAACTCAAGGCCCCTCCACAACCCTCTGATGCCAACCTGAGAAATCCTACTTCCTAATTCACTAAAGCCGGTATCACACGAGAGTTTTTATAGTCAACATTCGATGATCAACATTTTTCTGGCAACATTTCAGGAATATTTTACACTGGTATCGGAAACTAGACTGATGATAGATGAACTTAGGCAACCGAAATATTTTATATGTTGACCTCATAAGCTGCCAGACCAGCGTTGAGTACAAATGTTGAGTGAAAAAGCGCTCGTGTGACACCGGCTTAATGCACGCATATCTACAAACCTTGCATGCATGTACACTGGACAGAGAGACGAACACTTACATGTATTCATATTTGTTTTCACCAACTCGCCAATAAATGTACAAATAAACCCAACTAATGAAATCAATGAAAGTAATGTATCCATGTGGTACTCCAAGAACTCGAACTTAGGATATTCACACCGAAATTCCGAACACTACGCACTAGGCTATCAAGATCAGGCTCTCTGGTCAATCACCTAACCTTTCCATCACTATAGTCCATTTATTTCCAGCTGGTATCAAATTGAATCCTTTGGCAGCTGATTTCTTGATACCTAATGGAAAATATGGAACTATTAGGTCTCTGCATCATCGTATTGCCAAGTTTTCATAATCAGCAACCTATTTCGCTACAAAATCTTCGTAATAACTAAGTAACTGAGATGAAGATATGGCAATTTACCATCAGCTGGAAACAAAATAGACTATAATTATAAACAATACTTTCTTCAACTATCAAGCTGACCCTGTACAGTCCTACTACACAACCCACTACATACCTCAATCCCTCCTTAAGAGATCTCACCTCGTTAGTTTTCCTCTCTCTCAGAGTTGTATTCATTCAGCCCCATTCAGCCTACTGCTTTAAGACGTTTATCCCCATCCAGGTGTTGTTTTTTTCCTGGTGAGCGGTAGCGAGCCAGCATATTTTGTTTAGATGTTTTTGACAGCAGGCTAGATTTGTAATTTTTTTGATAAACAAATTTCTCCAGCGAAGCCGGATTTCTCCATACAATGCTGGCTCGCTATTGCTCGCCAGGAAGAAATCGACATTTGTATGTGGTTAAACGTCTTAAAACAGTGGGCTGAATGGGGCCGAACAGATACAAACCAAAGAGAAAAAAAAAAACAGGTCGCCCCCTTTAACCCTATAGTTGGTCTGAGAGGGAGCTTTTTGGACTTATCCTGTATTGCGTCATGAGTTTGGACATTTTAAGCGAGCCTGCAATGTAGGAGCAACGGGCCTTCGACCGGGACATTCTCTACTGAAAAATGTACAAATTCATCTCAAATGAGGGGGTCTTGGGGTGCTTTTTTGAATATTTATGTAGCAAAAAACACAAAACAAAAACACACACACACACGCACGTCCCTCTCTAGTTTGCATCAAGGTTTTCTACGATCTTATACATTTTGACTATACAACGTTAAGGGGAGGTATTTAGTTTGTTCCCTACGTTTTCATCAAGCTTAAAATTACACCCCTTAGACCCCCTTCAAGATAAATTTGTACAATTTCCGGTAGAAAAATCCGGCCGGGTTGCTCTTAAATTACAGGCTCGCTATCGCTCGCCAGGAAAAAATGGACACCTTAATGGCACGAAAGGTCTTAAAATTGACTGAAATGGGGCAAAATGTCTTAACATTTCCAAACTACTAGGGCGAACGTCTTAAAATCTCAAAAACAATGGGGCTAAACATGAGGGAGAAAGGGGTCCAGAAAAAAATCCCTCAAGTGGAAATCTCCCCTTAAGGCGACGTGATATACTGTATAGTACTCTTTGGTCTTTAAGGGGAGATCTCCACTTGAGGGATTTTTTTCTTGACCCCTTTCTCCCTCATGTTTAGCCCCATTGCTTTTGATATTATAAAACGTTTGCCACATTAGTTTAGCGATTTTAAGAACTTTCACCCCATATTAAGACCTTTCGTGCAATTCAGGTGTCGATTTTATACTGGCGAGCGATAGCGAGCCTGTAATTTAAGAGGAACCGGCTTTCAGCCACGACATTTTTCTACCGAAAAATGTACAAATTTATCTTGAAAGGGGGTCTAGGGGGTGTAATTTTAAGATTGATGGAATTCTAGGGAACGAACTAACAACCTCCCCTTAAAAGTGTAGCCGTGAAGACATTATAGTTTGGTATGCTGCCTTCAAAGACTGTACTGTACAGTTCCCTACACAAGTTCCGTTCCGCGCTGAGATTCTATTGATGACAGTAAAAAATAGTACCGGTCCTATTGCATTAGAAATGCTCCTTGCTATTTAGTAGTTAAGGGGAGATTTCCACTTGAGGGATTTTTTTCTTGACCCCTTTCTCCCTCATAGTTAGCCCCATTGCTTTTGATATTATAAGACGTTCGCCCCATTAGTTTGGCGATTTTAAGAACTTTCGCCCCATTTCTGTCAATTTAAGACTTTTCGTGCCATTTAGGTGTCGATTTTTTCCTGGCGAGCGATAGCGAGCCTGTAATTTAAAACGAACCGGCCTTTAGCCGGGACATTTTTCTACTGAGAAATGTACAAATTTATCTTGAAAGGGGGTCTAGGGGCTGTAATGTTAAGCTTGATGGAAGTCTAGCGAACTAACTAAAAACCTCCCCTTAAATTCACCTTATATATACTATACTCTAAAAAAAGAATATAATATTTCACTTCCATATATAGAATCTCGGAGACGAACAGAACTTATGCAGGGAACTGTACGTGACAAACGAGATATTACTATAATCGATTTTTAACCTGGCGGAAAAGTATAATCTCTTAGCAGTTGATATATCGATACTTAACACTATCTGGTGCAACGTCTTGGGGGTTATTATGATATTTTGTTTAATTATTATTGAGGGTTTTCATTTGTTTTTGCCATTTTCGTAACAATGCGTTTTTAGTTTACCGCCTAGACTTTAAAAAAACGCCTCTCCAGACCCCCTTCAAACTAAAACAAAAAAAAATCCCCAGTTGATTGTGTGCAGTTTAAGGGGAGGTTTCTACTTTGTTTCCTACTCCTCCAGCAATCTTAAGATGTCACCCCCTTGACCCCCTTTCAAGATAAATTTGTACATTTTTCGATAGAAAAATGTCCCGGCCGAAGGCCGGTTCCTCTTAAATTACAGGCTCGCTATCGCTCGCCAGGATAAAATCGACACCTATATTGCACGAAAGGCCTTAAAATTGACAGAATGGGGCGGAAATTCTTAAAATCACCAAACTAATGGGGCAAACGTCTTAACATCTCAAAAACAATAGGGCTAACCATGCGGGAGAAAGGGGTCAAGACAAAAATCCCTCAAGTGGAGACCCCCCCCCTTAAGAAGGATCTATGGTAGTATAAAAAGTTAAGTGTGAAATTTAGAAACCTGTTAATTGCTGGAGGCCCCTTTTAAACTGAAAAACAAATCGTCTTATAGTAGCCAGAATAAGGTAAAGGGACGGCACTGGTACAGATCGTCTTATAGTAGCCAGAATAAGGTAAAGGGACGGCACTGGTACAGAACGTCTTATAGTAGCCAGAATAAGGTAAAGGGACGGCACTGGTACAGATCGTCTTATAGTAGCCAGAATAAGGTAAAGGGACGGCACTGGTACAGAACGTCTTATAGTAGCCAGAATAAGGTAAAGGGACGGCACTGGTACAGATCGTCTTATAGTAGCCAGAATAAGGTAAAGGGACGGCACTGGTACAGATCGTCTTATAGTAGCCATAATAAGGTAAAGGGACGGCACTGGTACAGATCGTCTTATAGTAGCCAGAATAAGGTAAAGGGACGGCACTGGTACAGATCGTCTTATAGTAGCCAGAATAAGGTAAAGGGACGGCACTGGTACAGATCGTCTTATAGTAGCCATAATAAGGTAAAGGGACGGCACTGGTACAGATCGTCTTATAGTAGCCAGAATAAGGTAAAGGGACGGCACTGGTACAGATCGTCTTATAGTAGCCAGAATAAGGTAAAGGGACGGCACTGGTACAGATCGTCTTATAGTAGCCAGAATAAGGTAAAGGGACGGCACTGGTACAGAAGGGGTTAAACAATTTAACCCCTTGATGATTATTGTGCGTTTGACAGTTCATTATGGTTATCATTAGACGATTGGTATTCAGTTCTTGTTCTTGTTCTGGTTGGGGTTCTTGTTCTCGGGTGGCAGACACTCGCTAGGCCCTGTAAGACGTGTATTCAGTGGCAGACATTTTGGGAGCCAGAGTGCTAATTGAGATAAATTTTACCCATTTGATTCCTAGAGGGCCTTCCAAAACTGAGGAAAATCGTCTAATGATAGCCAGAATAAACTGTGGAAACGTGTCATAATCCGCAAGGGGCTAATCACTTCCAGGGGTATAAATGGAAACTACGAAACATAACTTTAACTTTGTATCTCTAATATTACTGATTACAAAACAAGGGACTTAGTTTGGGGACTGGGTATGAACAAATTTCTCGTTTATTAGCCGGTCCTATTATTGTTCGGTTTTAGCTGTCTAGAGGCCATTTTATGCAAATTAGGAAGGACTTATTACAGTTATAGGATTCGTTGAGAAGTGATTAGGGTGTGTGTGTATATGTGTGTGTGTATGTGTATGTGTGTGTGTGTGTGTGTGTATGTATGTGTGTGTGTGTGTGTGTGTGTGTGTATGTGTGTGTGTGTGTGTGTGTGTGTGTGTGTGTTTGTATATATGTATGTGTGTGCGTTTATTTTTATTTTTTTTATTTTTTTACAGACTCTTGTAAGCCGATAACAAATATTTTGTCAGTAGTATTTATAGAGTAACAACAATCGTCTCTGATTGCAGGGAAAGAACACTGAAGACAGAGGAATGGTTTAAATGGTCTCCGAAGATCTTGTGAAATTAAACACGAAAATATGAGCCAACGTCCAATTATTAACCCGGCAAGCGCGATAGGCCTCACGGAAGGCTTCCTATAGGGAACGCGATAGGCCTCACGGAAGCAGGACCATAAAAAAAGCCTTCCATAAAAAAAAAGGGCCTATCAAAACAAAGGAATTTGTCTCTAGGTGAGATAATTCCCCTCCAGTACTCATCCATGTAAATCTCACCCACCCCCCTCCCCTCCTTCCCCACCTTATTCCCCCCTCCCTCCCCTCCTCAATTATCACCTATTTTTCCTCTTATTATCATCATTTATCGTTATTTTTCTCTCCCCGCGATAATGTAGCACAAGTGGGTTGCATAAAAGATCGTTATGCAACACCCAGACACCGGCACACACCGCCTCGCTCGTCTCAGTTGACTCCCAGACAGCGAGAGGGGAGGGCTGCCTGTCTCTCTCTCTCGCCTGAGATTATGACCGGGTGGCCAATATCTTCGTTTTTCACCACCCAAATGCTTTTCCCACTTATTTTAGCACTCTTGAAGGTTCATATATACATCATATATGTAAAATAGATACCGAAAACAAATAATGGTTTATATTGTAAATATAACGAATTCTGTCAGAATCCAGGGCTAGAAATGCACAAATAACTACCCTAGCACCTACGTCTATATCGCGCTTGTCAGGTTAAGGGGAGGCATTTAGTTTGCTCCCTAGACTTCCATCAAGCTTACAAAAATACCCCCCAAGACCTCCTTTCAAGATAAATTTGTACATTTTTCGATAGAAAAATGTCCCGGCTGAAGGCCGGTTCCCCCTAAATTACAGGCTCGCTACCGCTCGCCAGGAAAAAATCGACACCTAAATGGCACGAAAGGTTTTAAAATTGACATAAATGGGGCGTATGGTCTTAAAATCGGCACACTAATAGGGCAAACGTCTTATAATACCAAACTGATGGGGTTAAAGACGAGGGAGAAGGGGATCCAGATAATAACCCTCTCCAGTGGAAATCTGCCCTTAATATTCAGAGCTGGCGTCTGCGGGGCTACTTGCGTGTGTGAGCGGTGACAGATGGGAACTTTGCGTTGGTAGTGAGTAAAAGAACTTATATGTGCATGTGAAACTTGGGTGTGAAAGGGTTATTCTCCATTGGCGAGCGAGTTGGTAAGAGCTTTTGGGGTGTGTAAATGTGGCGTTTTGCTATTAAAAGTGGACTGGAATGAAGTCTCTTGCTACGACTGAATAGCGGGGGTAGGATAATTGCTTGTGGGGAGGGGGGGGGGGGCGGAGGAGGGGAGGGAGTAGGTACGTGAAGGTGGGGGAGAGGAGGGAGTAGGTATGTGAAGGGGGGGGGGGAGGAGAGGAGCGTAGGTATGTGAAGGGGGGTGGAGGAGGAGAGGAGGGAGTAGGTATGTAAGGGAGGGGGGAGGAGAGGAGGGAGTAGGTATGTGGGGGGGGAGGAGAGGAGGAGTAGTATGTGAGGGGGGGGAGAGGAGAGTAGAGTGAAGGGGGGGGGAGAGAGGAGTAGGTATGTGAAGGGGGGGGGGGAGCGGAGAGTAGATGTGAATGGGGGGAGGGGAGGGGGAGAAGGGGGGGGGGGAGGAGAGGGAGTAGGATGTAGGGGGGGGGAGGAGGGAGTAGAGCAGGGGGGGGGGGAGGAGAGGAGGGGAGTATGTGAAGGGGGGGAGGAGAGGAGGAGTAGGTTGTGAAGGGGGGGGGAGGAGGAGGAGTAGGTATGTGAAGGGGGGGGGGAGGGAGAGGAGAGGAGGTCTGTGAAGGGGGGGGGAGGAGGAGGGAGTAGGTATGTGAAGGGGGGGGAGGGGGAGGGAGTAGGTATGTGAAGGGGGGGAGGAGAGGAGGAGTAGGTATGTGAGGGGGGGGGAGGATAGAGGTAGGGAGGGGGGGGGAGGAGAGGAGGGAGTAGGTATGTGAAGGGGGGAGAGAGGAGGGAGTAGGTATGGGAAGGGGGGGAGGAGAGGAGGGAGTAGTATGAGGGGGGAGGAGAGGAGGGAGTAGGGAAGGGGGGGGGGAGAGAGGAGTAGGTATGTGAAGGGAGGGGGGGAGGGCGAGGAGGAGGTATGTGGGGGGGGGAGGAGAGAGAGGAGTAGGTATGTGAAGGGGGGGGAGGAAGGAGGAGTAGTATGGAGGGGGGGGGAGGAGAAGAGGAGTATGTGAGGGGGGGAGAGAGGAGGAGGGTTGTGAAGGGGGGGAGAGAGGAGGAGGAGGGAGGGGAAGGGGGGGGGAGGAGAGGGGAGTAGTATGTGAAGGGGGGAGGAGAGGAGGGAGTAGGTATGTAAGGGGGGGAGGAGGAGAGGAGGTATGTGAAGGGGGGGGGGGAGGAAGGAGGAGGGAGTAGGTATGTGAGGGGGGGGGGAGGAGAGGAGAGGGGGGGGAGGGGGGGGAGAGAGAGGAGTAGGTAGGGGAGGGGGGGGGGAGGAGAGAGGGAGTAGGTATGGAAGGGTGGAGGAAGGAGAGTGGAAGGGGGGGGGGAAAGGGAGTAGTATGGAATGGGGGAGAGAGGAGGGAGTGGGAAGAAGGGGAGAGAGGGAGTAGGTAGAAGGGGGGGGAGGAGAGGAGGGAGTAGGTATGTGAAGGGGGGGGGGGAGGAGAGGAGGGAGTAGGTATCTGGGGAGGGGGGAGGGGGGGTAAGGGGAAGGGGTTGGAAGTGTGAATATGGTAGTTTTACCTTAAAGAGGGAATATCACGATCTCTTTTACCCTGCATGAATACATATTAAAGGTATTCGTACTTTTGGGATTTCATGAGACCTGTATGAGGAAGGAGGAAGAGAGATTGTATTGCAGGTCATGATTGTGCTGCGTGTGTGTGGGGGTGGGGGGGGGGGAGGGGGAGGGGGGGACGCTCTTAAGGGGAGATTTGTTTAGTTTGTTTCCTAGACCCCCATCAAGCTTTTTAAATATACCCTCGAGGCCCCCTTCGATATAAGTTCGTACATTTTTTCGGTAAAAAATATCCCGGCCGAAGGCCGGTTCTTCCTAAATTACAGGCTCGCTATCGCTCTACAGTAAAAAAATCGACACCTAAATGAAGCATAAGGTCTTAAAATTGACAGAAATTGGGCGTAATGTCGTATAATCGCCAAACGAACGGGGCGAACATCTTAAAATCTCAAAACTAATGGGGCTATACATGAGTGAGAAGTAGGTTCGAAAAAAATCCTCAAGTGAAAATCTCCCCTTACTTAAATATTGTGAGGGGTTATGGAATGTACAGTCGCTTGTTTAAGTTCTATTACTCTTCGTCTTGATAGCGTAATGCTTAGTGTGTGGAATTTCGGTTTGAGTATCCTAGGTTCGAGTCCTTGGAGTAGCACATGTATTCATTACTTTCATTGATTTCATTAATTTGTAAGTTAAATGGTGGGTTGGTAAATATGAATATGGGCAAATCAATAAGAATATAGAGATATGTATATGAGCTTAGCTTGTTATAATTATATCAGCGGACTAAATTTATGAATTAATAACCCTTTCACGCTTTTATGACGAAGAGGTTGCCAGATTAGCAATAAGAAATAGAGTTCTCTCACTCTTATAATTACCTCCCCAAAATTAGTTTTCTGCCCACAGCTAACTCAAAGACAACTGCAGAGGTTGAAGTAACTAAACTGAAGGTTTCTAAATACCCCTGATGGTAACAAAGGCTTTAAAGTATCCCCAATAGGCTCAAAATCGCGTCATATGTCGGAGAAGGTTAACTACTACCCAACAAACTACACTCGTATGTCTGTCACACAAACTGCACTCTCGTAAATACGATCACTGAGAGGAACAGAACTTATGTATGCAACTGTATATTACGACATTTGAGAGGTACTGGTTTAACCCCTTCTCTACCGGCGACGCCTTTTTAAGGGGAGGTTTTCAGTGTGTTTCTTACAACTCCATCAAACTTTAAAATACACCCCTTTCAAGATCAATTTGTACATTTTTCGGTAGAAAAATGTCCCGGCCGAAGGCCGATTCCTCTTAAATTACAGGCTCGCTATCGCTCGCCAGGAAAAAATTGACACTTAAATGACACGAAAGATCTTAAAATTGACAGAAATGGGGCGAAAGTTCTTAAAATCGACAAACTAATGGGGCGAACGTCTTAAATTGTTAAAAGCAATGGGACTAAACATGAGGGAGAAAGGGGTCCGAAAAAACAAAATACTTCAAGTGGATATCTCCCCCTTAACTTGTATCTAGCTATATTTAGACGATTTGATGAAGCTTAGGAAGAATATATGGTAGCTAAAAGGATTAATTGAGAGAGTGTGTAGCCTTTTAATGGGTAAACACCTTCCCTAATCTTTATGGTAGCTAAAAGGATTAATTGAGAGAGTGTGTAGCCTTTTAATGGGTAAACACCTTCCCTAATCTTTACAACATCGTCTAATATCAGCCATAATGAAATGAAAAACACGCCGCCGGTACATAAGGGGTTAATAAACGCACAGGTGTGTTGAATAGTGAAACAAGTGCATATCATTTATACAAACAGGGGCTAAAGGTAAGGGTGCCTGTGACGAATAGTTCCCGGAAAGCCACCTATAGAAGGCTATAAACATGACATACCAGTGGTCCAATGGTAGTGTACCGGCAATATTTATCCACCGCCAGCAAGAGTTATTATCTGGTATTGAACTGCAGGAATTATTATTAGACCCCCTTCGATACACCTAAATGACACAAAAGGACTTAAAATTGACAGGAATTTTGGCCTAATATCGTAAAATCGCTAAACTAACGGGGCGAACGTCTTAAGGGGAAGTTTTTAGTTTGGTCTCTAGATATCCATCAAGCTTAAGATTACACCCCCTTGAGCCCCTTTCAAGATAAATTTGTAAATTTTTCGGTAGAAAAATGTCTCGGCTGAAAGCCGGTTCCTCTTAAATTACAGGCTCGCTATCGCTCGCCAGGAAAAAATCGACACCTAAATGGTACGAAAGGTCTTAAAATTGACATAAATTGGTCGAACGTTCTTAAAATCGCCA
>CM064482.1:64828485-64956299 GCA_032716605.1 Paralithodes platypus
TCTCTCTCTTCTCTTGCTCTCTCTCTCTCTCTCTCTCTCTCTTACTCGTTATCTCTCTCTCTCTCTCTCTCTCTCTCTCTCTCTCTCTCTCTCTCAGGCTTTTTTACTTTTACCCTTTGTTTTCTGTCCTCGGGTGATTGTGTGTGGGGATGTTATTACTCTGCTGGGTTCGTTTGTCGGGGATTTCTGTTTCTAGGGATATCGAAGGATTTTCTGTGTTTTGTTTTCGCATTTGGGTTCCATTTGTTGCTCTGGGTTGTTGTTTTTGTTGGTTTGTTTGTGTTTGTGTGTATTTGTTTTTGTTTGTCTGTGTTTGCTTTTGTTTGTATTTGTTATTGTTTGTCTGTATTTGTTTTTGTATGTCTGCGTTTGTTTTTGTTGGTTAGTATGTTTGTTTTTGTTTGTCTGTATTAGTTATTGTTTGTCTGTTTGTTTTTGTTTGTCTGTATTTCTTATTGTTTGTCTGTTTGTCTGTATTTGTTATTGTTTGTCTGCATTTGTTTTTGTTGGTTTTTCTGCGTTAGTTTTTGTTAGTTTGTTTACGTTTGATTTTGTTTGTCTGCGTTTGTTTCTGTATATCTGTCCTTCTCTTTGTCTGTCTTCCTGTCTATATGTATGCATTTGAGTAATATGGTTTTGTTATGTTTCATGTGTGTGCGTTGTGTGTGCTGCGTGCGCGGAGAGAGAGAGAGATGTGAGTGAGAGAGAGAGAGAGAGAGAGAGAGAGAGAGAGAGAGAGAGAGAGAGAGAGAGAGAGAGAGAGAGAGAGAGAGACTGTATGTGTGTGAAATTGAAAGTGGGTTAATTAAATATGTTACTAGCATCACATGTATTGAAATGGTAAAATATAACTAAAATAAAATAAATACTACCATGGGATATCTCTGTCTGTCTATTTATCTATCTATCTACCTGTCTTCTGTCTATCTATCTATCTATTTATCAGTGTGTTAGCCAATCAATCTACCTATCCATCCGTGTATCTATCGGTTTGTCTATGTAGTTAGTTATCTATCAGTATATCTACATACATATTTATCCATCTTTCCGTCTATCCATCCAACACAAATTGCTGAGCTGTGTCAATCTATCTATCCATCAGTCTATCTATCAACCAATGTATATCTTGTTCCAGGTCTATCTATGTCTACCTTTATTTAGTGATCTACCTATATATAGTTATCAATCAATCAATCAATTTATCTAGCTATTTATCTAGCAATCTATATACTTATTATTTTTTCTATCTATGTGTAACTAATTGTGTCCCTCTATTTATTTGTATATGTGTATCTATCCATCCACCTTCCTAAAGCCGGTATCACACGAGAGCTTTCATAGTCAACATTCGATGATCAACATTTTTCTGGCAACATTTCTGGAACATTTTGCACTGGTATCGGAAACTAGACTGATGGTAGATGAATTTAGGTAACCGAAATAATCTAATTAAGTGTTTACCTCATAAGTTGCCAGACCAGTGTTAAGGATAAATGTTGAGGGAAAAAGCGCTCGTGTGATACCGGCCTAACCCAAACTACCGAGCTCTGTATGTCACTGGCCTACATAACCCACTAACTATTCTCAGTAATCGAGAATTATTATCCGGCTTAAGGGGACAGTGATAGTTTTTGTTTTCTTTAGGTTCCTCGCTAGACCTTCAACAAGCTTAAAAAACATTCCCTAGACCCCCTTTCAAGATAAATTTGTAAATTTTTCTATAGAAAAATGTGCCAGCCGAAGGCGTTTCTCATAAAATTACAGGGTCGCTATCGCTCGCCAGGAAAAGAACGACACCTAAATGACACGAAAGGTCTAGATATTGATATAGAAATGGGACGAAATGTTTTATAATGGACGAACTAACGGGGCGAACGTCACAAAATCTGAAAACTAATGGGGCTAAACATAATGAAGGAGGGGACCAGAAAAAACGACCAATCTCCCCTTAACGTTGTTGGTGTGTGTGCTAGAGTTTGAGGGGTTACGGTATGCGTGTCCGTGGTTTACTGTGTGTTGGCATCGTTAATTGACCACTTGCGAGTTTCGTTCTATAAGGAAGTTGGAGCCGTAGACATCGATATTTAGGAGAATTACCAGCTAAAATATGGTCTTTGTACATTCATAAATACACAAAAACCAATTCAACATCCCTTTTATCCATAAAAAACATACATTAGTTATTGTATTTATATTTTATATCAATGTTTATGACTCCTACTTCCTTATAGCTTGAAACTCGCAGGTGGTCAATTATGTAGGTATTGAGGTATTGAGGACTATTATTATACCTCTAACTCTTATTGAGGTATTGAGGACTATTATTATACCTCTAACTCTTTTTCCTACACCTATTTCTCTCTCTCTCTCTCTCTCTCTCTCTCTCTTTTTCTTTCTTTATCTTTTCTCTCTCTCGCTCTCTCTTCCTCGCTCTCTCTCTCTCTCTCTCTCTCTCTCTCTCTCTCTCTCTCTCTCTCTCTCTCTCTCTCTCTCTCTCTCTCTCTCTCTCTCTAATGTGCGTTTGTATATGTGTGTGTGTGTGTGAGAGAGAGAGAGGGAGAGAGAGGAGAGAAAGAGAGAGAGAGACGAAATTACATTCCAGCAGGTGACGTTTTCCTTATAACCTACCTGCACCTGCGGATCCAACTAGACATTAGCTACATGGCATTATTGATAGATATTGATATTAAGGGGGTAGTACTCGCTTTTTCTGGACCCCCTTCTCCCTCGTGTTTAACATATTGGTTTTGAGGTTTTAAGACACTAGTTCCGTTAGTTTGTCGATTTTGAGGCTTTTCGCCTCATTTTGTAATCAATATTAAGACCTTTCGTACCCTTTAGGTATCGATTTATTCCTGGCGAGCGATAGCTAGCCTCTAATTTTAGGAGCCGGAACATTTCTCTACCGAAAAATGTACAAATTTATCTTGAAAAGGAGACTAGGGGATGTTTTTCTAAGCTTGATGGATGTCTAGCGAAAAAGCTAAAAAATAAATTAGTAATTAAAATATATTGACCAAAAACCAAGCACTATACCCCCTTAAGTTCGCCTAGTTTTCTTTGGCATAGTTTTCGTCCATTATACTGACGCCGATGAGCGAGCCGCCCAACAGGTAATTTTCACCATTCGGACTCTTTACATAATTTTCTATATTTATTAATAATGTCTTGAGTAATTCGTCGTGAGTTGATGTAGAGGGTGTGGGTCGGGATCGTGGGCTAGGTGGTGTGGGTCGGGATCGTGGGCTAGGTGGTATGGGTCGGAATCGTGGGTTGTGTGGATCGGGATCATGGGCTAGTGGTGTGGGTCGGGATCGTGGGCTACGGGGTGTGGGTCGGGATCGTGGGCTAGGTGGTATGGGTCGGGATCGTGGGCTAGGTGGTGTGGATCGGGATCGTGGGCTACGGGGTGTGGGTCGGGATCGTGGGTTAGGTGGTATGGGTCGAGATCGTGGGTTAGGGGGTGTGAGTCGGGATCGTGGGTTAGGGGGTGTGAGTCGGGATCGTGGGCTAGAGGGTGTGGGTCGGGGTCGTGGGCTAGGTGGCATGGGTCGGGATCGTGGGTTAGGGGGTATGGGTCGGGATCGTGGGCGAGGTGGTATGGGTCGGGATCGTAGGTTAGGTGGTATGGGTCGGGATCGTGGGTTAGGGGGTGGGGGTTGGGGTCGTGGGTTAAGAGGTGTGGGTCGGGATCGTGGGCCAGGCGGTTATGGGTCGCGATCGTGGGCCAGGCGGTTTGGGTCGGGATCATGGGCCAAGGGGTGTGGGTCGGGATCGTGGGCTAGGTGGTGTGGGTCGGGATCGTGGGCTAGGCGGTGTGGGTCGGGATCGTGGGCTAGGTAATGTTTGTCGGGATTGTGGGCTAGGCAGTGTGGGTCGGGATCGTGGGCTAGGTCGTGTGGGTCGGGATCGTGGGCTAGGTCGTGTGGGTCGGGATCGTGGGCTAGGGGGTGTGGGTCGGGATCGTGGGCTAGGCGGTGTGGGTCGGGATCGTGGGCTAGGGTGTGTGGGTTGGGATCGTGGGCTAGGTGGTGTGTCGGGATCGTGGGTTTTGTTCTCTATTTTTAACTGGTAAGCTAGGTTAAAATGGCGCGCATGACTTTCCTTGCGTTTTCAATTCTTTAGCTTGACAACTGTGGTCAAATGCATATAGCAAAGGCACAGACAAACGGGCAAACGAACAAATACTCAGAAATATTATATAGATGCACGACTTCTTCAATAAGTGCTTGTACTTGTGAATGTGTGTGTGTGTGTGTGTGTGTGTGTGTGTGTGTGTGTGTGTGTGTGTGTGTGTGTGTGTGTGTGCTGGGTTGCTTGTGTAGACTGCGGTATTTGTGAGTGATTGCGTGAAAAAGTTATATGGTTAATTCTACAAACTTTGTCATAAATTAATAATGAACTGTCTGAAAACTCAATTCGCTTATTAACCTTCGACCAGCTAACTTATTATTTATCCAAAACTTTTATATTATCATAATTGCCTCAGTTCGCTCATTATCACCTCGACCAACTAGTTTATTTAATACCTTGAATCGGAAGACTTACCGCATTTGATGAATGTTATTGTTAGCTAATTTTACTCAGATTAGCAAGGACTTCTAGGAATCTAATGGTTAAAGACGATCCCAACAATTAATCCTCCATATCTGTCAACTCCTTCTAAATATAATAAGATCGTAGATAGGCATGTGGAATGAAAGGAAACAAATTATTATCGGATTGAAAAGGTTAATAGTTAGTACAATCCTGCCTATTAGTCACCCGTCACTCTTCAGTCACTAGGGTACTAAAAGATATAGCTATTTTTTGCAAACAGGATGCGGGTGATGATGATGATGAATATGATGGTGATGACTATGTGACACTTGGATTCACTTACACCAAACACCCACAGGCTCGCCACCACCACAACCACACCTGCGGACGCCCAAAATGCCATAGTGTGTGAAGGCTTGGATGAATATGAGAAGGCATACAAGAACATTAACATGACAGGACATTGTTTTAGCTATTTATCACTTCCACAGAGACATAATTTGAGCTCTAAACCTCTATATTTTCTTTACATACATCAGTAAAGACTACAAATAATGGACTAGGCTTTCGTTTGACACCCTGACCAAAATCAATAGTTCGCCGAAAACTTTGACGATAATCTGTGTGATATCGACATATCTATGACGCGAAACGAAAACGGAAATAATAGTCACAAGGTTTTAGAAACACTTAAGTACTGACGGAACAGTGATAACTTTAATGGCAACATTTGTTAGGACGATTTTCAGCAAAGTCTTGTAAAAGGCCTGTTGCATCTTCTATTTAATTTTCTCTCTAGTTATAACTAAGATAAATAGACTTATTTTTTTAGGACACCTGAACCAAATGTTCATGTTCAAGAATGTTGGGTCTGTTAATGAAATTGTATTGGCTGTAATTAAACACTAAAACACTTATTATTGGGTTGTGAAGGTATAACCACTCACAATAACACACTGGCATAAACACACTCACATAAAAATACTCAGATAAACAAACTCACATAACACACATACCACCATGCTTACTGTATCTCTCCTCCACTGCATGTACTGTACAATTTATCACCAAACCCACATTCTCATAAAATTACACTCACATTCATTTGCTTGAACAATCACCACCACACACATCACTACATTCACATTTATTCACAACCATCACACTCACCGCCTCCATGCACACCCACATAAACACTCTCCACCATTAGCACACCCACATGCACCACACAAACACTCACCACTACCACATTCACTCACCTTACACAACTTGCCACCACCACCAGTACGTTTAACACCTACATTCTAATAAACACGTACCACCTTTCTCACCACACACCACAACGCACTACCATTTTCATCCCGAAACGTACAACTCATAACCACCGTTATTCACACAACCACACTACCTACCATCCATCCTCACCTACATTAACACACGCCACCTTTCTCAATACACCTATAGCTCGCCATTACTTTACCATATACACCCACCACCACCACCACCACCTACACTTCCCACCACTCACCCTCACACACATGAACACACACCACCTTTCTCAATACACCCATTGCTCGCCATCACTCCACATTTACACTCAACATCATCCACCTACATATACCTCCAACCTCACTCACTCACGTCAACATAAAACACATATTTTGCCATAAACGTTACACTCACACACACACACACCAACATTCACATTCACCACCACAACATTCACTTGCAACATGTTTTCTCCACCACTCAAAATCACAACTCACTAACACACCAACATTCACATTCAACACCACACCCCCTGCCACAATATTTTCTCCCTGCCACACACATTCACCTTCACCACCATTCACATTCACCACCACACCCCTTACCACAATATTCACTCACAGCATTATCTCCCCGCCACACACACTTACTCTTAACCACCATCCACATTCACCACCTCACTCCCTACCACAACATTCACTCACATTTTCTCCCTGCCTCACACACTCACAACTCAATAACACACCAATATTCACATGCACCACCAGACTCCCTAGCACAATATTCCCTCACAACATTTTTGTCCCGCCACATACACACACTCACAACACACCGCCATTCACCACCACATTCCCTAGCATAATATTCCCTCACAACATTTTCTCTCCGCCACATACACACTCACAACTCACCAACATTCACACTCACCATCACACTCCCTACCATAATATTCCCTCACAACATTTTCTCTCCGCCACACACACACACTCACAACTCACCAACATTCACTCACCAACATTCACACTCATCATCACACTCCCTACCATAATAATTCCCTCACAACATTTTCTCTCCGCTACATACACACACTCATAACATTCACATTCACCACCTCACTCCCTATCACAATATTTCCTCACAACATTTTATCTCCGCCACACACACACACTCACAACTCACCAACATACCACCATTCACATTCACCACCTCACCCCCGCCACCAGGAAATATGAACTCCATAACATAGATGCACGAGGCCCATGAATTCTTTCACCAGTTGCAGTCTTCCAAAAACGTCCGACAGCCCCCGTGGCTCAGAGATATTTGCTACACACATAAGAAACACTCAAAATAGGTGTGTCATCCCTTTCAGTAACGTGGCTTCTTTTTTCATTATTTCCATGCTAACACTAAGTGATTTTATGCCGCTTAGGAAGGACCCCCGTCAACCAGGGTTAAGGTATCTCCATTAACTCTTTCACTCGCACAGACACTCCCTCAAACCTAACAAACTCATCCAATAACAAAGAAAATAGTTTGTGAAGTCGTGTCATTACTGAAAGTGTTAAGCTGGTGTCACGCGAAAGCATTTATTGGTGAAGTTGATAGTATGTGCCCTTTGAATTTGAATGTAAACTTGTCGTGTGACGCTGCCTTTATTAATATTGGCTATACAACTGCATAGCAAAGCAGCGTTACCAATTTCTGCCAGGCTAGCTTGAATACACTTTAGGTATAAGGCTATGTGCCTTTAAGAGAGATACCTCTCCCAAGGCTCAGCCAATGTAATGTTAATTTTGTATTATGATTATCATGTGTATGTTCTACTGGCTAAATAAAAAGTTTCAATTCAATTCAAATATCGATGTTCAATATTTACTTACCCAACTCCGCAATCATTCATAATTTCCCAATCAATCATTCTTATTTCCCAATCGTTTTTTTTCTACCAATCATCCCCCACTCCCCAATCGTTTTAACTTCCCAGTCAATCCCCACTTCCCCATAATTGTTAAGTCCTCAATCATCTTTACTTCCCAATCATTATTATTCGCCAATTATTCCCCACTCCCTAATCAAGTTCCACTCCCCAATCATGACCCACTCCCCAATCATGCCCCACTCCCCAATCAAGCCCCAATATTTCTAAACTCCCCAAACATTCCCCACTCCCCTCAGCCGCTCTCTCCCAGTTTTGTTGATAAGTTCGTCAGAATCCAGTTTCTGACAATTCGAAGTACATAGATTCTCTTCGGTACATACAAAAGTTGATTTTTTTGTCCGATGAGCTTGTCGACCGTATGGAAACAAGTTTCCTACAATTCGCAGGTTCAGCCGAGCCAACATTTTTTTCGGCCAACATTCGCACGAAAGCTTCCAAATTTTTTGTTGGAGGCGTTCGGTGACAAAATTCGTGAATGTGTGACAGGGGCTTAACTCGAAACGGGGTAGAGCAAATCGGCTGTAAGTGTTCACACCTATTCCCCGTCTGACTCTCCCTAAATGGTAGAAATATTAGTTTGATAACTCAAGTATTTTTTTTTCCCGAATAGGTTAGTGATCAAGATTTTTAGCCAAATCACATGGAATAGACTCCATCGCGTGGGCGTGTATTTTATTCTCGGCTTCAATGATTCCCAGAACATTCGCTGATGAAATATGAATGTGGCTTGGGGTTCAGTTTCCAAGGGGACAAGTGAGTTCTTTTATTATTTATAACCAGTGAAAGTGGTGGCTCCGCTAATGCCGTGGCCGCTGCACTGTACAAAATCGAGGGCTAAAAAGGGTATGATAAAGGCATATACAGTCGTTGGGTATATTGATGGTGGTATACTGTTCTATCCAATATGTTAGATGGTTTAGTATCACTAATACGCCTTTAAATGGCTATATTATGGTGGACACTTTAATTACTCTTTTCATACTCATAATTTTTGAGAGAGTAGCATATTAATGAGCGTACTACAAGGATATTATAATAATAGTTCACATATTTGTTTATTGGGAATTTATTAGTCTAAACCTGAATAAAACTAATCTTCTGTTTTCTCTCTCTTTCCAGGTGAGGCCTTGATATGATAACGGAAAGGCTGATTATTACAGTGTGCTAACGAAAACAGTCAAACTTCACTGCAAACAAGGTAATATTGTTACTGGTTTATTGCGGGCAGTACACCTGTGGTAGTGTGAACAATATATGAAGGAAACAAATACTGTACATACATTAACCCTCTGAGGATCGATGACTAATTTTGTTTTTTATGAGTTCTGGCTATTATTAAACTATTTTATTCAGATCATAAAAGGTATATGGAAGTCAGAAGGTTGATTGAAATAGTCTTTACCCTGTCAATACCCACAGATACTTCCCAAGCTGTGTAAACTCTTTTAATAATAGCCAAAATGAACTCCTAAAACGCATCAGATCCTCAAAGGGTTAATACAAATGTTTACGCTGGTGATGGGCTGGTCTATCAGAGTAAGAACTGAGCGATCTCTGCCATACACATAGCTTACTCTGACTGTTCCTTTTACTTATATATCTTCTAGATCTCGAGTGACGGCGTCTCTTCCGTGGATTGACCTCCCAATCTACCAAGATTGGAAGCCAAAGTGTCACATTTTTTCCCTTGCCCCTCAACTTTCTCTTCATAATTGCTGAGGGGCACAGGGCCCTGGGTGGGGCTTTGGTTTCCCGGGCGTTACCGCACCCTCCTCAGCTCCCCGCCATGGAGTGGCTTCGGTCACCCAGGCTTTATTGTGGTCGGCAGGGAAGGTTCTGTGGGGGTTCTCGGTTATGGCCTTGGCCGTGCTCAGGGCCGTTCGGCCAGGCAGCTTGGGGAACAACAACAACAACAACAACAACAACAACAACAACAACAAGTGTGTGTGTGTGTGTGTGTGTGTGTGTGTGTGTGTGTGTGTGTGTGTGTGTGTGTGTGTGTGTGTGTGTGTGGGTGTGTGTGTGTGGGTGTGTGTGTGTGTGTGTGTGTGTGTGTGTGTGTGTGTGTGTGTGTGTGTGTCAGGGTTTGTTCAGAATGGCAAACAACAGACCCAACACACATCCCCGCCCATTCATCAAACGCCCCTACTGCTTTGTTTACCTTACGGGGCGCTGCTGTTCCGGAAACTTACGGATATGTCATTATTTGTTGCACCTGCCCAAGTACACCCAAAATCAATAGGTCGACATAAACAGTGATGATGATGAGTGATAGCTCGCCAGTTACCATCACTACTTTGATAGTTCTTACCATCACTACAATCACTCTCTTCCATAACGACCACTACAACCACCTACCACCTCACTTCTTTTACCATGACTACAATCACTCACTTCCATAACGACCACCACAACCACCTACCACCTCACTTCTTTTACCATGACTACAATCACTCACTTCCATAACGACCACCACAACCACCTACCACCTCACTTCTTTCACCATCACTACAATCACTCACTTCCATAACGACCACCACAACCACCTACCACCTCACTTCTTTCACCATCACTACAATCACTCACTTCCATAACGACCACCACAACCACCTACCACCTCACTTCTTTCACCATCACTACAATCACTCACTTCCATAACGACCACCACAACCACCTACCACCTCACTTCTTTCACCATCACTACAATCACTTATCTCCACAAGGACTACCATAATTACCTACCACATTAAATGCAAATAATTCCCCTCCACAACAAACGCGACAATCTCCCACACTATCACTCACCACGCCACTTCCTCCACGACGTTCACCACAATCTACCACATTCTACCATGATCATCACAACAAGAACAACAACCACCCACCAAATTCGCTCACCACATCACTTCCTTAGTTCCTCCACGACACTCACCACAATCCACCAGCGATCGTCACCACAAAAACAAGAATCACCCACCACAATTCACCACATTCTAACAGCGATCATCGCCACAAATACAACTCCCTCAACGACAAACGTAATGAAGCCATACAACTCTTAAATTCTGATCTAAATACTATTTCCAATTGGGGCAGAGAAAACCTTGTTAACTTTAATGCTTCCAAAACCCAATTTCTCCATCTATCTACCCGTCAGGATCTCCCAGCGGACTATCCCTTATTCTTCAACAATACAAAAACCAACCCTTCATCTTCTCTCAATATTCTTGGTGTCTCTTTTTCTTCTGCTCTCATTTGGAAGGATCATATTACCAGTCTTGCTAAGGCAGCCTCCCAGAAGCTGGGTGTGCTCAACCGCCTTAGGGGGTTCTTTTCCCCTGCACAGCTTCTTGCTCTGTACAGGGGCATAGTGCGCCCTTGTATTGAGTATTGTTCACATGTGTGGGGAGGTTCCTCTCACACTGCTCTCCTAGACAAGGTTGAAAGGAAGGCCTTTCGTATCATTAACTCCCGTCCACTCACCAACTCTCTGCAATCTCTCTCTCTCCGCCGCAATGTTGCATCTCTCTCGCTATTCTATCGCTACTATAATAATCAGTGTTCCTCAGAGCTATCCCAGTGCATACCACCTCCTTTACGTAGGGCACGTGGTACCCGTCTTGCAACTCAATCCCACCCCTACTCTGTGCAACTCTCCAACCCAAGAGTGAAACGTTACTCTCAAACTTTCTTCTACTCAACAGCTGAGCTCTGGAACTCTCTCCCAGAATCAGTTTTTCCCACTTCCTATGACTTAAATTGCTTCAAACTCTGTGTGTCCAGGCATTTTGGCTCGAATGTCCCTTGATTTTGGCCCTGTCACTCTTTCAACTATGGGGGAGGCACTCGCTATAGGCAGTTATGCCTTTTGCCTCCCTCCATCACATAGGAAAAAAAAAAAAAAAAAAAAAAAAAAAAACACCCACCACAATCACCCATCCCACCACTTCCTCCTCCGATATTCACCACATTCTAACCAGTATCATCACCACAAAAACAACAACCACCGACCACAATCATCCACCCCACCATTTCCTCCACCACATTCACCACAATCCACCAAGATTATCACCACAAAAACAACAACCACCACAATCGCTCACCACACCACTTCCTCCACGACATTCACCATAATCCACCAAGATCATCACCACAAAAACAACAACCATCCACCACACCACTTCCTCCTCCGACATTCACCACAATCCACCACATTGTAACCACGACCATCACCATTATCGGATTCTCCCCTGACGTTCGTTTTTCAATTATTCCAAATATCAAGGTTACCTGGTGGCTCATGGGTACATTTATTTTAAGGGGAGTTTTTTTAGTTTGTTCCCTATGACCTCCATCAAGCTTAAGATTACACCCTTAAGACCCCCTTTTTAGATAAATTTGTACATTTTTGCGGTAGAAACATTTCCCGGCCGAAGGCCGGTTCCTCTTAAATTACAGGCTCGCTATCGCTCGCCAGGAAATAATCGACACCTAATTGGCATAAATGGTCTTAAAATTGACAGAAATGGGGCGAAAGTTCTTAAAATCGCCAAAAAACTAATGGGGGCTAACTTCTAAGAATATCAAAAGCAATGGGACTAAACATGAGGGAGAAAGGGGTCCACAAAAACATCCCTCAAGTGGGATTCTCCCCATAAAATGTTGTTGTTGCTGTTCCTCAGGCTGTCTGGCCGAGCAGCCCCAAGGTCCCGAGCAAGGCCAAGGCCATAACCGAGCGTTCCCACAGAACCCTCCCTGCTTACCACTAATAATGCCCAGGTGACCGAAGCCACCCAAAGGCGGGGAGCTGAGGAGGGTGCGGAAACGCCCGGGAAACAAAAGCCCCACCCAAGGCCCTGTGCCCCTCAGCAATTATGAAGGGAAAGTTGAAGGACAAAGGAAAAATGTGACGCTTTGGCTCCCAATCTGCCAGGGTTGGCAGTACGGAGGTCAATCCACGGAAAAGACGCCGTCACTTGAGATCTAGAAAATATATAAGTAAAAGGAACAGTCAGAGTAAGCTATGGGTATGGCAGAGAACGCTCAACTCTCATTCTGATAGGTGGTGGTTCTTGGTAAGGGGAAAAACATAAAACAAAAAAATGCCAACCTGAATATAATTATCTTGCAGAATTCACTGGCACTGACATACTTATTAACAATGCTTTAAAGAAATTTGTGGATTGGGTGGCGTATCCTGTACATCAGAGAATACACGATATGTGACGTCACAGGGGTCGTGTCTATCAGGAGGACGGTGGCACACAGGTATTAAGGGGGGTCACCGGCTTTGTTTTGTCTTTCTCTCCTTTTCTCTCTTTCCCTGGCTTGTATCCATTCGGCCCCATTCAGCCAACTGTTTTAAGACGTTTATCCCTATCCAGGTGTCGATTTCTTCATGGCGAGCGATAGCGAGCCAGCAATGTATGGAGAAATCCGGCTTCGCCGGAGAAATTTTTCTTTCGAAAAATGTACAAATTTAGCTTCCTGTCAAAACAAAAATATATATATGCTGTCTCGCTACCGCTCGCCAGGAAAATATTGACACCTGGATGGGGTAAACGTCTTCAAACTGTAGGATGAATGGGGCCGAATTGATACAAGCCGAAGAGAGAGGGGGAGAGAGAGAAAAAACAAAAGCGAGGTGGGCTCCCTTAAAAGAAACACAAATTCACATATATAATAAGGAATTGATTTGACAGTGGCATATAACTAGGATGTCAATAACGAATTGTTCTTCATGTTTTGCAAATTAGTAATCTATAAATATCGCTTTATTAGTACTCTTTATCGGAATCAGATACCCAACGTAATATCCAATGGCCAGCATTCTATTTTGACAAGCGTGGTTTGAAAACTGCATTATTCTTACTTATCAATAAATTTCCCACAGTTCATCTAATAAAGTTATTACCATATTGAATTACACTTATGAACATTAAATGTAATGCACATACTGATTAAATAATGATAAACACATTGATGTTGATAGAATAAAGCAAGAAGTTCGTGAATTAGCAATGTATTCGTGCAAGCCTGCCAGTGGTGTGATAACAATGCCGAGTAAGCTGCACTATTCTGATTTTATCTTCTAACTCTCTTCAATTTATCCAGAAAGACATTTTTTATTTCGAAATATACTTGTCACAATAAAATATAATGCATAGAACTTGATCAACATTTTAGTCCTACAATTTACGTATGAAACATTTGGTGGGAGTCTCGGATTCTTGTAAACAAAGCACTTGTGATGCTTGTGTTTCTCTAATTAATCTTTAAACTTCCCTCAGTTGATCTTACATTGGCGATTTTGGTTATTCTGAATTACAATAGTGACAACTAAATGTAATGCATGGAATAACTAAATAGTAATTTACATACGTTATAGAAATAAATGCATGAACAGCTCGAGTTACCTACGTATTTTCAGTAAACGCGCTCCATTAATAGGCAGCATTCCTCATATTAATCTCTCTATTGATGTGTGTCAGGGAGTTCATTGCTTAGTTTGAAGTCTAGGAAGGCGGTTTTGTTAGCCTAGGGGACAAACTGAATTACATTGCTCGAAAATGGTAAAAACAAGCAGCAGCCTCAATAGTATTAAACGTATCTTAATAACCCACAAGAGGTCGGATCAGAGAGTGTTAAATAAATCGTTAACATAGAAGGTAATCTGTAGGTGGAGAGAGGGTTGTCAATCAGGACTATCTTAATTTGGCTTTACACTAGCACTTGTTCCGGCAATAATTTATCAGCATTTTTTTTGCTCCAGCAACCTTTTATTGGCAATATTGTATTGCCAATCTTTTATTGGCATTATTTTACCGGCAATCTTTAAGCAACAATATGTTATCAGCAATCTTTTACCGGCAATATTTGACCGGCAATCTTTTATTGGCAATCTTTTACCGGCAATCTTTTTATCGACAGCTTGTTCTCATTTGTACAGTTGCCTGCACAATCAGGTGGTACGCTGACAAACTAGAGAAAGCATTTGGTTCAAGGGATTTTGCGAAGCAAAATCGTAATATACTGTACAGTATAGTTATTACTATATTATATACTGTACAGTATAGTTATTACTACATATTATTGCAGGCGATTGTACAGTCTGAACAATATTTACCCTTTGAAGATTATGACGCATTTTGACAGTATATTCTGGCTATCATTAGACGAGCTAATACAGTTTAGGAAGGATCTGTGGGAATTATCCTACAAAGGTAAAGACGATCTCAATTAACCCTCTGTCTTCCATAATAGTCTTCCTAATCAGAATAACATCGTCTAATATGCGAGCAAAGTCCTCAATAACAGTAACAGAAAATATAAGCCATAAGACGTCGGTCCAGACAGTGTTACGGTGAGTTTTGTGACCTTCGAATGATGTAATCGATAATCACAGTTAAATGGTGTTCGTTGAAATTCAGTAGAACGCTTTCCATAAGAAGCAAGCAAAATCTTCATCTGGTCTGACGTCATTAATTATGTATTAACTGATAGGAACAAATATTATACGAAAAACAAAAATGGATACCGATCTGTCATTAAAGAGCAACACATTTTCACAACCAGTATTTTAGATTATCTTAACATTGCAAGACGCAATTGGCCCCATATCGATTCAACAATACAGCAAAAAATCACAAGCAACACTACTCTTACAGAACTACGCATAACACTCAAGGAACCATCCATTCCCCCCTCGAGAACTTAGGGGTGGTGTGACTTTTTTTTTTTTTTTTTTTTTTTTTTTTTTTTTTTAGTTGTATCCATTCGGCCCCATTCAGTCTACTATTTTAGACATTTATCCCCATCCAGGTGTCGATTTTGTCATGACGAGCGATAGCGAGCCAGCATTTTATGAAGAAATCCGGCTTCGCCGGAGAATTTTTTCTATAGAAAATTTACAATTTAACCAACTGTCTAACTCATTATCGAAAATATGGTGGTTCGCTATCGATCGGCAGGTATAAATCGACACCTGGATGGGGATAGACGTCTTAAAACAGTAGGCTGAATGGGGCCAAATGGATACAACCCAGAGAGAGACAAAAAGCAGGTCACCCCTCTTAACATAAAGCTTGTCACACTGCCCTCGTCTTCAGTAAACAGGAAAGTCCTCTAACCCAGCGCTTCCCCTATTAAAACAAAACGTACAGTTGCCCACATATGTTTTGTTCCTCGTCTTGATCTTATGTATGACAGCAATCTAGCTAGTATGAATGAGTATGCGAGCGTAGTTTCTTATAATTATCAGTTGACTAGTCAGACGAGTTAACCACTGCAGAAGAAACAACTACACTCGTAGATCAACCATGCGCACTATATATCCATGTTTAACCATGCGCACTATATATCCATGTTTAACCATGCGCATTATATATATCCATGTTTAACCATGCGCATTATATATCCATGTTCAACCATGCGCATTATATATCCATGTTTAACCATGCGCATTATATATCCATGTTTAACCATGCGCATTATATATCCATGTTCAACCATGCGCATTATATATCCATGTTTAACCATGCGCATTATATATCCATGTTCAACCATGCGCATTATATATCCATGTTTAACCATGCGCATTATATATCCATGTTTAACCATGCGCATTATATATCAATGTTTAACCATGCGCATTATATATCCATGTTTAACCATGCGCATTATATATCAATGTTTTAAGAGGAGATGGGCGTATTGATTTCATAATTTAATTATTTTTGTATAATGTTCTTAGTTTCCTCCCTACAGACCTCCACCAAGCTTAAAAAAACATCCATTAGACCCCCTTCTAGTTTAATTTGTACATTTTTCGGTAGAATAATGTCCCAGCCCAAAGCCGGTTCTTTCAAAATTACAGGCACACTATCGTTCGCCAGGATATAAATCGACACCTAAATAGTACGAAAGGTCTTATTATTGAAAAAAAAATGGGGCGAAAGGCCTTAAAATCGACAAACTAATGAGCCGAACGTCATCAAATCTGAAAACTAATGGGGCTAAACACGGGGAAGAAGGGGGACCAAAAAACGGCCTATCTTCCCTTAAGATCACAGAGAAAAACAGAACTTATGTGGGCAACATATGCAAGTCCTTACAACCTTTTTTCAAAATGCAACATACGCAGTCTTTTCCCCCTACTAATGGCACGATACATCTAACACAGCGCTCCCTTCCTAAAATACACGGTTGAAAGATTCACACTGTGCCCCTGCCCTTTTCAAATTACAGCACAAACTTTACACATAACCATTTCCCTATTCAGAAAGCGCAGCACAACGCTTTTCACAAACTCGTCCCACTCTAAATAACTCAACAAAAACCTTCCAAGTCTACAACATGGGACAATGCAAGCCTTAACACCCACACCCACACACACACACACACATAAGCACCCACACATTCAACCACAAACTCACATAGGCCCCACACTAAACCCTTCCCCGAACAAAAACGCAGCAAAAACCCTGCAACACGGTCCTAATGCAACTCAAGGCACGATATAACGCAACACACACACACACACACACACAAAGAATCACAAACACACACATACACACAGCCCCACACTAAGCCCTTCCATGCAAAAAAAAACCCACTGCCAAACCTCTCCAACACGGCTCTCATCCCACCCAAAGCACGATACACCGCCTCAGATATCGGTCCCGTCCCCCCCTCATTTCAACCACGATTCTGCAGGCGGACCATCATCTCCCATTTTGACAACGATCAACCATGGGACACTCACCGACGGACAAAATCATGTGGAGGATGTTCTCAGTGAGGTGGGAGGGGGTAAGGAGGGGGTCGGGCGTGTTTCCGAGGGGGGCATTACCGGCACATAACCCTCCATGTAGGTGGGGTGTTGCATACGAAGCGAACATCAGCGAAAGGAAGGTTGGGAGGGAGGGAGAGAGGGAGGGAGGGAGGGAGAGAGGAGAAGGAGCTAGGTAAGGAGAAGTAGGTGTGTTCCTTCAGGTATATTATTGGGAAATAATCCGTGATCTCAGTATTGTATTGTACATCATTTAGGGTGGGATTACTCTCTCTCTCTCTCTCTCTCTCTCTATATATATATATATATATATATATATATATATATATATATATATATATATATATATATATATATATACTATATGCATGTAGAGCTCTTCGTGCTATAGATGCCACAATTATGATATAGTGAGGGTTAAAAAATGATTTTTAAATATTTATGAACTTGATTAAGGAACATTAAAGGATTTTGAGGGAGTTGTAGATGGCATGACGTTGGTTGAAATATAAGACGAAAAGGGATATATAGGATAAGAAATGGTGTAGGAAATACATTAGACATTATTACTATGTATGAGCATATATTTGATAGTTCCACGCCAAACGTCGGTTTTTTTTCTGAGGTGACCTGATCGTTTTTTCTGTTCCACAAACATCCTGGCTACACTGACATGTCAAGAAAACACCCCCTATATCGTCACCAATTCATAGCTTAGAAGATGCCCGACCATATTCGAAGATGCTGTGAAAGATCATATTTGAGCTCTCTCCAAATAAAGTGACGTGTATAAGTAAGATGTCGACATTTAGTGAGACACATATGAAGCACCCAACATCGCGAAGCTTCAATCAATAATCTCGAGGCCTCACAATATTTACAGGCTACTGAACAGCGTACAGTCCCGAGGTTGATACATGGACAAAAAAACAAAATCAATACAATAGTGTGCCGGTCGAACGCTGGTTCCTACTAAATTACAGCTTCACTATCACTCGCCAGGAATAAAAAATAAAATAAAAATACAAAAATACAAAATAAAATAAAGCCCCTTAAAGAAAACTGGAGGAAAATATGAAAGAGAAGGCTGAACAGAAAACGGGAAGAAAGGCCGACTTAAAAGAATAACAAGAGGCCGGGCTGCTTGTTCTCCCTCTCCTGCCTGCATTATGCTTGACTCAAAGCAACTCGTAAGCCTCAAGCAAGTTCCTCCACCCAAGTGCCATAGTTCGCCGAGTTTGCTTGCTCGCTAAAAAGAAAACAAAAAATCTGTCTTGTTAGCGCCCTGACGTAAGGGGATAGTGGCTATTTTTTTGGTCTTTTAATTTATATATTCACGTATGTTTTAGTTTCCTCGCTAGACCTCCATCAAACTTAAAAAAACACCCCCCAAGATAAAATGGTAACATTTTCGGTAGAAAAATGTCCCGGCTGAAGGCCGGGTCCTCTTAAAATTACAGGCTCGCTATCGCTCGCCAGATTAAAATCGACACCTAAATGGCACGAAAGGTCTTAAAATTGACAACGAAATTGGGTGAACGGTTATATAATCGTCAAACTAATGGGCCGAACGTTATGAAATCTCAAAACTAATGGGGCTAAACACTAGGAAGAAGGGGGTCCAGAAAACGACCCATCTCCCCGTAAGTGCCTCTAAGCTAAGCTGCCTGGGACGGAAGGTGCGCTGATGAGAAGGTCTAAAAGTTTGGCTGATATACATATTATATATACCGTATGTCCAGTATGTGGTAATTTTATGCATGAGATGATAATACAAATATTATGCATGGCGTAAATTACACGAAAGAGTTTATATTGCTAACATATACGGGATGAATAATAGTTAAATGTTGTCCAATTGTCCAATGCCTCATGGGCATATGATTAGGAGTTGGTGGAACTCCTGTTTCATTTGCCTGGCTTCCTCCACTGATTCTATTTGTGCCTCACCTACACAGAGTAATCCAGCTTACTCTCGGAAACACTTCCTCCTCTTATTAATTTTACTATATTTAACAAGCACACCACATTTATTTCCAACACACTTAGATTACCCCTAATGTACCTTGATTTGGGTTCTCTATCACTCTTTCAACCTTGGACGGGGGGAGGGGAGACACTTGTTACAGGCAGCTTTGTTTTTTGTCTCTTCATGCACATAAGAAAACAAAAAATATAAGGTATGTATTTTCGCAGGCATTTTTGCTTCGTGGTATGCAATGATAATGTGTGAGCCTTGCAACGGCCTCTTTCGAAATTTTCGGTGTGAGCGTCCTGGGTTCGAATCCCCGGACTGCCACATGTGTTTGTTAATTTCATTAATCGAGTTTAGGAGTAAAGTTGGTTAGTGGAGAGAACATAATAAATATATTGTTGTTATTAAACTCAACAATAAAGCTAAATCATAAATACAAAATATTAACCTATGGGCCGTCATAAACACAAACAGATTGAAGAAGCTTTTGTTTACCTGCCTTTCATGTATGTCTTCACAGTGAGAAGATTTGGCGCCACACGGAAGGAGACAATCACGCTTTGTTTTATCTCATTATCCGGTACAGTGAAAAGGAAAACGTGGAGAGGAACTGCACACATTTACTCGTTCTCGTCTCTGTTATGACACAAAGCAGGAAACGGCATAATAAAAGCTTCTGAGAAACCCTCCTTCCCGGCTAACAATCTCCACTCAACGCTTTGCAGAGAGAGATATAATTAACTAAGGGGAGACGGGCCGTTATTCTGGTCCCCTTCTTTCATCATGCTTATCCCCATTAGTTCTGAGATTTTAAGACGTTTGCCCAATAAGTTTGTCGATTTTAAGCCCTTTCGCCTCATTTCTTTGTCAATATTAAGACCTTTCGTGCTCTTTCGGTGTCGATTTTGTTCCTGGCGAGCGATAGCAAGCCTGTAATTGTGGAGAAACCGGCCTTCGGCCGAGACATGTTTCTACTGAAAAATTTACAAATTAATCTAGTAGGGGGCTTAATGGATGTTTTTCTTAAGTTTGATGGAGGTCTAGGGAGGAAACAAACAAATAAATAAATGAATATATAAATAAATCGACCCCAAACAATAACCACTGTCCCCTTAACTAGAACAAACAAAGGGGCGTTCAGAAGGGGAAAGAGGAACCTTGAAATTGAGCAAGCAATGGGTGTTCACTGAAAGAGAAAGCCTCCTTGAACTAGGGAAGGCAAAGACGCTATATCAAAGAACAGAATATACCGTGCAGCAGAATAGGGTTCCAACAACTTCCTCTACAACTTCTATCTACAACACCCCTTCTCTGCTTTTTACACTTTCCCTGCCGTATGGTCCTAGTGTTCAGTCTGATGGCGTAATGGGAATCCAAATGTAAGAGTGTGATCAAAAGGGGCGCTTATTGAAGAGAAAGATGTATGCAACTAATTCCGTATTAACCTATCAACCTGTGTTGCTAAATGCCAAAGTATGTTGCAGGGTAAGGGCAATAAACCAACCTTAGAGTATCCCTACGTCGCATAAGTAAAATTTTGGAGTAGAGAGATATCCACCAAGAAAATAGACAGTACAAAGGAGTACAAAGGAAATCAAGCAACAACAGATCTAGTGACCCTTCTAGGCTGCTTGTCCTCCAAAACACTGAGGATCAAGTGTCCAAACAGTGGTTTAGAGTGGGTAAGGGAACATTGGAAAGGGAACTACTGCCCTGCCACTAACGTGGCAGGACTAGGAAGTTAGTAGGGGACATATGGGTTAGTAACTGAGGGGAGGATAAAGTTATTCATTTACAAACGCAGTCAGTCGCGGGTTTGATGAGAGATATTTGTCTAGGCGGAGTTTAAATGAATCAACGGTGATGCAGTCTATAACATTTCGGGGAAGCCCATTCCACAAGTTGACAACTCGATTGAAGAAGAAATTCTTAGATTCGTGCGAGTTAAAAGATTTACCAATAATTTTGCAACCGTTTCCCCGTGTGTAATTAGATTGGTCGATAGTGAAGTACTTACTACAGTTCATATTGTCGATGCCTTTGATGATTTTGAACACTTGAATTAAGTCGCCTCTTAATCTGCGCTGGGTTAAAGGAAATAGATTTAATTCTCTAAGACGCTCTTCGTATGGTTTGTTCTTTAGGCTAGGTATCATTTTGGTAACTCTACGTTGAACTCGTTCTAGCTTGTTTATATCTTTTTGGTAGTAAGGGCACCAGGATTGAACGCAGTATTCCAGAAGAGGGCGGACTAAGGAATTGTAAAGGGTTAGGATAACTTCTTTGGATTTATGCTCAAATGACCTGCCTATAAAGCCAATTATTTTGTTTGCCTTCTTAACAACTTCTGAACATTGTTGACTCGGTTTTAGGTTACTCGATATTGTTACTCCCAGATCAGTTTCTCTGTTTACATTCTTAAGCTGAGTGCCATTCATCGAATAGTTTGCTTTCTCATTTAGGTATCCGACATGTAGTACTTTACATTTATCCGCATTGAAACTCATTTGCCAAATTTGGTACAGTAATGTTCGGGTGAGGAAGTAAATGAGGATTGCTGTTACGAGATGGAACCATTCACAACATGCGCTATTAAGGGGAGGTATTTAGTGTTTTCCCTACTTTTTTATCAAACTTAAAATTACACCCCCTAGACCCCCTTTCAAGATAAATTTGTAAATTTTTCGGTAGAAAAATGTCCCGGCCGGAGGCCGGTTGCTCTTAAATTACAGGTTCGCTATCGCTCGCCAGGAAAAAATTGACACCTTAACGGCACGAAAGGTCTTAAAATTGACAGAAATGGGGCAAAATATCTTAAAATATCCAAACTACTAGGGCGAAGGTCTTAAAATCTCAAAAGCAATGGGGCTAAACATGAGGGAGAAAGGGGTCCAGAAAAAAATCCCTCAAATGGATATCTCCCCTTAAGGGGAGGTATTTACTTTGTTCCCTAGACCTCCATCAAGCTTAAAATGATACCCCCTTGAGTCCCTTTCAAGATAAATGTGTACATTTTTCGGTAGAAAATGTCCCGGCCATAGGCCGGTTCCTCTTAAATTACAGGCTCGCTATCGCTCGCCAGGATAAAATCGACACCTGAATGGCACGAAAGGTCTTAATATGGGGTGAAAGTTCTTAAAATCGCTAAATTAATGGGGTGAACGTTTTTTTAATATCAAAAGCAATGGGGCTAAACATGAGGGAGAAAGGAGTCAACAAAAAAATCCCTCAAGTGGAGATCTCCCCTTAAACGATGATTAATTGTAGAAACTGAGTTAAAGTAGAATAAGCAAAACATTAAAACAAATGTACAGTATGTTAGAGAACATCAACAGGGGGATATGGGTCGTTTTCTAGATCCTCTTCTCCCTCATGTTTAGCCCCATTAGATTTCAGATTTTTTGATGTTTGCTCCATTAGTTTGTCGATTTTAAGACCTTCGGCCCCATTTTCTTGTCAATTATTTAGACCTTTCGTGCTATTTAGGTGTCGATTTTTTCCCAGCGAACGATAGAGAGCCTGTAATTTTGGAAGAACACTTTCCCCTTAAAGTAGAATACGCAGAAAAGTTAAAATAAATGTACAGTATGTTAAAGAACACCAATATGGACTTCACTACAGAGTGGCGAACACGACTGACGCAAACGTTGCCACATGCAGAGAGCAAACATAACAGAGTGGCGAACACGACTGACGCAAACGTTGCCACATGCAGAGAGCAAACATAACAGAGAAGTCCATCAAGCAAAGGAACACTCACAACACCCGTAAAGAGGATTTCATAACTTGTAACAGCTGAAAATATTGCCTAGTGTAGCGGCTTAGTGGCAGAATTTGTGCCTTTCGTGATAAAAGTAAAATATTTGGCACACGCAATCAAATAGTCAATATAATATAAATTAGATATTGGGACATCATATGTTTACTCTACATTGACTTTGGCAGCACCCTTTCAATTACCCCTCTTCTGGAATACTGCGTTCAATCCTGGTGCCCTTATTACCAAAAAGATATAAACAAGCTAGAACGAGTTCAACGTAGAGTTACCAAAATGATACCTAGCCTAAAGAACAAACCATACGAAGAGCGTCTTAGAGAATTAAATCTATTTCCTTTAACCCAGCGCAGATTAAGAGGCGACTTAATTCAAGTGTTCAAAATCATCAAAGGCATCGACAATATGAACTGTAGTAAGTACTTCACTATCGACCAATCTAATTACACGCGGGGAAACGGTTGCAAAATTATTGGTAAATCTTTTAACTCGCACGAATCTAAGAATTTCTTCTTCAATCGAGTTGTCAACTTGTGGAATGGGCTTCCCCGAGACGTTATAGACTGCAGCACCGTTGATTCATTTAAATTCCGCCTAGACAAATATCTCGCATCAAACCCGCGACTGACTGCGTTTGTAAATGAATAACTTTATCCTCCCCTCAGTTACTAACCCATATGTCCCCTACTAACTTCCTAGTCCTGCCACGTTAGTGGCAGGGCAGTAGTTCCCTTTCCAATGTTCCCTTACCCCCTCTAAACCACTGTTTGGACACTTGATCCTCAGTGTTTTGGAGGACAAGCAACCTAGAAGGGTCACTAGACCTGTTGTTGCTTGATTTCCTTTGTACTCCTTTGTACTTTCTATTTGAGAGAGAGAGAGAGAGAGAGAGAGAGAGAGAGAGAGAGAGAGAGAGAGAGAGAGAGAGAGAGATATTCCACAAACAACAAGGCCTGGTAAGCTGCTGAGGACCCCAGAGCCTTCCCTTCCCTTCCCTTCCCTTTCCCTCCCTCTACACACACACACACACACACACACACACACACACACACACACACACACACACACACACACACACACACACACACACACACACACACACACTACCCAAACAAACCAGCAGGCCCGGTGGTGGGAGAACTACACACACACACATAATGAAAAACAAGGTCACCGCTCTTCATACACACACACACACACACATAATGAAAAACAAGGTCACCGCTCTTCATACACACACACACACATAATGAAAAACAAGGTCACCGCTCTTCATACACACACACACACACACACACACAATGAAAAACAAGGTCACCACTCTTCATACACACACACACACACACACACACATAATAAAAAACAAGGTCACCGCTCTTCATACACACACACACATACACGCACACATAATGAAAAACAAGGTCACTGCTCTTCATACACACACACACACATAATGAAAAACAAGGTCACCGCTCTTCATACACACACACACACACATAATGAAAAACAAGGTCACCGCTCTTCATACACACACACACACACACACACACACACACACACACACACACACACACACACACACACATAATGAAAAACAAGGTCACCGCTCTTCATACACACACACATAATAAAAAACAAGGTCACCGCTCTTCATACACACACACACATACACACATACACGCACACATAATGAAAAACAAGGTCACCGCTCTTCATACACACACACACACATAATGAAAAACAAGGTCACCGCTCTTCATACACACACACACACACACACACACACACACACACATAATGAAAAACAAGGTCACCGCTCTTCATACACACACACACACACACACATAATAAAAAACAAGGTCACCGCTCTTCATACACACACACACATACACGCACACATAATGAAAAACAAGGTCACCGCTCTTCATACACACACACACACACACATAATGAAAAACAAGGTCACCGCTCTTCATACACACACACACATACACGCACACATAATGAAAAACAAGGTCACCGCTCTTCATACACACACACACACACATAATGAAAAACAAGGTCACTGCTCTTCATACACACACACACATACACACACACATAATGAAAAACAAGGTCACCACTCTTCATACACACACACACACACATAATGAAAACAAGGTCACCGCTCTTCATACACACACACACACACACACACACATAATGAAAAACAAGGTCACCGCTCGTCATACACACACACACACACATAATAAAAAACAAGGTCACCGCTCTTCATACACACACACACATACACGCACACATAATGAAAAACAGGGTCACCGCTCTTCATACACACACACACATACACGCACACATAATGAAAAACAAGGTCACCACTCTTCATACACACACACACCACACACATAATAAAAAACAAGGTCACCGCTCTTCATACACACACACACATACACGCTCACATAATGAAAAACAAGGTCACCACTCTTCATACACACACACACATAATGAAAAACAAGGTCACCGCTCTTCATACACACACACACACACACACATAATGAAAAACAAGGTAACCACTCTTCACACACACACACACACACATAATGAAAAACAAGGTAACCACTCTTCACACTCACACACATAATGAAAAACAAGGTAACCACTCTTCACACACACACACACACACACACACATAATGAAAAACAAGGTAACCACTCTTCACACACATACACACATAATGAAAAACAAGGTAACCACTCTTCACACACATAATGAAAAACAAGGTAACCACTCTTCACACTCACACACATACACACACACATAATGAAAAACAAGGTAACCACTCTTCACACACGCACATAATGAAAAACAAGGTAACCACTCTTCACACTCACACACATACACACACACACATAATGAAAAACAAGGTCACCACTCTTCATACACACACACATAATGAAAAACAAGGTAACCACTCTTCACACACACACACACATAATGAAAACAAAGTAACCACTCTTCACACTCACACACATACACTCACACACATACACACACACACATAATGAAAAACAAGGTCACCGCTCTTCATACACACACACATAATGAAAAACAAGGTAACCACTCTTCACACACACACACACGTTGTGTTTTATATATACCAGATATACATGGAATATATAAACGGAACTCGATGTGCAAAAATCATAGGCAAATATTATTGCTATAGTCTGGGTTTTTTTGGTTGACGTCCCGGGACATTGGTTTGTTTCCATTTTAATTGCTAGGCTATTATAAAGTTTGTATGGCCACATGATGTTATTGCTGTCACACTTTCAACTTTTTGGGAGACACGTGTTACAGGCAGCTTTGCCTTTTGCCTCCTTCATACACATATACAAATTATTTCTACCCAAAGATGAACACATTTATCCTGCAGTGGGGTCTTGTGGTTATTTTTTTAAGCTTGATGGAGGTCTAGGGAGCAAACTAAAAACATGCCTATTCAGTACTTGCGTGATGTATGGTCATGGCCGTGACTTAACCCATTCCCTGCGGGTGACGTTCTAGAACGCATAGGCAATTTACAGCAATTTCCAGGCTCTAAAAGCCTGTAAAAGCCGTACAAATCGAGTGTCAGTGGGCGGGAGCGTGAGGGACCCACCTCCGACCCTCAGAGCAGCCAGCCGCTCACTGAGGGAGACTGTGTCTCGCACGGTGTCTCACAACAGTGTTGCCGAGCGAGCGAGAGCTAATAATTAGCGAGTTTTCCCGAATGTTTATGGCAACGCTGCGGGTGAACCCCGCCACCTACGAAGCTCGATCTGGTCTCATTTTGAAGCTATTTTCGCCTAGTTTTCGGCAGAATGCAGTTCATTTAACGCATGCTTGATTAATCATTCAGGCGTGCCTGAATATGCCCTAAATAGCGCAAATATACCCGCAGCGTAAGTGTTAAGGGGGTAGTGCTTGGTTTTTGGCCTATATATTTTGTTCTTAATTTATTTTGGAGTTGCCTCGTTAGACCTCCATCAAGCTTTCATGTGTTGTGTGCTATGTATGCTTGCCTGTGTATGTTTGTGTGTGTGTGTGCGTGTGTGTTTGTGTGTGTGTTTGTGCGTGTGTATGTGTGCGTGTTTGTGTGCGTGTGTATGGTTTTATGGTAAGTGAGTCTGTTGTGCGTGTGGTTGAATAAGTGAGAGCTTGTTCGACTATGCGTGTGTAGGCGGGTTGAACAAGATGCAGAAAGCCGAATTGTCTTCCGCTGTATATGTATCAATTTTCAAAGTATATTATGTCCTATTTCCGAGTCTGAAAGTTGCATAGGAAAATATAAGCAGAATGGCTAGAATTTACTTTATAGTCTCATATATGAATACATTTATATAACTTTGTATTACGGAATATTCACACAAATGCAAAATACGTAAACACCATACATACTGTAAATATTAAATTGGAAAATATATAACTGGAACTTTGTATTCTGGTATTCCCGGTGCTGTGCCGACTATATTACATTTTTCAATATATTGTTGAATATTAAACTGTTTTGGCAGAAGTTTCGTGCTGGTGAAAATGCAACATTTACCTTTAAACTTTATAATGTTAAAGTCTCAAAGTTAGGACGAGGAGATGATGGTGGTGGTGGTGGTGGTGGTGGTGAGCTACTGATGGAGGTGGTGAAGGTGATGGTGTGGTGGTGGTGGTGGTGATGGTGGTGAGGTGATGATGATGATGGTGGTGGTGGTGAGCTACTGATGGAGGTGGTGAAGGTGATGGTGTGGTGGTGGTGGTGGTGAGGTGATGATGATGGTGGTGGTGGTGGTGGTGAGCTACTGATGGAGGTGGTGAAGGTGATGGTGTGGTGGTGGTGGTGGTGGTGAGGTGATGATGATGATGATGGTGGTGGTGGTGAGCTACTGATGGAGGTGGTGAAGGTGACGGTGTGGTGGTGGTGATGATGATGATGGTGGTGGTGGTGGTGGTGGTGAAGTGATGATGAAGGTCGTGAAGTTCATAATAATGATAGTGGTGGTGGTGAGGTGGTAAAGGTGATGATGGAGTAGGTGAAGGAGGTGATGATGTTGGTGGTGGTGGTGAGGTGATGATGGAGGTGGGGAAGGTGATGATGTGGTGGTGGCGTTGATAATGATGTTGGTGATAGTGGTGATGATGAAGATATGGTGTTAATAGTGATGTTGGTGGTATTGACGGTAGTTTGCAATAATATTTATGATGATGGTGGTGATGATGTGGTCGTGGTGATGATGGTGGTGGCGTTGATGTGATAGTTATTGGTATTATCTCGTTGGTAATGATAATGTTGGTGGTAGTGGTGATGTTGATAATGTGGCTGGTGATGATGGAGGTGGTGAAATTGATATAGTTGGTAATGACATGATGAATTGATGGTGTAGATGTAGAGTGAAATGATCGGTAGTGATGTTTTGGTGATGATTCTTATTATGCTGTTATGGCTGCTGGAGATGTGGGTGGTGTTGATGGTGGTGTTGATAGTGGTGTTGATGGTGGTGTTGACATTGGTGTAGTATATGGTGTGTGATAACGTGGCATGTGGAGTAATAGTGGTGTTGTGATAGTTGTGATGAGTTTGGTTACATCGGTGTTGTCGTTGGTGATGATGTTAGTGATACAATTAGTGGTGAGATAGATGATACTGATGTGTGTGGTGATACTGATGTAGTTTGTGGCCAGGTGGTATGTAATTATGCATCAGTTGGTGACAATTATACTCTTTCTTTTCAACTGACGGTAAATTGCAAAGTCCCCAGCATTATTTTGCAGTAATTTGGTGCTAATTAGATAAACCTTTCTCTTAATATGATGCAGAGACATAAAAGTTTCATATGTTTCCATTAAGTATATCGATAAATTAGCTGCTAAGGGATTCAATTTACCGTCAGCTGTAAAGAAACAGAGTATAGTAAATTATATGTTATTTGTTATGTGATATGTGGGGATGTGGACTGCAATGATGTTTACCTATGTTAGTTATGTACGTGGTGGATATGTGTTTGCTGGTGATGCGACTGGTGGTGAAGACATTGGGTGATGTTATGTTTGTTGGTAACTTAGTGATGATAACGTACTTAATAATATGATGGTGATGAATTGGAGAGGTTTTTAGCTTGCTCCCTACACCTCTATCAAGCTTAAATGCATGCCCCCAAGATCCCCTTTCGAGACAAATGTGCTAATTTTTTGGTAGCAATATGTTCCGGCCGAAGGCTGGTTCCTCCTAAAATACGGGCTCGCTATCGCTCGCCAGGAAAAAAATCGACACCTATTTGGTCTTAAAATTGACAGAAATGTGGTGACAGGTTTTAACATCGTCAAACTAATAGGGCGAACGTCTTAAGTATAAAACAAAAACTAATGGGGCTAAGCATGAGGGATAAGGGGGGCCAGGACATTTTTCTACCGAAAAATTTACAAATCTATTTAGGGGGTGTTTTTCTAAGCTTGATGGAGGTCTAGGGAGTAAACTAAACACATATATTAATAAATTAATTAATACACCAAACAAACAGCCACTGTCCCCTTTAACCCTCTGACTTCCACATACCCCACCCAAGGTGAATAAAATCGTCTAACAAAAGCCAGCAAACAGAAAAGAAATGCGTCAGCTTATCCTTCTAAGGGTTAAGGGGAGATTGGTCGATTTTCTAGCTTCCCGTTCTCCCTCATGTTTAGCCCCATTAGTTTTCAGAGTTTAAGATGTTTGCCCCATTAGTTTGTCGATTTTAAGACCTTCCACTCCATTTCCTTGCCGATATTAAGACCTTTCGTGTTATTTAGGTGTCGATCTTTTTCCTGGCGAACGATAGTGAGCCTGTAATTTCGGGACATTTGTCTGCCGAAACATGTACATATTAATCTAGAAGGGGGATCTAATGGATGTTTCTTTTAAGTTTGATGGAGGTCTAGGGAGGAAACTAGAAATAATAATTAATACATTAAAAATCGACCAAACAGTGAATCATCCCCCCTTTGATGGTGTTGCTGATGGTGATAATAAAGATGGTGATATAAAGCCCTTCACCACGAGGACGAAGTTTCTACCTTCTATTATGGCTGACAACAAACGATTTTATGCAGTGTAAACAGGTCCAATGTTATTCCGAGGGTTTGTTGAGGTAGTATATTTTACCCCTTTGACTCCTGAAAGTAGGTCATAAGACAAAAGAAAATGTTTTAATGGTAACCAGAATAAGACGGAAATTACGTCATCGTGCTGAAGGGGTTAAATATGTAATGACTGACGAACATGGTGAGCATAGAACCGAAACTGATATTCCGAGTTGTGATGATGAAATTGATGTCCGATTCGGTGTTTGCGCAATACTAATTCAACAGTTGGGCTGGTTGGCGGGTTCGCGGCCCTGATACAGCTTACGGCTATTTATTCATGACTGACCAATTTACCGATAATGTTTTGGGGAAGCGCGTTGATGTGGGCGGGTACAAATTTGGTTGGTATTCATGTACAGGCGGTTGTAAAAGTTGGTTCACCTCTCCTGTGTGTCAACGTTTTGATTTACACCAGCGTGTTATCATCTGTAGTATGTACAGTTGCCGACATAACTTCTGTTCCTCTCTGCGATCTTATACATGGAAATATTATGCGCATGATTGAGTTACGAGTGTAGTTTCTTATGTGTTAACTTATCTGATTATTCAAATGATAATTACCAGAAACCACACTCGCAATGCATTCATGCTAATTCAACTTTCATTCTTAAGAACACGACGTGGAACCGAACTTATGTGGGCAACTGCACAGTCGAGAACATAAATCAGTATCTTAAGCAACGAGACAGTGCAGTACTTTATTATAGCCCAAATATGCTTCAGAACTCTGGTTTAGTGATTCAGTGATTCGATATGGTGTACCGGTAACCTTATAATATTATGATCACAGCTGTAAAACCATGGGCAAAAGCGGCATCCTTCTTTCACAACTTCAAATTATATTTACTGAAATTACTGTGATATATAATATGCAAATATTCTAGAACCACAGTTAAGAAACCTTTATATTTGAAGGTTTTGTTTATGTTTGTTAAGGATATTTATTATCTTATAACAAGCATGATAACTAGAGTTATAATTCATGAAGTAGAACACGACTTTTGCCGTGACTATGTTCCATCTCGAAGTCTCATTTGTCGAAGCAATTTCGATAACTATACTTTGTACCAGTCCACGAAAAGAATGACTCCGTTATCATATTAACGAGCAATTAATATGCTGGATTTTCTCAGAGTAACAAAATACGAGTAAAATCATTGTTGTACTTGGAATTGTCATTACTATCATGGCATTAGTTTAACATGTTTGCTCATGTTCTTGTACAATCATAACAAGTTGATTATTAGTGTTTCAAATATTTGTATATTCCATGTTTGTTATATAATCCAGTTAACACGGCTTATGTGTAAGGTACCATTATTGCTACAATGAACAATTCATGTTTTACAGTGTTGACTGCAATTCAATCAACCGTGTTGAGCTACCTTCACATCGACTAACCCTGCCAATAATACAATACCTTATTTACGACATTCCAGCTATCATTGAACAATATTATTCAGCTTGGGAAGAACCTGCGGGAGTCAGATTGTTGATAACAGTCATTCTTGCCCTTCAATTGCTAGAGGTACTTCCAAAAACTAAGTAAATGGTGTAATGTCAACCAGAATATATACATTGAACACCACTGAGTAAACACAAGTTAATAGAACTAAACTTATAGTATGTATTCACCTCCATGTCGGCAAGTAATTTACATTTCACTCTTTAAAATGTTTACGACAGTGGCGGGGAGTTTAGTCAAGAATCAAGAGTCTCTCTCTCTCTCTCTCTCTCTCTCTCTCTCTCTCTCTCTCTCTCTCTCTCTCTCTCTCTCTCTCTCTCTCTCTCTCTCTCTCTCTCTCTCTCTCTCTCTCTCTCTCTCTCTCTCTCTCTCTCTCTCTCTCTCTCTCTCTCTCTCTCTCTCTCTCTCTCTCTCTCTCTCTATATATATATATATATATATATATATATATATATATATATATATATATAAGTACAGGTCGCATATGTCGATAGTAATACAAGTTTAGGTATATTCTAGGTATATCGAGGTATAATCAGAGTTAATTTTGCTCTACTAACACACTGTCAAGGATAAACGATCATGGACTCTCAAATTACCCTTCCCACACCTACGTCAAACCCATATTTATGTACACTGCAAATGTCAAGGAGCTTCAAATATTTACTTCACTGTCGCTATTTTCTCGGTGTTTCTCTCTCTCTTTTTTGTTAACACATCGTTGGCGGGTAGTTTTGTCATCAGGTATTCCTTACTGTCTGGAGGTAATCGTGGTTGGCTGATTATGTGAAACTTAAGGGCGGATGGACGTATTTACTTTCTGATTTATATATATTTTTGTTTTTTTTGGTCTCCCTAGACTTCCATCAAGGTTAAAACAAACATCCATTAGATTCCCCTTCTAGATTAATTTGTACATTTTTCGGTAGAAAAATGACGGTTCTTCCGAAATTACAGGCTCACTATAGTTCGCCAGGAAAATAAATCAACACCTAAATAGCACAAAGGGTCTTAATATTGACAAAGAAATGGGGCGTAAAGTCATAAAATCGCCAAATTAATGGGCCTATATATACGTCTTAAAATCTAAAACAAAACAATGGGGCTAAACACGAGGGAGAAGGGGCGCCAGAAAAACCCCCCAGCCTATCTCCCCTTAACTATTTCAGTATTCCCTGACTTATTTCTTCGTTCTATTCTGGCTAAAGGTTGTGCCACAGAAAAAATAAATAAACAAATAAAAAAATCCCAAAGACCCCCCTTCGAGATAAATTTGTACGTTTTTCGGTAGGCAAATGTCCCGGCCGAAGGCCAGTTCCTCCTTAATTACAGGCTGGCTACCGCTCGCCAGGAAGAAATCGACACCTAAATGGCACAAAATGCCTCAAAAGTGACACATAAATGGGCAAGTCTTAACATTTGAAAACTAATGGGGTTAAACCCAAAGGAGAAGTGGGTTTAAATAAAAAAATTTTTTTTATTTCCCCTTAAATCAACCCCTCCAGTGTACAATGGCGGTTTTTCACTTTTATTTGGCTCAATTTTACTCTTTAAAGCTATCTATGGGTCAAAGTGGTATAACCCATCACTATTAATTATCCAGCTGACTCCACAATTCACCATAGTTTGTCCCTAAGCTGAATTATATCGTATACTGATATAACTTCTTCGTACTCTAAGATATTAACATTATAGTATTCAAGATATGTTAGTGCTGAAAATTATCTCTATTATATTTACAAAAGTCAAATTCAAGCACAAGACACAGAAACCAGCGAAAGATTTCTAGATTGTCAGCCTTTGTCTGGAAAAAGAAAACAAAAATCGAAGAACTTCCAGAACACCCTCCGTCTCCACCTTTATGCAGGATGTCGCTGCTATTCACTGTACAGATCTGGCTCTTCCAGTTTTACACCACTTTATCGGAAGACAAAAACCTTTATCTCCGCGTTTCGACGCTTAAATTAATCAGAGACACTCGGACCGCTGCTGACGATCATGGAAGTCTATCTATCTATCTATTGCCTGACGCCGTGATCCCCGAAGGGGTGGCCACGAACGAACCGCCCCCATGCACCTCTGTCCCCAGTCAGTCGACCCCCCCCCCCCCCCCAACCAGCACTGCCTTCTCGTTCATGTACTTCCTCACTCCATCCTTCCACCTCTCATTCGGTCTACTCTCCATCTGTCCCTCCACCTCGCTCTCATACACCCTCTTAGTCATTCTCTCGCTTTCCATACGTTCCATATGGCCGAACCATCTCAAGTTGTTCCTTTTCACACTTTCCAGCACATCTACCTCCACACCACACCTCCTTCTTACTTCCTCATTAGTCTGTCTATCCCTCCATGTAGCTCCGCACGCACTCCTTAAGTAATTCATTTCCACTGCTCTCACTCTTGGTCTGAGTCTCTCAACCAACGTCCATGCTTCGCTTCCGTAAGTCAGTGTCGGGATTACCACACTGTCATGCAAGGACTTCTTCACTTCCATACTGACCACCCTATTTCTTGTTACTGCGTTTAGCGTTCCTACAACCCTCTTCCCCTGTTGTACCCTCTCCCGCACTTCTTCAAGGGTTTAATTCTACGTGATTTGCTATATATCAAGTGATGTAAATGATTGAGAAACAGACTTGTTTCCTTGGGAGTCGTAGTCTTAGGAGAAAGAGGAGGACCAGGGTGATTACGAACATCTTTAAGATTTTATACGTTTCGACATGTCATCCATAAGTCATCATTAGGATATAAAATTACAATAAATAATAAATAAATAAGATAAGTAAATAAATACATAAAATTAAATCTAATAAGATAAATATATCATAGTGTTTCCCGAGACTTATTTATACATTTAAAAATTAAGATACGAATTACTTTACCTAATATTTTACTTTTACTACAAAATTATCGAATGGTTTCAATGTGTGTGTGTGTGTGTGTGTGTGTGTGTGTGTGTGTGTGTGTGTGTGTGTGTGTGTGTGTGTGTGAAATACGACGGCATTCAGGGAGTAAATGATGTGAAAAAACAAAACAAAAACAAAACATTAGAGATGCATTGTTCAGAGTAACAATACCTAATCTTTGTTTTAAGCAGTATTTCAATTTTGATTTACGCGTTAAGAGGATAAATTGGGTCTCATTAAACCTTCCACTCCCACAAACCTTTTATAAATTTAAGGGGACAGTGGCTGTTTGTTTGGTCTATTAATTTATTTATTCATATATTTTTTTAGTTTCCTCTCTAAACCTACATCAATCTTAGAAAAACACCCCCTATACCCACCTTCAAGATATATTTGTACATTTTTCGGCAGACAAATGTCCCGGCCAAAGGCCGATTCCTCCTAAAATTACAGGCTCGCTATCGATCGCCAGGAAAAAATCGACACCTAAATGGCACGAAGGGTCCTAATATTGACAAAGAAATAGGGTGAAAAGTCATAAAATCCCCGAACTAATGGAACCAACGTCTTAAAACCTCAAAACTAGTGGGGCTAAACATTAGGGAGAAGGGGGTCCAGAAAACGGCCAGTCTCCCCTTAATACAATGGTCTAATAATAGCAAGGTGTCACACGAGCAATTTTTTCCGTCAATTTCTACGAGTAATTTTTGGTCTGGCAGCTTCAAAATTATTTACGTTCCCTAAGAATTAAACTAGCTTAACATAATTAATCTACCTTCGATTTAGTTTCCGATTCCAATGCGTATGAGACTCAAAATAGTACGAGAAAAAACTTGCTCATCGAAAGTTGCCGGAAAATTAACTCGTGTGATACCGGCTTAAGGGGAGATTTCCACTTGAGGGATTTTCTTCTTTACCCCTTTCTCCCTCATGTTTAGCCCCATTGTTTTTTAGATTTTAAGACGTTCGCCCCATTAGTTTGGCGATTTTAAGAACTTTCACCCCATTGATGTCACTTTTAAGACCTTTAGTGCCATTTAGGTGTCGATTTTTTCCTGGCGAGCGATAGCGAGCCTGTAATTTAAGAGGAACCGGCCTTTGGCCGGGAAATTTTTCTACCGAAAAATGTACAAATTTATCTTGAAAGGGGGTCAAGGGAGTGTAATTTCAAGCTTGATGGAAGTCTAGGAAACACACTAAAAACCTCCCCTTAAGGGTGTACTCCTCGCTTTTTCTGGACCCCCTTCTCGCTCATGTTTAGCATATTAGTTTTGAGGTTTAAAGACGTTTGTTCCGTTAGTTTGGCGACTTTGAAACCTTTCGCCTCATTTTGTTGTCATCATTAAAACCTTGCGTGCCCTTTAGGTGTCAACATTAAAACCTTGCGTGCCCTTTAGGTGTCGATTTTTTCCTGGCGAGCGTTAGCAAGCCTCGAATTTAAGAAGAAAAGTGTACAAATTTATCTTGAAAATAAGTTTAGGGTTGTTTTTCTAAGCTTGGTGGAAGGACCGAGTGCGTCATAGTGTGCTGATAATCTTGGCCTGTATTACGACTACCAAGCGAAGTAAAACTATTTAGCTTGGAGTTGGAATCTAAATAAATCACCTTATGAAGTTTAGGGGGACGATTTTGCCTTGACCTCCTTCTCCTTTTTGTTAAGTTCCCTTAAGAAAATCCGGCTTCGCCGGAGACATTTTTCTATCGAAAAATTTACAAATTTAGCCTGCTGTCAAACAAAAATAAAAAATATGCTGGCTCGCTACCGCTCACCAATAAAAAAATGACACCTGGATGGGGATAAACGTCTTAAAACAGTAGGCTGAATGGGGCCAAATGGATACAAGCCAGAGAAAGATAGAAAAGGATAGAACAAAAACAGGTCACCCCCCTTAATATTGAAATTTTAAGAAGTTCGCCTTATTATTTTGGCGATTCTAAGACCTATCACCCCTACACTTTGCAAATTGTCATGTTGGCGTCGATTTTTCCTGGTGAGCAATAGCAAACCAGTATCATAAGAAGAAACGGCCTTCGGCCAGGGTACTTTCTACCAAAAAATGCACATATTTATCTCGAAGGGGAGTCATGGGTATTATTAAAGCTTCATGGGGGTCTAGGGAGCAAACTATAAATCATTAAATCTGCATAGCAAGAAATTAATATAATAATAATAATGTATGTATGTATGTATGTATGTATGTATGTATGTATGTATGTATGTATGTATGTATGTACAGTATATACTCAGGCACATACTCATTTGCTGGGGGTGGCCGACTCGATTTCCCTCTTGAATTCAGCAGAGGAAATACTATCTGAATGTTATAATAGCTTCATGAACCTCACAACATCGTCTAAGGTAGCCACAATCACATGTAAACGGACTACATCGTGCTGAATGGGTTAAACGAGATGATACATTGAATGGGTTAAACGAGATGATACATTGAATGGGTTAAACGAGATACATTGAATGGGTTAAACGAGATACATTGAATGGGTTAAACGAGATGATACATTGAATGGGTTAAACGAGATGATACATTGAATGGGTTAAACGAGATGATACATTGAATGGGTTAAACGAGATACATTGAATGGGTTAAACGAGATACATTGAATGGGTTAAACGAGATGATACATTGAATGGGTTAAACGAGATGATACATTGAATGGGTTAAACGAGATGATACATTGAATGGGTTAAACGAGATACATTGAATGGGTTAAACGAGATACATTGAATGGGTTAAACGAGATACATTGAATGGGTTAAACGAGATAATACATTGAATGGGTTAAACGAGATGATACATTGAATGGGTTAAACGAGATGATACATTGAATTTAGAAGCCCTTTACTGAACAAAGAGCGTTAATAAAATATGTAGAAAGTTTGCTTGGCTTTGAACTTCGAAGCTGCGTAAAACACATGTTAAGGGGGGTGACCTGTTTTTGTTCTGTCCTTTCCTATCTTTCTCTGGCTTGTATCCATTTGGCCCCATTCAGCCTACTGTTTTAAGACGTTTATCCCCATCCAGGTGTCAATTTTTTACTGGTGAGCGGTAGCGAGCCAGCATATTTTTTATTTTGTTTGACAGCAGGCTAAATTTGTAAATTTTTCGATAGAAAAATATCTCCGGCGAAGCCGGATTTCTTCATATAATGCTGGCTCGCTATCGCTCGCCAGGAAGAAATCGACACCTAGATGGGGATAAACGTCTTAAAATAGTTGGCTGAATGGGGCCGAATGGATACAAGCCAGGGAAAGAGAGAAAAGGACAGAAATAACAAAAAGCAGGTCACCCCCCTTAATAGTAAAGGTCAAGGTAGGTTATTAGTAGAGTCGAACAAGGACACATTTCGCAATCGTAATTAACAAACACATTACTTCAGTTTACATTTCAGTTAGTTATTTTAACGCTAATGTATTGGCTGTATATCCTTAATGTAACGCTAATGTATTGGCTGTATATCCTTAATGTAACGCTAATGTATTGGCTGTATATCCTTAATGTAACGCTAATGTATTGGCTGTATATCCTTAATGTAACGCTAATGTATTGGCTGTATATCCTTAATGTAACGCTAATGTATTGGCTGTATATCCTTAATGTAACGCTAATGTATTGGCTGTATATCCTTAATGTAACGCTAATGTATTGGCTGTATATCCTTAATGTAACGCTAATGTATTGGCTGTATATCCTTAATGTAACGCTAATGTATTGGCTGTATATCCTTAATGTAACGCTAATGTATTGGCTGTATATCCTTAATGTAACGCTAATGTATTGGCTGTATATCCTTAATGTAACGCTAATGTATTGGCTGTATATCCTTAATGTAACGCTAATGTATTGGCTGTATATCCTTAATGTAACGCTAATGTATTGGCTGTATATCCTTAATGTAACGCTAATGTATTGGCTGTATATCCTTAATGTAACGCTAATGTATTGGCTGTATATCCTTAATGTAACGCTAATGTATTGGCTGTATATCCTTAATGTAACGCTAATGTATTGGCTGTATATCCTTAATGTAACGCTAATGTATTGGCTGTATATCCTTAATGTAACGCTAATGTATTGGCTGTATATCCTTAATGTAACGCTAATGTATTGGCTGTATATCCTTAATGTAACGCTAATGTATTGGCTGTATATCCTTAATGTAACGCTAATGTATTGGCTGTATATCCTTAATGTAACGCTAATGTATTGGCTGTATATCCTTAATGTAACGCTAATGTATTGGCTGTATATCCTTAATGTAACGCTAATGTATTGGCTGTATATCCTTAATGTAACGCTAATGTATTGGCTGTATATCCTTAATGTAACGCTAATGTATTGGCTGTATATCCTTAATGTAACGCTAATGTATTGGCTGTATATCCTTAATGTAACGCTAATGTATTGGCTGTATATCCTTAATGTAACGCTAATGTATTGGCTGTATATCCTTAATGTAACGCTAATGTATTGGCTGTATATCCTTAATGTAACGCTAATGTATTGGCTGTATATCCTTAATGTAACGCTAATGTATTGGCTGTATATCCTTAATGTAACGCTAATGTATTGGCTGTATATCCTTAATGTAACGCTAATGTATTGGCTGTATATCCTTAATGTAACGCTAATGTATTGGCTGTATATCCTTAATGTAACGCTAATGTATTGGCTGTATAGCCTTAATGTAACGCTAATGTATTGGCTGTATATCCTTAATGTAACGCTAATGTATTGGCTGTATATCCTTAATGTAACGCTAATGTATTGGCTGTATATCCTTAATGTAACGCTAATGTATTGGCTGTATATCCTTAATGTAACGCTAATGTATTGGCTGTATATCCTTAATGTAACGCTAATGTATTGGCTGTATATCCTTAATGTAACGCTAATGTATTGGCTGTATATCCTTAATGTAACGCTAATGTATTGGCTGTATATCCTTAATGTAACGCTAATGTATTGGCTGTATATCCTTAATGTAACGCTAATGTATTGGCTGTATATATCCTTAATGTAACGCTAATGTATTGGCTGTATATCCTTAATGTAACGCTAATGTATTGGCTGTATATCCTTAATGTAACGCTAATGTATTGGCTGTATATCCTTAATGTAACGCTAATGTATTGGCTGTATATCCTTAATGTAACGCTAATGTATTGGCTGTATATCCTTAATGTAACGCTAATGTATTGGCTGTATATCCTTAATGTAACGCTAATGTATTGGCTGTATATCCTTAATGTAACGCTAATGTATTGGCTGTATATCCTTAATGTAACGCTAATGTATTGGCTGTATATCCTTAATGTAACGCTAATGTATTGGCTGTATATCCTTAATGTAACGCTAATGTATTGGCTGTATATCCTTAATGTAACGCTAATGTATTGGCTGTATATCCTTAATGTAACGCTAATGTATTGGCTGTATATCCTTAATGTAACGCTAATGTATTGGCTGTATATCCTTAATGTAACGCTAATGTATTGGCTGTATATCCTTAATGTAACGCTAATGTATTGGCTGTATATCCTTAATGTAACGCTAATGTATTGGCTGTATATCCTTAATGTAACGCTAATGTATTGGCTGTATATCCTTAATGTAACGCTAATGTATTGGCTGTATATCCTTAATGTAACGCTAATGTATTGGCTGTATATCCTTAATGTAACGCTAATGTATTGGCTGTATATCCTTAATGTAACGCTAATGTATTGGCTGTATATCCTTAATGTAACGCTAATGTATTGGCTGTATATCCTTAATGTAACGCTAATGTATTGGCTGTATATCCTTAATGTAACGCTAATGTATTGGCTGTATATCCTTAATGTAACGCTAATGTATTGGCTGTATATCCTTAATGTAACGCTAATGTATTGGCTGTATATCCTTAATGTAACGCTAATGTATTGGCTGTATATCCTTAATGTAACGCTAATGTATTGGCTGTATATCCTTAATGTAACGCTAATGTATTGGCTGTATATCCTTAATGTAACGCTAATGTATTGGGCTGATATCCTTAATGTAACGCTAATGTATTGTCTTCTATACCTTAATGTACGCGATGTATTGGCTGTATATCCTTAATGTAACGCTAATGTATTGGCTGTATATCCTTAATGTAACGCTAATGTATTGGCTGTATATCCTTAATGTAACGCTAATGTATTGGCTGTATATCCTTAATGTAACGCTAATGTATTGGCTGTATATCCTTAATGTAACGCTAATGTATTGGCTGTATATCCTTAATGTAACGCTAATGTATTGGCTGTATATCCTTAATGTAACGCTAATGTATGGACTGTATATCCTTAATGTAACGCTAATGTATTGGCTGTATATCCTTAATGTAACGCTAATGTATTGGCTGTATATCCTTAATGTAACGCTAATGTATTGGCTGTATATCCTTAATGTAACGCTAATGTATTGGCTGTATATCCTTAATGTAACGCTAATGTATTGGCTGTATATCCTTAATGTAACGCTAATGTATTGGCTGTATATCCTTAATGTAACGCTAATGTATTGGCTGTATATCCTTAATGTAACGCTAATGTATTGGCTGTATATCCTTAATGTAACGCTAATGTATTGGCTGTATATCCTTAATGTAACGCTAATGTATTGGCTGTATATCCTTAATGTAACGCTAATGTATTGGCTGTATATCCTTAATGTAACGCTAATGTATTGGCTGTATATCCTTAATGTAACGCTAATGTATTGGCTGTATATCCTTAATGTAACGCTAATGTATTGGCTGTATATCCTTAATGTAACGCTAATGTATTGGCTGTATATCCTTAATGTAACGCTAATGTATTGGCTGTATATCCTTAATGTAACGCTAATGTATTGGCTGTATATCCTTAATGTAACGCTAATGTATTGGCTGTATATCCTTAATGTAACGCTAATGTATTGGCTGTATATCCTTAATGTAACGCTAATGTATTGGCTGTATATCCTTAATGTAACGCTAATGTATTGGCTGTATATCCTTAATGTAACGCTAATGTATTGGCTGTATATCCTTAATGTAACGCTAATGTATTGGCTGTATATCCTTAATGTAACGCTAATGTATTGGCTGTATATCCTTAATGTAACGCTAATGTATTGGCTGTATATCCTTAATGTAACGCTAATGTATTGGCTGTATATCCTTAATGTAACGCTAATGTATTGGCTGTATATCCTTAATGTAACGCTAATGTATTGGCTGTATATCCTTAATGTAACGCTAATGTATTGGCTGTATATCCTTAATGTAACGCTAATGTATTGGCTGTATATCCTTAATGTAACGCTAATGTATTGGCTGTATATCCTTAATGTAACGCTAATGTATTGGCTGTATATCCTTAATGTAACGCTAATGTATTGGCTGTATATCCTTAATGTAACGCTAATGTATTGGCTGTATATCCTTAATGTAACGCTAATGTATTGGCTGTATATCCTTAATGTAACGCTAATGTATTGGCTGTATATCCTTAATGTAACGCTAATGTATTGGCTGTATATCCTTAATGTAACGCTAATGTATTGGCTGTATATCCTTAATGTAACGCTAATGTATTGGCTGTATATCCTTAATGTAACGCTAATGTATTGGCTGTATATCCTTAATGTAACGCTAATGTATTGGCTGTATATCCTTAATGTAACGCTAATGTATTGGCTGTATATCCTTAATGTAACGCTAATGTATTGGCTGTATATCCTTAATGTAACGCTAATGTATTGGCTGTATATCCTTAATGTAACGCTAATGTATTGGCTGTATATCCTTAATGTAACGCTAATGTATTGGCTGTATATCCTTAATGTAACGCTAATGTATTGGCTGTATATCCTTAATGTAACGCTAATGTATTGGCTGTATATCCTTAATGTAACGCTAATGTATTGGCTGTATATCCTTAATGTAACGCTAATGTATTGGCTGTATATCCTTAATGTAACGCTAATGTATTGGCTGTATATCCTTAATGTAACGCTAATGTATTGGCTGTATATCCTTAATGTAACGCTAATGTATTGGCTGTATATCCTTAATGTAACGCTAATGTATTGGCTGTATATCCTTAATGTAACGCTAATGTATTGGCTGTATATCCTTAATGTAACGCTAATGTATTGGCTGTATATCCTTAATGTAACGCTAATGTATTGGCTGTATATCCTTAATGTAACGCTAATGTATTGGCTGTATATCCTTAATGTAACGCTAATGTATTGGCTGTATATCCTTAATGTAACGCTAATGTATTGGCTGTATATCCTTAATGTAACGCTAATGTATTGGCTGTATATCCTTAATGTAACGCTAATGTATTGGCTGTATATCCTTAATGTAACGCTAATGTATTGGCTGTATATCCTTAATGTAACGCTAATGTATTGGCTGTATATCCTTAATGTAACGCTAATGTATTGGCTGTATATCCTTAATGTAACGCTAATGTATTGGCTGTATATCCTTAATGTAACGCTAATGTATTGGCTGTATATCCTTAATGTAACGCTAATGTATTGGCTGTATATCCTTAATGTAACGCTAATGTATTGGCTGTATATCCTTAATGTAACGCTAATGTATTGGCTGTATATCCTTAATGTAACGCTAATGTATTGGCTGTATATCCTTAATGTAACGCTAATGTATTGGCTGTATATCCTTAATGTAACGCTAATGTATTGGCTGTATATCCTTAATGTAACGCTAATGTATTGGCTGTATATCCTTAATGTAACGCTAATGTATTGGCTGTATCCTTAATGTAACGCTAATGTATTGGCTGTATATCCTTAATGTAACGCTAATGTATTGGCTGTATATCCTTAATGTAACGCTAATGTATTGGCTGTATATCCTTAATGTAACGCTAATGTATTGGCTGTATATCCTTAATGTAACGCTAATGTATTGGCTGTATATCCTTAATGTAACGCTAATGTATTGGCTGTATATCCTTAATGTAACGCTAATGTATTGGCTGTATATCCTTAATGTAACGCTAATGTATTGGCTGTATATCCTTAATGTAACGCTAATGTATTGGCTGTATATCCTTAATGTAACGCTAATGTATTGGCTGTATATCCTTAATGTAACGCTAATGTATTGGCTGTATATCCTTAATGTAACGCTAATGTATTGGCTGTATATCCTTAATGTAACGCTAATGTATTGGCTGTATATCCTTAATGTAACGCTAATGTATTGGCTGTATATCCTTAATGTAACGCTAATGTATTGGCTGTATATCCTTAATGTAACGCTAATGTATTGGCTGTATATCCTTAATGTAACGCTAATGTATTGGCTGTATATCCTTAATGTAACGCTAATGTATTGGCTGTATATCCTTAATGTAACGCTAATGTATTGGCTGTATATCCTTAATGTAACGCTAATGTATTGGCTGTATATCCTTAATGTAACGCTAATGTATTGGCTGTATATCCTTAATGTAACGCTAATGTATTGGCTGTATATCCTTAATGTAACGCTAATGTATTGGCTGTATATCCTTAATGTAACGCTAATGTATTGGCTGTATATCCTTAATGTAACGCTAATGTATTGGCTGTATCCTTAATGTAACGCTAATGTATTGGCTGTATATCCTTAATGTAACGCTAATGTATTGGCTGTATATCCTTAATGTAACGCTAATGTATTGGCTGTATATCCTTAATGTAACGCTAATGTATTGGCTGTATATACTTAAATGTACACAGTTGTCTAGATTACGTATGCAACCTCAGCTCTGTAGTGTAGATGAAGCGACAAAATGTAGATAAATATATATATAAGTGAATTGGCAGATAAACAAATTGATTGATTATAAACAGTCTTCTATCTATATCTATCTATCTATCTATCTATCTATCTATATATATATATATATATATATATAGATATTCATATATATACAGTATATATAGTTAGAATATATAAACAAAAAATATATATTCATTCATACAATGAGAGCGAGAGAGAGAGAAAAAAAAATAACACATTTACACATATTTGCATATACACAAGAGTCAGCTATTCGCAAGTGCATCTACAGTACAGTATACTGTATGTGTGTGTGTGTCTGTCTGTCTGAGCAGAGAAGAGAGACAGAAACATAGCCTTGAACAAATTAAGACCAGATGTAGGGAAGAACTGAAAATGAGAGTTGAGATGGCACAAGACACGGGGGCTTCAAATTGGCTCACATCATTACCAATAAAGGAGAAAGGCTTCAGCTTAAATAAACAAGAATTCAATGATGCCGTAGCCTTGAGGTATGGGTGGCCAGTTTCGAACCTGCCGCTGAAATGTGCATGCGGTGAAATAAACAACCCAGACCACTGTATGACCTGTAAGAAAGGAGGATTCATCTGTATCCGGCATGATGAAGTACAAGACATCACTGCACAAATGCTGGACGAGGTGTGCCATGATGTCAGAATCGAACCGGAACTTCTGCCTATGGACGGACAGCGCTTGGCCCACAATACTGCAAATACTTCAAATGAAGCAGGAGTGGACGTAAGTGCTCGAGGTTTTTGGACGAGGGGACAACAGGCTTTTTTCGACATCAGAATCTTCAACCCAAGAGCACAAACATATCGTGAGCGAGGACACAAGGCGGCATACTTGAGAAACGAAAGTGAGAAAAAACGCGCTTATGAAGAAAGAATTTTGAACAGGGATCAAGGAAGCTTTACTCCTCTGGTCTTCTCATCGTCGGGAGGTATGGGACCTTCTGCAAGTGTCTTCTATGCCAGATTAGCTGAACAAATATCGGAGAAAAAACGCCAGCATAGAAGCCAAGTCATAACTTGGATGAGATGCCGGCTCTCTTTCTCTCTTCTCAGGCCTGCACTCCTATGTTTCAGGGGTACAAGGTCCTCCCCGCTACAGAGGACAAGAGTGAGAGACTTGGACTTTGAAATGGTCGTGGCGGAGGGACGAATTGGGGAACAACTAGGTTGATTGTAGGGAGGTACTGGTACAATAAGATAAACTACAATGTAACTAGAATAAGATAGATTGTACACCACTTTGTAACGGTCACCTTAATAAGTGTGTGTTTGTCTGTGTGTGTGTACTTTGATCGCCATTCATTCTTTAGCAGCTGATTTCCTGGCAATATCAAATTAGGAAACCACCACACCTCTACTTATAATCTAATAGCGTTTTTTCACAATAAACGATATATCTTTTTTTTTTCCTATGTGAGTGAGGGAGACAAAAGGCAGAACTGCCTGTATCGAGTGCCTCCCCCAGAGTTGAAAGAGTGACAGGGCCAAAACCAAGGGACGTTCGAGCCAAAATGCCTGGACACACGAAGTTTGAAGCAATTTAAGTCATAGGAAGAGGGAAAGACTGATTCTGGGAGAGAGTTCCAGAGATCAGCAGTTGAATAGAAGAAAGTCTGAGAATACCGTTTCACTCTTGGGTTGGGGAGTTGCACAGAGTAGGGGTGGGATTGTGTTGCAAGGCGCCTACGTAGAGGAGGTGGTATACACTGGGAAAGCTCTGAGTTAAATTGATTATTATAGTAGCGACAGAATAGCGAGAGAGATGCAACATTGCGGCAAATAGAGAGATTGCAGAGAATTGGCGAGTGGGCGGGAGTTAATGATTCGAAAGGCTTTCCTTTCAACTTTGTCTAGGAATGCGGTGTGAGAGGATCCTCCCCACACATGTGAACAATACTCAATACAAGGATGCACTGTGCCCCTGTACAGAGCAAGAAGCTGTGCAGGGGTAAAGAACCCCTTGAGGCGGTTGAGCACACCCAGCTTCTAGGAGGCTGCCTTAGCAAGACTGGTAATGTGGTCCTTCCAAGTGAGAGCAGAAGAAAAGAGACATCGAGATTATTGAGAGAAGATGAAGGATTAATTTTTGTATTGTTGAGTTGTAAGGGATAGTCTTCTGGGAGTTCTGAACGGGTAGTACGATGAAGAAATTGGGTTTTGGAAGCATTAAAGGCAACAAGGTTTCTCTGCCCCAATTGAAAATATAGTTAGATCAGAAGAAAAATGTTGCATGGCTTCATTACATTTGTCTTTGAGGGATTGCTGGCTGGGACGTTCAGGAAAACTAAATGAGTAGTGCAAGGTAGAGTCGTCTGCGTATGAATGGATGGGACTGGAGGTACAGTTGAGATCATTTATGAAAATTAGAAAGAGAATGGGAGATAGGACAGAGCCCTGAGGAACACCGGAGTTGATAGGATTAGGAAGTGAGCGATGGCCGTCCACAACCGCAGCTATGGAACGGCCGGAAAGGAAATTAGAGACAAAGGCACAGATGGAGGGATAGAAACCGAAGGAGGGTAGTTTAGACATTAAAGATTTGTGCCAGACTATCGAAGGCCTTCGATATGTCTCTATACTGTAATATACATAACAATACAGTGTACTACTCAAGATAGGGACTTAACAACTGCACGCCTTGTTAGTTTCTCTATCAGACGATGCCAATATTTACTGTTATTGTAAAAGCCTCCTGACGATTTTAGTAAACTTGGAAAGACTTGTCAGAAGCAGAGGGTTAATGGTCACAAACAATTTAATCCTTTGATCCTCAAGACGTACAGTCGTGAACATAAATACAGTTACACTCGTTTGATTTAACCCTTAGAGCCTAGTTCTGAAGCATGGGAGATAATTATAAGAAAGCATCGTATTGAAACTTGTATGTTGAAACTGATACAAACGGGTACATATCGTTAGTGCTCACGATTGTACTTCCTAAGCTGAGGACATTTATCTGACAATAGCATTAATACAGAAATAATCGTGTTTGAATGGATTACAATGAACCGAGTCTTTACCTTGCTAAAACGACGCCATTAGCGATAAGACGCCATTCTTAAGAGTCGCCCAGGAAAAAAGAGCCCGCCTCCTCCATCCTACTACACACATTCTCTCGTAGCACAGAAAGAGACAATTCACTCTCTCCCTCTCCTTCCCAGCTTAATGGGGGATGATTAGGTTTTCTGGCCTCCCTTCTCTCTCATGTTTAGCCCCATTAGTAGATTTACAATATAAGTCGTTCGGCCCATTAGATTGGCAATATTAAGACCTTTTGCCCCATTTTGTTGTCAATATGAAGACCTTTCGTGCCATTTAGATGTCTATTTTTTCCTCGCGACCGAAAGCGAGCCTGTAATTTAGGAGGACCCGGGACATTCTCTACCGGAAAATGTACAAATGTATCTACAAGGGGGATCTTGGGAATGTTTTTTTTCAAGCTTGATGGAGGTATAGAGAGGAAACTAAAAAATAATTAAATAATTAAATCGACCTATAAATATACCCTACACCCCCATAAACCATTCCAGGCCGCCTCCTCCTTCTCCTCCTACTCCACATCCGCCTCCTCCTTCTCTCCTACTCCACATTCCAGGCCGCCTCCTCCTTCTCCTCCTACTCCACATTCCAGGCCGCCTCCTCCTTCTCCTCCTACTCCACATTCCAGGCCGCCTCCTCCTTCTCCTCCTACTCCACATTCCAGGCCGCCTCCTCCTTCTCCTCCTACTCCACATTCCAGGCCGCCTCCTCCTTCTCCTCCTACTCCACATTCCAACCTATCCTGTTTCTCCTCTTCTGTTTCTTTCTCTTCCTATTTCCCATTTCCTCTTTCTTCCTCTCGTGATGTTTTCCTCCTCCTCCTCCTCCTTAACTATCTATCTTCCTTCTCCTTTTCCCTTAATCCAATCCATTCCTTCTTCCATGGATTTACTAACACATGACTACTCTCCCCTCCCCCTCCCCCTCCCTCTCCCTCTCTCTCTCTCTCTCTCTCCACCCAACCCAATCCTCCTCCTCCTCCCTCAGCATTTCTCGGCGTATCTTGCATTCTTAAAAGACCTCCCTTCGGCCATTCAGCGTCACAAGTGCTTCTGTCCTCATTCTTTTTAAGCTCAAAAGGGCCTGAAAAAGCGTTTCTTCTTCTTGGGGGGGGGGGGGGGGGGCGTGACACAAAAGGCGAGAGGCTGGGGAGGGGGGGGGGGGGGTCTGAAGCCCTTGTCAATGGTCGGGTCCGGGGATTGTCTCACTTGCTCGTTTCTCTCCAAGTCGGGTTAGGGCTCTCTTTCACTCTCTCACACACACTCTCTCTCACTTTCACCCACTCTCACTCACTCAGTCTCTCTCTCTCTCTCTCACACTCTCTCTCTCTCTCTCTCTCGTACTTTTTCAGTATATCCTCGCTTAATCATTAGGCTATTCACAGTGCAGTTGGGTGCAGTACATGATTAGACTGATAGCCAGTATTTGATAAATGGATATTAATTGTATTCATGTGCTGTATTTATAACTGTCTTGATGGTGTAATGGTATAAGCGTGTAAGTTCTGTATGAGATATCCTGGGGTCGAATCCTGGGACAATCACATGCTTTCATTACTTTCATTTGGGGGTTATTGGTGTTAAGAGCGATGTTAAAAAATAATTGCATATTAAGCATATCAAAGTTAATTCACTCATCTCTCTATTTCTGCCTCTTCTACTTTCACATTCATTCTCACATTCACTCTCACCGTCTCTCTCTTTCTCTCTCTTTCTCTCTCTCTCTCTCTCTCTCTCTCTCTCCAAATGTATTGATATTATAATCCGCTTCGCTGGGATATTTTCAGTAGTACGTAGATTTACCAACTCTGTGTACGTTTGTTGGTGTAAGCCACGAAGGACAAATGTAAGCTTTGAAATCCTGCAAGGTATTATGTTGCAAGTACAATAAGAGACGCACAGGCAAATAAACAGACAGACAGATTGACAGACATGCAGGAGAGAGAGAGAGAGAGAGAGAGAGAGAGAGAGAGAGAGAGAGAGAGAGAGAGAGAGAGAGAGAGAGAGAGAGAGAGAGAGAGAGAGAGAGAGAGAGAGAGAGAGAGAGAGAGAGAGAGAGAGAGAGAGAGAGAGAGATGAATATTGTAGATAACTAAATAGATAGATTGAATGACATAAGGAAAAAGCCCAATCAAGTGTATAATACCATCGGGAATATTTTATATATTTACTTATGATGATGATGATGATGATGATTATTATTTATTATTATTATTATGATTTATAGATTTTATTTATGGACCACGAAAAAAATAAAAAATAAAATAATATATTAATCATCATTCATCATTACTATTAATATTATTGTAAAATATTGCCTTCCTCCTGATATGTACGGTGGTGTCGTTTCCAAGAACCGTAGCGCAGTAGACCAAGGAGCAATACGTCACATTAGGACACCTGGAGTGATATATACTGTACTGTACTGCACCCACAACCATGAGCCAAACTATAGTAGGTTTCTTTTCAACTGACGGTACATTGCAAAGTTCCCTAAGTTATTTTGAAGATTATGTCGGGGAATATGGTGTACATTTTACAAACTTGGTCTTAATATGATGCAGAGAAGATGGTAGTTTCATATTTTTCCACCAAGTATCAAGAAATTAGGTGTTAAGGGAAGGTTTTTAGTTTGGTCCCTAGATATCCTTCAAGCTTAAGATTACACCTCCTTGAGCCCCTTTCAAGATAAATGTGTACATTTTTCGGTAGAAAAATTTCCCGGCTGAAAGCCGGTTTCTCTTAAATTACCGGCTCGCTATCGGTCACCAGGATAAAATCGACACCTAAATGGCACGAAAGGTCTTAAAATTAACAGAAATGGGTTGAAAGTTCTTAAAATCGTCAAAATAATGGGGCAAACGTCTTAAAATTAGAAAAACAATGAGGTTAAACATGAGGGAGAAAGGAGTCAAGAAAAAAATCCCTCAAGTGGAAATCTCCCCTTAAGGGATTCAATTTATCGTCAGCGTAAAATAAACAGAGTATAGTCACAGACACTTACACTACTTGGACTCTTATTTTACATATCATTAGACGATTGTATTCAGATTAGCAAGGATCTATGGGAGTCACAGGCAGGATATCTAACACTTTCACTAATATATCTTTTAGTTTGTTACCTCTCTTTAGCCGACTTTATTTATCAAGGATATAATAGAGGCCAGAGAGTTAATTAGACGAGCGTTTAACCGTAGCTATATAAGCGTCTAATGTTAGCCGGAATACTAATATATAACACTAATTTACTTTAGGACACATGGAGTGATATGCTGCCACAACCATGCAGTGCCAGGGCAGTTATTTTACTTATATTCAGGTTAGCAAGGATCTATGCGAGTCGCAGGCAGGATATCTAAAACATTCAGTTTTATGACATTATATTTTTTCATTTGAAGATGTTATTCAGATTAGCAATGACATATTCGAGTTCATACTTTAGTAACCCCCTCCTTAGCTTACGTACACATACACGTACACACACACACACACACACATAGCTATCACTTACCTCTCTCACTTTTAACACACATACACACACACACACACACACACAAGGGGAGGTGTGGTGGAGTGGTCTTGCCACTGGACTAATGATCTGGTGGACCCGGGTTCGAATCCCGATATGTCAATGGGAAGATATTATTGGGGTGAAATTTGTGCTGTACCTAGTGTCAGTGCATTACTGCAAAGCCCACCGAAACGCCAATAAAATACCCTCATTGTTCCCTGATTAAATAGCACTGTATGAATATTCCCATAGTCAAAATATACTACAGTGGGGTAATGCCTAGTGAGTTAATTGCTCAATAGGGGGTGTTCTGAGAGGGTCCGAGTCTAGGGGATGAGACAGTGAAGCACAGAGGCAAAGCAGCTTCAGAGATGGGGCTGCTTTGAGCCGTGGGTGGTTGCTTCGCATGTCTCACTCCCTACACTGGAACTAGACCTCACAGGCTTCACCGTGTTGATAGGTAAAATGTACAGGCTCTCAGCTTATGCCGGAGAGGGAGTAGTTGGGATATAGAAAAAGAAGAGCACACACGGTCAGGCTCTATTAAGTCTTGTATCACCACTACTCTATCATGCTGCCTATTATCCTCCCAATACGCATACCCACACACACCCTTCCAACACACACACAGACAGACAAACACAGTCAGCCTCTATTAAGTCGTGCATCACCACTGACATATCATTGCTGACTAGTATCCCCCTACACACACACATACACACACATGCACACACACACACACACACACACACAGCCTGCCTCTAAGGGGAGGCTGAACCTTTGACCCCAAGTCAGCCTGTAAGAGATTTAGTTTCTGGTATTATACCATCTTATTACCAATGGAAATACTAAGACTCGCTGAAAAAAATCAGCTCTCTATGTGCGTGCACGTGCGCGCGAGCGCAGAATTTCATTGCACTATTTGAAAAATCATCTAGTCACTGAAAATTGTTCAAATTTCCCGCAATTTTTGTATGGCGTATCCAACAAGCATCCCCTACAACGTAGCGTTTTCGTTTACCCATATTGAATAATAGAAGGTGCTGATTTTTTTTTTTTAATGTATATATATCTTTTGGTTAGAGCAATTTTTGACATGAAACCGGTTGAATTTCCGAATTTTTCGGCGAAACGGCCATTATCAAACGTACAGGCGTTGCTATATAACCCTATTTATTGTGTGTAGAAGGGGAATGAATTTGAGCAATACAATTTTTTTTTAGAGACTCGGAATTGCCAATATATGATCGCTGGCACACGAAAATCTTAGATTATCACACACCAGAATCCATTTTTGGGGAGAATGTATTAGTTTGTCCTCCTTAGACAGCGTTTTCTTTGACAGAGGTCATAGAATAAGGAGTTTGATGGCTAACTAAATTAAAACATCTGGAGATACTAGATCTCAGACAATATTATTTAACAGTTTAATACCAAATTCCATGATATTGGGGCCCCCCCAGAGGGGTGCTAGGGATGTCATATGGGTGTTTATGCCCTCATATGATCATTTCTATTGCTTACAGAAGCCCTTTAGACAAAAGACACAAAACATTTATTTTGGTGGCTGAAGGCAAACATTTTTGTTTTTTTGGGGTCGTGGGCAAACCCCCGCCCCGGGGGGTTATGGATGCGATATGTTTTTTTGTTCCCTCCTATGCTATTCTCCTATGTTGAAAGAAGCAGTTTAGAACAAGAACAACAACATTTTAAATTTTGATTTCTGGGCTCAGCCGAGGTTCAGCCTCCCCTGTCATGCATCACCACTGCTCTATTTTTGCTGCGTATTATGTCCCTACACACATACCCACACACACCCTGCCACCACAGCCCGTAGCCTAGTGGTAGAGCTCTCGTCTCACACACGAGGGGCCGGGGGTTCAATCCCCGGCCGGGCGGAGACAAATTGGGCTTGTCTCCTTTCATGTGTTAGCCTCAGTTCACCTAGCTGTAAATAGGTACCTGGAATAAGTAGACGACGTTGTGACGTCCCATCTGGGGTTGGCAAAAATGGTACAAGGCGAGATGGGTATCATATGGTTCACCTAAGCTGATGGCTACCTAAGCCTTCGGGCGAGACGGTACCGTCTATAGTGAGAATGGTACCATACAGATCCACCCTAAGCCTTCGTTTCCGATGTCGCCAATTGGCTAAAATACAGACTACACACACATCCACAGCCATTCCAACAATACATAAAACACTTAACATGCATTTCACGCAATACATTCCCAGTTAAGGAGGCGCGATAATAATGAGCTTAGCTCGCATTGCGCATTGCGTGGATTCCCCTTGACGAACAAGTAACTGAGTAACTGAGTAACCACTTACCCACCCTCCCACACCACACACCCAGCCACCACATACCTACACACACCCTGCCACCACATACCCACACACACCCTGCCACCACATACCCACACACACCCTGCCACCACACCCACACACACCCTGCTACCACATACCCACACACACCCTGCCACCACATATCCACACACACCCTGCCACCACACCCCCACACCCCCCCTGCCACCACATACCCACACACACCCTGCCACCACGTACCCACACACACCCTGCCACCACATACCCAATAATACCAACACTTTACAAAATTCGAATATCACAAATTTAGAATTTAACACTACAACTGTACTGCAACTTAAATTTAACATCGTATAATTATGATATATCAAATCCAACATACCTACCACACCCATCCACACATTCTCTCGCCACACACACACACCCTCCCCAACCTCCCACACTCACATACACTGAGCCTGACTATTATTAAGACATGCATTACCACGGCTCTATCATTACTGAAACACACACACACACACACACTCATACAAACATACCTTTCCTTCACCCACACATACGCCCCTTCCCCAACACACACTCATACTTCAACCTATCACGACACACACACAGACACCCACCCACCAACACACACACACACACAGAGAGACTCACACACACACACACACACACACACACACACACACACACTACTTGCATCTATTAAGTCATGCATCACCTGGGCTTTGTCATTGCCACCCATTATCCTCCTCCACGGCCTGGGTTCACTGGAGGGTAGGGGGGTTCATAGTTACTTCGCCATCAACACATTTCGCCCATAACACATTTTACCCACAACAAATTTAGCCCACACCACTTTCGCCCACAACACATTTCGCCCACAACACATCTCGCCCGCAACACTTTCGCCCACACCACTTTCGCCCACAACACATTTCGCCTGCTAGTCGTTTCATCCACTTTCATTTACGGCCACTTGTATTTTTGTTTACATTTATTTGTCTCCCAACTGTACTTCGGCCACTTTATTTTTTGTTTCACATATATTTTTATGTTACTTGTATTAATTTGCTTCCACTTGCATTTGCGGCTACTTGTATTGTTTTCATATATTTGTATCTTAATTGTATTTCGTCCAATTGTATTTTTGGTCACTTGTATTTTTGTTTAAATATATTTTTCTTCCACTTGTATTTCGACCACTTGTATTTTCGGCCACTTGTTTATTTTTTCCATATATAATTTATCTCTTATTTGTATTTCCTCCAATTGTATTTTTGTTCACTTGTATTTTCGTTCATATATATTGTTCTACTTGTATTTCTTCAACTTGTATTTTCGGACACTTTTTCCATATATTTGCTCACACTTGTAGTTCGTGTCCTTATATTTTCGCCAACTAGTATTTTGTTAACTTGTATTTTCGCTTACATATATTTTTCTCACCCTTGTGATATATTCCACTTGTATTTTCTCCCCACATGTATTTCGTCCACTTTGTATTTTCACCCACACATCCGTTCGCCCACACGTCGTTTGTTAAGGGGAGATGGGCTGCTTTTTCTGGACACTCTTCTCCCTCGTGTTTAGCCCCTTTACTTTGAGATTTTAAGACGTTCAGCCCATTAATTCGGCGATTGTAAGACCTTTCGCCCCATTTATTTGTCAATATTAAGACTTTTCGTCCCATTTCTTTATCAATATTAAGACTTTTCCTGCTTTTAGGTGTCGATTTTTTTTCTGGCGAGCAATAACAAGCCTGTAACTGTGGAGGAACCAGCTTTCTGGCGTAACATTTGTCTACAGAAACATGTACAAATTTATCTTAAAGGGGGATCTAATTGATGTTTTTTTTTTTAAAGTTTGATAAAGGTCTAGGAAGAAAACTAAAAAATATATGAATATATAAATAAATAGACCAAAGAAAATAACCACTGTCCCTTTAATACGTGTGTTCTCTCAGGCACCTGTTTGTCCACATGTCTGTTTTGCCCACACTAATATCACCCACACTCGGACTCAATTTGCCCTCCCCCCACAATCTTACCTAACAAAGCCTTACGTCAACCAAATATATCACTTAACCTATGCTAGAGCGAACGTATTTGTCTGCGAGAAGACTGCAAATCAGGAGGGCAATAATCCATCCCCCATTAACTTATTAAGGGGAGATGGGCCGTTTTTCTGCCCCCCCCCCCCCCACCCCCCTTCTCCCTCGTGTTTAGCCCCATTTGTTTTTAGAGTTTAAGACGTTCGGCCGAGTAGTGTGACGATTTTCAGACCTTTCTTCCCATTAGTTTATCGATATCAAGACCTTTCCGTGCCATTTAGATGTCGATTTTTTCCTAGCGAGCGATAGCGAGCCTGTAATTATGATCTTGAAGGGGGGTTAAGGGGTGGTCTTTTTTTATCTTGATGGAGGTCTAGGGAGGAAACTTAAACATATACATATATATAGAAAGCCAAATAAATATATGCGCCCATCCCCCCTTAATGCTACTGTAAATTTAGCAGCTGTAGGAGTCAACGTATTATGTGTAGTGAAGTGTTACATACAAACAACATACTGTGCCAGGCAACATCAGAGCGTCTGAGCATACCTGCAACAAAACTGACGTCACTAGAGCACTCCACAACGCAACACAATATTGCACAATCTCTAATAAAATCCATGCATATTAGACGTAAAATCCATGCATATTAGACGTAAAATCCATGCATATTAGACGTAAAATCCATGCATATTAGACGTAAAATCCATGCATATTAGACGTAAAATCCATGCATGTTAGACGTAACACATTACCACAACTCAACACACTCCTCCACAACATACACACATATACACTCGAGGCACTTACTGTATAGTTAAATATACATAACTCAAACCTCCCACGACAACTGGAGGAGCACACAGCGTAAACGGGCCTAATAATCAACACACCATTTACAACACAAACCCACAACGCAGCAAAGTCACACACATTATTTTTCAGCACCAACAGCGAAACCAGTGCATACAACAAAAGTGAGAAAGCTAACAAGCACCCATCAGGCAGGGCACACTGTATAGCTGAGCGCTTTTTCCCTCAACATTTATCCTCAACACTGGTCTGGCAGCTTATGAGGTCAACATTTATAATATTTATGTCACCTAAATTCATCTATCATCAGTCTAGTTTCCGATACTAGTGCACATTTTTCCAGAAATGTTGCCAGAAAAATATATATATATATTATCGAAAGTTGACTATACAAGCTCTCGAGTGATATCGGCTTAAGTCATGAACAGCATCTGAAAGGAATAACAACAACAACAACAATTAACCTTTTCAGTATTCGAGAACGTAATTTTTACTTATATTTTGACCACTACTAGTTGGTTTTATTCAGTTTAGGAAGGATTTTTGAAGGTCAGGGCTTTAATTAGGGTAGTGTTTACCCCTATGATTCTTGAAGGCCCTTCCTAAACTTTGTATAATCGCATATCGAATTTAAATACCATTCGTTCCATCTTGTTGTCAATATAAAGACCTTTCGTGCCCTTTAGGTGTCGATTTTTTCTCTGGCGATCGATACCGAGCCTGTAATTGTGAAGGAACCAGCCTTCGGCCCTGACATGTTTTCTACCGAAAAAATTACAAATTAATATCGTAGGACGATCTAATGGATGTTTTTTTTTAAAGTTTGATGGAGGTCTAGGGAGGGAACTAAAAATATAAATGAATATAAAAATAAATAGACCCAATATAACCACTGTCCCCTTAAAACAGACAAAGCACAGCAAATCACACGGCAGCTAGAGGCCAACACAAAAACAGCGCACTGCATACACCCCCACCCCTAACACATACACACACACACACACGTACAAAACAGCGGACAGCACACACACACACACCAACGTAATCTCTCAATATACCACTCGCAACACAAGCCCACAGCCAGGCACAGGGCAGTTGACGGCAGCAACACACAGAAAATCAAAGGCAAAACACAGTTATGTATAGTCACTTATAACATTCGTGGACCTCCCATATTTCTAATTATGGAAGTATTTCTCTGAAATCGAAGTAATGAACCCAAGCTCACAGCCACGGACAAGATTACTACGAGTACCCAGCTACAGTAAAACAGACACATCACACTGCATACCACACAGACCCACAGCCACGCTGCAAGACAGCAAAACACAGCAAATCACAGACAATATAACTATACACATGGCAGTGTGAGGCCCCCACAAAAGACAAACACAGCCCACAGCAACGTAAAAGATAGCTGGCGGTACCCCCACAACACACATACAATAAAACTATACACACGAGAGTTGTTGTTATTTCTATTATGTTTAGCTAAATTACAGAAAAAGAACTCCATTTGATTACTCCTATTGTTCGTCTAGTTTGCCATTGGTACTTTTTTCTAGACTTCATTGTGTCTCACTTTATCTGGGTGAATTGTCCTTGCAATCTTGAGACCACTTTGTTTTGACTAATCCTTGTATTATTGCTACTTACTGATTTTATTCAAGTACTTAAACGAGTAGTTAGTCCATCAAGTTTACTAATTAAGCCTCGCATTTTGTTTGTGTAGAAACAGTGTAAGCCAAAACGATTATCCGTTCTTGCTAGATGTTAAGGGGAGATTTTCACTGCGCCCCATTTCTCTCTCAATGTTCAGACCTGTAGTGGCATTTAGTTATCGAGTTTTACCTGGCTAGCAATAGCGAGCCTCCACTCTAGAAAAATGTACAAATTTATCTCGAAGGAAATTCTTGGGAGTATTATTTAAGCTTGATGGAGTTCTAGGGAGCAAACTAAAACAAAACAATAGGTCCTAAAATGTGTCCAAAAAGTTAGTAAACGCGCTGGTATGACCTTATCCCCATGCCATGCCATGATGTATCCTTATTGCCATGCTGTATTCATCATGCCGTGTAGCAGAACCATGACGCCGACTTTCAACCTGCTCATCACCCCGACCACCGACGCCGTATGTCTTCCTCAACTCACCACTTACGTCTGGCCCAACTAAGGGGTGGGGCCGCGATGTGCGGGGAATAATGGCTAAAGGAAAGTAAGAAAAGTATATTGACCAATGTTGGGGTGTGGGTGTGGGTTAGGGATCGGAAGTTTATGGGGGGTTCTTGGGTGGGTTTTTTGGCTTGGTTTATAGATGTAGGTAAAGGTAGAAAGGGAAATGGAGATCAACTAGACATACTCCATTGTTACATTGTGGGGGATCGAGCGTTTATATACAGGGCTACTCCCAGGCATATATTATGGTCTTAGCGTGCACTAGTTATTCCATCCACCTCCACACTCAGTATTAACCCATTCAGTCAAGAAGAAGGACATCTAACAATAATAAGGCTTCAAACTATCTCAACCGACCCATTTAACTACCACATATCTCTCCTAAGCTGCATAAGAACATAAGAACATAAGAAAATGGGAGTCTGCAGAAAGCCGATTGGCCTAAGCAAGGCAGATCCCTGTCCCACACAACCCCAATTCATTACAAAGCCCAATTATAGGCTTCACACTCTAATACCCTGAGGATCATCTTACCAAAACGGTTAGAGATTAACGCAGGATTATGGAGGTCTGCAGAGCGCTGATTGGCCCAACCCGGCTGATCCCCCTTCACACCCAACCCTTCTCGTCCATATGCTTATCCAATTTTATCTTAAAGCTCCCTACAGTTTTAGATCCCACTATAGCACTTGGTAGTCCATTCCACCCGTCTACAACTCTGTTACCAAACCAATACTTGCCTATATCTTTTCTGAAACGAAATTTATCTAATTTGAAACCATTGGTACGAGTTCTTTCGCTATCACTGAGCTTTAGTACATTTGCCATGTCCCCTTTGTTAATCCCACTAACCCACTTGAACACCTCTATCATATCCCCTCTAACTCTGCGTCTCTCTAACGAATGTAAACCTAATTTCTTCAACCTTTCTTCATACGAAAGATTTCTAATATTATGGATAATTTTTGTCATTCTACGCTGTACTCTCTCCAATGAATCTATGTCCATTCTGTAATAAGGACACCAAAATTGGACAGCATAATCCATATGGGGTCTCACTAATGACAAGTAAAGTTTTAAGATAACATCAGCAGTTCTGTTACTCACACTCCTAGAGATGAACCCGAGAATCCTGTTTGCCTTATTACGAACGCTTATACACTGTTTTCTAGGCTTCAAATCATTGCTAACAAACACACCTAGATCTTTCTCGCAGTCTGAATTTTCTAATTCTAAATTAGCTAGTTTATATTTAACATTTGTTTGCATCTTCCCTATCTTTAATACCTTGCATTTGTCAATGTTAAACTTCATCTGCCAATTTACTGACCATTCATGTAAGGTATCTAGATCCCTTTGGAGGCACTCTATATCGCTATCTGAATCAATTGATCTCCCTATTTTAGTATCGTCTGCGAATTTACTTATCCTACTAGTTATACCTAAATCTAGGTCATTTATGTATATAAGAAACAACAGGGGACCTAATACCGATCCCTGGGGGACACCACTTTTGACTGCTCCCCATTCTGACTTGGTACCATTTATGCTGACTCTCTGCTTCCTACCAATTAGCCATGACCTAATCCATCCTAACAACGCCCCACCTATTCCATGTGCCTCAACCTTTCTCATCAATCTCTCATGAGGGACTCTGTCGAAAGCTTTACTGAAATCTAAATATATAATATCATATGACTTGTCATTATCTACTGCTTCATATACCTCTGAGAAAAAACTAAGCAAATTAGTAAGACAAGACCGTCCCTGAGTGAATCCATGCTGAGAAGAATTGATTAAGTTAAATGTTTCTAAGTGGTTTCTCATTTTCCTAGCAATAATTGACTCTAGTAGTTTTCCTATGATTGAAGTGAGACTAATGGGACGGTAATTGGATGCTATTGATTTATCACCTTTTTTGAAGATCGGAACTACATTTGCAAGCTTCCAAGCTTCTGGAACTATACCTGTTTCTAATGACTTGTTAAATAGAAATGTTAATGGATAACTTAACTCATCTCTGCATTCTTTTAATACTCTAGCATATACCTCATCAGGACCAGGCGATTTATGAGGTTTCAGTCTGTCAATTTCCTTAACCACATCATTTCTACTTATAGTAACCGTACTTAACCTATTTTCTATACTATCGCTGTATACCTTACGGACTTCTGGAAACTGTGCCAAATTTTCATTAGTGAAAACGGAAAGAAATTGACTATTTAATGTACTGCACATTTCTAAATCACTTTGTCATTTTCCTATCGAAGTTTTAAGGGGACCAATTACATCTCTAACCTTGGATTTATATAGTTGGTAAAAAGCTTTAGGATTATTTTTTGAATCATTGGCAACCTTAATTTCATAATTTCTTTTTTCTTTACTAATATCCTTTTTTACCTGTCGTGATAGATTCTGATAGTAAGCAAGTAGGTGAATTTCGCCTTTTTTAATTTTTCTATATATTCCTCTCTTTTTTCCTAGAAGATCTAATAGTCTATTATTCATCCATTTGGGTTGGTTCTGTGTTGATCTAAATTTTCTTTTGGGGATATTTATTTTGCGCATTGAATACTGACTTGATAAAATTATCGTATGTATCTACCAAGTTTGACGTCTCCTCCTGACTTAAGATGACAGGTGCCTGAGAAAGGATGCACTCATTTGGACACCTGGATCGACTTAATTTTTTGACCATAGGGTCCGCTAACAGGGCTTCTCTTAACCCACCATAATTGGCTTTTCTAAAGTCAGGTATTAATGTTGTATTCTCTGATATTACCTTTCCATTGTATATTAAAATACACAGAATTGTGATCACTATTTCCTAGGTGGTCCCCGATTTCTACACTATTTATCATATGTTCATTGTTACTGAAAACTAAATCGAGAATATTATCACCTCTAGTCGGCGTATCTATGAATTGAGATAAAAAACTATCTTGTACTACCTCAATAAACTCCTTTGAATCAGAGTCGCCTATTTGTTGCTGCCAATCTATATTAGGGAAATTAAAATCCCCCATAATGCACACGTTGCTAAGCCTTGATGCTATTTTAATTTCCTCCCATAATGATGTTCCGTCATTTCTACTCATATTTGGCGGTCTATACATAACTCCAATAACTAAAGTCTCACTACCTTCGTTAACTTCTACCCAAACACTTTCATTTTCATTATTTACTCTAATACCTGATTTAGTACAGCTTTTTAATGAACTCCTGACAAACACTGCTATACCGCCACCCCTCTTACTTGTTCGGTCATATTTAAACAAACTATATCCCGGTATATCAAACTCTGCTAAAAAATGCCTGGTTTCTGTATTAATCCATGTTTCAGTTAGCGCTATTATGTCTATATTTTCTTTGCTAACCAGTGCTCTAAGTTCGTTCATTTTGTTACATAAACTCCTGCAATTTGTATAATAAACACTCAAACTATTACTTGTATTTGCAACTATTTTTCTATTGTTTTTAACTAATTTATTTTTACCTGTTGAACTACTGGACCTAGACGGAAAATCTACGCTATCAGAATGTTCGTTATTACTATCAATTTGATGTGGCTGGGATTCTATTTTACTTACACACCTATGGTTTATTAACAAACCCCGCAACAAACTTGTCGAGTGAGCTGGCTAAGGTCGAAACTCCTAGTCGAGAGAGATGTACTCCATCCTGGGCATACAGTTCATCCTTACCGTAGAAGAGGGTCCAGTTATCCAGGAATGGAATAGTATTTGCCTTGCAATACTTCTCCAGCCGGCTATTTACACCAATAGCCCTGGAGGACCATTCCTTCCTTACCCCTCTTCTTGGTAGGATACTGTGTACCACAGGAACTCCACCCTTCTCCTTGATCCTCTCCAACATTTCCTGGTACGTGGTGAGCAACTCCTCAGTCCTGCATTTCCAAATGTCGTTGCTCCCTGCGTTGAGGAAGATGATGGGGTCCTCTCCACTCGCTTCCATGACATCATCTAGCTTTTCTGCCACCTTCTCGACTCCGGCACCAGGCAGACAGACAACTTTACCAACATGTGTGTTAGTAGCCCTACCAAGGTATTTAATCATTGAATCCCCTACAATTAAATAGACTTAGCTGTTTTCTGTTGCCGGCCTGTAGCAGGAGTTGTAGCAGCAACAGCAGCAGACTTCCCCCCCTCCCCTCTCACTGCCTCGATGATCGCCACTTCCTCGCCATCACTCTCATCAGCCAAGGTGCTGAAGTTGTTGTGGGTCTTGAGTGGCTGCCTTTTCAGCTTGCAGGCCGTTGCACTGGTTGACACCACTTTCCAAGGGGCTTCACGATCCCTGGGAACACTTTCGGTAGCCTCACACTTCTTTTCCGCCATAGCTAGTCTCAAGGCCAAATTTTCATCTTTGAGACACTGAATCTCCTGCTCCACACTCTCCAGTCTTTCTTGCAAAGCAAGACAAAGCTGGAGAGTATGGGAGGAGACAGCAGACTCATCAACAACAGCCATCACTAAGAAAGTTCACTAGGACCTCACTAAGGGTAAACCGGTTCACTAGCGGTCACTGGGGACGTCCGCACAGGTCAGGGGTCAGAGGGCAACATAGTCAAAATACAGCTAGAATAAAATATAACACGTCATAATATGGACACACATATGGGGCGAAAGGCCTTAAAATCGCCAAACTAATAGGGTTAAACATAAAGGGGACCAGAAAAACGACCCATCTCCCCTTAACCAAATTTCTGGAAATGTTTGAACCTTAACATTAGCACCACCCTAATATCGTGCTGTAAAAGTTAGCTCAAGATACTCCGTTACGTGTCCCCATGAATGCATTAATCCCTGCAGTACCGATGACGTTTTTGTTGTTGTATTATATTCTGGCAAATATCAGGCTAGTTTATTCAGCTTAGGAAGGACGTCTACCAGTTGAAAGACTATAGATGTTCTTAGTTCACCATTTTAGCTGCCATATATCCTTACAAAGCTTCATAAAATCGTCTAACTGTAGCTGAAACAAAATATGAAGGACGTCGCCGGTACAAAAGTGGTTAATTACCTGTCTAAAGAGTAAACACGTGGACACGGTAAAAACAATGTTATGTTTTCATAAACATAATGGTGTGAATCATTGCAAACACAGAATGAACACTCACTGCATTTTAATATGCAACGTAGGAGACACGTTCTTAGATATGGCTAGAAACGATATTAGGTTTGGCGAAGCGTTCGCCCTAAGTAGTGATTTAGACAATTTCCAATTCTATAATGACCTGGTTCATATTATGAATACGTTAGAGTATGTATAATACCTACATTGTATTAACGAAGCAATTTGCATATTAATTATAATTCCTAACGTTCTTTCTTAAGGGGAGATAGGTCGTTTTTGTAGACCATCTTTCCCCTCATGGGTAGCCCCATTAGTTTTCAGATTTTAAGATGTTTGTCCCATTAGTTTGTCGATTTTAAGACCTTTCGCCCCATTTATGTGTCAATATTAAGACCTTTCGTGCTATTTAGGTGTCGATTTTCTTTTCCTCGTGAACGCTATTGAGCCTGTAATTTCGGAAGAACAGGCCTTCGCCCAGGAAATGTTTCTACTGACAAAATGTACACATAAATCTAGAAGGGGGATCTAATGGATGTTTTTGACTTACGTTTGAAGGAGATCTAGGGAGGAAACTAAAACAAAATAAACGAATATATTACAATTACTATAATAATTGATGGCATAGTGACCAGTACAGTCCCATACAACATATTGTGATCCGCACATAGTTATCTTAATATAGTCTACTTTTTTCAAGCTGATGATAAATTGAATCCATATATAGCTGATTTATCGATACTTAAGGGGAGATATCCACTTGAGGGATTTTTTTCTTGACTCCTTTCTCCCTCATGTTTAGCCCCATTGCTTTTCTAATTTTAAGACGTTCGCCCCATTATTTTGACGATTTTAAGAACTTTCGACCAATTTCTGTCAATTTTAAGACCTTTCGTGCCATTTAGGTGTCGATTTTATCCTGGCGAGCGATAGCGAGCCTGTAATATAAGAGGAACCGGCTTTCAGCCGGGACATTTTTCTACCGAAAAATGTACAAATTTATCTTGAAAGAGGGTCAAGGTGGTGAAATTTTAAGATTGTTGGAGTAGGAAACAAACTAAAAACCTCCCCTTAATGGAACAATATGAAACTAATATGTCTGCCCATCATCATCTTGCCAAGTTTGCATAATTAGCAACATATTTCGCTACAAAATGTTCGTCATAGCCAAGTAATTAAGATGCATATGTGACAATTTAACATCAGCTGGAACAAATATGGACTATAATAGACACTACACTGTAATGAAAACAAAAGTGATGGTGCTATTGTAAATACGCAACTTTAGGTACTAGTCTGCATATACGCAATATATTCAACATACAACAGACAGGCTACTGTTAGACCATGTTGTTCAGTTTTAAAGGGCCTCCAGCAATTTACAGGCTTCTAACTATCTCAGTTAATCCTTTTTACTACCACAGATCCTTCTTAAGCTTCACAAAATCGTCTAAATATAGGTAGAACAAAATAAAAAAGACGTCGCCGGTACAGAAGGGGTTAATGTATTATTTTGACAACTGTAGTATATCCAAAATTATAATGAAATCAACAGAATAAAAATCGTATGTCATGATATGAGTATATTATTCAACCATATGTATAATTCTATAAACATGTATTGTATGATGAAAATAGAAATGGTCAAGGACTACATTTGAGCAATATAACGTTTAGCGCATTAATTCACATGCTAATCAGTACTTATTAAAGTAACAGTAAATCTAATAGTATTCCATTCGAATAATAGTACTCTACATTTGAAGTAATTATATTGAGCAACTTTCAATCCTCACAACATTATTCATAATTTCCTCGCCATTAATAATAGAAAAGTATAAGTACATTCCAGCGACATCCAATCAGATTATACTCAGAATGATAACATGTGAATTATAGTGATAGCAGTAAGTGAACAGTAATAGTTATAGCACATTCCACTATCATCGACCCGAGTTATGCTGTGAAGGATAATAATGAAAAAAAAAAAAAATAATAATAATAATAATAATACCGAATACTATACCCTGTTCCAAATAGGTTGCCCGGAAATCGTAAACCCTAACCTCGGCAACTCAAAAAGGGCTGGAGAAAATGGGCTGTAAATTTCCACATCTATTCCTGGGCCGACCCTTCCCAAATGGTCCACATATTAGCTCGATTAGTTTAGTCGTTTGTGAGTTATAGACGTTAATGTTCAATGGTTTTGGCCTTCATACTTGGAACAGAGTATAACAACAATAGAGAATAGAAATAGTTTACGGTGAATTATAATGTTGACTCCTAATTGTGCTTTACATTCCTGGACTATCGACCGGGATTACACCTTGAATAGAAATAGTTTACGGTGAATTATAATGTTGACTCCTAATTGTGCTTTACATTCTTGGACTATCGACCGGGATTACACCTTGAATAGTGTGACGGTATAAATCACCTCAACCCGCACATACACACAGTCATAGCCAGGTTTTACATAATTATATACACACGTCCTGACACGCACACAGCTACAGGTATATACACTCACACCCACATACACACTCACACTCACATCACATACACACACACACCCACACACAAATACACATGCACGCACACACACACATACACACACGTTCTAACATACACATTGGACGCTGGCTATTCAGGCGAGCACGCACACACGCACACACAAGCACGTCCTCTGGCATTCTTTTCTTCATTCATTCATTAAGGGACCCAACTCGTGTTTTTTTTTCTCTTTCTCTCCCTCTCTCTTTGGCTTGTATCTATTTGGCCCCATTCAACCTACTGTTTTAAGACGTTTACCCCCATCCAGGTGTCAATATTTTCCTGGCGAGCGGTAGCGAGCCAGCATATATATATATATATATATATATATATATATATATATATATATATATATATATGTGTTTTGACAGCAAGCTAAATTTGTACATTTTTCGATAGAAAAATGTCTCCGGCGATGCCGGATTTCTCCATACAAAACTGGCTCGCTATCGCTCGCCAAGAAGATATCGACACCTGGATGGGGATAAACGTCTTAAAACAGTTTGCTGAATTAGGCCGAATGGTTACACACCTGGGAAAGAGAGAACAAGAGAGAAAGACGATACAAATAACGGTGACCCCCTTAACTAAAGCCTGCACTGCTAACATTTCGTAAAAGTATAAGATACACCCCAAATAGAGATTTCTAAATATTTGTAACTAGTCTCTGGAGTTGTAGTTTTCCAGCTGATAAATTTACCAGTCTTTCTCCCCCCCCCCCATTCCTCTTTTTACCATTCCTTAAGGGGAGATGGGCCGTTTTTCTGGTCCCCCTTCTTCCTCGTGTTTAGCCCCATTACCTTTCAGATTTTATGACGTTCGGCTCATTAGTTTGTCGATTTTAAGACTTTTCGCCCGATTTATTTGTCAATATTAAGACCTTTCGTACTATTTAGGTGTCGATTTTTTCCCTGGCGAACGATAGTGAGCCTGTAATTTTAGAAGGCAGGACATTTTTCTACCGAAAAATGAAAAAAATAATCAAGAAGGGGGCCCCCATCTAATGGATGTTTTTTTTAAAAGTTTGATGTAGGTAGTAGGGTAGAACAAAAATATGAAAAAATCGACCTAAAAATGAAGCCTCCCCCCTTAAATGAAACCTCCCCCCTTAAATGAAGCCTCCCCCCTTAAATGACTCACATGTACCTAAGGTCACCTAAGGTTTGATTCGCCACACTTCTAGTGACACCGAGGAGCGCGCCGCCCCTCGTTCTGGGTGGTACACAGACACACACACTCACCATACACAACTTTAGCAAACAGATACGTACACACACACACTATATCACCTGTCACACACATAGTACTACTGCTCACACACATACACATAAACAAACAACGACTCCTTCCCAACCTTTATCCTCCCACACACCCACACATCCACCCACCCACCCACACAAACACACAAAGCCTCACACACAAACACACGCCAACTCCTTCACCGCCCCTCCCCTCCCACCCACACTGACAAACACCCTCTCTCTCTCTCTCTCTCTCACACACACACACACAGACAGACACACACACACAGACGCACACAAAACCTCACACACACAACAACAACTCCTTCACCGCCTCTCCCTCCCTCCCCCTCACACACGGTCAGACAACTCCTTCCCCGCCCCTCCCCTCCCACCCCCAACCACACAAACAAAACCCCCCCACACACAGACAAACAACTCCTTCCCCGCCCCTCCATCCACCCCAACACACAGACAAACCCTACACACAGACAAACCCCCAACCACACAGACAAACCCCCTCACACACAGACAACAACCAAAACCACACAGACAAATCACACACCACACACAGACAACACACACAGACGAAGAACCCCCATACGCTCCCATCGACCTAAATAAAAGAAATCCATAGTCGTACCAGTAACCCTAAAGTCGTACCCACCGACACACATATAACCCCCCCCCCCTAACCCCCCTTAAAGGTTATCTGGTGTGATGAGTGGAGAGAATGAAGGGGTAGTTTCCTCCCTCCCGCTCCCTCCACCCAAGACAATTGAACCCCCTTGAGGATTAGGACGCGTTCTGACAGTTATTTTCGGCTATTGTTAAGGGGGTAGTCCTTGTTTTTTGGTCTATATATTGATTTATTAATTTATTTTTGAGTTTCCACGCTAGACCTCCATCAAGCTTAGAAAAACACCCACTAGACCCCCTGTCAGGATATATTTGTACATTTTTCGGTAGAAAAATGTCCCGGCCGAAGGCCAGTTCCTTCTAAAATAAGAGGCTCGCTATCGCTCGACAGGAAAAATTTACACCAAAAGGACACGAAAGTTCTTAATATTGACAAAAAATTAGGCGAAAGGTCTCAAAATCGCCAAACTAACGGATAGTGGTTCATACAAAGCGAGTACTACCCCCTTAAACGGGTTTATACAACTTCGGCAGGTATCGCGAGAGTCAGAGGGATGATTGAGATATATTTGACCCGTTTGACTGTTAGAGAGCCTTCCTAAGTTGAACACAATCGTCTAATGATAGCCAGAACAAACTGTCAAAATGCGTCATATTCCTCTAGGGGTTAATTCTGGTCTCTTAATTCCATCACTGAGATTATTATTGTTTGTGTTTTCATTATATTCCGGCTATCATTTTGTTTATACAGTTTAGAAAGGACCTGTAACTGGCCAAACGTTTAATGAGTTTTGTTATATACCTCTGAGGCCTAACATTCGTCTGGGCTTTGTCGTATTGAAAGTGTTTGAAAGTTATCTGGTTTGATGAATGGTGGAAATTGAAAATATAGTTGGCCACATAAGTGTTCTTCCTCTCCGTGATATTATACATGGAAATCTAATGATCATGACTGAATTACGCGTGTAGTTTATTATGCAGGGGTTAACTCATCTTACTAGGCGACTGATAATTAAAAGAAACCCCATTCGCGATTCATTCATACTCATTTCACTTTCAAACATAAGGTCACGACGAGGAACGGAACTTATGTGGCCAACTGTACATTCCTCCCTTCCCCTCAACCAACATGATTCCAGGCTCCTAATTGGCCACATGCGAGATTCATGCTGTAAGGATTTTGGAGCTGTAGACATCGATATTTAGCAGAATTGTTAGATATTAACTGTAAACCAAAGGCAAATCGTCCCTCTTAAGAAATGAACAAAATTGGAATATTAAACATTGGGTGATATCAAGCTTTCTGAAGGCTACTATGCTATTGAATTATCCTTCAACTGCACACAATTCCTCTTCTATCTCATGCAGAATACACAAACGGAAAGATCAAGAAAGAAAAAATCAATTTAGGAAGTTCACCAAGTTAATTATATAGCATTCCTGGGTACGTTTGTATACCGCACCGTGTTCTTCAAGTTTGTGATTAATGTAACAGCAAAGAGTTCATTTCAACCATTATTTTATTACATAACATGTAATTGGTTAATGATGAGCTGTAGAATATTGAGGTTATAGCGGCAGGTCTGAGCCTCGTCACAAGTTGTTTAAGGGGGGTCACCAGCTTTGTTTTTATCTTTTTCTCCTTTTCTCTCTGTCCCTGACTTGTATCCATTCGGCCCCATTCAGCCAAGTGTTTTAAGACGTTTATCCCCATTAGATGTCGATTTCTTCCTGGCGAGCGATAGCGAGCCAGCATTGTATGGAGAAATCCGGCTTCGCCGGAGACATTTTTCTATCGAAAAATGTACAAATTTAGCTTGCAGTCAAAACAAAAAAATATATATATATGCTGGCTCGCTACCGCTCGCCATGAAAAAATTGACACCTGGATGGGGGTAAACGTCTTAAAATAGTAGGCTGAATGGGGCCGAATGGATACAAGCTAAAGAGAGAGGGAGAGCAAGACAAAATAATGCAAGGTGGGCTCCCTTAATATACAATACAGCTTACCCGTAGAGCTCATACCTCCGACTACGCTGGTTCTTTACCATTATTATCATAGGCCTAAAACAAATTCTGGATCTGGGTTCTTAAAGCTTCTTAAATTGAATGTTTAAAGCTAAAACATAACTTCCGTCTAACTTCATTAGCGGCGGTAAATATGACGGTAACAACAAAATAGGTTATTATCATTGCAATTATATTTCTCACTAACAATGTTAAAAATAAACATAATTCTGCATTTGTAATTATTTATGAAATTCCAGCGGCAACGAATTTAAACACTGTAATACCAAACGACTCAGTTATGCAAGTACGTATTGGCCTATACCATATTTAAGGGGAGGTTTTTAGTTAGTTCGCTAGACCTCCGTCAAGCTTAACATTACAGCCCCTAGACTCCCTTTCAAGATAAATTTGTACATTTTTCGGTAGAAAAATGTCCCGGCCAAAGGCAGGTTCCTCTTAAATTACAGGCTCGCTATCGCTCGCCAGGAAAAAATCGACACCTAAATGACACGAAAAGTCTTAAAATTGACAGAAATGGGGCGAAAGTTCTTAAAATCGCCAAACTAATGGGGCGAACGTCTTATAATATCAAAAGCAATGGGGCTAACCATGAGGGAGAAAGGGGTCATGAAAAAAAATCCCTCAAGTGGAAATATCTCCTTAATACAGGCACAAACGCACGCACATGAGCCTCTCATCCCTCTCCTCTCTCTCACTATCTCTCTCTCTCACACAAACACACACACACATATACACAGCTAGTACACACACAACTTACCACGTCACACACGTTAGAAGTCACACAGACACACACCCTAGCAGAAAACAGTCATATGTATGTAAACAAACGCAATCAGACAACCAAGACTGTCAGCAGATATACATATACACTTCCACACACCAACACAAACCACCCCACATCGAACAGCATGCCACAACAGAACCTTTGCATATTAATGAGATTCCATTTGGTAAGCTTCGTACATTCCTTTGTTGGAGACTTCTTCACGGTACATCAATTTCCGGGGTCGTTTTCTGCTGAACGAGAGGTTACCACACTCGAGGACATTCTTTTATGCTATTACGTTCGGATTCAGTCATGCAAAACAAATTATAGTATCTCCGTCCACGAATGTACACATGTGCCAAGGACAACTTAAAGTATGGGTTTGATAACATTATGTAATACACACTAGGTAAATCCCCCTAATGGACAGATGAGAAAAAGTGTTCTCAATTATTTAAGTTAAAGTTGAGGGTGGATAGACAGGCTGGGGAGCTAAGAGGTCTCTTAAGGGGAGATTTCCACTTGAGGGATTTTTTTCTGGACCCCTTTCTCCCTCATGTTTAGCCCCATTGCTCTTGAGATTTTAAGACGTTCGCCCCAGTAGTTTGGACATTTTAAGACATTTTGCCCCATTTCTGTCAATTTTAAGACCTTTCGTGCCATTTAGGTGTCGATTTTTTCCTGGCGAGCGATAGCGAGCCTGTAATTTTAGAGCAACCGGCCTCTGGCCGGGACATTTTTCTACCGAAAAATGTACAAATTTATCTTGAAAGGGGCTCTACGGGGTGTAATTTTAAGCTTGATGAAAACGTAGGGAACAAACTAAATACCTCCCCTTAAGAAATAGAGAGAAGTAGAGGAGGATATACCGAGCAAAGTAGAAGAATAGAATATGGAGGGTGGTCCTTCTTATTATTGTATCAAGATTACATCCAAATATCTAACAAACAATCTTGACCCTCGACTGCAACGTCTTGGTCATGAATAGCTCGACACTTTGATTTCGACGAGAGTGAGGGTCGTCTGGAGGAACAATATATTGCAGTCTTCGTGGTTTAAGGGGGTACTTTTCGCTTTTTCTGGACCTCCTTCTCCCTCGTGTTTAGCATATTAGTTTTGAGATTTTAAGACGTTCCTTCCATTAGTTTGTCGATTTTAAGACCTTTCGCCCCATTTCTTTGTTAATATTTAAACCTTTCGTGCCATTTAGGTGTCGATTTTTTCCTAGCGAGCGATAACGAGCCTGTAATTTTAAGAGAAACCGGCCTTTGGCCGGGAAATTTTTCTACCGAAAAAGGTACAAATTTATCTTGAAAGGGGTCTATGGGGGTGTATTTCTAAGCTTGATGGAAGTCTAGCGAGGAAATTAAAACATATACTAATACATGAGTTAATAGCCCAAAAACCGGCCACTGCCTCCTTAATCAATTACAGGATACTCTCTTTGGGGTATTACACCGATTCCCCCGAATATTGCAAAGTTATTTCTGACTGCAGCTGTACAGTGGTGATCATGAAGGCTGACTACCTCCTCACGATAACAAAACACTAATGGGGTTCAGTAGTTAAGGGGGTAGTGCTTATTTTTTGGTCTATATATTCAGTTAAGAATAACTATTTTTAGCTTCCTCGCTAGACCTCCAACTAGATTTAAAAAAAAAAAAAAAATACCCCAGTAGACACCCTTACAAGATACATTTGTATATTTTTCGGTAGAAACATGGCCCGGCCGAATCCTTCTACAATTACAGACTCGCTATCGCTCGCCAGGAAAAACGACATCTAAATGGCACGAAAGGTCTTAATATTGACGACACAATGGGGTAAAAGGTCTCCAAATCGCCAAACTAAAGGAACGGACATCTTAAAATGTCAAAACTAGTATGCTAAACATGAGGGAGAAGGAAGTCCAGAAAAAAACGACTACCTCCCCCTTAATACTAGTGAACCCTAGTAGTTTAAGTAACCACTTGTTTAACCCTTCTGTACCGGCGGCCTCCTTTTCGTTATATTCTGACAACTATTAGATGATTTTATTGAGCTTAGGAAGGCCCTATAATCATTAAAAGGCTACATACTATCTCACTTCTTCCTTTATGCAGATCCTTCCTAAACTGCATAAAATCGTCTAAATATATATATAATACAATTAAACAGACGTCCCTGTACTGAAGGGGTTAAACATACAGCCGATAAAATAATCTGGCTACGAACTTCGCCTGTGGTCTCCCTTCTGCATGTTGGGCCACCATTAGCGAGCCCTTCTCAAAGTTAACCCAGGCCTAAGGACCCCACTGATAAGACCTGCCCATGAAGGACCCACTAGAAGGACCCCACTGATAAGACCTGCCCATGAAGGACCCACTAGAAGAACCCCACTGACAGGCACACTTCAAGTAGAGACTCTTTAGTGACTAGGGCCTGGTCAACTCTTAGCATTGCGTGGAGGTTTCCCTTTTTCCTTGACTTGTGATCAGTTATGTTTTGGGGTCCAGTCAGGTATATTCTTGGGATGTATTTATGATCTCGGTAGTTTACAAAGGCTTCGAGATATCTTTATTAAAGTTACGTTATCCTACATTATGTTATTTTTCATAGCTTTAATAATATGGCATTGTTTAGTAATGATACTAACAGAACTAACATTTTACATCGTCATCAATACCACTTTTCAGAGGATTCAGTATCACTCACATTAAGTTACTATTCAAAGATTCTACAGTGTGTAGTCCTCATCCCCACCATACCAGGCAGCTGTACAGTTCCTCCATCTCACTCACTCACTCACTCACTCGCTCTCGCTCGCTCTCGCTCTCTCTCTCTCTCTCTCTCTCTCTCTCTCTCTCTCTCTCTCTCTCTCTCTCTCTCTCTGAGGATAGGTATCAAAGGTGAAATTCATTCTTGGATAAAAAATTGGCTTACAGACAGAAGACAGAGAGTGGTGATAAATAGAGTGGAATCGGAGTGGGAGCCTGTCACTAGTGGAGTTCCACAGGGTTCAGTCCTTGGACCGGTCCTGTTTCTCATTTACATTAACGATATTGATGTAGGGGTAAACAACACCATTTCCAAATTCGCCGACGATACAAAAATAGGAAATACAGTCCTGAACGAAGATGATAGAAATGCGTTGCAATCTGATTTAAAGAGTGATCAGAGTGGTCGAAAAAATGGCAGATGCCCTTCAATGTCGATAAATGTCAGGTGCTGCAGGTTGGTAGCAGAAATATGAAATACAAATACGAAATGAATGGCAAACAAATAAAAACCGCAACGGTAGTAAAAGACCTAGGGGTACTAATATCTGAAAACCTAAAAACTTCCGACCAATGTATAGCAGCTGCAAATAAGGTAAACATAGCATTGGGCTTTATTAAACGAAAATTTACATATAAACATGAAAACGTAATAGTGCCACTGTTCAAAAGTATGGTGAGGCCCCACCTTGAATATGGTGTGCAGTTCTGGTCACCTTATCTGATCAAGGACATTGTAAGACTCGAGTCAGTACAGCGTAGAGCGACGAAGATGATACCCTCATTAAGAAATAAACCATATGAAGAAAGACTTAAACGATTGAACCTGTTCTCATTAAAAACGAGGAGGTTGAGGGGTCAGCTTATTGAGTGCTTTAAGATACTAAAAGGTTTCGACAAAGTCGATGTAAATGCACTATTCACATTAAACAATACTAATCAAACTCGCGGAAATAGAATGAAATTAAAAACCAAAAAGGCAAACCTAGATGTCACAAAGAGTTTCTTCACCTACAGTGTGGCGACAGAGTGGAATAAACTACCAGCGAGTGGTGGAGAGCGACACAATAAACGCTTCAAGGGAAGGCTTGACCTCTATCTGCAGAGGGCTGGGGTGATATGAAAAAGAAAAAAAAATTTATGTATGTGTATGTGTGTGTGTGTGTGTGTATGTGTGTATATGTATGTACCGGTGTATATATATATATATATATATATATATATATATATATATATATATATATATATATATATATATATATATAATATATTATATATATATATTTATGTATGCATATATACATATATAGTTTGTAAGGCCAGACTGCCTAGTAAGGACCTTGAGGTCTGTGTGGTCTGTGTATCTATGTAGCTCTATGTAGCTCTCTCTCTCTCTCTCTCTCTCTCTCTCTCTCTCTCTCTCTCTCTCTCTCTCTCTCTCTCTCTCCTGTGTTCTCTTTCTTCCTCTTTCTTGACTTTCCTTCCTTAATGGTATCGTTCATTGGCGGCCCTTTCTTATTTTCTACTGTCTGTCTGTCATATGTCTGTCTGCTTGTTTGCGTGTCTGTCAGTCTGTATGATAATGGAGTGCGTTCAGTGTATTATTGTTCAAGTGCGACCTTGAAGCTGAAAACCTATAGTTCCATTATATGATTACAATATGATGTCTCTCCTGAATATGGGATCACATGCGACTTTTGTCTCCCACATGCTGATGATAGTGCAGATAGGTAGGTAGGGGTCTGCCCATGCATTTGTCCGTTCGTCTGTTTGTTTACCTGCATGCTTACTTAGCTATATGTCTGCCTGTCTGTTGGACTGGGGGTCTTTTCACGATTGTTTGTTGTTTTCTTTCTTCGACTTACTTCTCTATAATCATTAATTTTCCTATACTGTTTATTTTATTTGCTTTAACTTATTTTTTCGAAATTATTTTGTCTTGATGATTTTACCCCACCCCTTAGAGGGGGATGGGCCGTTTTTTATCATTGTTTTCGTTCATGTATTATTATTTCTAGTTTCATCAATAGACTTCCATCAAATTTAAAATAAAAAAAATCCCCTAAATGACACGAAAAGTCTTAACATTGACACAGAAAAGGGGCGGAAGGTCTTAAAATCGCCAAACAAATGGGCCGAACGTCTATAATCTGAAAACCAATGGGGCTAAACATGAGGAAGAAGGAGGACCAGAACAAATTGACCCACTCCCCTTAAGAAGATTGGTTGTATGTTTCTATTATAGTGGGTGTTCATTGTGGGGAGTTAATTAGTTGCTGTACAGTTGGACACATAAGTGATGTCGCGGCACCAAGTATATTTCGATCAAAATTTGGTATCAGCACTATCTAAGCATTGATTCATCGTTTCGAGTGAGATATACAAACATGTTCCTATCTTTACACACCCTATTCAACATCTGACAGACATTAATACAGCACACAGCGACCAAAATATAATGACAACGGCGACACGACTTATTTGGCCAACCGTACTATCCTTCTTTTACAACCTTTCCCTCTTACCAATATACTGTGAGCAAGTGCCGATACAAAGGCCAGTCCGGGAAAACACCAGCGTGTTCATTAGAAGAAGAAGAAAGGTGACTTACTCGTATTTAACAACATTCTTGTAAAATAAAAAGTTTATAAATTCACCTGCAAACTATTAAAAAGTCTGTGAGAACATTGCATTCTGTCACCACTTCACAGCACATGCAGCAGGTCCCCAACTCTACTTAAAATTGGCATACACTCACAATTTCGGTTTTTCAGGTAGATAATTGTACAAGCCAATTTGAGGTTAAAGAGACTGGATTGACTGTTTTTGCAGGCCTGAGAATCCAGCAAATGGTTTTTAACACTCTCTCCCACCATTCCACCACACACAAACATACACACACACACATAGTTTATTCATTATATGTAGGTCAAAATCTTGACCATTAAACTCTTGTAACTCAAACGTGGCTGGATCTACTGGGTTGTAAATACCACAGACTTATTTCCTGTTTGACTCTTCCCAAATGGTAGAAATATCAGTTCGATTGTTCTAATACTTCCGATATTATAAGTGGATAAGGTTAAGATTTTTTGGCTCAATTATGGCGATCCGATTTTAGTGTATAATATTCTTTTATTTAATAATTTTCATTTTAGTAAGCGTTGTTTCCACATAGCGATTTTGATAATTTAATTTGACTTTATATTGTCCTTGTCCCAATTTTGGTTTGTTTAGTTTGCAAGTTTTACATTTTAAATCCTATATATATGACAGCTATACTTCAATCGGTTAATGCCTTTGTAAACCTTATTATGTACCTTGACTATGCTGAGTGGCCCAAAATTATCCCTGGTTTCAAAGACTACCGACAGCCAATGCTTACAAAGTTTGTTTACGCGTCTCGAGAAGTATTCAGGGTTTTCACTCAATTTTAAATGGCAGTTTATAACCTTTAGATCTTAAAACATAGTACTTCAGCGTGTGTGTGTGTGTGTGAGAGAGAGAGAGAGAGAGAGAGAGAGAGAGAGAGAGAGAGAGAGAGAGAGAGAGAGAGGGAGAGGGAGAGGGAGAGAGGGAGAGAGGGAGAGAGAGAGAGAGAGAGAGAGAGAGAGAGAGAGAGAGAGAGAGAGAGAGAGAGAGAGAGAGAGAGAGAGAGAGAGAGAGAGAGAGAGAGAATTGGGTAATGGTAGGGAACTTGCTCCTATTGTCGCACCCTCGCCCTCCTTCTCTCTCGTGTTGCCTCTCTCGCTCTTCTGTTATTCTGAGAGGAAAGGGGGGGGGGGGGGATTTCAAGACCAGAGACCTTGAAGAGAACAGAGAATGGACAGATGCCGACATTTTGTGGCTGTGCATAAACCATTTTAAGGGGAGATGGGTCCGTTATTTTGCATCTATTAATTAATGTATTCCGATATTTCTTAGTTTTCTCGCTAGACCTCCATCAAGCTTAGAATCCCCCCCCCCCCTTCAAGATCAATTTGTACATTTTTCGGTAGAAAAATGTACCAGCCTCTTAAAATTTCAGGTTCGCTATCGCTCGCCAGGATAAATCGACACCTAAATGACACGAAAGGTCTTAAAATTGACAACAAAATGGGGCAAAAGGTGTTAAAATGACCAAACTAATGGGCCGAACGTGTTATAATCTCAAAACAAATGGGGCTTAACACGAGGGAGAAAGGGGATCAGGAAAACGACCCAGTTCCTCTTAAGGGGGGATGGGCCGGTTTTCTGGACCACTTTCTCCCTCATGTTTAGCCCCATTAGTTTTCAGATGTTAAAATGCTTGCCCCATTAGTTATTCGATTTTAAGACTTTTCGACCCATTTCTTCGTCAATATTTAGACCTTTCGTGCTATTTAGGTGTCGATTTATTCCCTGGGGAACGATAGTAAGCCTGTAATGCTGGAAGAACCGGCCTTCGGCCAGGATATTTTTCTACCGAATAATGTACAAGTTAATCTAGAAGGGGGATCTAATGGATGATTTTTTTAATTTGATGGAGGTCTAGAGAGGAAACTAGAAAATTAATGAATACGTGCAAAAATCGCCCAAAAAGTGAACCATTTCCCCTTAAGTCCATAATACACTCCAAAGACGTGTTCATTAAGGCCAGATTTCCACTTGAGGGATTTTTTATGGACCCCTTTGTCCCTCATTTTTAGCCCCAATAGTTTAGCGATTTTAAGACGTTCGCCCCATTAGTTTGGCGATTATAAGACTTTTCGCCCCATTACCGTCAATTTTAATACCTTTCGTGCAATTTAGGTGTAATTTTTCCTGGCGAGCGATAGCGAGCCTGTAATTTGAGAGGAACCGGCCTTCGGCCGAGACATTTTTCTACCGAAAAATGTACAAATTCATCTTGAAAGGGGGTCTAGGGGGTATAATTATATGTTTGATGGAGGTCTATAGAACAAAACTAAAAACCTCCCATTAAGGACACACACATTTACTAATGCAGGAATCTGCAACAAATGGCATACTACCCAACCTGTGTATCCATTTTCCTGGACGGGTCTTACAGCTAACCAATAAATCTCTCAAACCCTAGAACCAAATTACCTTCCCTAACCCTATGAACATATGTAGAATCTCACCCATCATGTCCTAGATCTTATTTAAACCTTTACTTGAAACACTTTCGCCATAAGGAGTTCAAATCACTACAAGTTTCGCGGTCGTATTATCTTACCGAACTATTTCCCTCTACACTTAAGGGAGCCCACCTCGCTTATTTTCTCTTTCTATCCCTCTCTCTTTGGCTTGTATCTATTCGGCCCCATTCAGCCTACTGTTCTAAGACGTTTACCCCAATCCAGGTGTCAATATTTTCCTGGCGAGCGGTAGCGAGCCAGCATATATATTTTTGTTTTGACAGCAAGCTAAATTTGTACATTTTTCGATAGCAAAATGTCTCCGGCAAAGCCGGATTTCTCCATATAATGCTGGCTCGCTATCGACACCTAAATAGCACGAAAGGTATTAATATTGATAAAGAAATGGGGCGAAAGGTCTTATCATCGACAAACTAATAGGCCGAACATCTGAAAATATAAAAACCAATGGGGCTTAACACGAAGGAGAAGGGGTTCAGAAAATAGTTGTCCGATCTTTGTCAATATGGGCCCCCTGATAAGAACCAATAAGGACTGTGTGAAGGGTGGGAAGGGCTGGTGTGGGGGGGGGGGGTGGGGGGGGGGGGGGGGGGGGGGGGGGGGGCAGACACGTGCATTGTACAGATTCTGTATCCCTTAAATTCCTCACTCGCAGCTACAAAGGAAATTTTTGGCGTGGAAATGGGCCTCGGTACGTTCATCCATACGCCTGTGATCTCAATAAATGTATCACACCCACACGCGCGCTTCTTAGCTATAATATCTATAATTTATCTTTAGTATAGGCGTGGAGTCTTCATATGCAAATTCCTTATACAATGTAGACTCTGTACATGTTACATTTGTTACACAGTACACACAGATAATACAAATTACATCTAGATAATAGTTCTCACTGTTTGAAAAACAAAATATGCTTAAAATCATATGATTGACCAAACATTTTAAGAAACAGCATATGGAGAGATATACGTTATCCTAATTATTGAAAGACGAACACTCCTAATTTATACCTAGTTAAACTGTTAAATGCTAACGTCATATTCGTTTATTACTATATGTTAGGACTAAAATAGGTTTTCATATTTTTTCCTTACACAAGCCTCGATGTCCTCTGATCTTGACATTTGATAAAGGTTTAGGCTATAAAGGGGGACTTTCGATTCGTTACGCATTACTTCAATCTGTGGTCTATTAAGAATATAGGATATATAATTCTAATAATAATTCGCACCAGTTACTACATTGAACGCAAAATGTTGAAATGTCTGGCAATAGAGAGATAGATATAGATATAATTATATAATATAAGATAGATATAAGATAGATATAGATATAATTATATAATATAAGATAGATATAAGATAGATATAGATATAATTATATAATATAAGATAGATATAAGATAGATATAGATATAATTATATAATATAAGATAGATATAAGATAGATATAGATATAATTATATAATATAAGATAGATATAAGATAGATATAATTATGCTCATGGCTTAGAGACGTGGACCAATTATTATAGGTGATATGAAAGGTCCATTAGGGTGCGATACACAGAGGCTATAATCAGGGAGGCTACAAAATATATATAGGGGGAGGGAAGGAAGAGGGCGATCAGTATGGGGGGGGGGGGGTGTCGTGGGATGAAAAGAGTGGGAGGGAAGGGGAGGGAGAGCTCGTTGACTGGGGGTTAGTGAAGAACAGAGATCTGGATGACAGAGAGAGTGAGAGTGAGTGAGTGAGTGAGTGAGTGAGTGAGTGAGTGAGTGAGTGAGTGAGTGAGTGAGTGAGTGAGTGAGTGAGTGAGTGAGTGAGTGAGTGAGTGAGTGAGTGAGTGAGTGAGTGAGTGAGTGAGTGAGTGAGTGAGTGAGTGAGTGAGTGAGTGAGTGAGTGAGTGAGTGAGTGAGTGAGTGAGTGAGTGAGTGAGTGTGTGTGTGTGTGTGTGTGTGTGTGTGTGTGTGTGAATGAGTGAAGGAGAGGGATTTAATTCGACATGATATACTTGCTCTTCTTAACCCTTGAAGATTATGCCACATTTTGATAGTTATTAAACTATCAAAATGCTGGCTATTATTAGAGGACTGTATTCAACTTAAGAAGGATCTGTGGGAATTATAAGGTTAAAGACTGTCTTAACTAACCCTCTGACCTCCATACACCCTTTCTAATCTGAATAAAATAAGCTAATACTAGCCAGAGGACCGAATCAAATGTGTAATCGTATCTTCTAAAGGTTAAAGATGCAATTCAGAGGCACCTAGAAGGACCAGGAACTGAATTACATTACTTGCAAACTCTGAACTTTAAATAATCAATGACATTATGCTAGCATGTTCAATGGAATACATGGTTTAATATCCGGCCCACATTAACAATCACCAATAATATTAGCAGTACATGTTAGAATCACTGTAATTTATTTGACTAGCGAGAAGTAACAACGAAGAATTAGCATCTCGTGAAGCTTGGAGACGCACATACCGACTGACAATGTTTTAAGTAGAAGCGAAATAATTATAAAATAGAAACAAAGAGATTGGAAAAGAAAGAACAAATGAAAAGATGTGAAAGGGGAGAAGGAAATCTGGCAGAGAGAGAGAGAGAGAGAGAGAGAGAGAGAGAGAGAGAGAGAGAGAGAGAGAGAGAGAGAGAGAGAGAGAGAGAGAGAGATCCTAAACGGAATGAAGTCGTCTACTGGTAGCCAGAATAACAGAAAGAAGCGAGTCACTAAATAGCCAAATAATTTAAAGAGGATAAATAACTTGATGTGTTATGAAGGGAACAGAAGACACAAATAAAGAGACGTGAATGAAAACAATATTACGGTAAGAAAAAAAAAGAGAAGAAGATTGGCCAGGGTGAGGATAAATGGAGAGAGAGAAGGGGGGGGGGGGGAGAAGCAAGTGATGTACAGTCGTGGTCAAAAATACTCCAACACCAATTTATGATATGCACGAGATGGTGAGCATTAATTTGAGAACAAATAGTACTCCGACAAACGTGGTCCACTCAAGTTTTCAAAATACTTCGCCAGTGTGTCACATTAGAGATCCTATAGTTATAAAAGTTAGTTACTATAGGATCTCTATGTCACATAAGCTCCTTCAAAACATTTCTAGAAATTCCTGTCCCCGATTGTACAGGTACCTTCAATAGTTTCCATACAACCTTTATGCAAATGTGTGTGAAGTCTAGGGATAGGGACATTAACTGGAAACGTCTACGTGAAACAAATAGTGTAAATCACGCGCTTTTAGAATACACAAAGACAGTCAAGGAAAAGCAATCATAATATATAATTACACAATCTATGAATAAAGTCTCGGTGAGGTATGGATATTGCCTGTACAAGTGGATGTAATAGTTCGCCTACAACGTTGATAATTACATGTTATTTAGGTTCTTACTCTCTCCTTCACACTCTTCATTTGCTGAACACAAAAAATCTCTATATTACGATTTACACAATTATATAATTAATGTTATCCTTTATGACAGCTACTGTAAGTGATGACATACATAGGAGTTGTATAATTTATGCCACCCAATTTCTTATGACATTATATATTTCAATATATTTCTTTTCATAAGGTAAAGGATTTATGAAATTGGGCGGTAGTACATGAAGAAGTATTATAGGACAAACTGTGAACTACGAAGACAAATAATAATTATAAGTTGGGCGATTTTAAGACCTTTCGCCCAATGTCTTTGTCAATATTAAGACTGTTCGTGTAATTTAGGTGTCGATTTTTTTCTGGCGAGCGATAGCGAGGCTGTAGTTTAAGGAAAACCGACCTTCGGCCGAGACATTTTTGTATCGAAAAATGTACAAATATATTTTGAAGGAGGGTCTTGGGCGGGTGATTTTTGAGCTTGATGGAGGTCTATGGAGGAAACTAATACTATACTAAGAAGATACATAAATGAGCAAATAAAAAAGGCCCATCTCCCCTTAAGGATTTGTACCAGATTCAATTATCCCTAACTGTGCCAGTCAGGGCTGTAGTCTGGGTGTGTAACATTGTTCACTGGCAGAGGTCCTCTAAAATAAATGCTCCCAAAACGACAAAAGTTTCGCAAACTTGGGAATCACAGAAAAGATACAACGACAAGAGACTATGAATTTGACTGCGTGTGTGTGTGTATGTGTGTGTGTGTGTGTGTGTGTGTGTTTTGCTTTTTTGGGGACCCCTTTAGGTGTCGAATTTTTCCTGGCGAGCGATAGCGAGCCTGTAATTCTAAGAGGAATAGGCCTTCGGCCGGGACATTTACAAATGTATATAGAAAGGGGGTCTATGGGGGTGTTTTCCTAAGCTTGATGTAGGGCTACCGAGGAAACTAAAACATATATGAATAAATTAATAAATTGAAAAAAGAAAAAAAAAAAAAAAAAAAATCGCTAGACACCTAAGGGGCCTTCCAAAGCTGAATTTAATCGTCCAATGGTAGCATGATTGAAATGGAAAAGGCGTCCTATTACTAAAACTGTTATTTCGAAAATAGTAATTTATAATACAGTATCTTGCTTATTGACTCGGAGGTACAATTGCCCACATACGTTCAGTTCCTCATCGTGATCTTGTGTATGAAAGTTGAATTAGCATGAATGAATTACAAGAGTGGTTTATTTAAATAATTATTAGTTAACTAATTAGGTGACTTAATCACTGCATAAGAAACTACACTCGTAATGCAATCAGGCTCATTATACATATACTGTATGTGTGTATAAGATCATGGAGAGAAACAGAACTTATGTGGGTAGCTGTACATATAGATAGTCTATGTATGGAGTGATATGCACAACAAACACACAGTTATATCGTATACAAGTAAGTTAAAGAGAACAAAAACACACAGCACACCACGCTGCACACACACACACACACACACACACACACACACTCTTAAACTGACTAGCACATATGAACTCACAAACACCTTACACAAACAGAATCCCTCCCACACCCACACAGGCACCTACATACATAACCAATAACACACACACATACACACAGCACAAACCTACTTCACACACACACACACAGACAAACCACTAACACATAAGCTTGCAAACACACACACACACACACACACACACACACACACACACATCCCACGGTTCTTTAGCCACATACTTTTTGAAGCTCTGTTATGGAAGTTTAACCTCAACTCCCGAGAATCGTCTCTCAACTTAAAGGTCACAATCAGAGAGAGAGAGAGAGAGAGAGAGAGAGAGAGAGAGAGAGAGAGAGAGAGAGAGAGAGAGAGGAGAGAGAGGAGAGAGAGAGAGAGAAAGAGAAGAGAGAGAGAGAGAGAGAGAGAGAGAGAGAGAGAGAGAGAGAGAGAGAGAGAGAATGGGAGGAATAGTTTTAATTAATGAGAAAGCACATGCAAATTGAATACATTGTGTTCTGCTGATACCCCCCAAAAAAAAAAATATATATATATACAGTATATAATACATCTATACACAAATAATAATTATACAAAACATAAATTAAACTCGAAAGCGTCTAGTAAATGTAATCACAAATAATCCAGCTTATTTATTTATTTAGTTTCATTTATTATTTTGTTTTATTATTATTATTATTATTATTATTATTATTATTAGTATTATTATTAGTATTATTTTTCCTCCCTACACCTCTAACAAACTTTCGAAAACACTTCCAAGACTACCTTTCGAGATACATTTTTATATTTCCCCCCTTAATTACTGGAACAAAAATTCTTAAAATTGGCCAAGAAATGGGCCGCAAGGCCTTAAATCCCCAAAGTTATGGGGCAAACATTTTAAAATCTCAAAACTAGTGGGGCTAAAGAGGGTTCAGAAAAAAAACAAAAGAACTCCCATAAATCCTTAGACTGGAAAGCCAATTTGGAAGGTCAATTATTATGAAAGGGGCGCAATGACAAAGGAGGAGAACCTGAAAAAACCAGAGACCGGGAATAAACGAAAGGTAGACACAGAAAAGTTGAAATAGAAGGAAGGGACGAGAGAGAGAGAGAGAGAGAGAGAGAGAGAGAGAGAGAGAGAGAGAGAGAGAGAGAGAGAGAGAGAGAGAGAGAGGAGATAGTAAACTCATAGAGGGAAAGATAGAACAGAGCAGGGTAAGTTTAAGAGAGAAAAAAATATAAAAATATATGGAAAAGACAGAAAGTTAGGCATCACAAGATATAACCAACACACACACACACACACACACACACACACACACACACACACACACACACACACACACACACACACACACACACACACACACACACACACACACACACACCATTTGTATAGATTTGTTAAGGGGGGTGACCTGCTTTTTGTATTTCTCTCCTTTTCTCTCTTTCTCTGGTTTGTATCCATTCGGCCCCATTCAGCCAACTATTTTAAGACGTTTAACCCCTGTAGGTGTCGATTTCTTCCTGGCGAGCGATAGCGAGCCAGCATTATATTAACAAATCCGACTTCGCCGGAGAAATTTTTCTATCGAAAAATTTACAAATTTAGCCTGCTGTCAATTTTTTTTTTTAAATATGCTGGCTCGCTACCGCTCACCAGTAAAAAATTGACACCTGGATGGGGATAAACGTCTTAAAACAGTAGGCTGAATAGGGCCGAATGGATACAAGCTAGAGAAAGAGAGAAAAGGGGAGAACAAAAGCAGGTCACCCCCCTTAAGGATATTGCTGATCATGAATGCGTTTGATTATAATAGTCTGTTATATTAAAACTGATGTTAACCCTTTCAAGCTCCAATACGCGTTTCTGTTCTGTCTCTGGCTATTATTAAACGATTGTATTCTGATTAGTAACGGTACATGGAAGTCAAAGGGTTGATTGAGATCGTATTTACCCTTTTAATACCCACATATACTTCCTAAGCTGCATACAATCGTCTAATGATAGCCAAAGTAAACTGCTATAACGCGTCAGAGCTTCAAAGGGTTAAATCGAATCCCTTAGCAACTAATTTCTTGATACGTAATAGAAGGATATGAATCTAATGTCTCTACATCACATAAATTCATATTTTTTCACCAACCAACTTTACTTCTAAACTCAATTAATTACTATGTTATCATAAATAACAACATATTTCGCTTCAAAATATTCGTAATAGATGATTAACTAAGGTGAGGACATTGCAAGTTGCTGTTAACTTTAAGGGTGAGGTAGTCGCTTTTTCTGGACCTCTTTCTCTCTCGTGTTTGGCCCCATTAGTTTTGAGATTTTAAGACGTTCGGCCCATTAGTTTGGTGATTTTAACACCTTTCGTCCAATTTCGTTGTCATATTAAAGACCTTTCTTGCCATTTAGGTGTTGATTTTTTTCCTGGCGAGCAATAGCAAGCCTCTGATTTTAAGAGGAACCGGGACATCTTTCTACCGACATATGTACACATTTATCTTAAAGGGGTTCTAAGGTGTGTTTTTCCAAGCTTGAAGTAGGTCTTTGGAGGAAACTTTAAAAATCATAAGAAGATATATGAATGAGGAAATATAAGCGACTCATCCCCCCCCCCCCTTAAATGTACAGACAATAGACTGGGATGTAAAATAAATAATAGAGTAACTGTTGACTGGCTATGAAAACTTTGGTCAATGACATTATCTGAAATATCAAAATATTTCTCATTCCAAACTATGTTAGCAAAACATTAATCTGGATCATTAAAACCCACCCACCCACCCACCACACACACCCCCCCACCCACCCACACCCACACCCACACACACACACACACACAGGTAGATAATTTGTTAGCATTGTTTCTCTGATATTAATTATCTACATATATTTTCCATGCTGTTTCGAACTGAATTGAACTCTTTATTGATGCTTTACCTAATATGTGTATTTTCGAGGTTCCTTAAACTATTAAGAGGCTTCAAAATGTACCAGAATTTATGACCGCCACTGTACACAGGAACCGCTAGAAGTATAAGGGAAGGAGGAAGAGCGAAAATGTAAACATACATGAAGAGAGTGGGTATAGGAACATATATAATTAAACGACTAATAACAGGAGTAAAAGTAACAATGCAAACACTAAAGAAATACACAAATAGAAAGGAAGTAATGAAAGGGAATACGGAAACAAAATAAGAGTGTAAGGACAGAAAGGGAATATGGAAACAAAATAAGAGTGGAAGGACAGAAAGGGAATATGGAAACAAAATAAGAGTGGAAGGACAGAAAGGGAATATGGAAACAAAATAAGAGTGGAAGGACAGAAAGGGAATATGGAAACACAAATAAGAGTGGAAGGACAGAAAGGGAATATGGAAACAAAATAAGAGTGGAAGGACAGAAAGGGAATATGGAAACAAAATAAGAGTGGAAGGACAGAAAGGGAATACGGAAACAAAATAAGAGTGGAAGGACAGAAAGGGAATTCAGAACGAAGCCGGAAAGTGGAACATCGAAACAAGCAAACCAAGAAAGGGGCTAGATGAAAGGCATAAGGGAGAGGGAGGGAGTGTGTGTGTGTGTGTATATACATGTGGAGGCGGCATCAGAGGGCACAGGAAAAAAATAATAGACTGGTATATGAAAGTGGTGATTGGAGAGAGAGAGAGAGAGAGAGAGAGAGAGAGAGAGAGAGAGAGAGAGAGAGAGAGAGTCAAGCCAGATAGTTATAACTGCAATAACAACAACATAAGGGGTCCACGATTTTTTATAAGTAACTTTACAACTGCCAAGACATGAACCTTAGACAAATGCTAAACTGCCTGAATTTAATCAGCATAGCACGTCATTGTATAGTATTAATGAGAATAAATGTTCTTACGTACTTTGAACAGCAATAATTATACAAAAGTATGACCTCACAAACAAACTATATTTAGTTGCAGTTGGGATGTGTGTACATGCTTAGATTGATATGCAGGATTCGAAGTTGCATAATAAATCGTAGGCAGTGTCCACCATTCTTTAACTGTCTTCGTGGTGCGATGCATAAGGTGTTGATTTTCGGTGTGAGCATCCTGGATTCGAATCCACGGACTGCCACATGTGTTTGTAAATTTCATTAATCGATTTTAGGAGTATAGTTGGTTGTTGGAAGGAACATAATAATTAACATACAAATAGACAAGGGAACAGCAAGTAAAAAAAACAATCAAAGATAAATACAATAAACCCGAATTAATCGTAGAACAATATTGAGACAGAGAAAATAAGAGCAGAACAAGAAGATAACGTAAATACAGACCAGTACAGGGATTATCTGTGCCGGCAGAAGAGTAAAGGAAGAGCGAAGTCCCCCCGACAAATGTAATAAAAATACAAGGGTAATTGAAAACGAGGGTCAGTGTGGAGTGTCTCTGTGTGTTCATTGTGTGTGTGTGTGAGAGAGAGAGAGAGGTTTGCCTGTGTGTTCATAATAATGTGTGTGTGTGAGAGAGTGTGCATATGTGTGTGACTGTTTGTGTGTATGTGTGTGTGTGTGTGTATGTGTATCTCTTTGTTCATTGAGAGAGAGAGTACAAAGGAGTACAAAGGAAATCAAGCAACAACAGATCTAGTGACCCTTCTAGGCTGCTTGTCCTCCAAAACACTGAGGATCAAGTGTCCAAACAGTGGTTTAGAGTGGGTAAGGGAACATTGGAAAGGGAACTACTGCCCTGCCACTAACGTGGCAGGACTAGGAAGTTAGTAGGGGACATATGGGTTAGTAACTGAGGGGGAGGATAAAGTTATTCATTTACAAACGCAGTCAGTCGCGGGTTTGATGCGAGATATTTGTCTAGGCGGAGTTTAAATGAATCAACGGTGCTGCAGTCTATAACGTCTCGGGGAAGCCCATTCCACAAGTTGACAACTCGATTGAAGAAGAAATTCTTAGATTCGTGCGAGTTAAAAGATTTACCAATAATTTTGCAACCGTTTCCCCGCGTGTAATTAGATTGGTCGATAGTGAAGTACTTACTACAGTTCATATTGTCGATGCCTTTGATGATTTTGAACACTTGAATTAAGTCGCCTCTTAATCTGCGCTGGGTTAAAGGAAATAGATTTAATTCTCTAAGACGCTCTTCGTATGGTTTGTTCTTTAGGCTAGGTATCATTTTGGTAACTCTACGTTGAACTCGTTCTAGCTTGTTTATATCTTTTTGGTAATAAGGGCACCAGGATTGAACGCAGTATTCCAGAAGAGGGCGGACTAAGGAATTGTAAAGGGTTAGGATAACTTCTTTGGATTTATGCTCAAATGACCTGCCTATAAAGCCAATTATTTTGTTTGCCTTCTTAACAACTTCTGAACATTGTTGACTCGGTTTTAGGTTACTCGATATTGTTACTCCCAGATCAGTTTCTCTGTTTACATTCTTAAGCTGAGTGCCATTCATCGAATAGTTTGCTTTCTCATTTAGGTATCCGACATGTAGTACTTTACATTTATCCGCATTGAAACTCATTTGCCAAATTTGGGCCCAACATGACAATTTATCTAGATTGTGTTGCATATCGTCAACTTGTTCTTTTGAGAGTACGCTATTTGCAATTTTTGTATCGTCAGCAAATTTTGAGATTGTGCAGGTGAGACCCTCATCTATGTCGTTGATGTAAATTAGAAAGAGAATTGGTCCTAGTACCGATCCCTGGGGTACCCCGCTACTTACATTGGTCCATTTAGATGCCTTACCGTTTATGACTACCCTTTGCTTTCTGTTGCTGAGCCAATTTTCTATCCATTTCAACACACCGTCTTGTATTCCATGCGCTTTTAGTTTTAGCAGTAAACGTTTGTGGGGAACTTTGTCAAAGGCCTTTTGAAAATCAAGGTATATAATATCTACAGCTTTACTCTCATCGTAGAGGTTGAGGATATCGTGGAAAAAGTCTAAGAGGTTTGTTAAACAGGAACGTTTTTTACGAAAGCCGTGTTGAGTATCTTTAAGTATGTTATTTTCCTCTAAGTGATTTACGAGTCTGTCTCGTATGACCGTTTCTAGCATTTTACATACAACTGAGGTTAAGCTAATTGGACGATAGTTACTGGGTAGGGATTTGCTGCCTTTTTTGAATATCGGTGTTACGTTGGCTAGCTTCCACTGATCAGGCATAGTTCCAGACTGCAAGGATTTATTGAATAGTAATGTCAGTGGTTTGGAGAGCTCATTCTTAGCTTCCTTTAGAACCCTCGGCGAGATTGTATCAGGTCCTGGCGTTTTATTTACCTTGAGTTTATCTAAACAATTCAATACTTCTCTCTCTGTAACGGTGATATTGCTTAGAACATCTGAATTATCAATCTGAATCGGCGATGGTGTAGGGATATCACTGAGGTCTTCTGTTGTAAAAACTGATGCAAAGAAGGTATTGAGGGCATTACTCATTTGTACTTCGTCTTTGGTGTATTCTCCTTTTTCATCGACTAACGGTCCAACAGTTGAAGTAACTACTTTTTTCTTTCTGATATAACTATAGAATTCTTTCGGGTTTGTTTTACTTTGATTCGCAATATGTAACTCTAAGGTCTTTTTACTTTGCTTAATTAACTTTTTGGAGAGAGTTAAACAAGAGAGAGTTAAACAAAACTAAGAAAGGGTTGAGCGCGGTGACAGCAGAGACTAGGGTGTTCCAGAGTAGGGCAGGAGGGTGAGAGAGATTTACACACAGCTACGTTGAATGTTGTTTAGTATTTGAGAAGCCATGCGGTCCATTTGAGGGGGAAAAATATTGTATAATGCCGAGCACATTATATTCTCTTCATAAACTGTGTGATTGAAGAACTATTAGAGCATAATTATTACCTATCTGAAATTAATCTGATCTTTTTGCATCGTTCAAATATTTTAAACTATCAGTCAATTAATTATTTTGAATACTTGTAGGAGTGCCACAGAGAGAGAGAGAGAGAAAAAAGAAAGAAAGAAAGAAAGAAAGCGAGAGAGAGTACGAGGACAGGAAGCCATTGACGTAAGGATTTCGTTAGACTAAAGCCCGGTGTGAACGAGCCGTCTTTTGCGGATCCGTTTTTGGGCCTGTGACGTCACATACGAAAAATGGACGTGGAAAAGTAAAGTTGAAAGGAAATGCGGACAACATTCCAGAGCGCGGGTCAGACTCTGGGGTGCGGAACGTACTTCTCTGACGTAAACACCTATAGACGATCGTCAACATGGACTGAGAAACGATCTTTCTTGGTGTTTATTTCTTTATTTTGAACGAAGATGAACCACCACCGTAATTCAATGCATATTAACTAGGAACATACATCAAAACCAGACCATCACGTAGCCTGCAGTTGCCCACACATTTATACCAGTTCTGTTCCTCTCCGTGACCATGTTAATATAAATATATTGTGCATTATTGAATTACGAGTGTATAGTGGTTAATTACGAGTGTATAGTGGTTAATTACGAGTGTATAGTGGTTAATTACGAGTGTATAGTGGTTAATTACGAGTGTATAGAGGTTAATTACGAGTGTATAGTGGTTAATTACGAGTGTATAGTGGTTAATTCATATTATTAGTAAACTGATAATTTAAAGAAACCGCACTCGCCATTCATTCGTATAGGCCTACTATATAATTTACATTCATACATCAGATCACGATTAGAGACATCATATGTGGGCAACGGTACCTGGGCATAGACTAATTATAAGCACTGTAGAAGGGAATCGAGATTTTATTGAAGAAACATGTTGTTGTTGTTCTGTAGTTATAATCTAGGATTCTAGGTGTTTGTCTCTATCTGGAGGCGCGCTAAGCAGTACAACATGTTAACTTTGGTAAGTTTGGTGGTGCCGCGTCGGCTGCCAGGTACACGATCAATAGATTAACGTATTAAAGTAACTGCCTTAATATTTGCCCTGCCATTAAAATTATACATACAGTATAGTGTATATTGTTATGCGATATTAACTATAATGTAATGAAAATTGGCACAACAATATTATACACATTTCACTTCAATGTTCAAAGTACGGAACGTACTTCCTGTCAGTACACGAAAAAGATGAATCGAAACCATCTTTTTGAGCGATCCGCATGTTGGTAGACGGCTTCCCGGTTCACACTACGTACGAGCCGCATGTCTGTAAGTGACGCACGATTTTGTATACGGACCGGACCGTAAAGCGGTACGAAAAAGGGCTAGTGTGTGAACTAGGCATAAGTCGGAAGGACGGGGGAGGAACGCCAAGGGAGGGAAAATAGTGAGTTTTATTTTATGCAACCTTACTCGGATGGATTATACTGTACAATCTTACTCGGTGGATTATACTGTACAACCTTACTCGGGTGGATTATACTGTACAACCTTACTCGGGTGGATTATACTGTACAACCTTACTCGGGTGGATTATACTGTACAACCTTACTCGGGTGGATTATACTGTACAATCGCCGGCAGACACAGCTTGTACACAACACAGTAAATTCACACCTTGAAATATTGACTCCAGTATGTGGCTAAATTATATGTTTTTAAATAGCATGGAACAGTCGTGGTAAATAAAGCTGATACATACAATTGCAGAGATCGCTATCGCTCGCCAGGAAAAACATCACCTAAATGGCACAAAAGGTCTTAATATTGACAAACAAATGGGGCGAAAAGTCTTAGAATCGCCAAAGTAATAGACCGAACGTCTTAAATTTTGAAAACCAATGCTGCTAAATATTAAGGAGAAGAGGGTCAAGAAAAATCAACCATCTCCTCTTAATATAACTTGACCCAAAACCACTTACCCTGAATAATCAAACGCCAGACCCCCTGCATTAAGGGGGTAGTGGTTATTAAACGCCAGACCCCCTGCATTAAGGGGGTGGTGGTTATTAAACGCCAGACCCCCTGCATTAAGGGGGTAGTGGTTATTAAACGCCAGATCCCTGCATTAAGGGGGTGGTGGTTATTAAACGCCAGACCCCCTGCATTAAGGGGGTAGTGGTTATTAAACGCCAGACCCCCTGCATTAAGGGGGTGGTGGTTATTAAACGCCAGACCCCCTGCATTAAGGGGGTAGTGGTTATTAAACACCAGACCCCCTGCATTAAGGGGGTGGTGGTTATTAAACGCCAGACCCCCTGCATTAAGGGGGTGGTGGTTATTAAACGCCAGACCCCCTGCATTAAGGGGGTAGTGGTTATTAAACGCCAGATCCCCTGCATTAAGGGGGTGGTGCTTATTTCTGGTCTATTTATTTATGTATTCATATATTTTGTAGTAACCTCGCTAGACCTCCATCAAGCTTAAAATATCACCCTTAGACCCCCCTTCAAGATGCATTTGTAGATTTTTCGGTAGAAAATATTCCCGGCCGAAGGCCGGATTCTCTTTTAATTACAGGCTCGCTATCACTCGCCAGAAGAAAAAAATCGACACCTAAATATCACGAAATTGACAACAAAAATGGGGCTAAAGGTCTCAAAATCGCAAAACGAATAAAACGTTAGTCTTAGAATCTCAAAGCTAATGGGACTAAACATGAGGGAGAAAAAGCAAGTACCTCCCGCCTTAAAGCCATTGTATGATGATGATGAGCCTTGGTATAGTGATGGATGGGCTTGATGGAGGTCTAGCGAGGAAACTATACAAAACAAAACAAATAAATATATATATATATATATATATATACAGTATATATATATATATATATATATATATATATATATATATATATATATAAATGAGCAAATAAACAAGCCCATCCCGCCTTAAGGGGAGGAAGACCGTTTGTTTGGTCTATTAATTTATTTATTCATACAATTTTTTAGTTTCCTCGCTAGACCTCCATCAAGCTTAGAAAAACACCCCTTACTTCACGCCCCTTCAAGATAAATGTGTACATTTTTCGGTAGAAAAATGTCCCGGCCGAAGGCCGGTTCCTCTTAAAATTGCAGGCTCGCTTTCGCTCGCCAGGAAAAAATCGACACCTAAATGGCACGAAAGGTCTTAAAATTAACAACGAAATAGGGAGAAAGGTGTTAAAATCGCCAAACTCTTATAATCTCAAAACTATTGGCTAAACATTAGGGAGAAGGGGGTCCAGAAAAACGGTCTGCCTCCCCTTAAAGCCCTTGTACGATGATGAACTATAGTGGACGCGTATACCCATAGAGTGGCTATATATCGTACCCTAGCCTGACCTAATCGAACTTAAATTAACCTACCCAAAACCAGTTATAACCTGATCGATTAAATGCCCCCCCCCCCCCCCCCCCCCCCGTGCATGAAGGGGAGATGGGTCTTTTTTCTGGTCCTTCTTCTTCCTCATGTTTAGTCCCCATTAGTTTTCAGACTTTTAAGGCGTGAGGACCATTAGTTTGGCGATTTTAAGACCTTTCGCCATATTGTTAAGTCAATATTAAGACTTTTCGTGTAATTTAGGTGTCGATTTTTTCCTGGCGAGTTTTTTTCCTAACGAGTCTGTAAGTAAGGAGGAACCAGTCTTCGGCTGGGACACTTTTCTATCGAAAAATGTACACATTTATCTTCAATGGAGATCTTGGGTGGGTGTTTTCTTAAGCTTGATGGAGATCTAGGGAAAAACAACCAAAAAAACAACAAGTTAAATAAATGAGCACATTAATCCGCCCATCCCGTACCTAAGTCTGACCTAATCTAACTTATATTAACTTACTCAAAACCAGTTACCCTGATAAATAAAAAGCCAGCTCCCCGTGTATTAAGGGGAGATCTCCACTTGAGGGATTTTTTTCGGGACCCCTTTCTCCCTTATGTTTAGCCCCCTTGCTTTTGATATTATAAAACGTTTGCCCCATTAGTTTAGCGATTTTAAGAACTTTCACCCCATATTAAGACCTTTCGTGCAATTCAGGTGTCTATTTTATCCTGGCGAGCGATAGCGAGCCTGTAATTTAAGAGGAACCGGCCTTCGGCCGGGACATTTTTCTACCGAAAAATGTACAAATTTATCTTGAAAGGGACTCAAGGGGGTGTAATTTTAAGCTTGATGGAGGTCTAGGGAACAAAGTAAATACCTCCCCTTAAAGCCGTTGTATGATGATGAACCTTGGTATGGTGATGGATGGACTGTTGATGGCTAGAGTGGACCCGTACCAATAGAGTGGCTAAACTGTCCGCTCAATGCCGGCAAATTGATGGGTGGAGAACAAACAAGCGAGCGAGAGAACAGGGTACATAGCAAGCACAGGCCATCTATAGATGCATAATAGCCATATTGTTTTACAGTAGTGGTCTCGTCCTGTTGCTACCACTCACAAGTCATAATAACGAGACACCTATTATAATCGTTGAATCTATATGTTAAGTTCAGAAACATTTGGAGTTGTATATGGTACTAAAGTGTTAGGTTTGTGTTTGATAAGAGCATAACATTAGTGTGTTCATTATTAGGAATGGTGGATAGATGGAATTTAAACAATTTGTTAGCTGCACTTGCTCCATAGGTATCTTCACGATCTAGTATTTGTATAATAACTCAACGGCAATACCTTATCATTATGCACCAGGTATTATAGAAACAAACGTAATATATTTTCGAGGAAGTAGTATACCCTTCAGGTATTATGCAAAGTTTGTGTTAAATATGTGTGTGTTTAAAGTGTGTATTGTGTCAGAATATATACAACACACGAATGTTAAGATGCAGTGGAAAGGAAAACCCTGACATATTCCTCAATTTTATCGTAGTCAAACCCATTCAATAAAATGAAATGAAATAAATTGAAATCTTCAAGAAACTGAGTGATATTAAGTTATTTTCTTTAATTCACCACCTGTTTTTATTAAGATAGGCAACAGCAACTTCCTTTCCTTATCTAATGATAATGCCTGATAGGTTGGGAGAAAGGTATCCTGACTAGGATTCGAACCTACTCACTCCAGATAGATTTGGAAGAGTTGAGCACCGTAACCACTCGACCATGAGCGGATACTGGTCGAGTGATTACGGTGCCCAGCTCTCCCAAATTTACCTGCAGGAGTGAGTGGGTTCGAATCCTGTCAGGATACCTCTCTCCCATCCTTTCCTTACCATTAAGGGGGCCCACCTCGTTTTTTTCTCTCTCTCCCTCTCTCTCTGGGTTGTATCCATTCGCCCCATTTAGCTTACTGATTTAAGACGTTTATCTCCATCCAGATGATATATTTTACAAACTGTTTTTGACATCAGGCTAAATTTGTAAATTTTTCGATAGAACAGTTTCTCCGGCGAAGCCAGATTTCTCCATACAATGCTAGCTCGCTATCGTTCGCCAGGAAGAAATCGACACCTGAATGGGGATAAGCATCTTAAAACAATTGCATGAATGGGACCGAATGGATACAACCCAGAGAAAGAGAGAAAAAATCAGGTCACCACCCTTAATAATAGGGCCTATAGTGCGAGGTGTACAAGATGGGGTCGAGCAATACCCCAGATGCGTTAACCGTTTTTTTTTTTTTTTTTTTTCTTCTATATTCCAACTTACTTCCTCTCGGGCATAGGCTGAGAGCCTTAACATTCACCGCTTTACAATGAACAGTGAAGCCCGTGAGGTCTTGTTCCAGTCTAGGGAGTGAGACATGTGAAGCACGTAGAGTACAACAGCACCTGCCATCTTGCCTTCACATGAGGCACGGTGCTCACTCATGGCCCGAAACGACCCAATCTCTGAAGCCACCTCGTTCCCGTGCTTCACTGTCTCATCCCCTACACTCGGACTCTCACACTTACACACACACAACGCCACCTGTTGAGCAGATAACTCACCAGGCATTGCACGTAAGAGAGGGTGCAGACGTGTGGGATGGCGGAACAATATCATCAATTACCCACAAGTGACAGGTAAGGGGAGGCCCGGGGTACATCGGCGCTCACACCACAATCAATACATACAAATAACGTCAGTAATAGGAAATGAGTCAAGCAACATCAACAGCCAGTGGAAACCAATAACAACGAATATTTAATCAAACATAAATATGCAATGTAATATATACACACACATTATATATATATATATATATATATATATATATATATATATATATATATATATATATATATTTAGAGAGAGAGAGAGAGAGAGAGAGAGAGAGAGAGAGAGAGAGAGAGAGAGAGAGAGAGAGAGAGAGAGAGAGAGAGAGAGAGAGAGAGAGAGAGGACAACATACTGTATTTATATCATTTCATTAAGAGTGAGGAAAACTGGAATATCTAAAATATTGTAAGAATAGGAAACGAGTCGAGCAACGTCAACAGCGAGTGAACAGAACAAAATATATGAATACATTAAAATAACTTAAGCAGAAAGGTCAAGCATGGTTGATAATTCAATTTGCTAGACTGCTGGACAGAATCAAAACTTGAATATATAAGTAGACATGAACGCAGTCAAGAAACGTCAATAGCAAGTGAACAGAATATAAACTAGAAAATAATATAATTACATACAGAAAGTCTAGAATGCTCTATCATGACTAATAATTAAATTCACTAGGCGAATTAATTATTGATTATGTAATCATATACTGTATATATCTGAAATGAGTCGAGTAACGTCAATGGCGTGTGCACAAAGTCATTACTCGAAAATAATATAATAAGTTAAACAGAAAACCGGAATAATTAAAGCTATTTTGACGATTCACTGGAGGGATAGACACAATCAATTCCCAAAAATATTGTCAAATGGGAAATAAGTTAAGCAAATGTTAATTGTAACAATTCCATTCACTAGAAGGTGGATACATTCAATACTCAAAAGTATTATGATTACTAACACAAGAAAATAGAAATCAGCAAAAGGAATTTCAGTTTTGCGATTCACTTTAGTATTTTTTTTCGAAAAAGACCTCCGTCTACGTATTGTGAAAAACCTGTTATCCTCCGGTAAATTGCGGGGGTGAGTGCGTGAAGTGAGAGACAGTGAATGGATTGATGGATACATGTTTTTCGTAATACGTGTTGCTAGCCCCAAACGCGCGAGCAACTGTGGCTTTCAACCATCCGACACATCTCCTTTTATTTATGTGCATCAAGCATGGAAAATACAAATAAAGTTTATTTTTACACTCTATCGTGGAAAGACTACGGATACACCACTCCTGCCCGGGCCTCACGCAGTGGCATGGCCCAGTCGTACTGAGCTCATGACGCTGGTGGCATTGTCCCGGAGGATAGCCATCCCTAGTCTTTGCTTGAGCCAGAGGGTTTCCCGGGGTTCTCCTGAAACTTCTCTGATTTTACGGCCTATTTCATTCACCATATTGAGGGTGGTAGGGCCGAAGACTCCTGACGTTTCGAATGCCAGAGGCTCGAACTGATGACTTCTGGCGATGGCTTGATATTTTTCTCGCTTTCTACTTTCTGCTATCCGGGCGGCTTCACCTACTTCGTTGGCGTTTCTGGTGATGTTGGTCATGGAGAACGTGTCAACACATGTGGCATCCCACATGAGGCACCGGCCATTCTTGTAAGGGAAGGTGGTCATCCCATCTGGCCGTTTGCCGTCTTCTCTGAGAAGTCCATGTGGTTCAAGTATTGATGCACGGTTAGCACTCTGCAGGGCCCGTTTTATGACATCATTTAGTGCAGAGTGTCTTGGCAGGCGGCCTGCGCTGTGACTACATGACAAGGCATGGTGACCTTGGGCATCCATCAACACACTACACTTGCAAGTGTGTGGTTGATAAACTGCCGCACCCACTCTGAGCGCGATGGCAACCCGGAGCGCTTCAGCATCCAAGTGAGTTCCAAGGGGTGGGATGGGGATGGCATGTAACCACAAGCCACTCTCCAAACGGGCGGCTGCTTGGAGGCGTTCTTTTGCAACCTGGTCCGCATTCATTAGGAGATTATCTGGTGTTTTCTTTGCCGAGATGGTATCCCACGCTTTCTGCTTGCTCCTGGGTTGGATACCGTTCAATGTCCCAAATTAAAATAACAACTAGTACAATTAATAGCAATCGCCAAACAGTGTCAATAATGAACTCGACAATATTGTAAATTATTTACCTACACCAGAAACCAAAAAGCAACACGCAACGCCAATAATTTTTCAACTAGACGATTGTGGAATTTGTGGTCATAATCAACGCTGGAAAATGTGGTCATTACTCAAACAGATAAATTATTTAAGCTAAGTCAACAGTGTGTCTGAATGAGCGTTTGTGTCAATAATCTACTCTCAAAAATATTCATCACATAAGGCGGTGCTACACGAGCTGTCTTTCCGTCAATTTTTACGGGCACCTGTAGTCTGGCATCTTCAAAATTTAAGTTTTATCAGAAAGCAGCCCCCTAACATAATGTTATCAGTCCACTTTCCGATTCCAATGTGAAAAAGTCTCAAAATATTACTAGAAAATACTTGGTCAACGAAATTGCCGAAACAAGCGCTCGTCTTACACTGAACACAAAATAATATTACCCAAGTAGGGTCAATAATTCGTTTGAATTATATATTTCAGTTGGCCACGAGTTTTTTAGTTTTCTCCCCTTGAGTAGGATACTCATGTAGACCTTGATATATATATATATATATATATATATATATATATACTGTATATATACAGTATATATATATATATAATATATATATATATATATATATATATATATATATATATATATACAGTATATACAGTATATGGATTTTTGTTTTATTACTAATTCAGTAGAATTTAGTTTTTGCGTATTTACCAGTGCTAACTTCGAACGTCACACACCAGAAATTATGTAAATATAGTACATAATAAATAAATAGCACTGGCGAAGCCCATAACATATAGTTTATTTCGAGTTCTGCTTGTGGACCAATACTGGAAAATAATCAGTATGCACTTCAAGCAAATTCCCAGACCGCCGGGTTGTGGAAATATTTATTCTACAGGCGAAAGAGGGGGGAAGGGGGAATTTAATATACCAAGGAGTGCAATATTAATCGCGAAATATTAAATGTGAATTCTCCCTGCTAGCACACTCCCCTTTCCGCTCTAGTTCTCACTCACTCTCTCTCTCTCTCCCTCTCTTTCTCAATTTTCGTCTCCCTTTGTGTAGAAATGAGGGCTTACATTTTTTGCTGTACTTTTCTCTCTACCCCCTTCTAACGTTCTTCTCTCGATTTTCTTTTCTATATTTATTAATCTCTCTCTCTCTCTCTCTCTCTCTCTCTCTCTCTCTGTCACATACATACGCACACACACACACGTCCCTCCGCAAAACACCTCCCAAAGAACCATTATTGTCCAGAACTTAGTGGTGTGTGTGTGAGTTTGTGTAGGAAGGAGAGAGAGAGAGAGAGAGAGAGAGAGAGAGAGAGAGAGAGAGAGAGAGAGAGAGAGAGTGAGTAATAATAATAAGTTTAATTCCACTAATAGTGTTTATTCTTGTTACAATATATACAATATGTAATGGAGAGAGTAATTGAAAGAGTGGTGGGTGGGTGGATGATTGGGTGGTGGGTTAATGAATCAGTGAATGGGTGGTTGAATTAGTGGTGGATATATGGGTGAATGAGTGGTGTGTGTGTGTGTGTGTGTGGGTGTGTGTGTGTGTGTGTGTGTGTGTGTGTGTGTGTGTGTGTGAGGGGGGGGGGGGTAGTTGGGAAGGATAGGGTACAATCACTAGAATAGTTTAGTGGTACAATCAGGATAAAAACCAAAGAAGGACGTCCTCAGGTTCAAATTATTTAATGTTCAACATATGCAGTACAGTATACTGTATGTAGCTGTATTTAATGTTCAACATATGCAGTACAGTATATGTAGCTGTATTTAATGTTCAACATATGCAGTACAGTATACTGTATGTAGCTGTATTTAATATTCAACATATGCAGTACAGTATATGTAGCTGTATTTAATGTTCAACATATGCAGTACAGTATACTGTATGTAGCTGTATTTAATGTTCAACATATGCAGTACAGTATATGTAGCTGTATTTAATGTTCAACATATGCAGTACAGTATACTGTATGTAGCTGTATTTAATGTTCAACATATGCAGTACAGTATATGTAGCTGTATTTAATGTTCAACATATGCAGTACAGTATACTGTATGTAGCTGTATTTAATGTTCAACATATGCAGTACAGTATATGTAGCTGTATTTAATGTTCAACATATGCAGTACAGTATACTGTATGTAGCTGTATCACAACATTACTTACTAAGTCATCTGACTAAGTCGTTTAAAATCAACGTTTTATTATACAGTTCACTAATCATATACCGGTATATATATATTATATATATATAATGTTGACAATACATTTTTTCTTTTATTGCAGGAGGTTACTTAAAACGAAACTGTGATGGATATTGATGACTATTGATTCTGACTGTACACTAATTGTTCATTAACCTGTGCTAATACACATAAACTAGCGAATCACGTTGAACCTGCTTTTGCGCTTGCCTAAAAATGTAAAAATACATTAGATATTCACGAAGGTAACACAGTGTGATAGAGATATACAATAGTTTACATATATATTTCTATATTATATTTTCATCATTAATCTCTAACTTAAATATGCACTGGTAAATAATGTTATGTTAATATTTATAAACTGTCATGGTCAGAAATACATGGAGGAACACGTATATATGATGCAAACGAAATACACTCAGAAGTCGATTCAACGACAGTGATTAAATTACAAGTTTACATCGACCAATACTCACTGCTTCTCGTGTATCGTAAAGTGGTGTTCAATAATTCATGACCCCGGCTGTACACTTAATATTAAATGAGGTAGTTTGAAGGCAAAAGTAGCTAGAGCAATTGGGAATAGTAAGTGTGGTGTTTGTGTGTGTTTGGGTGTTTATGGAGGTGTTTTGAGTGTATGTGTGTGAGTGTGTGTGTGGGTGTGGGTGTGGGTTTGTGTGTGTGTGTGTGTGTGTGTGTATATTTGCATGTACAAATAGTATAATACCAAAATCCAGTGTGTGCCTGGTAGAAATGCCAGGCAGGAGCGACTATCAGGACAGAATAGCGGAGTGGAGGCCGGGTAGTATAGGGAGGAGGGCTGGCTAGATTATAGTGGAGGCCGGGTAGTATAGGGAGGAGGGCTGGCTAGATTATAGTGGAGGCCGGGTAGTATAGGGAGGAGTGCTGGCTAGATTATAGTGGAGGCCGGGTAGTATAGGTAGGAGGGCTGGCTAGATTATAGTGGAGGCCGGGTAGTATAGGGAGGAGTGCTGGCTAGATTATAGTGGAGGCCGGGTAGTATAGGGAGGAGGGCTGGCTAGATTATAGTGGAGGCCGGGTAGTATAGGGAGGAGGGCTGGCTAGATTATAGTGGAGGCCGGGTAGTATAGGGAGGAGTGCTGGCTAGATTATAGTGGAGGCCGGGTAGTATAGGGAGGAGGGCTGGACAGAATAGCGGAGTGGAGGCCGGGTAGTATAGGGAGGAGGGCTGGCTAGATTATAGTGGAGGCCGGGTAGTATAGGGAGGAGGGCTGGCTAGATTATAGTGGAGTGGAGGCCGGGTAGTATAGGGAGGAGGGCTGGCTAGATTATAGTGGAGGCCGGGTAGTATAGGGAGGAGGGCTGGCTAGATTATAGTGGAGGCCGGGTAGTATAGGGAGGAGGGCTGGCTAGATTATAGTGGAGGTCGGGTAGTATAGGGAGGAGGGCTGGCTAGATTATAGTGGAGGCCGGGTAGTATAGGGAGGAGGGCTGGCTAGATTATAGTGGAGGCCGGGTAGTATAGGGAGGAGGGCTGGCTAGATTATAGTGGAGGCCGGGTAGTATAGGGAGGAGGGCTGGCTAGATTATAGTGGAGGCCGGGTAGTATAGGGAGGAGGGCTGGCTAGATTATAGTGGAGGCCGGGTAGTATAGGGAGGAGGGCTGGCTAGATTAGTAAACGGAAATGGGTTTTGCTTCCTGGAAGATTTTTAACCTGTTATATTTTTATTTTATTTCATTTTTATTTTGTTTTCTCACATTATTTTGCATGTTATCAGTATAACTAATAATGCCAGAGGGGGTACTTACTTTTATATTTATTTATTTATTTATTCATCAACATCATCATTATAATTATTAGGATTAGTATTTGCATTATTATTAATATATTATCATAATTATTATGCTTTACATTATTTTGCATTAATTAATCTATCTATTTGTTTATATTATTTGTTTTGTGGGGTCACTTGCTTAGCAGTTGAGGTTATAATTTTGCTTACAACAAATTAAGGCAGAGGGATTTGTAATGCAATCTTTAAATAATTAGTGTAATGAAAATGAAGAACGGTGGCATGTAGGGTGGGCTGGATCTAGTAGGATGCGGAAGTGGGCCATTTATAGTACGTTAGTAAAATAAATAGGTTCTTATGAGAGTTAGATTTAGAGTCAGAGAGAGAGCTACATAGATACACAGACCACACAAACCTCAAGGTCCTTACTAGGCAGTCTGGCCTTACAAACTATATATGTATATATGCATACATACATATATATATATATATATATATATATATATAAGATATATATATATATATATATATATATATATATATATATATATATATATATATATATATACACACCGGTACATACATATACACACATACACACACACATACATACATATACATATATATACAGTATATATATATATATATACATACTGTACAGTGCACACCCATACATACATTTTTTTTTTTTTTTTTTTTTTCATATCACCCCAGCCCTCTGCAGATAGAGGTCAAGCCTTCCCTTGAAAGCGTTTATTGTGTCGCTCTCCACCACTCTCGCTGGTAGTTTATTCCACTCTGTCGCCACACTGTAGGTGAAGAAACTCTTTGTGACATCTAGGTTTGCCTTTTTGGTTTTTAATTTCATTCCATTTCCGCGAGTTTGATTAGTATTGTTTAATGTGAATAGTGCATTTACATCGACTTTGTCGAAACCTTTTAGTATCTTAAAGCACTCAATAAGCTGACCCCTCAACCTCCTCTTTTTTAATGAGAACAGGTTCAATCGTTTAAGTCTTTCTTCATATGGTTTATTTCTTAATGAGGGTATCATCTTCGTCGCTCTACGCTGTACTGACTCGAGTCTTACAATGTCCTTGATCAGATAAGGTGCCCAGAACTGCACACCATATTCAAGGTGGGGCCTCACCATACTTTTGAACAGTGGCACTATTACGTGTTCATGTTTATATGTAAATTTTCGTTTAATAAAGCCCAATGCTATGTTTGCCTTATTTGCAGCTGCTATACATTGGTCGGAAGTTTTTAGGTTTTCAGATATTTGTACCCCTAGGTCTTTTACTACCGTTGCGGTTTTTATTTGTTTGCCATTCATTTCGTATTTGTATTTCATATTTCTGCTACCAACCTGCAGCACCTGACATTTATCGACATTAAAGGGCATCTGCCTTTTTTATCGACCACTCTGATATCTTGTTTAAATCAGATTGCAACGCATTTCTATCATCTTCGTTCAGGACTGTATTTCCTATTTTTGTATCGTCGGCGAATTTGGAAATGGTGTTGTTTACCCCTACATCAATATCTTAATGTAAATGAGAAACAGGACCGGTCCAAGGACTGAACCCTGTGGAACTCCACTAGTGACAGGCTCCCACTCCGATTCCACTCCATTTATCACCACTCTCTGTCTTCTGTCTGTAAGCCAATTTTTTATCCAAGAATCAATTTCACCTTTGATACCTATCCTCTCCAGTTTAGCCAATAGTTTTCGGTGAGGCACCTTGTCGAAAGCTTTTTGAAAGTCCAAGAAGATTATATCTAGTGATTTCGTCATGTCGTTATATGTGAATAGTTTGTTATAAAATGCAATCAAATTTGTTAGGCATGACTTATTTGATCTAAAGCCGTGTTGACTATTTTTGATTAGGTTGTTTGATTCGAGGTAATCTACTATCTTATCTCTAAGGATTTTTTCCATGATTTTTCCTACAATTGAAGTTAGACTAATTGGTCTGTAATTACTCGCTTTGGGCTTGCTACCCTTCTTGTATATCGGCGTAATGTTCGCATCTTTCCAATCACTTGGTACAATCCCCTGTAGTAATGATAAGTTAAATAGTTGTGTCAGGGGTTTTGCTATTTCGTCCTTAACATTCTTAATTATTTTCGGGTGGAGCATGTCGGGTCCTGGGGTCTTATTTACATTTAAATTACTCAATTTGCTTTGTACTTCGCTAACACTGATGGTGAAATCTCCTATCACATGAGTTGAGGTGTTATTTTCAAGGGTATGATCGATAATTTCTTCTGTGAAAACTGAGCCAAAATATTTGTTGAGCAGATTTGCCGTGTTTGTGTCACCTGTTATTGTCTGGCCATCTTCTATTAGCGGTCCGATTCCGCTTTTGATCTGTTTACTTTTATTTACGTAACTGTAGAATTTTTGGGGGTTTGTGGCACTTTCTCTGGCAATAGTCATTTCGTAATTTTGTTTGTTCGCCCTAATTATATTTTTCACTTCCCTTCTACTATTTTTGTATAAGTTTTTAATTACTTCAGGGTTTGTGTAATTTTTTACAAGTTTGTAGAGTTGATTCCTTTTCCTTATTGCCTTGCCAATGTCTCTACTGTACCAAGGGGGCATACTTGATTTCGTATTACGTTTTGGTTTCATGGGTACAAATTGTTTATGCGCTTCTGTAAATGTAGACCTAAAATGTCCCCATAGTTCATTTACTTCGTTTATATTTATGAGGTTTGAGTGTATGTTTGATAGCGATTCCTTAAGTCCGTCATAATTTGCGTTTTTGAAGTCCTAAACCATTCCTGTTGTTTTTACTGAGGAATATTTGCTTATAACGTTGATTCTTAAGATTTTATGATCGGACGTTGCCAGATGTTCACCTACATCCAGGTTTGATAATAGATTTTCTTGGGTAGTGATTACGAGGTCTAATATATTCCTGTCTCGCGTCGGCTGTTTTACGTGTTGAGTCAAAAAATTGTCCTGGATGAAGCTTGTCATTAGGCGTGACTCAGCATTGTTTGCGGTCAGGGTATTCCAGTCAATTAGGGGGAGGTTATAGTCACCTAGTAAAACTGTTTCGTCGGAATTAAGGGTTTTCTCTAGTATTTCATAAAAAATTGTATCATCGGCAACAGTTAGTCTCGGTGGTCGGTACGCTGTAGTGATATTTAAGTTCATGTTTTTTGTATTTATTTTGACGCACACTATTTCTGCATTACTTTCGGGGAGAGTCACCTCAACGGGGTTTAAGTAGGTTGCAACGTACATTGCAATCTTTGTTTTCCATTGTTACGGTCTTTATGAAAAAAATGATATGGCTCTATGTGATATTCATGAAGTAGATCTTTATTTTTAAGGTTCAGATGTGTTTCCGTTATACAAATAACGTCAACTTTCTCATTTAATAACAGACATTTGAGTTCGTCTATTTTGTTTCTTATTGAGCAGGCATTTATGGATATTATTTTTATATCATTTCTCTCAGCATGCGCTGGATTTGTTTTTCTTATTGGTGGGGATGGGTTTGGGGTTGTGACTTGAAGCCGCGGCGGGTTGTCAAATTCATTCAGTTGGTTGGGTTGGCTTGGATGGGGTTGGGTGGGGTTGTTTAGTTTGTTTTGTGGTTCAGGTAGGTAAATTTTCGCAACTTGTGGGCCATTGGGGTTGACGGTTTCGTTTAAATGGTTGTGGTGGACTTGGAAGGGTTGGGCGGGGTTATTTATTTATCTTAACTGTGCGGGTGGAGTTTGATTGGGTGGGGTTGTGGGAGGGCTTTTCCGGGGGTAGCGATGTCAATACTCAGAGGAGTCTATTAGCATAGTTATCTCTCTCGGTCCTGACTGGCGTTGTTTTCATGGGCAATGTAGGTTGCTTGATTTAGGGTGTCACTCATGTGCTGAACGCCTTTTTCTGATAAATGAATGCCATCTCCGCTGTACAGGGACGAGTTCCCTACAAAGGTGGTCCAATTGTCCACATACAGTACCTTCTCTTGTTCGCACATGACCTTGACTGCGTTGTTAATTTCTATGGCTTTATTTTGTCCGTATGAGCTTGTTTTAATCCGGGGTATGACGCCGCTTACCACACATTTCGTGGTCTTCCTTTTCATGACTTTAATTAGGTTCTCGAAATCTTTTTCTATGGTCTTAATTGGGGCCTTACCTCTGTCAAAGCAGTCATTTGAGCCAACATTGACAACTACACAGGTGCCCTCTGGTATGGCGGAGTTAGTTATGTCTTTCAAGATATGTTCGACTTTACCGCCTGGAATGACCTTTACTGACCTTTTTCCTCTGTTCTTGGTGGCAAAGGCAGCTCTTTGACCTCGCATGAGACTGTCACCATAGACTAGGGTGAGTTTCTCCTTCCCGCTGACTCCGTGATTTGATGGTTTCGTTGTTTTCCTGTCAGGAATTTTCTTGCCTTTCGAGCTTGCTTTCACGTGGTCAGTTACCTCGTGTGCAAATCTGTTTTTGATAGGGTTACCTGGTGTCGCTTTTCCATTCCCATTCCCATTCACGTGGTCAGTTACCTCGTGTTCATTGTTTTCGGCGAGAACAGCAAATCTGTTTTTGATAGGGATACCTGGTGTCGCTTTCCCATTCCCTTGGGATTTGTTCTTGTTACGCCTGTTGACTACTGTCTGATATAGATCATTGGATGGGTTTTCTTTTTGAAGATTTTTAACAACGTCGACTTGCTTACTCTCTATGTCCTTTACTCGCTCTTTTAGTACGAAATTTTGATGCGAAAGTACACCTACAGTCTCCTTTAGTGAGATTATCTCGCTTCAGTTCGTCAGCCTGTGCCTTGTGTGCTTCTAATGTGCACTCCAAGAGCAAAACGTTTTCACCAGTTAAACACATAAAACACTTGGCATTTGGATACCCATGACGTGGATACCATTCCTTGTAGTAGTTCTTGTTACAGGAGGGGCATTTAATTCTGATCGGTGCCATGGTTTGGGGTTAGTGAGGGAGAATTTGCAAAAACGAAAGGTACAAAATGTTGGAGTGGTCACTTCTCTTAAAAGTTGTTCCGATGTTGATGATGCAGGTTGCAAGGTGTTGGTGGGGGGTGAGGGTAGTTTCTGTTACGTCGGCACTTTAAAACAAAATTTGGGACGGGTTTTGGGGGTGGGGGGGATGGTCCTAGGGCCCTTATTTTATACCCCTATTTCCTCTCATAAACCGGGGTTTGAAGGGGTGGGGGGGCGGTGGTACTTGTTGACACTTGAGAGAGAGAGAGAGAGAGAGAGAGAGAGAGAGAGAGAGCGAGAGAGAGAGAGAGAGAGAGAGAGAGAGAGAGAGAGAGAGAGAGAGAGAGAGAGAGAGAGAGAGAGAGAGAGAGAGAGAGAGAGAGAGAGAGAGAGAGAGAGAGAGAGAGAGAGAGAGAGAGAGAGAGAGAGAGAGAGAGAGAAAAAAAGAGAGAGAGAGAGAGATGTTTTTTTTTTTTTTTTTTTATTAAATCTGTAGTTCTCTGCAGTACCTGGACCATTTTTATATATCAAGCTAGCAATTTTCTTGTTGGTTCTTCAGGGTTTGGATTTAGTCTGACATTTTTTCTTTGCTTTAAAAAATGACAACCGTGTTAGTATTTGCAAAATCGAAATTCAAGTTAGGAATGTTATTATTTCAGAGTTTCTAGTTTGGATGTGGGGAAGACAGGAGACATTTTATTTTCCAGACTTGTCCTTCGCTTTACCAAATGCAATAACGAATTTCAAGCCGGGCGCAATCTATTTATTTTCTTGGTACCTCAGTGAGAGGCCTTGCTTCGAGGGGGACGGGGCCATTTTTCTAACACGTATTTCTTTTTAGTAGTTCGAAACTAACAAACATGTTTTGTGTCGCCGTGTTTGATATAATTTCGAGGGACGAACAAAAATATATATATTAATATAAGTACATACAAAATACACTCTTTAAGGTGACAGTGGCTATTTGTTTGGTGTATTAATTAATTTATCATATATTGTTTTTAGTTTCCTCCCTAGACCTCCATCAAGCTTTAAAAAACACCCCCTAGATCCCCCTTCAAGATAGATTTGTAAATTTTTCGGTAGAAAAATGTCCCGGCCGAAGGCCGAATCCTCCTAAAATTACAGGCTCGCTATCGCTCGCCAGGAAAAAATCGACACCTAAATGGCACGAAGGGTCCTAATATTGACAAAGAAATGGGGTAAAAGGTTATAAAATCCCCAAACTAATGGAACCAAAGTCTTAAAGTCTCAAAACTAGTGGGGCGAATCATTAGGGAGAAGGGGGTCCAGAAAAACTGTCTGTCTCCCCTTAAACATGATTTTCGATATGATAACCGTCGGGTACTTTCTTGCAAATTCAGTTTGTGTAGAGTGTGACTAATTGAGGAATGGAAAAATATAATAAACTACTAAATTACCTTGGTCTCTGGGTGTTCTCCTGGGTGACCTAGATGTGTGTGAATTTTGTGTTTTGTGTTTTGTCTGTGTTTGTTCGTTGTTCTGTCTTGTGTTTTGTGTTTTCCCTGTTCTTGCTCTGTCTTGAGTCGGCCACCCCCAAGAAAATAAAAACAACAAAATAATAAAATAGGGTAAAATAGAAAATTAAAAATAAAAATAGGAAAAGTGGGGATTGGGCCTGAGCATATACATACATACATACATACATACATACATACATACATACATACATACATACTAAATGAATGCCATAACATAATGATAGTTTACCAAGGTGAATTTTGAAGGTTCCGTGCTTTTATGATGTAAACAAACTGGTGAGGTTTTCATACCATATGTTTTAATTATTATGGTACCTATTTATGAGAGGAGTGTGTTAACTTGACGCCATTTTGTTTCTATCACGTTAAATCCCATAGCGTGCCATTGTGTGTTCACTTAATTTGTTTAGTGTATATAGCTTACTATTATTTGATATATACCTCTTCTATATTATTCTATCTATACCTCTTTTTTATAATATATATATTATTATTATTATTATATATGTATACCTCTTTTTAATTTCACTATCCATCAATCAGTATCTAAAAAGGGCACTTAATCCCCCGGGCACCATATTGTTTCTGACTCCCAGTAGCCCCTATGTCGCTACTCTCTATATAAAGGCACTCTAGTTTTAGTAAAGCAGCTTTGTTGTGGATATATCATAAAATGTAAATATACTGTACATGTATGAGGCTAACTGATGAACTGTGACAAAGGAAGTGTTGCCTTGTTTCCGCCTCAGTCCAATTACGCTCTTTATCATTGTATCTCTCCCTAACAAATCACATCATACGCCCATTATTGTTTAGGTAAGTAGCAAGACAATTTGTTCAACATAACAGCTGCATACATATCCCAGAAAAAATTGCCTGAAATGCCAGTTTACAAAAACGATTGGCTCAGTATACAAGCTAAAAACATTACTTAGATTATCCCACTAATAAAGACTTATTATAATTAAGATAAAATGAAATTACAATTCCTTCATTACGAATCCTACAAACGTACCGGTATCTCAAAAAGGAAAAAACATTCTATGAATATACATGTGAATATAATCACAGATTGCTTTAGGGGAAGAGGCAACAGGGAGCGCTATTCACTTAAACTTTAAATGTATCATATCATGATCCTCTCAATATCCAATTATGTTTTAGAGTAAGTGGCAAGATAAATTCCTTTGCAAGCCATCTAAACATATACGCATGACAATTCGTAGGCTCGCTATCGCTCGCCAGGAAAAAATCGACACTTAAATGGCACGAAAAGTCTTAATATTGACAAAGAAATGGACCGAAAGGTCTTAAAATCGTCAAACTAATTGGCCAAACGTCTTAAAATATGAAAACTAATGGGGCTAAACAAGAGGAAGAGGGGGGGGGGGGGGGGCAGAAAATTGACCCATCTCCTCGTAACTGCACAATGGCTATGCTAATAATATAGTAAAATCCTTTCAAATTCCTATAGCATTTCAGATTGAGTAATTAGTCAGTTCCCCAATAATCATGGAGACTCCCCTACTAGTCCATATACTATTTAATACTCTCTGGTCCGACGTCTTGTTAGCTATAAGATATTCTACTGAATTATCAATAAGGATTTTGCTTGCTTTATTGCGAACAAAATATTTTAGTTTATCCCCCATAGGCTAACAAAAACGCCTTCTCGTACTTCTTTCAGATTACAAATTATGCCCACCCAGGCCCCTTTCAAGCTAAATGTGTAAATATTTTTCGATAGGAAATTGTCCCGGCTGAAGGCCGATTTCTTCTAACAGGTTTGCTATCGATTGCACCCCCAAATTAGACACCTAAATCGGCAGAAGTGTCATATTTTCGCCACGCTGATGAGATGAAACGTCTTAAAATCTCCAAACTAATGGAGCGAGACAGGGTAGGGGATACGCCCCCCCCCCCAAGGGTAGGGTAAGAGAAGTGGAAAGACATAACAGACCAACATATCCCTGCTGGAAAAAACAAAACAATCCCTCTCTGTATCCCATGTACCCTTTCAGTGACGTTCACGTCTTTTTGTATTTGATTTCAGCTACATCTAAGCGATTTTATGAAGCTTACGAAGGATACATGTTAGCTAGCAGGATTAATTTAAATAGTCTGTAGCCTTTTAATTGCGAGGCATCCATCCTAAGCTGAATAAAATCGTCTGATAGTTGCCGGAACATAATGAAAATGATATCAACGGTACTGAATGGGATAACCTTTCAATTAATAAATAAGTGGAAGGTCTCTACCAAATCACTGTTGTATTCATAGGCGAATCCCCTTAGCATAAAACGTCTAGAGACATGCAGCAAATAATCCGGTTCAAGTCTCAAAACTAATGGGGCTGACAAGGAGGGGGATTCGCCCCCCCCCCCCTTTTTAGAGATCTAAGCATATCCCCTACTTCTATGCAGCTTCTCGAAATACATTCCCGAAAAATCCCATCAAAGTCCAATTGTTATTTAAGGGGGTAGTACCTTGGTTTGTGGTCTATATATGTATTATTTAAGGGGGTAGTACCTTGGTTTGTGGTCTATATATGTATTATTTAAGGGGGTAGTACCTTGGTTTGTGGTCTATATATGTATTATTTAAGGGGGTAGTACCTTGGTTTGTGGTCTATATATGTATTATTTAAGGGGGTAGTACCTTGGTTTGTGGTCTATATATATATTATTTAAGGGGGTAGTACCTTGGTTTGTGGTCTATATATGTATTATTTAAGGGGTTAGTACCTTGGTTTGTGGTCTATATATGTATTATTTAAGGGGGTAGTACCTTGGTTTGTGGTCTATATATGTATTATTTAAGGGGGTAGTACCTTGGTTTGTGGTCTATATATGTATTATTTAAGGGGGTAGTACCTTGGTTTGTGGTCTATATATGGATTCATTAACATATTTTTGAGTTTCCTCGCTAGACCTCCACCAAGCTTAGAAAATCACACCCTAGACCCCCTTTCAAGATAAATTTGTAATTTTTTTGGTAGAAAAATTTCCCGGCCAAAGGCCGGCTCCTTCTAAAAATATATGCTTGCTTTCGCTCACCAGAATTTTTGTTACACCTGAAGGGCACGAAAAGTCTTAATATTGACAACAAAATGAGGCGAAAGGTCTCAAAATCGCCAAACTAACGGAACGGACGTCTTAAAACCTCAAAACACATATGCTAAACATGAGGGAGAAGAGGGTCTAGAAAAAGCGAGTACTGTCCCCTGAAGTGAAGTGGAAAGACACAATAGAGCCAAGCCTATTCTCTCTCCCCCCCCCCCTCCCCCAAAGAAAAAGTCCTCTCGGCGTCATATTAAGGAGAGATGGGCAGTTTTTCTGGTCCCCCTTCTTCCTCATGTTTAGCCCCATTAGTTTTCAGATTTCAAGACGTTCGACCCATTAGTTTGTCGATTTTAAAACTTTTCGTCCCTTTTCTATATCAAGACTTTTCGTGCCATTTAGGTGTCGATATTTTCCTGGCGAGCGATAGCAAGCCTGTAATTTTAAGAGAACCCGGCCTTGGGCCGGAACATTTTTCTATCGAAAAATGTACACTTTTATCTTGAAGGAGGGTCTAGGGAGTGTTTTTTTAAGCTTGAAGGTCTAGCAAGGAAACTCAAATATTAATGAATATATCTATAAATAGACCCCCATAACAATAGACCCCCATAACAATAACCACTGACGTCCTCTTAACCACCGCTCTCCTTCGGGAAATCTCATTACGCTCATTACCCATTGTGACCGCCGGGTTCCCTTTAACAATATCACCTCTCCGACCCCCATTGTGTGTTGGGTGGGGGGGGGGGGGGGATTGGGGGAAGGGGGGGGGGGTAAATCCTCCTTCCGGGGCTTTCACTGTTGTTCGGGGGTGCTTACACGTCGATAGCTCTCGTATACGTCGGGGGGTAGGAGGCACCCGGTCGGCTTTGTTTAAATCAGCGATCGGACATCTTGCTCTGTGGCCGCCATTATGGATTAGTAATGATCAAGCAGCTGGGTGAGGTTTACTTTGTGATTATGTAGCATTCAGATCCAAAGATCAAACTGTATACGAGGACCTTGAGTACTGCAATATCCAAGACGCCACCTCGTCTATGACTTTTTTTTTTTTTACCGAAAAATATACAAATTTATCTTGAAAAGGGGATTTGGGGGTATTCTTTTTATAGCTTGATGAAGGAATATATATATTATACCTTTATCAAGATTAAAAAAATACCCCCAAGACCCCCTTTTAGATAAATGTGTACATTTTTCGGATACACAAAATTTCACAGTCGAGGTGGCGTTTAAGACATTGCATTACTGAGGTCCTCATATCGTGTTCCATTAATACCGAATGTGTATTTAGGGCATGGGCATATATAATATTATTTTTATTAATCTCACCACCACACCCCCAATGAAATTAATTAAAGTATATATGATCCACCGGGATTCGAACCCGGGTTATCACACACATATTTTTGCCACCTTAACCATTACACCACCAGGACGGTTAAGTGAGATGAGAGGTTAACCCTTTGAGTACCAGCGACGTGTTATATATATTATTCTACCTATAATTAAACGATATCATGCAGCTTAGGAATGATATGTGGTAGTTAAAAGGGTTGGTTGAGATCATTTGAAGCCTTATTATTGCTAGAATTCCTTCCTAATCTGAATAAAATCGTCTAATAGTTGCCACAATATAATAAATCGTCTAATAGTTGCCACAATATAATAAGAAGGACGTCACCGGTACTGTAGTTGTTAAGGGGAGATGTCCACTTGAGGGATTTTTGTCTTGACTCCTTTCTCCCTCATGTTTAGCCCCATTGTTTTTATAATTTTAAGAAGTTTGCCCCATTATTTTGACTATTGAATGGAACTATTTTAAGAACTTTCAACCCATATCTGTCAATTTTAAAACCTTTCGCGCCATTTAGGTGTCGATTTTATCCTGGCGATCGATAGCGAGCCTGTAATTTAAGAGGAACCCGGCTTTCAGCCGGGACATTTTTCTACCGAAAAATGTACAAATTTATCTTGAAAGGGGCTCAAGGGGGTCTAATCTTAAGCTTGAAGGATAGCTAGGGACCAAACTAAAAACCTCCCCTTAATGACACCAAGTAGACCGATATACTGGAGGTTGGCCGATCTCTGTTACTATACAGTATAGGTGATCTATAGTCTATTCGCTCTAAGTAGGCGAGAAATCATGACCTCCATCCTCTGTAACTCAAAAAGGGCCAGAGCAAATGGGCTGTAAATTTCCACATCTATTCCCTGACTGACTCTTCCCAAATGGTAGAACTATTAGGTTGATTACTCTAGTCGTTTTTGAGTTACAGAGGAGGTTAGAAGTCATGATTTCTCGCCTACTTACAGGAAATAGACTATAGTTTACTTAAGGCGTCACCATGAATACCAAGTGGTTGGGTTTGTTGGTTTCTTGGTTACTCGATCACTCGACCAGTAGCTCAAGCGGTAAGTCATTTAAGAGGGCTGACCTGCTTTTCTTTCTCTGGGTTGTATCCATTCAGCCCCATTCAGCCTACTGTTAAGACGCTTACCCTCATCCAGGTGTCGATTTATACCTGGCGAGCGATAGTGAGCCACCATATTTTTGAAAATGTGTTAGAGAGCTGACTAAATTTGTACATTTTTCGACAGAACAAATGTCTCCGGCGAAGCCGGATTTTTCAATAAAATGATGGCTTGCTATCGCTCGCCAGGAAAAAATTGACACCTGGATGGGGATAAATGTCTAAAAACAGTAATCTGAATGGGACCGAATGGATGCAACCAAGAAAGAGAAAACAAAGGCAGGTCACTCCTCTTAAGCAATAACATCTGAACCATTACCAACTCTACCAGTGCTTTAAGTTAGGTTAGGTTAGGCTATGTAAGGTTAGGACTTAGGAAACGCTATTATTTAAGTCTTCATTGATTTAGCTCGTTTATTTATCAGTGGCCAATATCTGCTGGTTGAAATGGTTTACTCCGTTATACTGACATGAACCTGTTTCACTTACGTTACGCGTAGTTTGTTTCAATGTTATTTCAGATGTCAAGAAACTGTCGGAGAAGTGATTGTCTAACAACATCCATTACTTAAACACCATCTGCTTTAACCTTATTTGTTCCGGGGGAGATCTTTTTGGACCTCCCAAGTTTCGCTCACTAGTTTGGAAATATTAAGACGTTTCCAACATCCATTAGCTTGGCGATAATAAGATGCTTCCATTCATTCAAGTGATGATTGTCATCTGGGCGAGCGATAGCGAGCCTGTGACTTAAAAGAAATCGGCCGTCGGCCGAGGAGTTTTTCTATCGAAAAATGTACAAATTTAGCTTGAAAGGGGTCTGGGTGTGCATTTTTTAACTTGAAGGCAGTCTGGGAAAGCGGATAACCTTGAGGATAAATTAGAATACATTGGTCGAAAATGGCAAAACAAGTAATATCCCCAATAATAATTGACCAAACTATCATAGTAACCCACAATACGTCGGACCAGATAGTGTTAAGTGTTCTAGCGACTGGCATAATTCACCTAGCAAGCACAGTTTTAATGTACCCAACAATATATTGTTTTTTTTCTCGCGAACAGTATATCACACTTCGCTCCTGCTTTAATAATTCCACGTGTGCTAAAATTAGGTAATATATCGTTACAAATGACCCTTGGTAGCGTAGCCTCATAAATGACACTAAGTATGACAAAGTGGTTATATTGCAGTACTGGATTTAGAGTACAGCACGTTAGCTAACAGTTAGTCTCTGTTTAACCCCTTCACCACCTTTACGTAAGTGTCATCATATGCTGGTTACCATTAGACGATTATCTTTAGTTTATAATCCACCTCTACGACTCAAATGGGTAAAGACTATCTCAGTAAACCCTCTTAGTAACACAGGTCTTTCTTAAACTGCATACAATCATCTAATGTTAGCCAGAATCACAGGTGAAAAGGGGTCACGGTGCTGAAGTGGTTAAGGAATACGAAGGCCAAACAATTTTAGAAACACAGAATGGGTGTTGTTGTTGTTATTCAGAGATTGGCATGGTGCTCCCTACAGATGAGTTGGGTTTCATTAATTAAGGGGAGAGGGCAATTTTTCTGGTCCCCTCACGTTTTTTTTCTTTAGATTTTAAGATGCTTCCCCGATTAGTTTGTCGATTTTAAGATCTTTCGCCCCATTTATTTGTCAATAGTAAGACCTTTCGTGCTATTGAGGTGTTGATATTTTTCCTGGCGACCGATAGTGAGATTGTAATTTTGGAAGAACCAGCCTTCGGGTGGGAAATTTTTCTACCGAAAAATGTACAAATTAATCTACAAGGGGGATCTAATGGATTATATTTTAAGTTTGATAGAGGTCTAGGGAGGACACTAGAAAGAATAATTAATACATGAAAAAAATAGATCAACAAGTGAACCAAGTTAAATCTATGGACCTGATTGGCGTGGTGCTCCCTACAGATGGGTTGGGTATCATTAAACCTGTGGACCTGATTGGTGTGGTGCTCCCTACAGATGGGTTGGGTATCATTAAATCTATGGACCTGATTGGCGTGGTGCTCCCTACAGATGGGTTGGGTATCATTAAACCTGTGGACCTGATTGGTGTGGTGCTCCCTACAGATGGGTTGGGTTTCCTTAAGGGGGTACTACTCGCTTTTTCTGGACTCCCTTCTCCCTCATGTATAGCATATTAGTTTTGTGATTTTAAGACGTTCGTTCCGGCCGTTACTTTGGCGATTTTGAGAACATTCGCCTCATTTTGTTGTCAATATTAAGACCTTTCGTGCCCTTTAGGTGTCGATTTTTTCCTGGCGAGCGATAGCGAGCCTCTAATTTTAGAAGGAATCGGCCTTCGGCCGGGACATTTTTCTACCGAAAAATGTACAAATTTATCTTGAAAGGGGGTCTAGGGGGTGTTTTTTTAAGCTTGATGGAGGTTTAGTGAGGAAACTAAACAATAAATAAACATTTAGACCAAAAGGCAAGCCCTACCCCCTTAAACCTGTGGACCTTAGAGGGCGGCTGCAGGCCTTTCACGCTACCCCGGGATCGATCGGTTGTTCATAACGCTGTTAAGGGGAGATGGGTCGTTTTGCTGGTCCCAATTCTCCCTCATGTTTAGCCCCATTAGTTTTCAGATTTAAAATTTTTGCCCCATTATTTTGGCGATTTTAAGACCTTTCGCCCGATTTCTTTGTCAATATTAAGACCTTTCGTATTACTTAGGGTGTCGGTAAATTTCAGACATTTCACGGTATAATTATTACAACATTTGGTAGCTAATGTTGGTGATAGGAACACAACTAGCAGTGGGTAATCAGAATATACAGGGCGTTTACAAAAATCTAATACATGGGATATATATATATACAGTACAGTCAAAAAAAAAAAAAAAAAAAAAAAAAAAAAAAAGGACTTTATATTATAATATATAATGCAACGAGTTTGCTCCATGGTACTGGCACTATTTAAAACAATGTGTGCGTCTGTAATTTACAGTATTGTGGTAGACGAGGTTGACCTATTATTGGAGAAAACTATAATATATATGTCCTGCATAATTAATATGACGTAGTTGGTAGATATATTCCGACCAATTTATTATGTAGGATGATCAACTGACTGGATCAGTTACCATCGTCCGTCATAGACCAACACACAGTTTCGTCTTCAGCGCCAACGTATAGCAGATCTTTAAATAATTACGAATACCAATTATGAGACTGCAAAGCAATACAGGCTTTCTAATAACCAATTCTAAAGCATATATTTCAGCGGATCACTAAAGGAACTCCAATAGTAGATCTTGACATGATACTTAATAACTGATCATTAAGGGGAGGTATTTAGTTTGTTCCCTAAACCTCCATCAACCTTAAAATTACACCCCCTCGAGTCCCTTTCAAGATGTCCCGGCCAAAGGCCGGTTCCTCTTAAATTACAGGCTCGCTATCGCTCGCCAGGATAAAATAGACACCTGAATTGCACGAAAGGTCTTAATATGGGGTGAAAGTTCTTAAAATCGCTAAACTAATGGGGCAAACGTTTTATAATATCAAAAACAATGGGGCTAAACATGAGGGAGAAAGGGGGTCCAGAAAAAAATCCCTCAAGTGGAGATCTCCCCTTAAAGGATCTGCAAAGCCTCATTTCCAAAATAGCTCTAATAACGAATCCTTGAAGGTTTTATAATCCCAAAATCGTTTAAAGTTATGTAATCATTCAACTCTAATAGATCTCTAACAATAATTATCATCATTAGTCCGGATTAGTTCTCATACAAAGGTCATTCTCTCCATTCCATTAATTGGTTAAAGGTTATCCTGTTCCAACTCACGTCCGATTATATCCCACCATCTGAATTGCGGTCTACCTATGGTCTATTGTTCAGGGGGTAGAATACATACATACATACATACATACATACATACATACATCAATGGAGACACTATACCCACAGGGGAGGCCACATTGGCATATGATAAGGAGTTACCTGAACTCCTGTTTCATTTGCCTGGCTTACCCCACTATTTCTAGTTGTGCGTCGCCTACACAGAGAGTAATCCAGCTAACTCTCACATAAACACTTCCTTCTCCTATTAATTTCACTACACTTAACAAGCACACCACACTTCTTTCCAACACACCTAAATTACCTCTAAACGTACCATGATTTTTTTTTTTTTTTTTTTGGGGGGGGGGGGGACTTGTTACGGGCTATTCGTCTTTTGTCTCCTTCGTGCACATAGGCAAACGAACATGAAAGGGTTTAATCTGTCCATTGTTTGACACCCTCTCTAAGATTCCACTTCCGTTGTTTTAGTAGTCCCTCTATTGTCTTGCAACCTGTGACCTGCACCCAAACACATCCTCTTGTTATAGTGGTAGTATAGGTACGTCTGGTGCTCTACATAATGGCTCTTCACTTGAGGGGAGATGGGCTGGTTTTACTGGCCCCCTTCTCCTTCCTGGTTAGTCCGATTAGTTTTGTGATTTTAAGACGTTCGGCCCATTAGTTTGGCGATTTTATTACATTTCGCCCCAATTTGTTGCCAATTTTAAGACCTTTCGTGCCATTTAGGTGTCAATTTTTTCCTGGCGAGCGATAGTGAGTCTGTAATTTTATGAGTAACCAGCCTTTGGCCGGGAAATTTTTCTACCGAAAAATTTACAAATTATCTTGAAGGGGGGTCGAGGGTGTTTTTCTAAGTCTGATGGAGGCCTAGCGAGGAAACTAAAAAAAATAAATGAATACATGAACACTGATATAGAGTATAGACCCAACAAAAACAGACCCATCTCCCCTTAATAACGCACTACACAAACACGACCGATACTGATGAAAAGCCCGACGCCAAGTATGAAGTAGCCCCCCCCCCCCTAAGGTTATTGCTGCCACACAAACATTACCGCTTTAATTACCTGGGTTGTGAAGCCGTTTCCGACGAGCTTCACGGCGGCGCGTATAAAGGCTCGTTTTAATATAACGAATGATGCGCGATAAACGGGAAGAAAAACGCGGGTCGAGTTCGTAAGGGGGGGGCCGGCGGGCGGGGAGAGAGAGGAGACAGGTTAGGGGAAAAATACGACAATCGTTAACGAAGAGTACAGGGGAGGAGGAGGCGGGAGAGGGCTGCTGGGGGGGGGGGGGGGGGGGGGGGGGGCAATGTATTACGGCCTCATAAAAATTTGAATGTATTATTTTTTATTTTATTTTTTTATTTTTATTTTTTAAGAGACAATGAACGGAGGAAGGAAAAACACAGATAAAACAAAAAGGTCCATGTGCCTAAAGGCATCCTCCATTCATAAAATGTTTGTAACAACTGGATTTAAACATTTGTAGATTGTAAGTTTGTGGAAAGCAATTCGAGGGAAGTGAATTCCAAAGAGTAGTAGCTCTGGGGATAAATGAATTCTGATAAGCAGAAGTTCTGCATTGTGGAGGAGAAAGTGTAAATTCATGGGCGCTCTCAGCTGCCCTAGTTCTACGGGGAAAGATGTGGAGAGGCGGCACAATTGAAGCAAGTTCCTCGGAACAATTGCTGTGAAAATATCTGTAGAATAATGCAAGGGATGCAACGTTTCTTCGTATGGATAATGTAGGAAGGTCCTGTGTGATTGCAGGGTTATTGATTAATCTAATACTTATTTTTTTGTATATATTATACTTAATTGTTTGTTGATGTCTAGCTTTTTCATTCCTAGTCCTCTATCAAGCGGGGAGATTTCCACTTGAGGGATGTTTTTCTTTACCTCTTTCTCCCTCATGTTTATCCCCATTGCTTTTGAGTTTTTAAGATGTTCACCCCATTAGTTTGGCGATTTTAAGAAAGTTCGCCCGATTTCTGTCAATTTTAAGACCTTTCGTACCATTTAGGTGTCGATTTTTTCCTGGCCAGCGATAGCGAGCCTGTAATTTAAGAGGAACCAGCCTTCGGCCGGGAAATTTTGTTACCGAAAAATGTACACATTTATCTTGAAAGGGGGTCAAGGGGGTTTAATTTTAAGCTTGATGGAGGTCTAGGGAATAAACTAAATACCTCCCCTTAAAGAAATACCCGCAAGATCACCAAACTAATGAGGCTAAACATGAGGGTGAAGGAGGTTTAGAGAACCCCCCTTAACATTATGCACATTAACCTTTTTGTCAATTCGAATTTACGTTTTCCTAACCAATTTCAAATATCCAGGGTTTAGGGGGGGGTGACCTGTTTTTGTTCTGTCCTTTTCTATCTTTCTCTGGCTTGTATCCATTTGGCCCCATTCAGCCTACTGTTTTAAGACGTTTATCCCCATCCAGGTGTCAATTTTTTTACTGGTGAGCGGTAGCGAGCCAGCATATTTTTTATTTTTGTTTGATAGCAGGCTAAATTTTTAATTTTTCGATAGAAAAATGTCTCCGGCGAAGCCAGATTTCTTCATATAATGCTGGCTCGCTATCGCTCGCCAGGAAGAAATCGACACCTAGATGGGGATAAACGTCTTAAAATAGTTGGCTGAATGGGGCCGAATGGTTACAAGCCAGAGAAAGAGAGAAAAGGACAGAAATAAAAAAAAGCAGGTCATCCCCCTTAATGACGTTCTTCGTATGATTCTCCCGTTGCCTTTGCTCCTCATAAGCTAGCAGTTACAAATACACATTATTTATATATGTAAATTTCATACTCAAATAAAAGGTAAACTCATGAGAATCAATGAGAACCATCTATCAAATCTTTAGGTTCTCGAAATGTGTTGCAAAAACGTATACACACATAGAGCGTGTCAGTTAGAACTTCATTGAAAGTATGAATACACTTGCTATATTCACAAATTTAATCGAAGTACAAATATATTCACACATTTAATCGAAGTACAAACCGCGTAAGTGAATACTATCACGGTTGTCATTGCCTACTGCAAGATGACAGCGACTCACATATGTTGTATAATATGTAGCCAATAAAACACACATGTCGAGAATGCCGTACGGTAAGGCAGCAATATAGTCAATCAAGCAGAATATACGGATAATAGACATAATAGGGCCCAAGTAACGCCAGAATAAGGTGGCTAACGAGAGATCTAAACGAACAACGGGGGGTCTCAAATATGACGACGATTAAGGGGAGGCTTTTAGTTAGTTCCATCAAGTTTAACATTACAGCCCCTAGACCCAGCCCCTTTCAAGATAAATTTGTACATTTTTCGGTAGAAAAATGTCCCGGCCGAAGGCTGGTTCCTCCTAAATTACAGGCTCGCTATCGCTCGCCAGGAAAAATCGACAACTAAATGGCACGAAAAGTCTTAAAATTGACAGAAATGGGGCAAAAGTTCTTAAAATCGACAAACTAATGGGGCGAACGTCTTAAAATATCAAGAGCAATGGGGCTAACCATGAGGGAGAAAGGGGTCAAGAAAAAAAATCCCTCAAGTGGCAATCTCCCCTTAACCCCTTCTGTACCGGCGACGTTTCTTCATTATATTCTAGCTAAATTTATACACATTTTTGCAGTTTAAGAAGGATCTGTGGTAGGATAAATGGTGAAGTGAAATAGTTGAGAATGTTGGATTTTAATGTGGGTTAGTTGCTGGCGGCCCTGAAAATAAAATCGTCTAATAGTAGCTATGCTCAAGTAAAAAGACGTCACCGGCACAGAAGGAGTTGACGAACACTAAACGAGGCTGGTTCAACGCGAGAGCTTTGTTTACCTACTAAAGGCTCTGGGGGGAGTCATCAGGCAGTCGAGAGAGAGAGAGAGAGAGAGAGAGAGAGAGAGAGAGAGAGAGAGAGAGAGAGAGAGAGAGAGAGAGAGAGAGAGAGAGAGAGAGAGAGAGCGAGCGAGAGCGAGAGCGAGAGAGAGAGAGAGAGAGAGAGCGAGAGAGAGAGCGAGAGCGAGAGCGAGAGCGAGAGCGAGAGCGAGAGAGAGAGCGAGAGAGAGTAAGGACAAGGACAAATTATTGAGAACATCATATCAAATAATAAAGGTCACGAAATTACACAAAATTAAAAAAACACATTAACACGAGTAAACGTCCTAGAAGCACCGTTGTCAGACAAGATCCAGAATGAGCGAGACGCAACGTAAAAAAAAAAGACACCAATAAATGAGGAAATCGGCGAAAGTTATAGTAAGATGTAAAATAAAATAAATTACTGGATATAGAGCTTTAAAGAAATTGCAGTACGATATAAGAGAACAATTATAGGCTGGAGAGAGCTTTAAGGGGAGATTTCCACTCGAGGGATTTTTTTTCTGGACCCGTTTCTCCCTCATGTTTAGCCCCAATGCTTTTGAGATTTTAAGACGTTCGCCCTAGTAGTTTTGACATTTTAAGACATTTTGACCCATTTCTGTCAATTTTAAGACCTTTCGTGCCATTAAGGTGTCGATTTTTTCCTGGCGAGCGATAGCGAGCCTGTAATTTAAGAGCAACCGGCCTGCGGCCGGGACATTATTCTACCGACAAATTTACAAATTTATCTTGAAAGGGGGTCTAGGGGGTGTAATTTTAAGCTTGATGAAAACGTAGGGAACAAACTAAATATCTCCCCTTAAAGAGAGAGCAGTAAGATATGAGATAAATAATTTGCTGGAGAGAGCTTTAAAGAGAGAGAGAGAGAGAGAGAGAGAGAGAACAGGATATAACATTATTTGCTGGAGCGACCTTTAAAGAGAGACCTTTAAAGAGAGACCTTTAAAGAGACCCCTTTAAAGAGAGGGCAGTAAGATATAATAGGAAATCATTTGCCGGAGAGAGGTTTAACGAGAGCGCATAATATGAGCAAATGTAATTATGAGAGACGCGCTGTTGGGAGACGAGTTGAGCGCTGAGAGAGTAGTCAGGTCTTTTATTACACGAATAAGAATGTAAATGCAAAGAAAAATATTATTGTGAATGAAAGTGGAATTAGAAAGATAAATGACTTGAAAATAGATAAGAGGTGAAATAAACAGAAAGATTACAATAACAGGCAGAGAAATATAACATAGAAGGAAATAATGGAACTAGAAATTCAAGTGGATAAATGTGGAAGACTCGAGGCATGGAGGAAAGAGGGTGAGGGGAGAGCACCATGGCCGCAGATACAAGACTAACGAGAGAGAGAGAGAGAGAGAGAGAGAGAGAGAGAGAGAGAGAGAGAGAGAGAGAGAGAGAGAGAGAGAGAGAGAGGGAGAGAGAGAGAGAGAGAAGGGGGGGGGGGGCAGGAGGGGGCAGGAATGAGCATGGGAAAAGTGAACTAAAGTATTCACAGGAAGACAACACTAATATAAACCAAAATACCAGGGAGACAGTCAATGAACAACTAAACAACAATTAAGGGGAGGTTTCCACTAGAGGGATTTTTTTCTGGACCCCTTTCTCTCTCATGTTTAGCCCCATTGCTTTTTAGATTTTAAGACGCGCGCCCCCTTTAGTTTGGCGATTTTAAGAACTTTCGCCCCATTTCTGTCAATTTTAAGAACTTTCGTGCCATTTCGGTGTCGATTTTTTCCTGGCGAGCGATAGCGAGCCTGTAATTTGAGAGGAATCGGCCTTCGGCCGGGACATTTTTCTACCGAAAAATGTACAAATTTATCTTGAAAGGGGGTCTAGGGGGTGTAATTTTAAGCTTGATGGAGTTCTAGGGAAGAAACTAAATTTTTTTTTTTTTTTTTTTTTTTTTAAGAGACAATGAACGGAGGAAGGAAAAACACAGATAAAACAAAAAGGTCCATGTGCCTAAAGGCATCCTCCATTCATAAAATGTTTGTAACAACTGGATTTAAACATTTGTTGATTGTAAGTTTGTGGAAAGCAATTCGAGGGAAGTGAATTCCAAAGAGTAGTAGCTCTGGGGATAAATGAATTCTGATAAGCAGAAGTTCTGCATTGTGGAGGAGAAAGTGTAAATCATGGGCGCTCTCAGCTGCCTAGTTCTACGGGGAAAGATGTGGAGAGGCGGCACAATTGAAGCAAGTTCCTCGGAACAATTGCTGTGAAAATATCTGTAGAATAATGCAAGGGATGCAACGTTTCTTGCGTATGGCTAAATGTACGGAAGATTCCGACGTGTAGATTGCAGGGTTATTGATGTAATCTAAAATAGCGGTTTATTATTGAAATTCTTGGTCCAACGCACTCCAATGCAACCGCACAGGTCGCAACTTCCACGCCCACAGAGTGTGAAAAGCAGGTAATCACATCTGAAGAGCGCACATGAAAAGTTTTATATATTACGGCCAAAAACTGCTCGTCAGTAGAAGAATTCTGGGCGAACTCTGTACAGGAAGTCCCAGTTTTTTAGAGGCATTCTTAGCACATGCCTTCTAACATTATATGTGTCCAGCTCAAGTTAGTAGTTAATGTTACACCGCAGGAAATGTCAATACTAGGGGAAAGTGGGAATATTTACATCATTAAAAAATATATGGGATTGTTCAGTGAGATTCTGTCGGTTAGAAAAATTGAATGTACTTGGTTTTCTGTGCCATTAAAGGAAACTAGGATTCTCTTGTCCCCATTCATTAATTCTAGAAAGGTCCTGGTTCAGAGGAAATTGCTAGTGTTTATTTTATGATATTTATAAGATCGGGTTGGAGTGAAAGAATTGCGTAAATGTGAAGGAAACTGTGGAGTGTTTGAGTCATCCCTGCCGTAGGGAATGGATTGAGATATGAGTTGGTAGATAGGAGATCATTGATATGAATGAGGAACAGAGTTGGGGCCAAAACTGATCACCTGGGGAAACACCAGCATTTATTGGCAGTGAAATTGAGAAATAAAGGCCCATCTACCATTACACGTAATTTTTCTGTTATGAAGATAAGAAGAAAATTAGTGGAACTAATGATGCAAGGCTCGTAGTTAAAGGTGACATCTTCGACAATAAGGGATGGATGCCAGGAACTCTATCAAATGCCCTTGATTTATCCAGTGTTATTGTATGCGTTTCACCATGTTGGTCTGTAGCTTGGTTAATTTGATGTGTAAGAAAGAAGGCAAAGAATGTCTGCAGTTGATTCGACATCGTCTAAACACCATATTGCCTATCACTGATTAATTTCTTATTCTCCAGATGCTTAATTATGTGATTATTTAATATAATTTCAAAAACTTTGCCAAGAGTGGAAGTTATAGCTATTGGACTGTAGTTTGATGGATCTGAAGAGGCACCTTTTTTAGGAACTGGGCTGGGATGTGTGCTTCTTTCCACGGGTACTTGGGGAACGGCATGAGGTATGAGTACACAGACGGAAAAATTTCTGCCAATACTAGGAAGCGAGCACCAAGGAGCCAATTCCTTAAGTACTATTGGAGGAATTTCATCTGCGACCAGGAGCCTTATCTACTGAGAGGATCTGCAAATAGTTTTGACCTGTACTGCGTGGTGGATATTAAGTGAGGGGAATTTGCAGGTGAATTAAAAATTAAGTACAGGGACATCTTGATTCTAGTTATCTAAGGTTGAGTTGGTGGAGGAAAAATATCTGCAAGAAGGTTAGCTTTACCTCGTGGGTCACTTACAAGATTGGACCAGTCGGAAGATGTAATGGTGGAATGGATGAAAGCAGTAGTAGTGAAGTTGGATTTGAATGACGTCTAAAGAGTAGGACAAAATATTTTGTTATCATTTGGATTATTTAAAAGTTTATTTGCCTGCTTATGGAGAAAGTTTGATTTAGTTAGGTTTAATACAGTTTTGGCATGATTTCTCCGCAGCTGAGAACCCTCGGACTTTCGTCCGGCTCTCAATTGCCACGATCTTGCAGCTTCCTCCGGACTCACGCTCCAGATCCAGCGCCAACCTCTTTAATTGCGGCAGCTAACTAGCGGGCCACTGTGGCACCGGGGCGTATATTCAGTTGCCGCCTATAAAACAAAAAAGACTCATATGTGGCCTAAACCGTACCACTTGCCCCACTGGGGGGAGGCTTTCAGGGGTGTTCAACGGTCGCTCCCGGTACCCCGAAGTAGGTCAAGCCGGAAAGTTCTTTCCCCCTCTGACGCCCGATACGACTCAGTACCTCCGTCAGCTGCCCTTAGCTAGTGGCAATTAAGAATGTCCCACTATGGCTATTCGCTGACGGTACCGGCACCTGAGGTACAGGAAGATAGCCAAAGCATACAACTCCGGGGTCCTTGATACTGCATCCTGGGCTAATCCCTTTGCTCATTGCCTAAGATCCCTTACTGGTAGCTAGTTTCCCGGGTCCTGGCGCACCAGATATTCTCTGTGAGGGTACTGTCGTCAACTCACTCTTGCTGTTATAGAGCCACGTCCTACAAACGCTCTCTAGTCCTGACTTCTACTCATGCCGACACACCGTTCCCACATTCCACCCAAACCAAGGTGCCTTAAACTGGAATGAACCTTCCTCTTCGCACTTCTTCTCTCCCAAAAAAGTGATGATAGTAGGATCACTACTCATATTCCTTGAGATATTTTGATGCTTGGACATTAAGTGGGAGCCATTGTCGCTAAGAATGAGTTGACGGGAATGACACGACGGGCACCAAAAAACGTCTGAACGCCAGCATAAATTCTTCTCGTATAGACATATTATAACATAGTTCTAGGTGTACTGCTCGAGATTGTCGCCACAGGTAAACAATTAATATATAAACCTTCTTCACTCTCCCTCGTCTTCAATGCCCCTGTGTAATCTAATCCTACGCTCTGGAAAGGTTTTCTAAATGCTTTACACGGCATTCAGGTGGGGGGTGGAGCTGGTCCAGTTGCATATGGTTTAACCCTTTAGTCTCTGGCATATTACACACTTTCTCACTACGCGTCGAGCTACTTGTTCGAAACTAGGGTATCCACCCATGTGAGGACGTAAATTTGATATAATTATGAACATAAACCCCGTTAGGTGTTTTACTTCCCTATGTGCACGCATGATTCAATGCCATCCAGTAACGTGATGTATTGTTGGCATAAGTAATGTTAGGTCGGTTTGGGCAGCCGTCTGTTACACCCGACCACTTCAGGCTGGGACCCTCACACCTGATGAGGCCATTGTCTAGCGGTTGCCAACCTTAAGTTGTACGCACGTATCCATGTAGGCATTAAGTGTTTTATTCGAGCCCTTTCAAGGATTTCTAAGTCATTGGGAAAAGGTT
>CM064482.1:64956399-65027047 GCA_032716605.1 Paralithodes platypus
AGTCTCCACACAGGTAAAAATGGCCGGTTTACCTCCATGCCTTCACTTTCACCCACTCCTGATATGTGACGAGGGGGTGTATTATGAGATGTTGACTTTCATCGTGAGGGGGTGTATTCGGGCTCTGTATTGACCCTCCACACCCCCCCCCAAAAAACAAAAAAATAGAAAGTTATAGACTGCAGCACCGTTGATTCTTTTAAACTTCGTTTTAGACAAATATCATGCATCAAACAGCGACTGACTGCGTTTGTAAATGAATCACTTTATTTTATTCCCCCCTCAAATTCATCAAGGAATTATTGCATATATATATATATATTACTAAGACGTTACTCTTCTTTTTATCAGATATACGAAAAATTACTTATAACTGTGTTATGCTACTAACCCAGCAGTCCCCTACTAATCTTCATAATCCTGCCACGGACATTAGTTTCCAAGGCAAGTACTAAGTAGATTCCCTTTCCAATGTTCCCTTACCCACGCTAAACCACTGTATTGGACACTTGATCCTCAGTGTTTTGGAGGACAAGCAGGCCCTCGAGGGGTCACTAAAACTATTGCTGCTTGATTTCCTTTGTACCTCCTTTCTACTCCTTTACCAATTTCCTTAGTCCGCCCTCTTCTGGAATACTGCGTGAATCCTGGTGCCCTTCTTACCAAAAAGGATATAAAAAGCTAAGAACGAGTTCAACGTTAGAGTTACCAAAATGATCACCTAGTATAAAAGAACAAAACCATTACGAAAAGAGAGTCTGAGAAGAATTAAATACATTTCCGTGTTAACTAGCGCAGATTAAGAGGCGACTTATTCAAGGGTTCAAAATCATCAAAAGGCATCGAACAATATGAACTGTAGTAAGTCAAAACTTCACTATCGACCATATCTAATTACACGCGGGGAAACGGTTGCAAAAGGATTGCGTAAATCTTTTACCACTACGACACGAATCTAAGAATTTCTTCTTCCAATCGAGTTGTCCAACTTGTGGAATGGGCTTCCCCTAGACGTTATAGACTGCATCACCGTTGATTCATTTAAACTCCGCTTAGGGACAAATATCTCGCATCAAACCCCGCGACTGACGCGTTTTGGTAAATGAATAAACTGTAAAGGTTATCCCCCCCTCAGTTACTAACACCTCCATCGGCCCCCTACTATCTATATCCTACCCTGCCACGGACATTATGTTCCAGGGCAGTAGTTCCCTTTCCATGTCCCTTATCCACTCTAAAACACTGTTTGTACACGTGATCCTCAGTGTTTTGGAGGACAAGCAGCCTAGAAGGGTCCTAGATCTGTTGTTGCTTGATTTCCTTTGTACTTCCTTTGTACTCAACCAGCCCCATCCCCATCACAGCAAGATGGGTTCAGTAAGTCACAGCAAGAGGATTCAGCTAGTCAGACAGTGGGTTGACAATTTATCAGTAAGTCAGTAAGAGTTCAAGTCAGTAAATAGGCATAGAAAGTCAATAAGAGGGTTCATTATATCAGTAAGAAGATTCAGTAACTCAGTATAAGGATTTAGTATGTCAGTAAATACATGAGTCAGTAAATCGGTAAGTGGGTTCAGAATGTCAGAAAATTTGTTCAGTAAGTGGGTTCAGTAAGTTATTAATTGGGTTCAGCAATTCAGTAAATAGGCTCAGTAAGTGGGTTCAGTAAGTTACTATATGGGATTAGTAAGTCAGTAAGTGGGTTCAGTAAGTCAGCAGGTGGGTTCGGTGAGCCAGTAAGTGGATTCAGTAAGTTAGTATATGGGGTTAGTAAGTCAGTAAGTGGGTTCAGTAAGTCAGTAAGTGGGGTCAGTAAATCGGTAAGTGGGTTCTGTAAGTCAGTAAAAGGTTCAGTAAGTCAGTAAAGGGTTCAGTAAATCAGTAAGTGGTTCAGTAAGTCAGTAAAGGTTCAGTAAATCAGTAAGTGGGTTCAGTATGTCAGAAAATGTGTTCAGTAAGCGGGTTCATTGTTAGTAATTGGGTTCAGTAATTCAGTAAATAGGCTCAGTAATTCAGTAAGTGGATTCAGTAAGTCAATAAGTGGGTTCAGTAAGTGGGTTCAGTCAGTTATTTTATGGGGTTAGTGAGTCAGTAAGTGGGTTCAGTAAGTCAGTAAGTGGGTTCAGTAAGTTAGTAAGTGGGTTCAGTAAGTCAGTAAGTGGGTTCAGTAAGTCAGTGAGTGGGTTCAGTAAGTCAGTGAGTGGGTTCAGTAAGTCAGTGAGTGGGTTCAGTAAGTCAGTAAGTGGGTTCAGTAAGTCAGTGAGGTCATTAAGTCCGTAAGTGGGTTCAGTAAGTCAGTTAGTGGGTTCAGTAAGTGGGTTCAGTAAGTCAGTAAATTGGTTCAGTAGTCAGTAAGTGGGTTCAGTAAGTTAGTATATGGGGCTAGTAAGTCCGTAAGTGGGTTCAGTAACCCAGTAAGTGGGTTCAGTAACCCAGTAAGTGGGTTCAGTAAGTTAGTAAGTGGGTTCAGTAAGTCAGTAAGTGGGTTCAGTAAGTTTATAAATGGGGTTAGTAAGTGGGTTTAGTAAGTGGGTTCAGTAAGTCAGTAAGTGGGTTAAGTAAGTTAGTAGGAGGGTTCAGTAAGTCAGTAAGTGGGTTTAGTAAGTCAGTAAATTGGTTCAGTAGGTCAGTATGGGGGTTCACTAAGTTAGTATATGGGGTTAGTAAGTGGGTTCAGTAAGTCAGTAAGTGGAGTTAGTAAGTGGGTTCAGTAAGTTAGTAGGTGGGTTCAGTAAGTTAGTAGGTGGGTTCAGTAAGTCAGTAAGTGGGTTCAGTAAGTTAGTAATTGGGTTCAGTAAGTCAGTAAGTGGGTTCAGTAAGTTTGTAAATGGGGTTAGTAAGTGATCAGTAAGTGGGTTCTGTAAGTCCGTAAGTGGGTTCAGTAAGTTAGTAAGTGGGTTCAGTAAGTTAGTAAATGGTGTTAGTAAGTCAGTAGGTGGGTTCAGTAAGTGTGTTCAGTAAGTCAGTAAGTGGGTTCAGTAAGTCAGTAAGTGGAGTTAGTTAGTCAGTAAGTGGGTTCAGTGTAAATGGGGTTAGTAAGTCAGTAAGTGGGTTTAGTAAATCAGTAATTGGGTTCAGTAAATTAGTAAGTGGGTTCAGTAAGTCAGTAAGTGGGGTTAGTAAGTCAGTAAGTGGGTTCAGTAAGTCAGTAGGTGGGTTCAGTAAGTCAATAAGTGTGTTCAATAAGTCAGTAAGTGGGTTCAGTAAGTGGGTTCCGTAAGTTAGTATATGGGGTTACTAAGTCAGTAAGTGGGTTCAGTAAGTGGGTTCAGTAAGTCAGTAAGTGGGTTCAGTAAGTGGGGTTAGTAAGTCAGTAAGTGGGTTCAGTAAGTGGGTTCAGTAAGTGGGTTCAGTAAGTTAGCAAGTGGGTTCAGTAAGTGGGGTTAGTAAGTTAGTAGGTGGGGTCAGTAAGTTGGGTCAGTAAGTCAGTAAGTGGGTTCAGTAAGCTAGTAAATGGGGTTAGTAAGTCAGTAAGTGGGTTCAGTAAGTCAGTAAGTGGGTTCAGTAAGTCAGTAAGTGGGTTCAGTAAGTCAGTAGGTGGGTTCAGTAAGTCAATAAGTGTGTTCAATAAGTCAGTAAGTGGGTTCAGTAAGTCAGTAAGTGGGTTCAGTAAGTCAGTAAATGGGGTTAGTATGTGGATTCAGTAAGTCAGTATGTGGGGTCAGTAAGTCAGTATGTGGGTTCAGTAAGTCAGTATGTGGGTTCAGTAATAGGGTTCGTAATTCCGTAAGAAGGTTCGTATTTCAGTAAGAGAGAGTTGGTTAGACAGATGCTTCAGTAAGTCGGATAGAGGGTTCAATAAGTCAGTAAAATGGTCCAATCACTCAGTAAGGTGGCTCAGTAAGAAAGTAAAAGGGCTCAATAAGTCAGTAAGATGGCTAATCATTCAGTAAGCGGATTCAGTTACTAAGAGGATTCAGTTAGTCAGCAAGAGGATTCAGTAAGGGCGGCAAGTGGGGGCAGGGGGGGGGGGAAGCGGGTTCAGTAAATCAGTAAGAGGGTTCAACAAGCCAGTCAGATGGTTCGTAAAGTCAGTGAGAAGCTGAGGGGGGGGGGGAGGGGGGGGTGGGGAGAGGGGGTGTGGGGAGAGAGTTGTGGCGGGGGGGGGGGGGGGGGACTTGCTTCCTCGTTCTGATTAATAAGTAAATAATAAATCATATTATGCATTACCAACGCTCATTAGGTAAGCAGCCAATAACAAACTACCAATTATATATTACATATATGAATATTATATAATTTGTTATGAACAGTCAGAATTACAATGAAAAAAAAAATATATATATTGCGTGCAAATGTACCGGTACTCGTCGACGCCCTAGCAAGACGCCCGCCTTCTAGCACTTCAGGGCATCATTTATATATCCGGTAATATTTCCGAAATCCTTTATTAATCATCTAAGTCACTCGTACACCAGTAAGGGCAATGGCTCTGGGTGAACCACGAGCCGCAGCTGATGACAAACTTCCTTACCTATCGCCCGGATATCATCGAGTAAATCAACACCCTGCATAAACAAATTGGCCGCCATGCCAATCGGATAACTTCCTTCATTTACCGCACGAACTCATTACCTATCTTATAAATTCCTCTTGTGGTGCCGCCGCCGCCTCGTAAGGTCGTCACTGATCAGGTATGTCACCACCAAACAACCACAGAACCGTGGAGAACGAGATATTTGGAGCACAATAATCACCAACTCAACCATACAGTACGTCACGCCGCGCCGGAAGGAAGAACGCAATGGAGGAGGGAGTGGGGATGGCAGGTGGGGAGGTGGGAGGAGTCAATAATGCGGAAGTCTAATTATCCTTAAATCATCAATAACTCTTATATTCCAGGTCTAACATCGTAAGTTTCAAACTAACTTTTTCTACCGCAATGTCTCTGTGTATCGTGCAATAGCTCAAACTCCAAGGAAAATAAATAATCCATCAATGAACATGTTTTATAAACACTTTGATATACCCCATGGGATATCAGATTACAGTCACGTGTTTTCAGCACTTGGTTAGAGTGATGCACATATGGGTCCCGTAGCCTATGCTTGTGAATACAAAAGTAACCCGATCAACACGAAATACAATAAAAAAAAAGACTTACTATTAGAACATTTACATTCAAAGTTCATATAATAGTACTTTAGTAAGATAGTACAGAGTATTTTAGAGTGTTATATAGGATGGGCTATATTGGTTTGTTGATTTAGGTGATTATTGATGAAAAACACACGTGGGGTATGAGCGGGGGAGGAGGCGCGTTGTTCTATCCTCCTCTCCACACGCCCGCTCCCTCCTCCTCCTCCTCCTCTCCACACGCCCGCTCCCTCCTCCTTCTCACTTCCCTCCTCCTCCTCCTCCTTCCCACATCCCTCCTTCTCTCCACACGCCCGCTCCCCCTGATTTCTTCTCTTATCTTCTCCTTTCCTCTTCTGTTTCTCCTCCTATTCCTTTTACTTTTCTCTGTTTGCAGTATGTTCAGGAGTCACAGATAATTATAAAAGATAAAATTACTATCACCTTGCTTAGCAGAGAACTATATAATAATTTCGATTGTCTGTCTGTCTGTCTGTCTGTCTGTCTGTTCTTTATAGGCGGCCGCAGTTTTTAAGCTAGAGCGTTCATACTTGGTATGCATAGTAAGGGGGGTCCCTAGGCAGGTTTTAGTGAAAAAATAGAATTCCCCAGGGTGAAAGGGACGGAGAAAATGGGAGCGAAATCGGAAAAAGGTCCGTTTGGGGCAGGAGGCCTCCGATCGAAAAGGTGTATGGAACGAAAGTTGTTCGCAGCCCCCCAAAATGGGGGTACGGATGAGGTCAGATCCAAAATCGGAGGTCATTTAGCGGCCGAAATCGAGGTCGCCGTTTAATGAGGCACAGGGAGGTCGAGGCCGTGGTAATAGTGATTGATGATGATGATTATGTAGTAGTAGTGATGGTGATTATGGTGATTACCCGGGCAACGACGGGTACCCCTGCTAGTTCTTCATAAAGCTGGTATCACAGGAGCTTTTATAGTCAACATTCGATGATCAACATTGTTCTGGCAACATTTCCGGAGGATTTTGCACTGGTATCGGACACTAGACTATTGGTAGATGAATTTAGGTGACCGAAATATATTAAATGTTGACCTAAGTTGCCAGACCAGTGTTGAGGAGAAAAGCGCTCGTGTGATACCGGCTTAAAGGCCGCGTCATACAGAGGCCGAACGTACTAGGACAAAGTCCCGAATAGGATGACTTGCAAAAAATATTCAAATTTCAGGCGGGTCGGGTATATTCTGCACAATTCGGCATACGTTCCTGAATATTCGTAGGTTGGTCTGATGTTGGTCTGATGTTCATGTATGATGCCGACATTCCGGAGAGTCGGGAAAAAATTAGTGGCTACACTAAATTTCCACGAACATTCACATTCGGGTAAAAAAAACGTTACAAAATGGTCGGATGTTGGTCGGGAATTATTCGTAACTCGTTCGGAAGTTGTTCTGATTAATTCGTAGTTCGGTCTTCTGTTTCGGGACTTGTTCGGTACTTTTTTCAATTGCCGAATTTGTTAGGAACTACCCGAACAAATCCCGAACAATTCCCGACAAAACTTCGATAAATTCACGATGAATCCCTCGTATTCCAGAATAAAACCCGCACGAGTTACGATATTTCAGAACAAGTTACGATAAAATTCAGACAAATATACGAATAATGTAAGATGTCTGCTCGATGTATCTTGTTTAATTAGGAATTAAATCCGAATTGATTTCGAACAAGTAGAATTAGCCTCCTTCTAAAATTAGAGGTTCGCTATTGCTCGCCAGGAAAAAATCGACACCTAAAAGGCACGAAAGGTCTTATAGGCTAGTATTGATAACAGAATGAGGCGAAAGGTCTCAAAATAGCCAAACTAACGGAACGAACGTCTTAAACCTCAAAACGAATATGCTAAACATGTGGGAGACGGGGGTCCAGAAAAAGCGAGCATGTTATAGATACCGGTACCGTACCTCTGTTCTGCCTCTGGGTTCGAACACTACGATTATTTATGGGTATATCGTTATTCTGGCCTTCATTAGTTGATTTTATTGAGATTAAGAAGGACAATAATTAGGTTAGGCTACGTTAGTCTTACGTTAGGTGGTACATTATAATACAGTAAACTCGATTACAATACTTTGTTATTATAGCCTACATTTTGTCTAGGTGTATTTGAAAACGAATGAGAGGTGGAAGGATGGAGTGAGGAAGTACTGTATATGAACAAAGGCGGTGCTGGTTGGGGGGAGGGACGTCGACTGACTGGGGACAGAGGTGCTACAGTCGTAAAACAGTCTGATGTTGTTCTCATAATGTTCTTCTCTATCGGTTGTTTGTCGACATCTCATCGGTTAAGTTCGGTTAATTATCCTAAAGCATTCCAATGTCATTCGGATCTGTGTCTGATGATTCGGGTATGGTCGAAAATCATTCTTTGCATAACGAGTGTAAGTTCGATTCATGTTCGGTAGTTGTTCGAGATTTTGTCGTAGGTCGTTCTTGACTATCGGATATTATTCTGAACTCGTTCGGGCCATGTTCGTAATCTTCAAATTTCGGGAGAGTCTCGGCTGTATTCGGTAAAAATGTGCAAGTCATCCTATTCGGGAACTTGTCCTCCAACGTTCGGGCTCTGTATGCCGCGGCCTTAAGTAACGTAAAATCATCTAACGTGTAAGAGGGATCTGCCTTGTGTGGGCCAATCGGCTTTCTGCAGACTCCCATTTTCTTATGTTCTTATAGTCGGTTCACTGTAAGGAGGAATATTTACTTCTGTACAGTTACTGACAATTGTAACAATAATAACAATAATAATAATAATAACAATATTTTTTTTTAAACACAATCTTATACATAATAGAAAGGGAAGTGGATAAAATTATAACTTGAGAACCCTTGAATCCCTCTATATAAAAGTAAATAAGCCCCAATTAGATAACATGTTGTCTGCTACTCCCCTCTATCTTGTGTAATAAAAATGTAAAGCTTGCATTACTTTCGTTATTTAATTCATACTTGTATTACAAAACTCCCAATTAAATATAATAATAACAATAATAATAATAATAATAATAATATTAATAATAATATTAATAATAATAAACTATTAATAATACAGATAAAGATAATAAGATTAATTTAAGATCATATCAGCTATGTATTAAAATATACAAAATACCATTGCATTAATATATAGCTTATTTTATCTGAATATCAATCTAAATGAATATAATTGCATAAACGAAATCGCAAGAGTCAACGAACCTTTCTCAGTAGCTGTACGATAGGCAAAATAAGTCGTGTCTCCGCTGTCATTACGTTTTGCTCGCTGTGTGCTGTATTAATGTCTGTTGGATGTTGAATAGGGTGTTTAAAGGTAGGAACATGTTTGTATTATCTCACTCGAAATGATGAATTAAAGCTTAGATAGCTCTGATACCAATTAAGGATCGAAGTATACTTGGTACCGCGGCATCACTTATTTGGCCAACTATACAACTGGAATTGACCCTTCCAAGAATTCACCTGAAACCTCTGGTGGACGCTTTCGAACTAGCGCCAGAGCTACGACTGTCGACATCAACAATACCCAAAACTTAGGATATACAGTTTATTTCGATTTTTTGTGATTCTACATGTCTATATTTTAGATACAGTGGTAGTGGTGGATAGAATGGTAGTAGTAGATAAAGTGGTAGTGTTAGATAAAGTGGTAGTGGTGGATAAAGTGGTAGTGGTGGATAAAGTGGTAGTGGTGGATAGAGTGGTAGTAGTATATAAAGTGGTAGTGGTGGATAAAGTGGTAGTGGTGGATAAAGTGGTATTAGTATATAAAGTGGTAGTGTAAGATAAAGCGGTAGTGTGAGATAAAGTGGTAGTGGTGGATAAAGTGGTAGTGGTGGATAAAGTGGTAGTGGTAGATAAAGTGGTATTGGTGGACAAAGTGGTAGTGGTGCATAAAATGGTAGTGGTTGATAAAGTGGTAGTGGTAGATAAAGTGGTAGTGGTGGATAAAGTGGTAGTGGTGGATAAAGTGGTAGTGGTGGATAAAGTGGTAGTGATAGATAAAGTGGTTGTGGTGGATAAAGTGGTAGTGGTGGATAAGTGGTAGTGTTAGATAAAGTTGTAGCAGTGGATAAAGTGGTCATGGTGGATAAAGTGGTTGTGGTAGATAAAGTGGTAGTGTTAGATAAAGCGGTATTAGTAGATAAAGTGGTAGTGGTGAATAAAGTGGTATTGGTGGATAAAGTGGTAGTGGTAGATAAAGTGGTGGATAAAGTGGTAGTGATAGATAAGGTGGTAGTGGTGGATAAAGTGGTAGTGGTGGATAAAGTGGTAGTGGTAGATAAAGTGGTAGTGTTAGATAAAGTGGTAGTGGTGGATAAACTGGTAGTGGTAGATAAAGTGGTAGTAGTAGATACAGGGGTAGAGTTTGATAAAGTGGTAGTGGTGGATAAAGTGTTAGTTTTGGATAAAGTGTTAGTGGTGGATAAAGTGGTAGCTGTGGATGAAGTGGTAGTGGTAGACCAAAGTATGTATCAGCTAGACTTTTTGACTAACTGCTTATAATAAAGAATTGTTGAAGGAGAGGGAGGGTGGATAGGTCCGCGATGTCGTCAATTTCCCACAATGCACCACGGTAAACATTGCGTTCAGCGCCTCTATCGGCCACTGTAGGCATTTATTGGTAGAGAGAATTAAGGCCTCATTTTCTCTGAAGTCTTATTTTTAACCAACTACCACTAACATTACCGCTTTCCAATTGTAAGGTTAATTTCCATATATTGCTGCCACATGAAATATGTATATTTACGATCTGTGTAAACGAGATTAATGTATTCCTTGAAATATATAATAATGGTGTAATTTATGCACAATTGTATAATTAGTTAAAATAATTAATTGAAATAGGGCTTAGTGGCTATCAACTCTGCTGGATTATTAAGCCAGCATAATTATGTCAATGGGCAATTCAAAACAGGAGTCTCTGTTCGAGAACTCTAGTCCCTTGTTGTCATTTGTACTCGGCAAAGAATAAATGCATATGGAGTAATACTTAATTTGTTTTGCTAATTTCTTCCATATCCCCGGGTTGTCTCAATTCAATTGTTAGGTGATACGTTGTGTAGGGGTCGTAAAACTGTCCATTACCTGCTGTCACGTGAGTTCACTGTGCACAAGTAAACTGATCTACGGTAGGATATTACTAATGCATTTGTATTTTTACTTAACTGTAGTTACTTTATTATTATGCTATAAATATTGTATTATTTCATAATCATCAGCATCATCAGCCTTAGTCCACTGCAAGACGAAGGCCTTTCCCGAACGTTTTTACTCTAGCTGGTCAGATGTTATCCCGTTCCATCCTACTTTTACAAACTTTCCGATCTCATCCCTCTATCTGGTTCTCTGTCTATCCCTTCCTCTAGCTCCATCTCTAGATTCTCATTCTGTTGCTGTTTTTGTCCATCTGTTATAATATTTTCTAAATATATGATCTACCCAAGCCCATTTTATTTTATTTTTGACAGTAATGCGATTATCTTTTACGGTACTTCTGTTTGTTCTCTTATCCAAGAGGCTCTCTTCTTGTTTCTCCAATTTATCCCTAACATTAGCCTCTCCATTTTTTTATATACTTTACAAGTTTGTGTTCAGGAAACTTTGTGTGCTCCAAGTTTCTGATTCATAAATTACTACAGAAATCACACATTGGTTGTATACTTTTATCTCTAATGTAAGGGGTAACTTGCTTTTCAAAATAGAACTGTGCCTAATAAATGCGCTCCATTCCATATCTATCCTTGGTTTGGTTTCTCTAGAGTGATCCGAGTTCGTTTTTTTAATAACCTGGCCTAAGTATATATATTTGTTCATTGAATCTGGCTCATCATCCTCTACTTTAATTTGTTGTGGTTGCCCATGATCATTCAACATAGTCTTGGGCATCTGTCTATAAATTGTCAGCACTATTATAAAGCTTTCTGTTTATATCATCCATCAAATTTTGTTGTAACTCTTCCTTAAATCGTTAGGAAGAACTTTGTCATCAGCGAATCGGAGGATGCTTAGGTGTTAACGTTGTATTCCTTTATTGTCCCATTCAAGATCCCTAAATATGTCTTCCAAATACGCGTGAACAGATTGGATATTGCATTAAGTAGTCTACCAAATGTCTGGAGTTTCAATACACGCTATAGTCTGATCATTTGTATTACATACAGTAGCATTTCAACTGTAAGGAACCACAAAACAAAATCATAATAAAATAATCCTAATTATCGTTTAGTTTACGATGTTACCTTTACATACTCAACTGTGTATGGGCGGAGCATATTAACTATCAATGCACTTGTTTCACTGGAGTCGTGCCCGCTGAACCACCAAAGATGGAAATTGTTCGAACCTACTACAAATATATTGGCTAGGACATTGGCATGCCCCTGGTCTACGACTTACCGCCGTGACTGTACCTATTGTAATATGTATGAAACCTAAACGAGACAATGCAAATCTTTATTATAGGGCAAATGCTCCAGGTTCAAGGATTCAACTAGCGTTTCTAAACAAATTGGTTAGTGCAATTTCTAGTCGTGAGCACACAAAAGTTACGTACCCATTTGAATAATTATCAAACACGAGGAGAGACACAACAGAGCTTTATCATATCTCAGATGCTTAAGTACTTGGCTTCAGGATCAAACTTCAAGCTTTCTAATGGGAGTATACCTATTGAGGACAAATAAACCTAGTATAGTCACTCACGAAAAATCGTAGACGTTTAATAGTTTTCATTATGCAAACCGATGTATTGAAGATGGTTTATGAATGTAATGTTGCATATGTTGATAAGAAAACCATAAATATTCAGTGCTATAAAGCAAGATTTATGAAGAAGTGAAACCCGATAGCATAAAGAAGAACATTGAGGTCCACACATTTGTATGATACATTGTACATGTGCTGTGACATGGGGGTGAGCTTTAATGCGTTCACAGGTTTGAAAATTGTTATAAGGCGTATTTACGAATTGACACTGTACCTTATTGCTATTATGGTCAAATACATCAATCGTTACACAACATTTGTATTTATCTGTCTATTAATAGGTTGGAAATCTTGACCACTAACCTCTTATAACTCAGAAAGTATTAGAGCAATCGAGTGGACATTTCTACCGCTTGGGAAGAGTCTACCAGGAGATAATATTGATAATTCACAGTCCGTTTGCTCTAGCCCCTCTTGGGTTATAAGAAAGTGATGGTTAAGATTCTGGCCTAGTTATACTGAACATACTATAGATTTAGTCCCAACAATACATGCCAGCCTCCCCTAATAATATTGAGTTCATAAATGTCGACTCTATTGTTCATATTTGTATTATTATATCAATTTACTAATATTACATAGATATGAAATAGTTTACAACAAATTATATCAAATTCTTTCAAGATATGCTGACTACTATCAACAATATTTTATACACGAATAATTCCAACTCAGTTAAAAAAAATAAAAATAAAAATAACTGGAGTCCAGATTTAACAGCTGTCACGAAAGCTGTGTAATTTTAAGGTGGTAACACTTTAACTTGACAGAGCGTTCGTGTGTGAATGTGTACGCACTCGGGTGTGTGTGTGTGTGTGTGTGTGTGTGTGTGTGTGTGTGTGTGTGTGTGTGTCCTAGAAAGCCACACATATCCCAAATCCACACACACACACTACCAGTTCGAATCTGTATCCACTTGTATATGTATGTATGTATGTGTGTGTGTGTGTGTGTGTGTGTGTGTGTGTGTGTGTGTGTGTGTGTTTCGTTGGGTGTGCGTGTTTTATAAAGCTGCCCCACATCCCAATTCCACGAACCCACAACCAATTAAAATGCGTACGTTCTTGCGTCTATATGTGTGTGTGCATGGAAGTGTAAGGTCTGTGTGTGCTTAAGAGTGTGTGTTTGTGTGTTATAGTCGGTGTGCGTGTTCGACAAAGCCACCACACATCCCGAATCCGCTCACACACACACATGCACATAACCAGTTAAAATCTCGCCTTGGATGAAAAATGTGTTTTCAATTTGAGGGCGCGTGTGTGCCTGTGTTGGTACTGTCCCTGTGATGTCCGTGGCTGGCTTTAGTTCTCTCTCTTTCTCTCTCTCTTACTTAGTTGCTTGCTCACATTTTGTTTCATTCTTTTCTTACTCATTTGTAGTTATTCTCTCCTAACCTATCTCTAACACACACATACACATACACACACACACACACACACACATGTGAAACGAGTTGAAATTAACACAGATATATGAAACATATAGATAGACAGTCAAACACCCACCCCAAGGCAAAATAGAGAGGCGGATGGACTTCATCAGGCCACAGCCATCCGCCGTAATCGGTTTTCTGTTATAACTGTGGCAAACCGGCTATCTCTATAATACCTGGTGTAGAGTGTTTGCCCTAAACGAAAAAGTAGTATAGTATTAATGAAATAGTCAAAATCAGGGGGTTGACAAATTCGGGAAGTCAATTTTGTAGTCAGAAGTAGAGTAGGCCTAGACAAAATCAGTTAGTTCAAATTGGGGAAGCCACATTTTGTTGTCGGATATCGAAGAAGAAATCCATTAACTACGTCAAAAAGTATTGAAACATATTTAGCATGAGATAAAGTGAGGTTGAGCTCTGGGAGGCAGGGGACGCTCAACCCCCACTCTGACAGGATCAGCCCATCTCCTTGGCATCAACATTCTGGTAATAATACGTCGACATATTCAGTAGATGCAGTGTGTGGTAAATTCAATGACGTCATCATTATTAGCTGAGATGCTCTTCACAAATTTACTCACATCATCTCTAGCAGTTCTAAGATGGTGTTTCTTGAAATATGTCACTTGTTATAATATTTTCTTAATTTATTGTAGTTAAAATATCTAATTGGTAGTTTGTTAAAATGTCTTTTTAAGAGGTATATTTCATATCCTTGTTTCTACAATTTTTTAATAAGGATCTTACAAGCCTCTAAAAAGTGTTCATATTTGGAACAGACTCTACTATAGCGTATTATTTGGGAAGTAAAAACACCATAGCTTTGTCTTTTGGGGATATTTCCGCAAAGAAAGGGAAAGTTAACTATATGAAATTGGAAATCTGTTCGTTTGTCATAAAGTTTTGTTACAAATTTCTTATCAATTACTTCAATTTGTATATCGAGGAATGAAGCTTTCTTATCGGAGTAATTTTCTTTATTTAAAATAAGCTCATCAGGGTAGATGTCTGTCTTAATTGTATCAAATATGTCGCCACTGTTGAACAATATTATATCATCAATATATCTTGAACACTTGCTTATTTGTTTGCATGTTCCGTATTTAGTACGAGTGTTATCTTGCATATAAAAGAACTCGTAATAATGAAGAAATAGATTAGCACACTCTGACACTCTCCCTCTCTTTCACATATTTCCACATTCTTAATCTTTATCTTGTCGATCCCCTCTCCCTCCTGCTTGTTCATGTTGCTTCATTCTTTAGTATCAGTGTTAATCTCACTCTCTCTCTCTCTCTCTCTATCTCTCTCTCTCTCTCTCTCTCAAAGATTCGTCACTTTAATGCCCCCTCCAGATTTTACCAAATTTCATCGAGCTCATTCCAAATATTTTTCCCTCGCTCATAATTTACATTCTTAATTTCCTTTTATTCACTTTTTCTCACATGATAATTCTTACTACCTTTTCACTTCCCTATTCTCATTTCCGTTTTATATCTTTCCTATTCTCATTTTCTATTTCTCACTTTCCTATTCTAATTTTCCATTTCTCATTTCCCTAACATTTGTCTAATTTATCTGTTCCTGCTTCTTTCTTACCTCCCTTTTCTCACTTTATTTATACTATTTTCTCACTTCTTTTTCTAACTTCTGGCTCACTTCTTATTACTTGCTTACTTCCATTTCTCACTTCTCCCTCACTTATGTTTCTCTCATTTCGTTTTCTCAATTCTAGCTCACTTCCAAATTCTAACTTTTTATTCACTTTCTTTTTCTCACTTCTTTCTCACCTCCTTCTTTCCACTTTATTCACAATTCCATTTTAATTTACTCTCTCACTTCTTATATCTAACTTCTCATGCACACCCATTTTTCTCTTCTTCCTCTGCTTCTCATTTCCTGTATCTCACTTCTTTTTTTCTCACTTCTTTCTATTTCCCTATTTCTTACTCCTTTCTCACTTATGTCTTACTTCGCCTTTATAACTTCTCCCTCGCTCTCTCTTCTATTTTCTACCTTCCCTTTATCACCTACTTTGTCTCACCTCTCCCTCACTAGCTTCCTTTCTTTGGGATTTAGCTCTTCCTCGTATTCAGTCGCACGCTTTCTACTGACTCCCTTATACAGATTACAGAAAACATTACCAGACTATAAACTATTATAGTGTAGTCCAGTAAATATACTACAAATATGGGCTGAACCGGAAAAAAATTGAAAGATAAATTATTTCATCTGAATTGACTTGGGGAAACCCCAAGATATAACATATGAAAAGTATATTAAAATCCGGGTAGGGGATAAGTCCTCAAAATTGCATAATTATTTAATTACTCCAGTCTAAATGTAGCTGGACCTGGACAACATTGCAACAAAAATTATTTCACCTGTAATGGCATTAGGAAATCCCCAAGTACAACATACCAAAAGTTCGCAAAAATCCGGATAGAAAAAACTCCTCGAAATTGCATAACTACTGTATGTTAATTAGCTATCGCCATGAGCCGAACATTGAAAACTAATCTCCAAACTAATGGAGCGAAGCAGGGAAGGCTCAAAAAGAACTCCCCTGAACTAAATAGAGTTTAAGAATAGCCTACAAACAAGAAGAATTATGCTACACAATCGTTGTAATCAAACGTATATAACTGGCCTTTAAATCGTTTCCCATGCCAGGCCATCTCTACTTTTATCCTTACCCTTCAACAAACAGCCTCTAGTGTTTAATATGTATTAATTTTTCAATTATTTTGTCTAAGATGGCGGTAAATTGCATTTGTACATTTTTGGTAGAAAATGTTGTGGCCGAAGGCTGATTCCTCCAAAATTACAGACTAGCTATGGCTCGCTAGAAAAAAAATCGTCACTTAAATGACACGAAAGGTCTTAACCCCTTCATCATATTCTGGTTACCATTGGACGATTTTCTTTAGTTTATCATCTACCTCTACGACGCAATGGGTACATACGATCTCAATAAAGGCTCTTAATAACATAGTTCCTCCTTCAACTGTATTCAAATAATCTAATTGTAGTTATAATCAAAGGTATAAATGCGTCATGGTGCTGAAGGGGTTAATATTGGCAAAGCAATGGGGCGAAAAGTCTTAAAATCGAAAAACTAATGAGGTGAACGACTTAAAATCTCAAAACTAACAGGGCTAAACATGAGGGAGAAGGGAGTCCAGAAAAAGGAAACTACCTCTCCCTTAATGTCTTACTCCTCTCTTGCTCACCCATCTATTTTTCACACAATTTGTTTTTGCCCCACTTTCCCTTCCGTGTCCTCACCCACTTTTCCTCTCCTTGTTTTCGCGGCCAGGGGTTGTGCTGGCTCTCAGTCTGGTATTAACTATGCATTGCTTTCCCTGCTTGCCCGTCCCTCTCCCACTTTAACCAGTTTCAGTGTGTTAGACGTCTTTTAAATTGTCCTTGGCTAATATTTGAAAGTTGTTGTTTTTTTCAGGTTAAGAAGGATTATTGCGTGTTAATAGGTTTCTCAGTTAATCTATTAGGTAAGATGATCAGATGTTATCAACTCTGCATAACCAGAGTTTGGTATCGCCCCCTGTATAGTGGGTACCACACGAACAAAAAATCTGTCGTCGTCGTCGTCGTCGTCGTCCGTCTGTCTCGGAACTCCTCCTAGACCGTTGGACGGATTTTCACAAAATTTCACACAAACATTTGTTGCGTGAATGCGAACGTCAGCCAAAAAAGTGTTTTTGAATTTATGCAATAGTTATGATTTTAGGTCCAAAATATGGTTTTACACTCCCCCCCCAGTCCCCCATTCCCGGAACCCCCCCCCCCCCCCCCAGCTATGATGGCGTTTTTAGTGTGTGAGCCCCAAAGGGACTCACACCCTAAGAACGCATTCGTTCTGGGGGCGAAATCATCTCGCTCTGCATTTGCTAGGTTAAGTTAGTTTAGTTGGCATTAGAAGTGATGGTAGTAATAGTGGGATTGATGGTGATAGTAGTGATGATGGTGATAATAGTAGTGATGATGGTTGTATTTGTATTGATGATGATAGTAGTAGATAAGATGGTGACATAGTAGATATGATGGTGACAATATAGTAGTAGTGATGATGGTCATAATAGTAGTGATGATGGTGACAAGTAATGATGATAGTTGTAGTTATAATGATGACAGTAGTGATGATGGTAGTGACGATGGTTGTGAGTATTATTGATAATGGTGAGTAGTAGTGATGATGGTGAAAGTTGTAGTGATGATGACAATAGTTGTGATGATGGTGATAGTAGGATACTTGATGGCAATACTTGTGACAGTATTAATGATGATGGTTATAGTAGTAGTAATGATGTTAACTGTAGTAATGATGATTGTAAGATGGTGGTGATGATAGTAGTAATGATGGTTGATAGGTGTAGTATCAATGATGATAGTCATGATTAAGATGGTAGTGACAACAATGGCGAGAGTAGTAGTGATGATGGTGAGAGTAGTAGTGATGATTGTAATAATCAACTCTGCATAAGCAGAGTTTGGTATCGCCCCCCCCCCGTATAGTGGGTACCAGACAAAAAACAAGTCTGTCATCGCCGTCGTCGTTGTCAGTCTGTCTCAAAACTCCTCCTAGACAGTTGGACGGATTTTCACCAAATTTCACACGAACATTTGTTGCGTGAATGCGAACGTCAGTCAAAACAGTTTTTTTTAATTTATGCAATAGTTATGATTTTAGGTCCAAAATATGGTTTTACCCCCCCCCCCCCCCCCTCAGCATTGAAGGCGTTCTGGGAGCGAAAACATCTCGCTACGTATTTGCTAGGTTAAGTTAGTTTAGTTGGCATTGGAAGTGATGGTAGTAATATTTGGAATTATGGTGATAGTAGTGATAATGTTGATAATAGTAGTGATGATGGTTGTAATTGTATTGATGATGATGACAGTAGTGATGATGATGACAGTAGTAGATATGATGGTGACAGTAGTAGATATGATGGTGACAGTAATAGTAGTAGTAATGATGGTCATAATAGTAGTGATGATGGTGACATGTAATGATGATAGTTGTAGTGATAATAATGACAGTAGTGATGATGTTAGTGACGATGGTGTGAGTATTAGTGATGATGGTGAGTAGTAGTGAGGATGGTGAAATTTGTAGTGATGATGACAATAGTTATGGTGATGAAGATCATAGTAATGGTGATGATGGTGACAGTAGGATAAATGATGGTCATATTTGTGACAGTAGTAATGATGATGGTTATAGTAGTAGTGATGATGTTAACAGTAATAATGATGATTGTAAGATGGTGGTGATGATATTAGTAATGATGGTTGATAGTTGTAGTATCAATGATGATAGTAGTGATTAAGATGCTAGTGACAATGGACAGTGATGATGGTGAGAGTAGTAGTGATGATTATAATTGTAGTAGTGATGATGATCATAGTAATGGTAATGATGACAGTACTCGTGATAATTGTGGCAATTGTAGTGATGATGGCAGTAGTAGTGATTATGTTGATTGTGATTGATGATGGTAACACATTGCAGACTTGGGTATGCCGTTTTGATTTTGGGCAAAACGGCACGTCTACTTTATTATAACTAACGTTAAACGATTTTATTCCTTTACCTTTTCTTGTGTTATAATTTTTAATTGTGTCATGCTACAAGGAATTACTAGCTAAAATACGATTGTCGTGCATTTATAAACACACACTCATATTTAATATACAGTACTGTACATACAACCTACATTATTAGTGCATTTGTTTAATATCGATGTTTACAGCTCAAGCTTTAGTAAAGCCTGAATATTTTAAGTGGTCAAATGCCCCTTTCAGAGTGATAACATCTTACTTCATTCTGGCTAGCACTAAGGGATTTTATTCAGCTTAGGGCTGACCGAAGTATTCAAAGTAAACCGATAGTGGTTTTTGCCTAGCTGTTGCCAGATAAATGATTTCAAGTTGATAAATACGAGGTAAATATAAAGTGTTAAGATTATGTATTTTCTCTTTCCTCAATCTCTCATTATTTCTCTCCCTTTTTCTCAGGTGAACCAGGAGAATTTGGCCGCAGGGATAAGTCAGCTTTAGAGAGCTTGGAGGGGAAATATTTTATCTCCGTCATTAGGTGTTTCGTACATGTGGCAGAATTATTAAGCAACCTACACTGTAAGGATGTGAACAATGGTATATCAAATAATTGTTAGTATATTGATAGTACTTCACCTTTGTTAGTTTCTTTGAATTAGATGGGCATATCCTCACCAATATTGCTTACAGGTAAATTATTATGCCACTTTAGTTATCATTTTCATATACTCTGTAGATCAATATTTTGACATTGTATTTGAGTCTAGTCAATCTTAAGCTCAGCTTACTTATACCCTATTGTATTTTATATCCATATACACATAATCATCAAATTAATCTGCAAATCAATCGAACCCATTCTATATATTCTTGTCCTGGTAAGTATTAAATCCGATGAAAAACTACGGTGTTTTATGCCTCATCTCTTTAGGAACAAATTCACCTTCAAAGGACGTCATACTGTACATACGAATATGCTTTTCCAGCTCAAGTTATTTATGAATTGTGCCGAATACGCAGATTTGAAGTATTTCAGTCTTCAAGGACGTGTTTTTTACCATATTTCTGGCTAAAATTAGAGGATTGTACTCCGGTTTGGAAGGCCTACTAGGAACCAAATGGGTAGATTTATCTTAGTTAACCCTCTGACGCCTACAATACCTTCCTATACTGAATCAAATCGTCTACTAATAGCCAGCATAAAAGAAAGAAATGTATCCTAGTATCTTGAATGGGTTAATCATGCATTGTAATCATGCACTGTTATGGAAGAATGTATATATTGTGTTATTCTCACTCAAGCTAATAAAGTATGTAACAGTTTTTCGCTCGTGTTTGACTGTTCTTCTAATTACTTAAACATGGAAATTTGGAGAAAGTACTTAATGTTCACTTCATTGTATCTACCGTATTTGTCTGCTCTCATAATCATTTATGTGAAGGATATTTGAAATACTTAATGTCGAACATAAGTGAAACATATGTAGTAATTTACCTGTAAGCAGCGTTCAACATTGATTAATACTATTATATATACATTTCCGTAGAACCCTATTAGCCCCGTAATGATTCCACTAATATAACAACACTCACCTAACTACAATAAATTAATCCATATACCAGTTATATATATATACCGTATATATATATATATATATATATATATATCCAAATGATTCACCACCTCTAATGTGGTAACCCTTCTTCATGTTCTCCATATTAATGTTTTCAGAAATCTCATGTATTCTTTTTACAATATTTAGCTTTTTCGTAATTACTAATTTTCTGCCCTCATTCTGCTGTTATAAATATCTCGATCATTAGCCATATGTTTCGTCTTCATGTTCTTTTCTCGCAATCAGTGTTTCTATTATCCCATTCTTTCTTCATCTTGCTCGCTGTAACATTTGTCATCCGTCTCTCTCTCTCTCTCTCTCTCTCTCTCTCTCTCTCTCAAAATTACAGGCTCACTATTGTTCGTCATGAAAGAAATCGACACCTAAATAGCACGAACGGTCTTAATATTGACAAATACATGTGTTAAAAAAGTCTTAAAATCGCCAAACAAATGGGCCGAATGTCTTTAAGTATGAAAACTAATGGGGCTAAAGATTCATATATAGCTTCCAAAAACATAATTATTGACAATGGCATAATATAAAAATAGTACATATATATATAATATAACAATAATACGAATAACCTCTGTATAAACTCGTACCCTTGTTATATCTTTCTTCAGTACACGAAAACTCTCAAATATACCGCCCGAAGCACCGACTCTCCGTTTTCTTTTAACTGCTTCTTCTCCGTGCTCTCTGAAGGTATGACCCAGGAAATGTCGGAAATAATTAAGTTAGTGTTGAATTAACCTTGGCGCTACAAGTCAAATTAATTACCTCAGGCTCCTCGTGAATATGATGTTTTTTTTTGTGTTTTTTTTTTTTTAATGTATTTTTTATGTTTTATAATAGAATAGCTTTGTAGCGGTGGCTATTTGGTTGCCTTTTTACCTCTTACCTTAATTGTCCTGGTTTATGCTTGTAGTTGAGGTTTTCACTGTAAAAACATGTTGAAAGGTAACTTGTTAAGGTATTTATTTGAAGTAAAGACACTGTTGGGTTTTTCTAGGGTTTTATTACCAACAAAATAAATTATGCTTAATTAGGGGCTGGTTTGAGTTATTGATTGTCTTTGTAGGTATTGTAGCTACCCGACTGGGAAATACCTACAGCTTTGCACTATATTATAAAAGCAATTAGATTGAGCTATATTCCTGTGATTATATTTTTTCCTGTAAAAGAATAAAGAATAAGAATAGCGAAAATATATAATGGTACACACACTAATTATCGCACAGTATCGCACTGTCACTGTATATGTCACTGTATTAATTACCACGGCCGCATGAAGGGTTCACCTTCCTATGTGGCTGTCTGATCTGCTACTAAACAATGCCTGGGGGCTCGAGCGTGCCGGCTTCTGACCAGTGTGGAGTCATACGATACATGTTGCTAGCAATCATATTGGAGTTGCTGCAATGCTTTGAGAAGACCGTGGGAACGCTTGCTTACTCTGCAAGAATTGTACCAAGTCCTTTTATAGGTGGGGGAGATGATCTATCTATAGGGAGATCATTCCCAATTAGAGTGTACAGTAGTATACTTAAGTAAGTGAATAACTGTTATAAGGGTGTGAGTTATATATGTGATTATATGATTTACCCTAGAGTGTACAGTCGCTCAAAATGCGCTGTTACAGCTTTAATCCTATTTGGTCCGTGGGGGTCTTTGTGGACTTCCCCTGTTTCGTTCCATTAGTTATATAGAGTTTTTGAAACATTTCAAACCATTAGTTTGGCGATATTATGACGCCTTACCCTATTCAGATTTAGATTTTTTTGACGAGCGATAGCGAACCTGTAGAAGAAATCAGCCTTTGGCCAGGATAAGTACAAATTTAGCTTCAATGGGCTCTGAGTGATTTTTTTTTAGTTTGAAAGAAGTCTGGAAAGGCGTTCTGGTTAGCATAGGGGACAAACTAAATTACATTGCTCGAACATGGAAAAAACAAGCACAATCTTCAATAACTAGTAAACAGAATATCATAATAACCCCAAGACGTCTAACCTGACAGTATAAGTACTATATAACTCGAAGGCTTGATATAAATATAGTTTAATTTATATAACAATGGTCTATTTAAACTACGATACAAAAGCAAAAAATAAACAAATAAATAAATGTATGCTTTGAAATGTTTTTAAGCATCGTGACCATCGTGATTGTATTCTTCCGAGGTAAACATTGCAACGATAACTTATTTATCTTAATGTTCTTCTATCGGTTATTATATTATATGCTGTACAGCCAAGACCTTACATGACGAAGCACCCATTTGAAGCAGCATCGAACGCAAGCGAGACAATACAAAGCCTCATTATAGCCCAGATACTTCAGAAGGGCTTTCAGGGGGGGATGGTCCACTTTTTGGTCGATTTTGTTTTGTAATCATTATTTGTCTATTTTCCTCCCTAGCCCTCCATCAAACTGAAAAAAAGACATCCATTAGATCCCCCTACTAAATTATGTTGTACATTTTTCGGTAACAAAAAATCCCGGCGGTTCTTCCAAAATTACAGGCTCACTATCGTTCGCCAGGAAAAAAATTGACACCTAAATAGCACGAAAGGTCGTAATATTGACAACAAAATGGGGCGAAAGGTCTTAAAATCGACAAACTAATGGGGCAAACACCTTAAAATCTGAAAACTAATAGGGCTAAAAATGAGGGAGAAGGGGGTCTAGAAAAACAACCCATCTCCCATTAAGGTTAACAAATTCGAATAGCTCTAACCTTATATAATTGTGCTCACGACAGTACAGTTAAAATCAAAAGTTCGTCTGTGAACTTATATATTACCATTATATATATTTTGTCAGTTTACATGTATTTCTAATAGCCCATGACTAGTACTATATAATCTACTAATTTTGACTGGACCTGGGGGGTGGGTGGGGGGGTGGGGGGGCATGATTTATGCAGCTACACATATTTCAGGTCACTTATATCATCTCACCTGCAGCATTTCATCTGCCTCAAACCAGCCGACCCCATTATTAACCACACCTATGGCACCCGCACACAGACTAATACACCAAAGACACACTTCATTTTTCCCACTCACTCAGGTGGGTAGTGAGAGAAGGTGAAGAAGGAGCTAGTAGGGCTGTGAAGGATAAAAATAGAGTAATGTTGGTGGGAAAGTGAGGGAGAGCAGAGAGGTGGAAGGAATACTTCAGTGAACCACTGAATACAGAACGTGAGCATAGTATAAGAACAAGTGGTAGGGGAATGGCAGGAAGAAGGAGAGATGAAAGGGGAGAGGAGGAGATAAGAGGGGCGGAAGTGGTAGAGGCACTGAAGATAGTTATGTTGGGAAACACACAAATAATAGATGGAGTGTATGGGGAGATGCTAAGGTATGGAGGAGAAATGGTGATTGAGTGGATCTGGAAGATGTGCAGACTAGCATGGGAAGGAGGGAGAGTGCCAGGGGATTCGAAGTCAGGTATAATAGTTCCCTTGTACAAAGGGAAAGGAGAACGGGAAATGTGTGGAAACTACAGAAAACTATGTCTCCTTATAATGCATACTGGGAAAGGTGTATGGCAGGATATTAACAGACAGAGTGAGAGGAATTATGGAGGGATTGGTGGGCGAGGAACAAGGTGACTTCAGGAGAGGAAGACATTTTGTGACCAGATCTTCTCTCTGAGATGCATAGTAGTGAAATATCTAAAGAAGGTAAACAGATATTTGAGGCTTTCATGGATTTAGAAATGGAGTAGGACAGAGTTGATAAATAAGGGATGTGGAAGGTTATAAAGATAAAATGGTGGCAAGTTGCTGAAAGTATTGCATAAAATGTTTGAGGGTGCAAAGGGGACAGTGCACGTGGAGGGCGAGATGATCGAGTTCTTTGATTTGAAAGTTGGTTTGAAGCAGGGGTGTGCCATGTCTCTATATATTATTCAGTTTATTCATGGATACAGTTATTAAAGAGGTTCAAGGGAGAGTAGTGGATAAAGGATAAAAGAGTGGCTTTGCTAACAGGAATTTGAGTGGTAGTTGGCTGTGCTGTTATTTGCGGATGATACCTAGCTGTTAAGCGATGATGAGTGGAAACTGCAAGGATTAGTAAGTGGGTTCGGAACAATGTGCGAGAGACGGAATTTGAAGGTGAATGTGGATAAGGGCAAAGTTATGGTCTTTGAGAGGAATGAGATAACCAACTGTTAGATGTGGCTGAATGATAAGGAGATGGAGAATGTGAGATCCTTTAAGTATCTAGGCAGTGTGTTTAGTAAGAACGGAAGTATGGAGAGTGAGATACAGAACAATGCAACAGGGCAGGAGGGTATAGGTGCATTGAGGAAGGTGATAAGGAATAGAGGTTATTATGGAAACAAAGAGGTCATTGCATGGACGTTGCTAGAGAGATAAAAGTTGAGTGAGAGAGCAGTCGAAATAAATGAGTTATCTAAGAGGAATTTGCAGAGTCACGTGGATGGGCAGACTGACGATCCAAACAATATTTCATAAGTGTGGTATTGAGGTGGATGTTGTGGAGAATGTCGGGAGAAATATATTGAGGTGGTATGGTCACATGTAACGAATGGAGAGAAATCTGAGAGTAAAGAAGGTGTATGAGAGTGAGATGAAAGGGGTTAGAGGGAGGGTTAGACCGAAAATGAGGTGGAGGGATGAAATAGAGATGTATCGGGGAGAGGGGGATGGGCTTGGAAGAAGGACAAGTGTTCCCTGGAAGAGGTTTGTTCGTGGTGTCAGGGATTAGGGCGTCTGGTAAATGATAGATAGATAGATAGATAGATATTTCTCTCGTCACCTATCACCCACCGCACAACATCCGCCTACCACATTTCACCCATCACAATTCACCTTTCGCATGTCACCGGTCACAATTCACCATTTAACCCATTGCACGTCACCCACCACACTTCACATACCACGCTTCACCCATCACATCAGGTCACAGTCCTGATCGTCAGGCAATTGACCTGATAAAGCTGTAAACCAAACGTTGGCAATAAAGTGTTCCACCTTAAACGGTGCTTATATTAATTTTGTCCACTTTTCTGAGTTTATATATCATTAAATTAGTGAATGACCTTTGCTGCCAGACCTTTTGACCTGTTTTGTGTCTGGTAGCGGCGGCCTTGCGGTGTGTCCTCTGTAGGGGACAGTTACACTTGAGGGACTTTTTTCGGGACCACTTTCTCCCTCATGTTTAGCCCCATTGCTTTTGAGATTTTAAGACGTTCGCCCCGTTAGTTTGGGGATTTTAAGAACTTTCGCCCTATTTCTGTCAATTTTAAGACCTTTCGTGCCACTTAGGTGTTGATTTCTTCCTGGCGAGCGATAGCCAGCCTGTAATTTAGAAGGAACCGGCCTTCGGCCGGACATTTCTACCGAAAAATGTACAAACTTATCTTGAAAGGGGGTCTAGGTGGTGTCATTTTAAGCTTGATGGAGGTCTAGGGAACAAACTAAAAACCTCCCCTTAACCCTCGCCTACTTGGCATGGGGAACGTCGTAAAAACAACTTGCCGGAGAGTTTGTTCTTACTTTTACTTTCCCGAGTTTTAAGTTTATTTTAGTTCCTGATTATTGCCGAGTTTTACCTTCTCCGGCCCCCCGAGTCCCAGTGCAAGAATGTACGTTTGGCACAAGCGGGCCTTTCCCAGGACTCGGTATATATTGCTCAACTTGGACAAACTGGAAATAGGGTGGTATATAAAAAAAACTGCTGTCGCTTGCTCTACTTTATTTGGGGGTGTCATAAGACGTTCAAGGCCGCTTTTACGATGCATGCTAGATTTGGGGGTGTCATAAGACGTTCAAGGCCGCTTTTACGATGCATGCTAGATTTTCCTTCCCCCTTCCATGTAGAGGCGGAAGTAAAGCTTGGACAACAACAAGGGGGGAATAAAGGCTAGTCTACTCCGAGTAACACTATAATCTATTCACTATAATTATGTCTGCAATCTTGACCAACAAACTTCTGTAACTCAAAAAGGACTAGAGAAAATGGGATGTAAATATCCACACCTATTCCCGGACCGACCCTTCCCAAATGGTAGAAATATTAGCTCGAATACTCAAGTCGTATCTGAGTTATGGAGGTTAGTGGTCAGAATTTTTGGCCTACCAATAATGAATGGACTATAGTTCTTTGGCGATATTAATTTTATATATGAACTGCATGGCTTCCTTCACTATGTAGTGAAGGATCTGCCTTGCTTAGGCCAATCGGCTTTCTGCAGACTCCCATTTTCTTATGTTCTTATGTATTCTGCACTGATTTAAAACTGAATTTATTGTAAGTGAAACAGATAAGTGCTTCATCAAGGCTGTAAAGATAAACTTGCTTCCTTACACATTTTACAATACTGACATGTTCAAAGATCGTAAAAGCAACGCGCTCTCCCTCTCTCTCTCTCTCTATATATATATATATATATATATATATATATATATATATATATATATATATATATATATTTATAATTATATATAATTTTATTCTTACCTATTTTCTGTTTGCAAAATCCTACTCAAAGAAAGGAATGCACTGTACGATATTGAATATCGTAAACCTTTAAAAAAGACTTGGACAGTAAATGATGATGAATTGAGAGCTATGGAGTTATTTCAGAATGACATCTTGTGTAAACAGGCTAGATGGATGAAATAATAGGGAAGTGTATCAGCCTTTTGGAATGGAAGAGCAAGCTCTGGGATGTAATCGCGTAATGGTTGAGTAGATAAAGGGAATTGCGTAGAAGTAATTCAGTCATGTGCAAGGAATGGATGACAACATTTCAAGATACATGGAAACCAAATAAGAGGGACAGCTGGTAGAGGGACTAACAATAGTTTGGGAGAGAAATGTGGATGTATACAGTATATTGAAGGAATGCACACCTAATAGAAAGAACATCTGGTCAGTAGCATGAAGGCGTTTCTGTCATTACCATCTTTCAGCAGAGGTTTCCCAAGATAAGCATTGAACCATAGATATACCCTTCCTACTATATACAGTATAATGAAAATAAAGATAAATGTTAAATCTTTCTTCCGCGACTATGTTTACTTATATGCGACATACACCTTACCGATATTTAGCAACCTGTACAAATAAAGCGGTTACCACTCGGATACTCGTTTCGTGATTAATTAATCAATCAACTAATGTCAGGACGATTACATTGATAAAAATCGGCACAAGGCGCAATTAAAGTTCACCAACCAACACCAGACAACAAAGCGGTCTCCTGACCTCAGAACAGCCTAAAATGGGCATTTCGATGTGTATATTCGTCAGAAAGGTGTGCATTGTTCAATTGTTGATTAAAATACGACATGCAATGTATTGGAAGAAGCACACAAACACACCGACACGCATACACATCCATAAAAACACATATACTGTATATTATATATATACCTGTATATATATATATATATATATACCGGTGTATATATATATATATATATACCGATATATATATATACCGATATATATATATATATATATATATATATATATATATATATATATATATATATATATATATATATATACCGGTATATATATAAGTGTGTGTGTGTGTAGAAAATCTAACAATTACGCATGCGTTTAATAAAGTAATGCTTAGGCCTTAACTGGGATTCAAACCACAGTCAATTAGAATGACATCCCACCTATTAACCCACCTGAACACGACGTGATAAAAGCTAATCAACCTTTATTTTCATACATACAGAAGAAGGGAAACCCTACATGGGGAAAGATTTTCCCACACCAAGTCCTTGGATCCCTGTTTCAGAGTGCACTACAAGGGATGTTTACAGCTAGCCCCACGTAACATGGGATGAATTGATTTAAGGGGGGATGGCCTTATTTATTTGCTCATATATGTATCTTTTTACTATTTTTTTTTAGTTTCCTCCTTAAACCTTCATCAAACTTAAACAAATATCCAGTAGATCCCCCTTCTAGAATAATTTGTATATTTTTCGGTAGAAAAATGGCTCGACCAAAGGCCGGTTGTTCCTAAACTACAGGCTCACTATCGTTCGCCAGGAAAAACAATCGATACCTAAATAGCACGAACAGACTTAATATTGACAAAGAAATGAGGCAAAAGGTCTTAAAATCAACAAACTAATGGGGCAAACATCTACAAATCTGAAAACTAATGGGGCTAAATATGAGGGAGAAGGGGATCTAGAAAAACTATCCATCTACCCTTCATTTAAGTCTCCTCCTGGCAAGAATAGAGGGATGATTGCTATGAAGAATACCTCACAATCGTGCGTGAGTTACATGACTAAATGTTTAGGCCTCAGCCAGGATACGAACCACAGTCAATCAGAATGACATCCAGATAGGATTCCCTTCTCCTGTATATATGGGTAAAGGTTGGTTAGCTTTGATCACACTTTGGTAGAGTTGGTTAAAAATTTGGAATATCATTCTGATTGACTGCGGTTTGAATCCTGGCTGAGGCATACATACTTATTCATGCAACTCTCGCCTAATTGGGAGATACTCTACATATAATGATACCTCTATGCATGCCAGAAAGAAAATTAACCTTTTCGGTGCAGCGGATACTATGCATAAGAATACACCCTAGCGGCTATTTTCCAGCTAATTCTGCTCATTATTCGTCACCCTAGCACCATATCCGTGGCCCTGAGCAAATTGGAACGAGCTCCAATGAAACTATTGGGTCGAACTCTTTCTAAAACATACACCATACCTTCCCTACCTCCTCACACTACCAAGAAAAATTGGTCAAAACTTTGCTAGTTTCGTCGCTGACTAGCCGACCACCCACGTTGGAAATATGAAAACAAAAAGTTTTTGTTAATTTCCATTCATGATAACTTCATGATGTTTACTGTTATTCATCATGCTTAGTGTTTACAAGACAGATATATGAGTTGTTTGAAAGCGTCTGGCAAAATGCGGGGCGGGATGGTACAACCAAGTCAGCCACTATTACCAAGACAAATATATATGTCGCCCACAATATAGCTTATTTTTTACATAGGACATATAAGTACGTTGGCCACAATCAGCGGGTCAAATTATATCAATTCTTCCAGAGTTGTGTGAAGCTAACTGGAAACTTTCCTTAAAGTGTACTCTGAAACAGTTATGCATCCTATGATTTGGTAGGATTAAGTAGGATTTCCATTCTCCTATATATACGGAAAAGATGGGTTACCTTATATCACGCTATGCTTGAGTGGGTTATATTTGGGATGTCAATCTGAATTACTTTGATTCATATCCTAGCCTAGGTGAAACAAAAAAACATTATATATATATATATATATATATATATATATGTGTGTGTGTGTGTGTGTGTGTGTGTGTGTGTGTGTGTGTGCGTGCGTGTGCGTGTGCGTGTGTGTGTGTGATCCTGAGGCCCAATACGACATACTGACGACTAAATGCTTGGAAATATCAGAGAAATATGTACCGTTGAGGAGATCGTCTAATAAGACCTCTCCTTATAAGGGTAACATACCAAGGGACCGAAAAGTTCTGATGCGAAAGAGAACAAAACTAAGAAAAAAACTCAAGAACACCAACAACATTGAAATACGGACGCAAACCGAAAACAAAATTACCATCATAGAAGAAAAACTTAAAGGTCAGTTAAATTAGAAGATGACCGGAAAGAAATACAAGCCGTGGCTTGCATTAAAACTAATCCTAAATATTTTTACAAGTATGCCACAAACAAGTCAGTAGTGAGAGCGAGTGTTGGCCCACTGACTGACTCAGACGGCCGAACCATAAACGAACCTCAAGAGATTGTTGAAGAACTACTGCTCCAGTACAAAAGTGTCTTCAGCAACCCTGTGAAAGACAAAATAATCAACTCACCTATGGACTTTTTTCGTCACGGTACTGACTGCACATCAAAACTGACGGACATAACTTTAAGCAGAGACATCGTAGAAGGAGCAATTAAAGAGATGGCTACTAACTCGGCAGCTGGTCCCGACCACTTCCCTGCTGTGCTCCTTAAACGTTGCTAAAGAGCTGAGCGTTCCTTTGCTCTTTCTTTATAGAACTTCATTAGAATCTGGTATAATACCAAAGAAATTAAAAAGTGCCAACATCACACCAATCCACAAGGGAGGGTCGAAGACAGAGGCAAAAAATTATCGACCAGTTGCCTTAACCTCCCACATTATTAAAGTCTTGGAGAGAATAATGGTTAAGAACATGGCTCAATATCTCGAACAAAACAACAAAATTAACCAAGACCTACATGGTTTTCGCACTGGGCATGCATGCCTCTCCCAACTGCTAGCCCGCTATGAAACAATTTTAGAAAAGCTGGAATATAACAAAAATGTTGATGTGGTCTATCTTGATTTCGCAAAAGCCTTTGACAAGGTAGACCACGGCATTTTGTTACACAAGATAAGACAAATGGGCATTACTGGAAAGCCCGGGATGTGGCTGCACTCATTTCTTACTGACAGGGAGCAGTGTGTAGCGGCTAGCGGTGCAGTGTCTCGGCCGTCGGTGGTCAACAGTGGGGTGCCACAGGGATCGGTCCTTGGACCTCTGCTATTTCTGACCCACATATCCGACATAAACATACACGTCTTACACTCATCTGTAGCTTCTTTTGCCGATGACACCAGGGTACTGAAGGAAGTTGTTTCAGTATCGGATGCCGAAAAATTACAAACTGATCTGGCATCACTTTACTCGTGGGCAGAGCATAATAACATGTCCTTCAACGACAACAAATTTGAGCATATACATTACAGTTCAGGGGGAATCAACTACAATGCACACACGTTTGCAGCACTGGACGGTTCACATATAGACACCAAGGAATATATAAGAGACCTAGGAATTACCCTCAGTTGTGACGGAAACTTTACCCAACATATACAAAATGTGGTAAAGAAGGCACGAAGCCAGGCTGGCTGGATCCTTCGCACTTTCCGGACACGTGAAAGGCTTCCTATGCTGACGTTATACAAGTCACTCGTGATACCATTGCTAGAGTATTGTTGTCAGCTGTGGAGTCCGTGGCGAGCAGGAGAGAAGCAGTCACTTGAAACAGTACAACGATCTTTCACTGATAGAATATCTGACGTCCGACATTTAGACTACTGGGCAAGGTTACGTGAACTCGACCTTTACTCACTAGAAAGGCGTAGAGAAAGGTACGCTATATTATACATCTACAAAATATTGACCGAAAAATCTGTAAATAACTTTAATATATGGTTTAGCATCCACCAACGACGGGGTCGGCTCTGCCATATTGAAAGGATATACCCCAGAGCAAGTACAAGAATCAAGACGCTCAAAGAAAACACTTTTGCTATAAGAGGGCCACTCCTTTTCAATGCACTGCCCAGACACCTGCGTGACTCAACGGAACATAACCTTGAACGTTTCAAGAACCAACTAGATAAATTCCTACGGATAATACCCGATCAACCCAAGCTGCCACATTACCACCTCTGCGCTGCCAGCAACAGCATCATAGACCAGATGGCGAAGAGACGAGCAGACGGGTTATACTAGTGGCGGCGCATCAGCGTGGCCATGGGCAGCAACTACTGCCTGAAACTACTCACCACAGGAACCACAGGTGTGTGTTACTCAGTTACTCAGTTACTTGTTCATCAAGGGGAATCCACGCAATGCGAGCTAAGCTCATTATTATCGCGCCTCCTTAACCTCTGAAGTGCGCATGGGGGTAATTGGAAACGTCCCCCTGTGCTGACGTATTTGAGGTGTTTCCGTCACTAAAATATTCATTGTGCCATTAATAGCATTAATACTTATCCATATGCGCCTATTATGGGTTGATTATAAAGGTATTAACCTGAAACAACAATAAAACGAGTGAAAATAGCGTTTGGATGGTCAAAATCGGAGATATAGCCCGCGAGTTGTATAATGTATGGGTGAGGCAATCTGCTTTCCCGCCAATTTCCCCCAAGGCCACTGAGACACAGTCGATCGATACTCTCTCTCTCTCTCTTGCACCTGCTTGCTATCAGTGATGACCACACCCTCCAATCGGATTTCTAATGTTAGCACGAAAATATACCTCAGAATAAGGGAATAACAGGGAAAATAGGTGATAACTGAAGGAGAAGAGGAAAGTGGGGAAGGAGGGGAGGTAGAGGACTGAGATTTTGCATGGCCCAGGGGCCAAAAAAAAATAAATAAATAAAAAAAAAAAATATAATTTTTTTTTTTTTTTTTCGATGTCAAAAGTTGATTTTTTTTTTCTCTGACTCTTAAGAGTCTCCCCGCAGTGCGCCGGGGGAACTCTTAAGAGTCTCCCCGCAGCTCCCGGGTTAACTGGGAATGTATTGCGTGAAATGCATGTTAAGTGTTTTATGTACTGTTGGAATGGCTGTGGATGTGTGTGTAGTCTGTATTTTAGCCAATTGGCGACATTGGAAACGAAGGCTTAGGGTGGATCTGTATGGTACCATTCTCACTATAGACGGTACCGTCTCGCCCGAAGGCTTAGGTAGCCATCAGCTTAGGTGAACCATATGATACCCATCTCGCCTTGTACCATTTTTGCCAACCCCAGATGGGACGTCACAACGTCGTCCACTTATTCCAGGTACCTATTTACAGCTAGGTGAACTGAGGCTAACACATGAAAGGAGACAAGCCCAATTTGTCTCCGCCCGGCCGGGGATTGAACCCCCGACCCCTCGTGTGTGAGACGAGAGCTCTACTTACTAGGCTACGGGCTGTGTGTGTGTGTGTGTGTGTGTGTGTGTGTGTGTGTGTGTGTGTGTGTGTGTGTGTGTGCAAGATTATCTCCTGCTTCAAGCATATTGTGTCTTGATTATATTTCTTAATCATGAAATATGAGAGCACGCGAGAAGCTCAGTGTTGCACTCCATATTTAATTGGAAAACTTTTTCTGCTGATACACTTGCAAATAAATTACTTTGCAAGGAACACGAGCACACGAAGTAATAACTATATAATTGTCTATCATATTTGTTTTCATATCCTAAGAAGCTCATACACGCTTATGGGCGCACACAGACACACGATATTTCACATTATTCTTGTTAAAATTATACAATTCTATGCAGTCTAGGAAAGATCTCAAGGAATCACCCTCCTACCCTCCTACTCACATTTGTTCTAACTTGAATAACATCGCCTAATACTCGCACAATAATGTGAACAGGAAATCATCGTGGAGGTTACTGAAAGGTCTTAATAGTACATCATCCAAATCGGTTCCTCCATTGTTCACATAATGCCTGTGCAAAATTGAGCTTAATTGTTCCCTGATGATGGTGGCCTGATCGTTACACCATAAAACACTCTCAGGGGAGGGGTGGGAGGAGGTGATCCGGAGGCGTATGAGAGAGAGAGAGAGAGAGAGAGAGAGAGAGAGAGGTCTTTGGTTTCCTTTATGCTTTATGTCTGCTAGTCTAGAGTAGGATAACAATGGGGAGAATAGAGGCATAAGATATCGAGATAGTACTGCCATATCTCGTTGGACCCAAACGTCGGACTAAACGCGGAAGAGATAGCGGAATCGAGAAAGTGTAGGGCATTTGTCGAGATCTCTTGGAATTGCAACAGTATATTTCAATGGTAAGGAGTACGATCGCGTACTATGTGCATGGTCCCTGCGTCGCACAGTGGCATTCAAACTGCTAGTCTTGTTACAACCCTTCTAATCACGAATCTGGGTTGACTAACAGTGGTATAATTATTTAACTCCAATATTTATGTTATATTTCATAAATACGGCGATTTATTAATATATGTTAATCCCATCCCTTGGCCGGAATAAATATGCAGTTTTCTTGTCCAACAAACTGTGAAAGGAGACATTCCTATATTTCGCCAACTTTAAGCCCAGCATCTCAGCAAATACCAAGTCTAGTAGAAATTAAGCTTTTTTCCCCCACCTAACCACAGTCAATGGTCTACTTTGCCCTACAATCTCAAAACATTATATCGGCTAAGAAAAAAAAAGGAACATGGAGATGCAAATAATGTAATACGAGACCTCAAGGTAAATAGTGTAGATAAACATTAACGCCTCTATAAATTGTATTTTAGCTAACCCCAAACTATTTGAATAAACATTGGAATGACCTCTAGGGGTAATTAAAAAAGTTAGAATGGTTTGTAAACCTTTCATTCCTGTAGATCGATCTTAAGCTGAATAATAACGCCTGGTGGCAACTACAATAAACCATATGCAGCCTTTCTCTTATTGAATAAGCTAAAGCATTGTTGAAAAATCGCTGAATATTTTATTAGAGGCATATTATTATAACAGGAACATGTTTTTTAAGTATATTTAACAATGATTCATACCACCACCTCAACAGCGATGCTATTGTCAGAGCTCATTATTTAGCAGTTATAATGTATCAAACATTGGAATCTCGGGTATCTAAACACAAATCTACAACTTGCAGTGTAATTTAGACTCTGATTCAAACTGTTACCAAGTTCGTTGTATGCCACCGGGTTAAATCTGTCTATGAAGTATGTCCTTAATTGAATATAATTGCGTAAACAATTTAGATATATGTGAAATAACAATCGTTATCCTTATAATTACGAGCTCTCCTTCCTTTGCTGAAAGAAATCAACTGATGTACCCCGAATAAATCACCCTTAAGACGTGATCCTACCCGAATAAATCACCCTTAAGACGTGATCCTACCTAAGAGGTTAAAGATTAGTGCAAAAGGGATGGATCTGGTGGAGGTGGGGAGGCGAGATAATGATATGCACCTAAATGTCGAGAATGAGACCCACCTCCTGAATTAGTTTGGAGAGATATCCAAGAAGTAGAGCAGAGAAGGAGAAGGGATATGGAGAGGTAAGGGAAAAGAGGAAAATATAGAGTTAAAGTAGATGAGGAGAAACTAAAAATATAGAGGTGAAGGCGTAGAGAAGTGGAAACTAAAATGGTAAAGATAGAAAGAAGTGGAAAATAAAGAAGTGAAAGTGAAGAGAAGTGGAAAACAAAATGGTGAAGGTGAAGAGAAGTGGAAACCAAGAAGTGAAAGTGAACAGAATTGGAATAAAGAAGAGCAAGAGCAATGGAGAGAGACAATACTGGATTACTGGTGAAGGAGAAGCTATAGTCTGTTTCTTTTCAACTGACGGTAAATTGCAAAGTTCCCATCAAAATGTCCCAGGTATTATGAAGATTTTGAGGGGAAATATGGTGATGATAATATAAACTTGAGATTAATATGATGCAAAGACATGGTAGTTTCATATTTGTCCATTAATTATTTTGACATTAGCTGTTAAGGGGAGGTTTTTAGTTTGTTTCCTACTCCTCCAGCAATCTTAAAATGTCACCCCCTTGACCCCCTTTCAAGATAAATTTGTTAATTTTTCGGTAGAAAAATGTCCCGGCCAAAGGCCGGTTACTCTTATATTACAGGCTCGCTATCGCTCGCCAGGATAAAATTAACACCTAAATGGCACGAAAGGTCTTAAAATTGACAGAATGGTGCGGAAATTCTTAAAATCACCAAACTAATGGGACAAACTTCTTAAAATCTCAAAAGCAATGGGGCTAGACATGAGGGAGAAAGGGGTCAAGAAAAAAGTCCCTCAAATGGAAATCTCCCCTTAAGGGATTCAATCTATCGTCAGCTGAAAAGAAACAGAGTATAGTGAAAATACCAAGGTATATGAAAGAAGAAAAGAGAAGATTTAGAGAGATGAGCTGGATTTTGGAAAACATCTGAGCTTGACTGGGGTAACTGGATAGGAGCTTGACTGGTATAACTGGATAGGAGCTTGACTGGTATAACTGGATAGGAGCTTGACTGGTATAACTGGATAGGAGCTTGACTGGTATAACTGGATAGGAGCTTGACTGGTATAACTGGATTGGAGCTTGACTGGTATAACTGGATAGGAGATAGTCAAAGGGTGGAGTAAGACGGGCATACTTTCGTGGCATGAGCAGTCTGTTTAATATTACCACAGCTAGCGCTACCTTCTTGGATCGTAACTAACCTTTGAACACAACCATATATCTGGACCAACATTCGCCATGGGTTAAAACTCACCATAGACTGAATTCATCAACATTACCATCCAATTATATTATCCATCAAGTACTTAAAATAGACCTTAATAATAATAGTTGGATGAATATGGTAGGTCCACATTATAACTGGTCATGCAGAATTACTATTACCTTGACTGCAGCAATTATGATGATAAACATTTAAATCAATCGGACCCCTGAAATAATATCACCTCCATAAACCAAAATCGCTAGCTCCCTGTATACATATAATCATATTTATTTAGGCGCTTTATAATACTATGTGCGTTATAATATTATTTAGAGGGAGTATTCAATTTGGCTACTAGAACCATTTTAAATACTTGAATCTGAATCATCTTTCTGAACAAAAATATTCAAAAAGAAACTTTCCTTCCCAGGATTATCGTTAACTCCCTACATAAAACAAATATTTCCCTTGGACCTAAATCGTCAGACAAAAATGGCCTATTGACCGAACTTTTCATTAAGGCTTATATTTAGCCATCGACCGGCACCTAATATAAAATAGTTCCCCTGTATATTAAGAGGAGCCCGGCCATGGTACTTAACATTTTCAGTATGATAAAACTATGTTCCACTTTACTTCTGGCTACGTTTAGAGAACATTATGCATCTTACGAAGGATTTATTGCGTTAATTGCGATAGTTTGTGACCCATTTGAGTCCTAGAGAGACATCCGAAGCTTAGAAAAAATTCTTAAATTCGCCCTAGATATATATAATAATAACTTCCCTTATAAAATAGTTGGCTTGTATATTTATCGTTTCAGAGCGGGTGATGTCATTTCGATTTTATTCTGGCTACTATTAGACGATTTTGTTCAGCTTACGAAGGACCTCTCGCGATGAAAATGCTACAACTATCTAAAATTAACCCTTATAGCTACCAAGGATCCTTCCTAAACTGCATACAATCGTCTAAATGTAGCTAGAATCATTTAAAAAAGACGTCATCCGTATGGAAAGAGTTAAAGAAAGACCAACCACATTTTCCACTTTATCTGGCCATGATTAGACCATTTTATGCAGCTCAGAAAGGACCTGTAGGAGTTAAAACAACCAATGAGATAGTGTGTTTAACCCCTTTGATTCCTAGAGATACTTCCAAAGCTAAGATAAATAGATTAATGTTAAGATGGGTCTAAATATAAATACTATGACCCAACTTTACTAAGAAGGTTGAGGCTCCATCGACCTGCACCTTATAAAATATTTGCCGGCGTTATATTAAGAAGGGCCCGACTACCCCCTGATCATAATGGGGACGGGTGGTGGGTGCATAATATCCTAGACTCATAACTTGGATTATCTATTTTTTGGTCCTATATTGTTTATATTTATTTATAGCATCCTTGGATCTAAATCGCCTTCACAGAACGAAATTTCCACGAAGTAAGTTTTACGTTCTTTGATACTTACAAAGTCCATACATCAAAATCGCCTTCCTAGAAGCAAAATCACCATACTAGACACAAATTGCCTCTAAAATTACCAATAGAATATATATTAACTTTTAGGAATAGAATCCATTTGTGCCAAACTTTCATTGTTCCATCGAGCGGCCCCTTGTAAAACGGCTATCAGCATATAATTTAAGCAACACCCCGTTCTTAACATTAATCATACATACAAGTTTAAAAACCGTCTTGTTCACAGATAATGTGGTTACAGTCTCACGTCCTAAATAGCGGCTTTCCAGGCGGCCCTGTGAAGAGCTGCCTTTGTTGTCAAGTTCTATATTTTGAGATCGGACCGGAGTACCCGAGCCCAGATCATTCTAGGTCCACCCCTACGCGCAGCTACCCCCACGTTCACAGTCCGGCATTTTCTCATCCAGTTCTGATCATCCATTCTCTCCATGTGTCCAAACCAACAAAGTCAGCTCGTGCTCATCACTTCACTGACACTCCTAATACCCAGACGCCTTCTAAATCTCGATATCCCGTCCCTGAGATCAACCCCACATATCCATCTCACCGTTCCCTTCTCATTCCGTTTCATTATATTGATATCCTCCGCTTTAACCGGCCACGTTTCCAAGGCATAGGTCATCGCGCTCCTAATACATGAGGTATACACCTTCCCTTTAAGGTGGGGTGGAAGCCCTCTCATGGTCAGGAGTGGCAACAGCTCTCCAAATTTTCCCCAGCCACTTCTGACTCTAGCAATGGAGCCAGCTTCAGGGGCACCTCCGGCGGAAACCGTATCGCCCAGGTAGCAGAACTTATTCACACACTCCAGCGTTACACTGTCGAAATCAACACTGACAGGCAGGACATTTAACACAAGATCTCTCTTGCACATTGCACATTCAAAGTCAATGATTCTTGTAAAAGTTCCTCTAGCCCCACCACATCTCTTGGAAGCTAGCCAACGTAACACCGATATTAAAAAAAGGCAGCAAATCCCTACCCAGTAACTATCGTCCAATTAGCTTAACCTCAATTGTATGTAAATTGCTAGAAACGGTCATAAGAGACAGACTCATAAATCACTTAGAGGCAAATAACTTACTTAAAGATACTCAACACGGCTTTCGTAAAAAACGTTCCTGTTTAACAAACCTCTTAGACTTCTTCCACGATATCCTCAACCTCTACGATGAGAGTAAAGCTGTAGATATTATATACCTTGATTTTCAAAAGGCCTTTGACAAAGTTCCCCACAAACGTGTACTGCTAAAACTAAAAGCGCATGGAATACAAGACGGTGTGTTGAAATGGATAGAAAATTGGCTCAGCGACAGAAAGCAAAGAGTAGTCATAAACGGTAAGGCATCTAAATGGACCAATGTAAGTAGCGGGGTACCCCAGGGATCGGTACTAGGACCAATTCTCTTTCTAATTTACATCAACGACATAGATGAGGGTCTCACCTGTACAATTTCAAAATTTGCTGACGATACAACAATTGCAAATAGCGTACTCTCAAAACAACAAGTTGACGATATGCAACACAATCTAGATAAATTGTCATGTTGGGCCCAAATTTAGCAAATGAGTTTCAATGCGGATAAATGTAAAGTACTACATATCGGATACCTAAATGAGAACGCAAACTATTCGATGAATAGCACTCAGCTTAAGAATGTAAACAGAGAAACCGATCTGGGAGTAACAATATCGAGTAACCTAAAACCTAAAACCGAGTCAACAATGTTCAGAAGTTGTTAAGAAGGCAAACAAAATAATTGGCTTTATAGGCAGGTCATTTGAGCATAAATCCAAAGAAGTTATCCTAACCCTTTACAATTCCTTAGTCCGCCCTCTTCTGGAATACTGCGTTCAATCCTGGTGCCCTTATTACCAAAAAGATATAAACAAGCTAGAACGAGTTCAACGTAGAGTTACCAAAATGATACCTAGCCTAAAGAACAAACCATACGAAGAGCGTCTTAGAGAATTAAATCTATTTCCTTTAACCCAGCGCAGATTAAGAGGTGACTTAATTCAAGTGTTCAAAATCATCAAAGGCATCGACAATACGAACTGTAGTAAGTACTTCACTATCGACCAATCTAATTACACGCGGGGAAACGGTTGCAAAATTATTGGTAAATCTTTTAACTCACACGAATCTAAGAATTTCTTCTTCAATCAAGTTGTCAACTTGTGGAATGGGCTTCCCCGAGACGTTATAGACTGCAGCACCGTTGATTCATTTAAACTCCGCTTAGACAAATATCTCGCATCAAACCCACGACTGACTGCGTTTGTAAATGAATAACTTTATTTTATCCCCCCCTCAGTTACTAACCCCTCTGTCCCCTACTAACTTCCTAATCCTGCCACGGACATTAGTTCCAGGGCAGTAGTTCCCTTTCCAATGTTCCCTTACCCACTCTATACCACTGTTTGGACACTTGATCCTCAGTGTTTTGGAGGACAAGCAGCCTAGAAGGGTCACTAGATATGTTGTTGCTTGATTTCCTTTGTACTCCTTTGTACTTGTGTACCCAACCACTACAAACGCAACATTGAATTGACTTACTTCCAACCCCCTTCCCGCATACTGCGCATGCATAGTCACCGCTTCTTTCCATAGTTCCACGCTCTACTCCACTAATCATGACTTTTGTCTAATTAATCCTCCATTACAAACCCAAATGCACTTGAATACATTAATAAAAGCATATGATCCTCCCGAGATTCGAACTCGGGACACCACACACAAAACATAAGCATCTAAACCATTACATCACCAACACAAGGGACCCAGCGCATAATAAGGGGGCACCAACGTCGCCTCCTAACGCCTAAATAAGTCCCTCTGAAGCAAAATATATATCAACTCCCTCTATATATATACAGTATATATACAGTATATATATATACTGTATATACTGTATATAAACCATTTCCAAGAACCAAAATTGCCTCCCTTCCCTAAATCGCCTCCCTGGACCAAAATCACCTCCGCTTACCAAAATGGCCGCGTTCATTAAGACCTCCATCGACCTCCACCTTATAAAATAGTTACCGGTTTATATTAAGAGGGACACGGTCACTTTCATTATTCAAGGGGGCTTTAGCAGCATTCCTTATGTGATGATATTTCTATTATTTTCTATTATTTTCTGGCTACAATTTCATGAAGCTTAGGAAGAATCTGTAGAAGTCAGAGAGTTAAGTTAATGCTAGAGGCCCTGCTCAGTCGTGAGTACCTTTTTTTCATTTTATATGTTTACGGAGGACACACAAGGCAGGTTGCCTGCAGCGAGTGTCTCCCACAAAGTTAAAAGAGTGACAGAGCCAAATTCAAGGGACGTTGGAGTCAAAATGCAGTCTAAATCATAGGATGAAGGAAAGATTGATTGAGGGAGAGAGTTTCAGTGTTAACTTGTTGAGTAGAAGAAAGACTGAGAAAAATTGCCAATTCTTGGATTGAATAGCTGGACAAAATGGGAGTGGGACTGTGATGAAAGGCGGGTGCCTCGCACTCGCCACAAGGGAGAGGGCATACCCTGAGAGAGCTCTGAAGAACACTGATTGTTGAAATAGCAAGAGAAGAGTGAAAGAGATGCAACATTGTGGCGTGTAGAAAGATATTTTAGGGAACTAGTAAGAAGAAGCGAGTTGATGATGCGAAATGCTTTTGATTCTACTCGTTCGAGAAGTGCGGTATTGGTGGAACCTCCCAACACATGCGAACAATACTCAATACAGGGGCGCACTATGCCCTGATACAGAGCAAGAAGCTGTGCGGGGGTGAGGAGCCCACAGAGAGGATTGACCACACCTAACTTGTGGGAATCTGTTTTTAGCAAGAATGGTAATATGATCTTTCCTAGAAAGGTCAGACGAAAAATACATACCTAAAATGTTGAGAGAAGATGAAGGGTTGAGTTGTGTATTGTTGGAAAATACATGCTTGTCTTGTGGAAGATTGTGCTGGAGAGATGGAGTAGTATCGAACTAAAAACAAGACAGAATAATGCTTGCCTATATCTCAAATGCCTCGGAACTTGGCTGTAAAGGTTTAATTATTGAAATTGGTGTCACCTTATTGGTGCCGTAAACTTATAAATAGTTGTATATGTTAAGGGGGGTGACCTGCTTTGTCTCTCTCCTCTTCTCTCTTTATCTGGCTTGTATCCATTCGGCCCCGTTCAGCCAACTTTTTTAAGACGCTTATCCCCATTCAAGTGTCGATTGCGTCCTGGCGAGCGATAGCGAACCAGCATTGTATGGAAAAATCCGGCTTCGCTGGAGTCATTTTTCTATCTAAAAATTTACAAAATTTCAGCATGCTGTCATTTTTTTGTTGTAAATATGGTGGCTCGCTACCCCTCGCCTAGAAAAAATCGACACCTGGATGGGGATAAACATCTTAAAACATTAGGCTGAATAGGGCCAAATGGATACAACCCAGAGAGAGAGGGAGAAAGGGAGAAAACAAAAGCGAGTTGATCCCCTTAAGAGGGGCCAGTCACTTTCACTGTCAAGGGAGGTGTTATCAGCAAGGACATTAACATTTTCATTATGATGATATTTTCCATTGTTTTGTTCGTACATTTAGACACTAGTATTTAGCTTAGGAAGGGCCAGTAGGAGTCAAAGTGTTAATTGAATCTCAGAGGCCATTGCTAAAGTGACTAATATTGCTTAATGTTATGAAAATATAATTATAATTACATACTTCATAAACTAGTCCTCTGTATATTAAGAGGCGCCTTGATACTGCCATTGCCCAGGGGGGGGGGGGGGGGGTATTATAAGCAAGGCTGCTAGAATATCCAGTATTTTTTCAATTCAAAACTTTTATTGACATGAACATTTTACATAGTTTTTATAATACTTTACAATCATTAACTCCAAACAGTCCATGGCAATTACTTACGTGTTTTTTTTTTTTTTTTTTTTTTTTCCTCTCTCTCTACATTCAGACCATATTGATATTTTTGCGATATGATCTGGCCGGGCCTTGAACCCGGGTCAATAGCACAGTAGTCCAACACCAAACTAACTACACCACCGATGAGTTCACTTTTTGGGTGATTTTTGCATGTATTCATTATTTTTTCTACTTTCCTCCCTAGACCTCCATTAAATTTAAAAACGCATCCATTAGATCCCCCTTCTAGATTAATTTGTAAATTTTTTTGGTAGAAAATTCTTCCAACATTACAGGCTCACTATCGTTCGCCAGGGAAAAAATCGACACCTAAATAGCACGAAAAGTCTAAATATTGACGAAGAAATGGGGTGAAAGGTCTTAAAATCGACTAACTAATGGGGCAAACATCTTAGCATTTGAAAACTAATGGGGCTAAACATGAGGGAGAAAGTGGTCCAGAAAACCGGCCCATCCCCTCTTAAAAGTGAAAGCTTCGTTTGGAACCAGATTCCATCCAACACCACTCACTCCGACTCGTGGTCACGTAGCTTGATGTTTACACACATAAAACCACATGCAAACACTAGCAGCAATGTACAATCGGGAGTATTAGGTGTTGTCATAGATTCCAGTGGTTTTCGCTCAAAAAGTGTTATTGGTATCTTTATTGTTACTGGGAATTGTTCTTATCCCTCAAAGTATTAGTCAGTGTTCAATACTTTGTGAAATATCTGACAACACTTATTAACCTCGACCGTACTAGAGATGGATACTTGCAATATAATTGGGGGAGATGGTAGGCACTAATCGAACAGGTCACTACCAAAGGGGAAGTTTCGTAAACATGATATAAGGAGTTGCAGGAACTTCTGTTTAATTTGGCTGGCTTCCCTTACTGTCTCACCTACTGTACACAGGGAGTAATGCAGTTAGCTCTCACAAACACCTCATCTTCGTACCACTACACTAAAGAAGCACACCATACTTCTTTCTAATATACAAGCACAAATAAAATAAATACATAAATAGAAACATTTCTCACAACCCCGCCTCAGAGTTCCCAGGTGGCGGGACCATAAATGCCCCCATCCTTCCCCAAACGACTTCTCATAATATTATACACCACGGAACGCCACTTTTAGTATATCAACTTTTGCAATATGCACACCCTTTTTCTAATTTCCCCTCTGTTGAACACCACCTCTATTTCCGATTTGGGGCAGAGGAAATCTTATTACTTTCAATGCTTCCAAAACCAAAATTCTCCATCTATCTACCTGTCACAATCTTCCACATAACTATCCCTTACTATTCAACAACATACAAGTCAACCCTTCGTAATCTCTCAATATTCTCGGTGTCTCTTTTTCGTCTGACGTTTCTTGTAAAGACCATATTACCACTCTTTCTAAACATCTTCCCAGAACATAGGTGTGCTCAAACATCGTCATGGGTTGCATCACCCCCAAACAGAGTCCTGCTCTGTCCAGGGGTAGAGTGTGCCCATGTATCGAGAACTGTTCGCAACATGTATGGGGAGATTCCACCTATACTGCACTTCTCGAAAGGGTACAGTCAAAAGTATTTCGTCTTGTCAACTCACCTCCTCCTACTAATTCCCTACAACCTCTCTCTACACGCCGTAATATTGCATCTCTCTCACTCTTCTACTGCTATTGCAATAATCAATGTTCTTCAAAGCGTTCTCATTGTATACCTTCTCCATTACAGAGAGAACAAACTAAAACAAAACATTAAACACTCTCAATAAAAATATATATAATATAGAATCCTTGAAAACAATAAACACACCATACCGTGTTAACGCTATAAGATACGACATCGTATGGGTTATTATGATATTTTGTTACATTCTTATTGACGACAAGAATCGCACCAGACAGTGTTAAGAGGGTCCCGGTCACCTCCATTAAATAGGGGGGGGGGGCATGAGTGATGTTAGCTAGGCCTGTAATAGTCTAGATATATGCATGTATATATATTTTCTAGCTACATTAAGACAATTATTTTGCTTATTAGGAAGCGGCTTCCTCGAGTCCTAAAATTGCTTAATGTTAGCCTGAGTATATATATATTAAGAATGACAATGATATATATCTCCTGTATTTTGAGAGAGACCCTGTCACCTCCATCACCCACGGGGGTATTATCAGTAAGGCCCTTAACATGTTTACGTCGGAGGAAGACATATTTTACGTAAATGTAGTATATGAAGGATAAATATATATGCTTAATATATGTATTTATCGGATTGTAGAAATTAAAGTTACGAAACATAGGAATAGGAAAACTGGCAGTGTAGTTAATTTAAGCTCAAATCTATTTACAATAGTTGGTTGTGCAACACCAATCTGAGACGTTACATTACAAATTACCTGTGTTCCTACGTATAAAGTATATCACCCACTTTATACGTCGTCACGTAAACTTTCTATTCTAAATTTTCTCTCAACAATATATTACAGAACTATAATTAATTTCAGAATTGTCAACATTTTTCCTGGTAGGAAAATGTATAGAATTGTTTCAAAGGGAGGTCTTCGGGGTCGGGCTGGGGGTGGGGGCTACCTTGATGGAGGTCTAGGTAGGAAACTATATATACAGTACACCGGTATATATATATATATATATATATATATATATATATATATATATATATATATATATATATATACAGTATATACAGTATATATATATATATATATATGAACCCTAAAGAGAAACCAAATAAAATAACCCCCTCTTAATTATTCAGCTATTACGAAAATTTTAAAATTAAATATTGTGTTAATTATGAAAACCTGGTATATATATATGATAGAGAGACACAGTAGTTTGATATTTACTCATTAATTATGAGAGCTAATGTGCTATAAGAGAGTTAATTATGAGAGCTAATGTGCTATAAGAGAGTTAATTTACCATCGGCTGGAAACGACCAACTATACCGCCTTACCAAGCCACAATTACCGACTTGCGAGTTTCGTTCTATAAGGAAGTTGGAGTTGTAGACATCGATATTTATCAAATTAACCAGCAAAAAATACGGTTGTAGTGTATTTATAAACCCATACAACCAAACTCAACGTACTTTCTAACCATCAGAAACCTATATTATCGTTGCATTTCTGTTTAATATCGATGTTTACAGGTCCAACTTCCTTATAGCCTGAAACTCGCAAGTGGTCAATTCCCTGGCTATATTATTATTCAGTAGCTTCACCCCACCCGGCTTTACACACATTACTATTCACACTAAGGGAGCCCACCTTGATTTTTTTCTCTGTCTCTCCCTCTCTTTGCTTTGTATCCATTTGGCCTCATTCAGCCTACTGTTTTAAGACGTTTACCCCCATCCAGGTGTCAATATTTTACTGGCGAGCGGGAGCGAGCCAGCATATATATATTTGTGTTTTGACAGCAAGCTAAATTTGTAAATTTGTCGATAGAAAAATGTCTCCGGCGAAGCAGGATTTCTCCATACAATGCTGGCTCGCTATCGCTCGCCAGGAAAAAATTGACACCTGGATGGGGATAAACATCTTAAAACAGTTGGCTGAATGGGGCCGAATGGATACAAGCCAGAGAAAGAGAGAAAAGAAGAGAAAGATAAAAAAAAAGCCGGTGACCCCCCTTAAAATGCACCCTTCTAACTCATCATAATTGCTAAACCCGGGGGCACAGCTCTCCGGTTAAAGGGGACAGTCCCTTGATGCCGACACCCCCAGGATGTTAACAACTACAAGACAAACCTTGATGGCTAAGGGGAGACTGACCGTTTGTTTGGTCTATTAATTAATGTATTCATATATTTTTTTAGTTTCCTCCCTAGACCTCCATCAAGCTTAGAAAAATACCCCCTAGACCCCCCCCCCCCCTCCAAGATAAATTTGTACAATTTTTGGTAGAAAATGTACCGGCCGAAGGCCGGTTCCTCTTAAAATTACAGACTCGCTATCGCTCTCCAAGAAATAATCGACACATAAACGGCACGAAAGGTCTTAAAATTGATAACGAAATGGGGCGAAAGGTGTTAAAATCGCCAAACTAATGGGTCGAACGTCTTATAGTCTCAAAACTAGTGGGGCTAAACATTAGGGAGAAGGGGGTCCAGAAAATAATTGTCATCTTTATTTGAAATCATTTATGTTCCAGTTATCGATGCATTTATCAGCATATTTACAGTGTTACACTTGCACTTAGCCAACGAACCTACAGTATATACCCACCCAAAGTTGTTGGCAAAGTGTTGATGTTGCTTTATTCTACACGATGGGGGATTGGAGTGGATATTCTACACGATGGGGGATTGGAGTGGATAAACAGAAAATACAAATATAAAGAGGGAAAATGGGGATTGGGCCTGAGCATATAGATAGATAGATAGATAAAGAGGGTTGCGAGAGAAGGGGTTGGTGGAAAACATAAAAATAATAGTACCACCTCTCATAATAGTACCACCTCTCATATCAATAGTACCACCTCTCATATAGTATCACATTCAGTACCAATTCCTCCTTCCCGCATTCCTACCTTGACCTATATTCCGGGGGGGGGGGGGGGGGGGGGGGTTTAAAGTAGGGAGTTAGGTGGTGTAAATGAGTCGGGGAGAGGGACTTCAATTTTACAGTAACCTCCGTCTCGCTGATATCGTATGAGGTTCAGCGTAATACCAAATGGTGTTAAGGGGAGATGGGCCGTTCATCTGGTCCCCCTTTTTTCTCATGTTTATCCCCATTACTTTTCAGACTATAAGACTGTAAGCCCATTAGTTTGGCGATGTTTAGACCTATTGCTCCATTTCTTTGTCAATATTAAGACTTTTCGTGTCATTTAGGTGTAAAAAAAAATCCTGGCGAGCGATAGTGAGCCTGTCATTTAAGAGAAACCGGCTTTCGGCAGTGACATTTTTTTATCGAATAGTGTAAAAGTTTATCTTAAAGGAGGGTCTTGGGCGGGTGTTTCTTGAATGGTTGAGTAAGTGGACGGTGGCCGTCCACAACCGCAGCTATGGAACGGCCGGAAAGGAAATTGACAAAGGCACAGATGGAGGGGTAGAAGCCGAAGGAGGGTAGTTTGGAAATGAAGGATTGGTGCCAGACTCTATCGAAGGCCTTCGATATGTCTAGCACAACAGAAACAGTCTCACCGAAGTCCGGAATGGAGGATGACCAAGAGTTAGTAAGATAAGAAAGAAGATCACCAGTTGAGGGCCTTGAGGGTTCCTCTTAAATTACAGACTCGCTATCGCTCGTCAGGCAAAAATCGACAGCTAAAAGGCACGAAAGGTCTTAAAATTGACATAAATAGGGCGAAAGTTCTTAAAATCGCCAAAATAATGGGCTGAACGTCTTAAAATCTCAAAAGCATTGGGGCTAAACATGAGGGAGAAAGGAGTTCAGAAAAAAATCAGAAAAAAATGGTTCACTTTTTGGGCGATTTTTGCATGTATTCATTATTTTTCTGGTTTCCTCCCTAGACCTCCATCAAACTTAAAACAAATACATCCATTAGATCCCCTTCTAGATTAATTTGTACATTTTTCGGTAGAAAAATTTCCCGGCCGAAGGCCGGTTCTTCCAACATTACAGGCTCACTATCGTTCGCCAGGGAAAAAATTGACACCTAAATAGCACGAAAGGTCTAAATATTGACGAAGAAATGGAGCGAAAAGTCTTAAAATCGACTATCTAATGGGGCAAACATCTTATCATCTAAAAACTAATGGGGCTAAACATGAGGAGAGAGTGGTCCAGAAAACCGGCCCATGTCCCCTTAAGACATTTTAAGAGGTCTTTTTGGACCTCTCCTGTTTCTCTCCATTAGTTTTGAGTTTTATCGCTCACAAGAACGCGATTGCGGCGTTTCAGGGATATTTAAGGGGAGGCAGACCGTTTTTCTGGACCCCCTTCTCCCTAAAGTTTAGCCCCACTAGTTTTTGATATCATAAGACGTTCGGTCCATTAGTTTGGCGATTTTAACACCTTTCGCCTCATTTGGTTGTCAATTTTATGACCTTTCTTGCCATACAGGTGACGATTATTTCCTGGCGAGCGAAAGCGAGCCTGCATTTTTAAGAGGAACAGGCCTTCGGCCGGGACATTTTTCTACCGAAAAATGAACACATTTTTCCTGAAGGGGGGTCTACGGGGTGTTTTTCTAAGCTTGATGGAGGTCTAGGGAGGAAATAAAAAAATATATGAATAAATGAATTAATAGACCAAGCAAACGGTCTGCCTCTCCTTAACACACCTTTGTGACCATCAGGGGTGTTTAGAAACCTTTAATTCAACCTCTGCATGTGTTTTTGAGCAATTTGTGGACAGAAAACTAATTTTGGAAAGATAATTATGAGATTAAGAAATTATATTTCTGAATACTAAGCGGCAACCCCCTGAGCATGAAAGGGATAAGACGTTCCACCCCATTAATTTGGTGATATTTACACGCCTCACTCCATTCAGGTGTCGACTTTTATTTTTGGGCGACCGATAGCGATCCTGTAACTTTGAAATATTCGCCTTTGGGCCGGGACATTTATCTACTGAAAAATGCACAAATTTAACTTGAAGGGGATCTGGGTAGGAATTTTCTTTTAGCTTGAAGGACTTAGTCTGGGAAGGCGTTTTTGTTAGCCAAGGGGAAAATCTAAAATACATTGTTCGATAATGGCAAAAGCAAGCCAATAACCCACAAGGCGTCGGGCCAAATATTGTTAAGGGGAGGTCTTTAGTTTGTTCCTTAGACCTCCATCAAGCTTATAATTACAGTCCCTAGACCCCTTTTCAAGATAAATTTGTAAATTTTTCGGTAGAAAAATTTCCAGGCCGAAGGCCGGTTCCTCTTAAATTACAGACTCGCTATCGCTCGTCAGGCAAAAATCGACAGCTAAAAGGCACGAAAGGTCTTAAAATTTACATAAATAGGGCGAAAGTTCTTAAAATCGCCAAAATAATGGGCTGAACGTCTTAAAATCTCAAAAGCATTGGGGCTAAACATGAGGGAGAAAGGAGTTCAGAAAAAAATCTCTCAAGTAGATATCTCCCCTTAAGCGAATCTTCGAAATCCAAATATCGGGTATATATAGGATTAAGGGTGCTAGTGCTGTTTTGTTTTTGGTCTGTATCTATGTTTATTAATTTAATATTAAATGTCCTCGCTATGTCTCCATCAATCCTACACTCCCTAGACCCCCTTTTCTAGATAAATGTGTACATTTTTCGGTAGAAAAATGTCTGGGCCGAAGACCGATTCTTTCTAAAATTACAGATTCGCTATAACTCGCCAGGAAAAAAATTACACCTAAATGGCATGAAAGGTCTTAATATTGACAAAGAAATGGGGCGTAAAGTCTTAAAATCGCCAAACTATAGGGCCGACCGTCATAGAATCTGAAAACTGAAATGCTAAGCATGAGGGAGAAGGGGGTCCAGAAAAAAACGACCCATCTCCTCTTAACTATAAAGGATATTAAATTTAGCCCGAGATAGATTCGATAGTTTATAGATAGCTTTACGGGGGATGACCTGCTCTTTCTTTCTCTCTCTCGGGGTTGTATCCATTCGTCCCCATTCAGCCATCCAGTTGTCGATTTATACCTGGCGAGCGATAGCGAGCCACCATATTTTGGATAATGAGTTAGACAACTTGCTAAATTTGTACACAATTTTATAGAAAAATGTCTCTGAAGCCAGATTACTCATCATAAAATGCTGGTTCGCTTTCGCTCGCCAGGAAAAAATCGACACCTGGATGAGGATAAATGCCTTAAGAAAGTAGGCTGAATGGGGCCGAATGGATACAACCAAGAAAGAAAAGAAGAAGCTGGTCACCCCCCTTAATGATCGCGAACGTATATTTGCTAAGACATGAATCTGAGACATTTTTCGTAAAGTAGAAGTGAGAATTATAGAGGTTGGGGAGGTATTCGTTTTTTATGGCCCCCTTTCTCCCTCAAGTGTAGCATATACATTTTGAAATTTTAAGACGCTCCTTCCTTTCCTTTGGTGATTTTGAGACCTTTCGCCCCATTTTGTTGTCAATATTAACACCTTTCGTGCAATTTAGGTGTTATTTTTTTCCCTGGCGAGCGATAGCGAGCCTGTAATTTTAGAAGGAATCGGCCATACCGAAAAATGTATAAATGTATCTTGAAAGGGGATTAGGGTAGGTGTTTTATTTGTTTAAGGGGGGTGACCTGCTTTTTGTTATTTCTGTCCTTTTCTCTCTTTCTCTGGATTGTATCCATTTGGCCCCATTCAGCCAACTATTTTAAGACGTTTATCCCCATCTAGGTGTCGATTTCTTCCTGGCGAGCGATAGCGAGCCAGCATTATATGAAGAAATCCGGCTTCGCCGGAGAAATTTTTCTATCGAAAAATGTACAAATTTAGCCTGCTGTCAAACAAGAATAAATAATATGCTGGCTCGCTACCACTCACCAGTAAAACATTGACACCTGGATGGGGATAAACGTCTTAAAACAGCAGGCAGAATGGGGCCAAATGGATACAAGCCAGAGAAAGATAGAAAAAGACAGAACAAAAACAGGTCTCCCCCCTTAAGCTAGCGAGGAAACGAAAACATAGAGTTAACATATAAATATATAGGCTACAAATCAAGCACTACCCCCTTAATACTTATATTGAAGGTGCATGTATACGAGCTTTCTATTTATCACTAATGTTAACATAAGTGATTACGACCATATATTAACAATAGTACTGAACATTCGGATGCCATAGTTTCCAGCCCACTCATACAAATTCGTGGACTTAACCTATTTCTAACTATGGAAGTATATCTCTGGAAACCAAGCTATGAATATAATTTTCTGTAAATCAAGTACAGAACTATATATACTAATTGTTTTAAAGCAAGTTCTATCCAAAAAGCAATCCAAATAGATATAATTGCATAAAGAAAAGCATAGGAGGTCCACGAATTCTTATGAGTGGGCTAGAGACTATGGTATCCGAGTGTACATTACCCCTATTTGGTCCGTGGTCTTTTTTAACCTCTCCTGTTTCACTTCATTAGTTTGAAGGTTTTTAGACGCTTCATCCCAATAGCATGGCGATAATATGACGCTTCATCTCATTTTCTGGTGTAGATTTATTTCTGGGTGAGCAGTAAACAGCCTGTAACTTAAGATAAATCGGCTTTTGGCCAGGTCATAATTCTATAGAAAATATTACAAATTTAGCTTAACGAGTGTCAGGGTAGGCATTGTTTGGCTTGCATGAAGTCTAGGAAGGCGTTTTGTTAGCCTAGGGGACAAACTAAATACATTGCTAGACAATGGCAAAAACAATCAAAATCTTCAATAATACTTAAACAAAATATCATTACAACCCACAAGAAGTCGGAACAAATAGTGCTAACCACTTACGATGACCAAAAGCCACCAACCCACCACAGCATTTGTACGGTTGGTCAAATAAGTCTGTCTCAGCTGTCATTACGCTTTGCTCCCTGTATGCTGTAATAATGTCTGTCAGATGTTAAATAGGGTGTGTAAAGATTGCAACATGTTTGTATATCTCACTCGAAACGATGAATTAATGCTTAGATAGTGCTGATACCAATTATTGATCGAAATATACTTGGTACCGCGACATCACTAATTTGGCCAACTTCAATTTACCTCAATTTTACCTCAATTTAACTTCCTACCTTCAATTTACCACCGGCGTCCGTATTTATTTGGAAGGGACACTGGAGTATATGATATTAGCTTGTATTAGTCGTAATCTTTCGTATTCCAATAGGTAGAAGAAGAATGATACTAAATGTTGATATCGTGGGTAATATCAGAGAATTCCCTATATGACAATTATAGGAACAGAGGCTATATATTGACAGAGAGGCGAAGGACAGGCTAGCTTTACCAATAATAGGATTTCCGCCCTTCATAATGTCCAGAGTGTTAATGGATTTCTTTTCAGCATTGATATACATATCCGGCTATATTCTATAACTGTACTATACAGTTTATAATACTTTAAATAATACATTACAAAAATACAGTAGTACATATCTATTTGGAATAGAAAGCGTTGCTGGGACACCATATTACAAGAAAGCCAACGCTAATGATTAATAGCACTATTCGAATTAAATCTAGGCCTCATTGTGAATGCAAATCGCCTATCAATAACACTCGTAGACATGAAAATTACCTCCAGCGCCAAATGATGGAAGAAGCGAATGAATCTTGCCTGACAGTAGACGAGCCAGCTAATGAATGGAGGCATGCGAGAGGTAATTTGGTAATGTAATTATTCACAGGTATTGATTCTGGATAATAGGCGCACAGTGCAGGGGAGAGGTAGGAAGGAAGGTAGGTGGGTGGGTGGATGGATGGATGGATGGATGGAGAGATAGATAGATGGGTGGGCAGATAGATAGATGGGGGGGTGGATAGATTGTGATTAGATAGATAGATATATATATATATATATATATATAGATATATTGTGATTACAGAGATAGAGAAACACAATAGAGAGATAGATGATCGATAGATAGTAATATATATGGAGATATAGATAGAGACATAAAAGGAGATAAAGAGACAACACAGAGTAACAACAGAGGGAGCTTATGGGTAGATAAAAGGCTGAACAATATACGACTGGACCGATAAATATGCACAGCAATGATACTTATTATGTTAAAACATTATTGATGAGGAGACATACACAGTCAGAAGTATATAAAGATACTATGTATTTTTCAATAGAATTCAAGGAAGTTACTAATGAAAAATAAATGGCATCATAACACACACATCCTTGCATACAAGCGTGATACATACTGTATATATATATATATATATATATATACCGGTATATATATATATATATATATATATATATATATATATATATATATATATACATACAGTATATATATTATATATAATATATAATATATATATATATCTATATATATATATTATACCGGTATATATATATATATATATATATATATGAATTCATTGGCATTCAAGTGTATAGTTCTACAGACATTAATAAAACATACAATTTAACAAGTATTTAAGGGGATATTGATAAATCTGTCGAAGCTAATTTATCATGAACATAACAATTAGTTCTTACACATTTATAACCAAACTGAAGGTAAACGCATTTCATGGAAACCATAATATGGTGATGAAATGTAACGGGGAGCAGAACTTGATTGTGGAAATTGTGAAGTGATAGGATAATGTAAATCAGATTAGGAAGATTGATCGAATGTGAAATTGTAAATACAAATTTGTTGATGAAATAATATTACTTCATTGGAAAGAGACAATGTGAACGGAAATTGAAATACAGACACTTAATTGTGTTGGAAGGATAAATGAAACCTCGCTCGCATACTGTTGATGTAGTGACATATATTCCTTATTATTATTTAAAAGCTGCCCAAAAAACGACATGTTGGAAGTAGACCACCGCACACAACATGGCTTCAGGCCAATACACTTAACAAACACTCTTTTCACAGACCTCACACAAAGAGCTTTTGACTGCATTAACTCGGCCAGAGCACCACACAGATCACTACTTGCCACACTCGACATTAGTAAAGCCTTCGATGCCATCCCCCGCCACAACCTAATAAACAAAATCTACAACACAAACATGCACAACAATACAAAAAGGTGGCTGGCCAACTACCTAGCAGGCAGATATGCCTGCTAGCCCTCGCTACAGGCAGTTCTGCCTTTTGTCTCCCTCACTCGCATAGAAAACAAAAATGTATCATTTGCCGGTCTGTCATCTAACATCAGAAACTTCACAAATGGAGTCCCGCAAGGATCCGTCCTGTCGCCCGCACTCTTCAATCTACACATGCATGATATACCCACATCCCATGCACCCCAAATAAATATAGCTTCCTACGCAGACGACATAACACTCACATGTACACACCAAGACCCAGACAGAGCAACACATCTCCTTTAACCCTATCTCAACACACTACATGACTGGTGCACTACAAACAGGCTCAAATTAGCCCCAGCCAAATCCACTGCTCCTCACAAGCTGGACAGCCGAATACAAAAGCACTCCACACCTCACCATAAACAACACCCACCTAACACACACACAGGCACCCAAAATCCTAGAAGTAACATATGATACTCTAATGACATTCAAACATATCACAAACATAAAAAAAAATAAACTGACACCCAGATTTAACGCCCTCATGTCAATTGTCCACACAAAATTTGGACAAAACAAAGAAACTACCACCACAGTATACAAACAATACATAAGATCAGTGATGAAATATGCAAACCCTGCCTGGGCTTCTAAGCTAGCTGAAATACATCACACAACCTTGCAGACCATTTAAAACAAAGCCCTAAAAATCATCATAGGCTGCACAACTACTACACCTACAGATCACCTACACCAAGAAACCAAAGTCCTCAAAATCAAAGACCACCTGGACATGAGAGACACTCAATTCCTGGCTGCAGCATCCACAAACCAACATCATCCACTACACTACATGGCAGCACACCCACAGACACCAAGGATTATCAAAACAACACTGAGCACACGGTATCACACACAAATACTGTCACCTCTCCCTCACTGCCCACCCCAAACCAGCTTCCAGAAGCACATCCATACTCATATATCTTGCAGTTCCACCAATTACTCAAAGACAATACACAGCTGCAGGCACGACCTCTCGAAATTCATCCTTCTGATTTCTCCCTTCCTCGCGAGGACAGTCCACCTGGCCAAGCTGAGATGTGGGCACTATCCAGCTCTTCTTTGCCATCAGAAGAGACTAGATAACTCCATCGTCAACACCTGCCCAGGATGCACCACAGCACCCCATACTATTAAACACATTATAGAAGACTGCATACCATACAATCACTTACGCCAACAACATAATCTACACTCCTTAAGAGCCCTGTGGGAAAGCCCGATCGTGGCCATGGCCATCCTTAGGGACTCGGGACTGTTCGGCCAGGCAGCCTAGGGAACGATAACAACAACATATTACACGCATAAAAAACAAACCGACACCAAAACTAAATGCCCTCAAGTCGCTTGCACACACAATTTTTGGACATAACAAAGAAACTACTACCACCGTATACAAACAATATATACATGCAGTGATGGAACCTCTCTGAAGCACATCACAACACCCTACAAACCATACAGAACAAAGCCCTTAAAATAATCACTGGTTGCGCTGCTACCACACCTACAAACCACCTACACCAGGAAACCAAAGTCCTCAAAATCAAGAATCATCTTGATATGAGAGGCACACAATTTCTCGCCGCAGCCTATTCACACCAACACCACCCACTACACTACATGGCAGAACATCCACACACACCAAGAAACATCAAAACAACACCTAACACTCTTTATCATGCACAAAAACGGTCTTCACTCCCTCCTTACCCACCCCAAGCCAGCCTCCAGAAGCATATCCATACTCAAATCACCCACTGATCCATCCAGTCACTCAAAGGCAACACTCAGCTACATGCACGGCCCCTTGGAGTACATCCCTCAGAAACCCTTTTTTCCCATGAGGACAGAGTCCACCTGGCTAGGCTGCGATGTGGGCACCATCCATCCCTTCTGAGTTATCAGAAGAGGCTAGATGACTCCATCCAGGACACCTGTCTGGGTTGCAACACAACACCGCACACTATCAAACACATTATGGAAGACTGTATAACACACAACCTCTTATGCCAACAACACAACACAGACTCCTTGAGAACTTCGTGGGAAAACCCGGTCTCGGCCGTGGCCTTCCTTAAGAGCTCGGGGTTGTTCGGCCAGGCAGCCTAGGGAACAACTACTACTGTTACTATCGTACACATTCTGCAACCATACACATACATTATATGCATGATCAGATGAAACGTGGGCATAATTGTAATGACCAGAGGTAACGCTGAACAGAAATAGGAAAGAAAAACTCAGGGTGAACAAGTGCGGAAGCGAAAGGGCATAACAAAAAGAAAGGAGAAAGAATACAATACCAAGAACACATGTCGGGCCTGGAAATAACTATGGGAAAGAGAGAGAGAGAGAGAGAGTACAAAGGAAAGGAGTACAAAGGAAATCAAGCAACAACAGGTCTAGTGACCCTTCTAGGCTGCTTGTCCTCCAAAACACTGAGGATCAAGTGTCCAAACAGTGGTTTAGAGTGGGTAAGGGAACATTGGAAAGGGAACTACTGACCTGGAACTAATGTCCGTGGCAGGATTAGGAAGTTAGTAGGGGACGGATGGGTTAGTAACTGAGGGGGGGATAAAATAAAGTTATTCATTTACAAACGCAGTCAGTCGCGGGTTTGATGCGAGATATTTGTCTAAGCAGAGTTTAAATGAATCAACGGTGCTGCAGTCTATAACGTCTCGGGGAAGCCCATTCCACAAGTTGACAACTCGATTGAAGAAGAAATTCTTAGATTCGTGTGAGTTAAAAGATTTATCAATAATTTTGCAACCGTTTCCCCGCGTGTAATTAGATTGGTCGATAGTGAAGTACTTACTACAGTTCATTTTGTCGATGACTTTGATGATTTTGAACACTTGAATTAAGTCACCTCTTAATCTGCGCTGGGTTAAAGGAAATAGATTTAATTCTCTAAGACGCTCTTCGTATGGTTTGTTCTTCAGGCTAGGTATCATTTTGGTAACTCTACGTTGAACTCGTTCTAGCTTGTTTATATCTTTTTGGTAATAAGGGCACCAGGATTGAACGCAGTATTCCAGAAGAGGGCGGACTAAGGAATTGTAAAGGGTTAGGATAACTTCTTTGGATTTATGCTCAAATGACCTGCCTATAAAGCCAATTATTTTGTTTGCCTTTTTAACAACTTCTGAACATTGTTGACTCGGTTTTAGGTTACTCGATATTGTTACTCCCAGATCGGTTTCTCTGTTTACATTCTTAAGCTGAGTGCCATTCATCGAATAGTTTGCTTTCTCATTTAGGTATCCGATATGTAGTACTTTACATTTATTCGCATTGAAACTCATTTGCCAAATTTGGGCCCAACATGACAATTTATCTACTGTAGATTGTGTTGCATATCGTCAACTTGTTCTTTTGAGAGTACGCTATTTGCAATTTTTGTATCGTCAGCAAATTTTGAGATTGTACAGGTGAGACCCTCATCTATGTCGTTGATGTAAATTAGAAAGATAATTGGTCCTAGTACCGATCCCTGGGGTACCCCGCTACTTACATTGGTCCATTTAGATGCCTTACCGTTTATGACTACTCTTTGCTTTCTGTCGCTGAGCCAATTTTCTATCCATTTCAACACACCGTCTTGTATTCCATGCACTTTTAGTTTTAGCAGTAAACGTTTGTGGGGAACTTTGTCAAAGGCCTTTTGAAAATCAAGGTATATAATATCTACAGCTATACTCTCATCGTAGAGGTTGAGGATATCGTGGAAGAAGTCTAAGAGGTTTGTTAAACAGGAACGTTTTTTTACGAAAGCCGTGTTGAGTATTTTTAAGTATGTTATTTTCCTCTAAGTGATTTACGAGTCTGTCTCTTATGACCGTTTCTAGCATTTTACATACAAAGGTTAAGCTAATTGGACGATAGTTACTGGGTAGGGATTTGCTGCCTTTTTTTAATATCGGTGTTACGTTGGCTAGCTTCCACTGATCAGGCATAGTCCCAGACTGCAAGGATTCATTGAATAGTAATGTCAGTGGTTTGGAGAGCTCATCCTTAGCTTCCTTTAGAACTCTAGGCGAGATTGTATCAGATCCAGGCGTTTTATTTACCTTGAGTTTATCTAAACAATTCAATACTTCTCTCTCTGTAACGGTGATATTGCTTAACATCTGAATTATCAATCTGAATCGGCGATGGTGTACGGATATCACTGAGGTCTTCGGTTGTAAAAACTGATGCAAAGAAGGTATTGAGGGCATTACTCATTTGTACTTCGTCTTTGGTGTATTCTCCATTTTCATCGACTAACGGTCCAACAGTTGAAGTAACTACTTTTTTCTTTCTGATATAACTATAGAATTCTTTCGGGTTTGTTTTACTTTGATTCGCAACATGTAACTCCAGGGTCTTTTTACTTTGCTTAATTAACTTTTTGGCTTTGCGTCGTACCTCTACAAATTTCACCGGTTCTTCGTCATTTTGTGAGGATTTTAATCTATCATTAGCAAATTTTTTAGCAAGCAGACAGTCTGAAATATCTTTATTCCACCATTTGGGCTTATCATTATGGCCTGGACGCCGTATTTTCGATGGTAGTCTTGCACTGCAGAGAGAGAGAGAGAGAGAGAGAGAGAGAGAGAGAGAGAGAGAGAGAGAGGAGAGAGAGCGAGAGAGAGAGAGAGGAGAGAGAGCGAGAGAGAGAGAGAGAGAGAGAGAGAGAGAGAGAGATGAGAGAGAGAGAGAATATAGAGAGAGAGAGAGAAGAGAGAGAGAGAGAGAGAGAGACAGAGAGAGAGAGAGAGAGAGAGAGAGAGAGAGAGAGAGAGAGAGAGAAGAGAGAGAGATGAGGAGAGAGAGAGAAGAGAGGAGAAGAGATAGAGGAAGAGAGAGAGAGAGAGAGAGAGAGAGAGAGAGAGAGGAGAGAGAGAGAGAGAGAGAGCAGAGAGAGAGAGAGAGAGATAGAGAGAGAGAGAGAGAGAGAGAGAGAGAGAGAGAGAGAGAGAGAGAGAGAGAGAGAGAGAGAGAGAGCCAGACCAATATACCAATAGGCCAACAGACAGACAGCCGCCGATACACAGACACACACACCCACGAACTTCTACGCTTTCCTTCCATCGTAAACCGTCTTGCTTTAAGTTTGACCTGGGAAGCCAAGGTTCACCGCCACGAAAGGTCAGGGTCAGGCTTGAGTAAGAGCGGAGACGCGAACGCTCTTTTTGGCAACTATCAATAAGCACATTTTTCTGGCAACCTTCCGTTGCTAATCTGGTTCTAGTTTCGGGAACAATACTGAAGATATATTATTAAAGAAGACTTAGTTAATAGCAACCTTAATATATAATGGGCCACTTCACAATTGACGCTATAAAAAAGTATTAGTTTGTTTCAGCCTGGAAGTTACAGTAGGTCATATATAGAGTGAAAGTTTCATGGGAGGTCAGCATCGTGCCTTCCTTCGGCCTCAGGTTATTGAAAATGTATTGAATTACTTTTTCCCATTAAACTCATACATTTTTACTGAGCTTCCCAGAGTCACATTTGGGATAGATTTTAGCCGTGAATATTGGTTTCAACCCATTCAGTTCCGGTGCCGTATTTTGAATTTGTTCTGGCTACTATTAGACGATTTTATTCAGTTTAAAAAGGGCCTCCAGCAATTAACAGGCTTCGAACTATTTCACTTAACCCTCTTTGCTACCGCAGACCCTTCTTAAACTGTACACAATCGTCTAAATATAGCTAGAATAATTGCTATGAAACGTCGCAGGTACAGAAGGGGTTAAGTAGGTGACTCAACAAACTAAAAACAGTGTTTCACCTTCTGAAGCAAAATCAACAACACACATTTCAACAACCGAAGTTGTAAAGAGGAAGGATACCTGCTTATCAAAAAGTAAAGTGAAAGCATACATAGACAAAAAATAAATACTCCTTTTGTAAATGCTTCGGATATATATTCTCTCTCTCGCTCTCTCGCTCTCTCACTCTTTCTTTCTCTCTTTCTCTCTCTCTCTCTCTCTCTCTCTCTCTCTCTCTCTCTCTCTCTCTCTCTGTGTCTCTCTTTCTCTCTCTCTCTCTCACACACACACACAACTGAGCGAAATACAGCCGCAAGGTGAGCGATGAATAAAGGAAGGCTGTTATCAATGTATCGTCATTATATAAGGATGAGGCTCTGAATGGAACTTTTGAATATACAAGCATACAGATGTACACAACAGTCAAGACAGTCTATAATCAATAGATTTGCGGAGGAGAGAGAGAGAGGATAACTGTATTTGCAACGCCACAGGATGGACATGTAAAATAATTTCGGTATTCTAAATTTAACAGGACCTAACCAAATGCTGTAAATATGCGTTTGAATGTGTATGTGTGAATATGTGTGTGTGTGTGTGTGTGTGTGTGTCGATTGTGTGCCGTGCAGTGTATATACAGTATGTCTTGCTTTGTGTGTAACTGAGTGTGTGTGTGTGTGTGTGTGTGTGTGTGTGTGTGTGTGTGTTTATGTGTGGTGTGTGGGTGTCATATGTACGTGCGTGTCAGTGTCTGTATATGTATCAGCGTTAGTTACCAAGGATGACCTGGGCCTGTTAGCCATTATAATCAAGGGCCTATATAAAGACTTGCCCCATATACCCCCCCCCCCCCCCCTCCTTCCCACATACACACACGTTAGCCAGGCCACTCTATAGCAAGATATCTCCCTTCTACCCAGGTTCACATCCACATCACCTCTGTAAGTGATGATGGCAGGTTAGTGCCTGGCACAGAGAGAGAGAGAGAGAGAGAGAGAGAGAGAGAGAGAGGAAGAGGAGAGAGAGAGAGAGAGAGAGATAAGAGAGAGAGAGAGAGAGAGAGAGAGAGGTGGGAAAGGAGGGGTTGAATTATAATTATTGGGTTCGATTCCCGGTATATTTAGGCGAGATATTATTGGTCGTCATTTCGTGCTGTATTTTATGTTTATAATGTATACCCATATTCTAAAAAGGGGCAAACGTCTTCAGTATGAGTGTGTTGTTTCATGTCATGTAATAGTTTTAGCCCTTATTCCAAGACAATTACATCATTGTCGGTGGTAGGCGCCTAGTTACTCTAGTTGTGCTGCATTCCTGTCCAAGTCAATATGGCATGCTAGTTCTAATATTGTAATGAGAAGAATACTGGAAAGTTATTACAGTACTTGTTATTGCAATTACACAAACTAGCGTATCTTATTGAATGGCTAGGAATACGACCAATTGACAATAATGAGTTTGTTTTGGAACACGGGCCATAGCATGAATGAGGAGTGTGTCGTCGCGTGTGGAATTGCGCACCATCTATAGGACAATACGATGGGAATGAGCGAAATACCAGCATCATTTAACACTTACTCATTTAAATTCTTTGCCCTCAAAACAGGACAGGATAGTGTCTAAAAGTGAACATTGGAAATATAAATAATATAATACGGAGACAGAACAACAGAACACACAGAAGAATGACAACAGAACACACAGAAGAATGACAACAGAACACACATAAGAATGACAACAGAACACACAGAAGAATGACAACAGAACACACAGAATAATGACAACAGAACACACAGAAGAATGACAACAGAACACACAGAAGAATGACAACAGAACACACATAAGAATGACAACAGAACACACAGAAGAATGACAACAGAACACACAGAAGAATGACAACAGAACACACAGAATGACAACAGAACACACAGAAGAATGACAACATACACCAGAATAATAACAACAACCCACACATAGAATGACAACAGAACACACAGAATAATGACAACATAACACACAGAAGAATGACACCAGAACACACCGAATAATGACAACAGAACACACAGAGAATGACAACAGAACACACAGAGAATGACAACAGAAGACACAGAAGAATGACAACAGACACACAGAAGAATGACAACAGAACACACAGAAAATAACAACAGCACACACAGAAGATGACAACAAGAAAACCACACAGAAGAATGACAACAGAACACCCAGATGTATGTCAACAGTACACTCAGAAGGATGTAACCAGCACACACAGACGAAAGTCTACAGAACACACAAAAAATTGCCAACAGAACACACAGAAGAATGACAACAGAACACACATAAGAATGGCAAGAGAACACACAGAAGAATGACAAACAATAAAAGGAATGCACAGAAAAGGAGAAATTAAAGTGAGTGAGAAAGAATGATAAGAGTAATAGGAGGAGTTGAAAATTAGGGAGTAACCGAAAGAAGGGTGGAAGAATAGAAGCGGAGGATAACATGGCTGAGGAGGAAGAGGAGAGAGTGATTAGAAAAGGATCAGTAACGGAAAAAAGGAGATAAGAGACAAAATGAAAGAATATAATCAGGGATGAGAGGGCATAGGAAGAGGTGGATAGCAGACAGAAGAATGAAGGAATACAATCGGTGAAGGTAAACTCATGATGAAATAGAGGAGGGAAGAGAGAAATAATGAAATCAATGCAGGAAAAAATAGAAGGAGAATGCTAACGAAAATTCGAAAGAGATGATAAACCGGGTATTAGTGAAAGAGGAGATAGGAGGAGAGAAGATGAAGGAATAGAAGCAGGGGTGAGAGAGGTGAGATGGAAGAGAAGAGAGTACAGAAGAAGACGCTCAAGACGGGATAGAGGATACGAGAATGAGATAATAGAAACCAAGGATGAGAAGGTTAATGAATAATACTGTAGGAGAAGAGAAAGGTAAGATAAAGAACAGAAGACTCAAGGAATAAAAACGGAGGAGGAGAAGCGAATGTGAAAATAGGAAGAGGGGAGGATGCCGGCATATATGCAGAGGAGGAGAGGGCCGAGAAAGAAGAGGAGAGAGTGCAGAAAACAAGAAGATAAGCGAAAGGGGAGATAGGAGAAACGAAGAATTATGGAACAGGAACGAAGGAGAAGGAGCGAAAGAGGAAGGAAGGATGAAGAAATATAATCAGTGTGGAAAAATCAAAAGGGAAGAACTAAGGAGGAAGACAGAAAATATGAGAACAGGAAGAGCAGTGAAACAGGAGATAGGAAGAGGGAAGGATGCACTAATAGATGCAGAGGGATTAAGAGCTGAGAAGGAAGATGAGAGAGACTAAAGGAACATGCCGAAAGAGATACAGGAGGAAGGAAGGATGTAGGAATGAGATGCAGGAGGATAAGAGAGTTTGAGAATAAAAAGTAGAAAATTGAAGTAAGAAACGAAAGAGGAGAAGAAGGAATGAAGGACCTGCAGGAAATAGTATGCAGATGGATGAGAAGGTAAAGGAGTGAGAGAAGAGAAGAACCGAATTAGATACAAGGGATGAAAGAGTTGATAGGGAAGCTGACAGAATACAGGAAGAATGCGAAAGAGATTGGACAGTAGAAGGAAGGATGAAGGAGGAGACGCAGAGGGCTGATGAGGGAGGAGGAGGAGAGTTCTGCAGTCCCCCTCCCTCCTAATCCAGTCTATGAGGGGTGAAGATGGGCTGGTCCCGCATGCAACGTACCACCTCTCATGGCTCTATGCTGCCAGTGGTGGTCCTCCCATATACGAACCCATCCCACTCTCTCATCGTCCCTAACCTCAGCTCACTAATTAATTCTCTCACAAGAACACATGCATCTCTCTCACTCACGTTACTCCTCACCTCACACTTCCCAAACTTTTCCTCTCATTCAACCGTTCTCCTCATTCTCTTACACAACGCTATCTCACTCTCTCACATGTACTCATGCTCATTCTCACTCACACAAATACTCTCACTTCCCTCACACACAGCACTCCTCATTCTCTCGACAACACTAGGGGCTCTCTCACTCCCTCAATCCCACTATCTCACACAAGAACGCTCTCTCCTACTCCCCCTCACACTCTCTCTTTCTGGGTTTAATGAGGGTGTTAGCGGACCAAGGCAGGGGTTAGAGTCGGGACTGAATCAAAGGGGCTGAAGCTAACCATTAGTAGGAAAGAGAAAGGGATTTAATGCTCTCTCTCTCTCTCTCGCACCTCCCCTCTCACACGACTTTCCTTCCTCCCGTGGAGTACCTTACCTCTCCTCCTCCGCCCCCCCCCCCCCTACTCCTCCTCCTCCTCCCACCCATTCCCTCTACCTCCTACCAAACCCCCCTACCATAGCTGCTGTAGTTGTCCTCAATATTCTCGGCTAATGGCTTGATGTACAAGTACCGCCCGTCCGGATAGGCGGCACTGTCCCTACCCGAGGAACCACTTTCACTTTCCCTCCGATAGTATATTTTTTTAAATGGAAATACAAATAAGTTGAATCTGAACTCGGAATCTTGTATGTCTTGTGTGTTTTGGGTGCTGGGGGCAAATGGCCTTCTTCTATACATAATTATGTATAGAGAACGGCATTGGCTGGGGTCATGGTTGACACCCTGGGTGTCAGCGACGGGTAGGGGTCCCCTCTATGATGTTGAGAGGCGGGATTAACACGGTAGGGGCTCAGTTGGGGGGTCTTGTGGGACAGCATGGCGTGTCTTTAAAAAACAAAAAACAATCTGATCAAAGGTATATAACGGGGACATCATGTATTTTAGATACCGGTATGTCTTTATTATAATACTGTATGATACTAAACTTATAAACGTAGGTAGTGTTAAAAATTATCCTTCAATATCAAATGTATTACTCATCTAACTATATATGTAATTGACATAGTTTAAAGCTAGAATAGGGTGAAGCCAATTTGCGTATGCAACCTTCGCCCTTTTGAGATAATGTAACTATGCTACTGGTTGTAACATTTGGTACTTTCCCTTCTCAATAAAACAATCAACCACAATCAAATCAAATCAAACCCTCCCCCTCCCTCTCTCACCATAAGCCACAAGCACCCTACTAAATATTATATTTTAACTATCGGCAATGTAAACTCCATCTCCACTAGTCCATATTGCGCTAACTCATCCCCTCCATAAACCATTATTGTAATATAGAATTTGAACCATGTAACTCATGTTTTGTAAAATATTTGTATTACTATAATTCCATTATAACCTTCGGGTCGTAGTTTGGTTTTACTATTAGTCACATTATGTATGTGACTCTTGTATTCAGCTAACCTATGACCTCAATAAACCGTTTTGAATGTAATAACCAGAAGGAATGTGAAGTGTCCCTTCATAATTATGATTGTAAGATATTTGTCTCCGTACTATTAATTGCACAATAATGTGATGGTAGTTCGAAATATTTAGTCACATCATGTATGTAATAGTTGTATTCAGCTAACTATGATGTCTCAATAACCCATTGATGTGAAGAAAAACCATGAATGGTCCGTCCTCAATATGATTGCCCTAGTTTTGTAGTGCTATTATTTTTACCTGTCAATTAATAATTCAGGAGGCATTTTTTTTTTTTTTTCATGAGCACGTATATACAGCACATGTGGCAATCAAAATGAGGAAACTATAATAACCACCAGACGACGATACTGTTGTTACAGTAGAATAATGGCTCTTTGAGCAGTATGGTATTGCCTTACCAGTGGTTGTTCCCCCTTATTAATTGTTATTATTTTATTATTATTATTGAAATACCACCAGGAACGAAAATTCCTGGAGCGAAACTTCCCACCTGCCCCAACGAGATCCCTCGCTTTCTACCACCTCCCTCCACATGTTACACATTCTCTGTTAATCATAGTCTTTCCTAATATACAAATCACATTTCCTTACCCCCTGACATTTTGGAAATACCCACTAAGTATATTCAATTAAATAACCAACCATGCAGACTATAATAACTTTCGTTGTGTATGGGTTACGAGGCGATCTCAAGACACCTTAGCTCCCAGTTGGCACAACGAACCGTATCATGATTATGTCCGCCTGTATTTAAATGATGTATTATGTTGATTTATACCATTGCCTATTTTTTGTAATAATTGTATTCAGCTAACTATGATCTCAATAACCATTGTATGTAATTACCATATGAATAGTCTCCTCATACGATTGCACTAGTTCTGTAGTGCTATTATTTACAACCTGTCATTAAATCAATTCAGCTCACTACAAGCATGCTTGCGTGCTTTTTTTTTGTTTTTTTTTTTTTTATACAGACCATGTGACAATTAAATGAGGAAACTGATAATAGACCCATCTGAATAATGCCAACATCTGACTTATAACACAAATATGAATGTAACCAGATACGATGCTGTTGTTTTCAGTGAAATAATGGCTCTTTGAGCAGTATGTATCGCCTTACTAGTGGTTGTCCCCCACCCTCACAGGATGGGGTGCGCTGCTCAATACCTCGCCCTTGGGGAAAAATCAAAATCAATCTCTCTCTCTCTCTCTCAAGGGAGTCCTTAGAGTCAACTAAAATTATAAGGTGCCAGGGGTTAGGTCCAAAAAAATCATGGCTAGCTATAACTACATGGCTCTACTTACTCGAGATTTTTCAATAAATTATATATTCATGAAACTGACTCAAACTAAGGACGAGCCAGACATACTCTACTACTACATCAAAAGGCGTTCGGCAAGGTACCCCACAATAAAACATTAGAACAGGTAGAAATACTCGGAATAAACGGTAATATATTATGTCAATGGATTACAAGTTGGCTTATAAACAAAAGGCAAAGAGTTGTTTTTAAGGGGAAATGGGTTGCTTCTCTGGTCCTATTTCTCCCTCGTGTTAAGCCCCATTTGTTTTGAGATTATAAGACGTTCGGTCCCTTAGTTTGGCGATTTTAAAACCTTTCGCCCCATTTCGTTGTAAATGTTAAGACCTATCGTGCCATTTAGGTGTAGATTTTTCCTGGCGAGCAAAAAGCAGACAATCATGGCTTTGGAATATAATATGTGCATTATAAAATTATAAACAGTTTTTATTGCCACATTGTTAGGTGATTAAATCTTATCAATAGAAAATAATATTGCCGATATGTGATTATTATAATGGAATTCAATAGACAATGCACTGGATGATAATGTTTCAATCAAATTCAACTTTCATCAAGAGGCCTAGTACTGGTCGCTACTGTGTGCCTTTGTAATGAATATACTTATGCTTTGGCCCAAAAATAATTACATCAAATCAAATATACTTTTTCCTTACCCCTCAGAACCCAATACTCTCTTCTCCTGTGGCAATATATCCTTCCCCTCCTTATCAAACCTGTCTTCTCTATGCATTCCCTACCGAAAAATGTACAAATATAGCTTGGGCTTGTTTTTTTAAAGGTTTGATGGAGGTCTAGTAGGAAACTAGAAAAATAATATTATAAATAAAAAAATTCGCCAAAAAAGTGGAACCATCCACCCTTAACAGATACGAAGTTGAGACGATACTCATTAACAAGAAGCAATTGGCCACATTTATATAACCATACTTACTCACCAAATACATAATAGTTTTTCTGTTATATACATTAATGTTTTAGCATGTACATTATTGATAAAGCACTAAGTCTACCTAGTCTTTGTGTCTCCGGAAAGTAAGCAAGCAAACATTCCTGCAAAAGCCTTTTCACGGTGAAGTAAAATTTAAAAAAATTGGCAACGAATTCTTCCAAGTTTTATTTCACTTTCAACATTTAAAACGCTCATTCCGCGGCAAAAATTGCATGCCCCCCAGCCAGCCTGTTGGGGAACATTCATGTCGACCTTCGCTTATAATTTTACTAACTTTCTACCTGGCATGCAATTGGTTTTCACTTTATTGCAGGTATTTCATAAACTGGGTTTGTGGTGTGAATAGCTTAGATGCTTATGTTCTGGGTGTGGTTGGTCCCGATTTTCGAATCCCAGGAGTGTCATATAATGCTTTCATTAGTTTATATTCAATTGCATTGGGGGTTTGTAATGGATGATTAATGATTAGAACGGGGTGTTTCTAAATTCATACTCTGGTACTCACCGAATTGTAGTATACAGGATTTGAGCCTAAGCTCCGTGTTGTACTAGCGAGGAAAGTCAACAATAATGAATAAAATCATTAATAGACCCCCCCAAAAAAAAAAAAAAAAAAAAAAAAAACAATTAATACCTTCATTAATAGCCCCCCCAAAAAAACCATAATGAATACATTCATTAATAACCCCTCCTCCCAAAAAAAACACACAAAAACAACATTTGCCTCTTAAAATATAGAATTCCAAAATCATCTACACCGCCAGCCAGAGTACAAGATAAGAGATATCGTCGTAATAAAAGGGCAAACCAATACAACAAATAAACAGAAGATAGAATTTTGCGTGAACTTCCTGAAAAGCACTTACCTGACGATACTCGCTTTCTGATCGTGTAGATATAAAATGCTCTAGTTATATTTTCCCATAGCCAACTAGTCTTATCTTTTGCTGACTATTGTATGCTAGTTGCCTCTGTATCTGTGTATCTCACTTCTATTTTGTATGCCCATAGCTTTGCGTGTTTTACCAAATCGTGTAAGGGGAGTATGGGCCATTTTTCTGGTACCCCTTCTCCCTCCCCGTGTTTAGCCTCATTGCTTTTTAGATTATATTACGTTCTGCCTATTAATTTTTGGTGATTTTAAAGACCTTTACGAACGAAACCATATCGTTGGCAATTTTAAGACCTTTCGTGCCATTTAGTTGTAAAACAAAAATTCCTTCCCTCTGGCGAGCGATAGCGAGCTTTGTAATATACGAGAAAATATCGGCCTCCGGCTGGGACAAACGTCCAAATTTATCTTGAAGGAGGGTCTTGGGGGTTGTTTTGTTAAGCTTGATGGAGGTCTAGGGGAAGAAACTAAGTATATGATAAAAAGATACATCAATGAGCCAATAACTAAGCCCATCTCTCACTTTAACATCTTGGGCAGGCTAAACTTAACAAATCCAAACATAAACTTTCGAACAGACGGGTACGAGTGTGTATGCGTGTTTTCTTTTCATCTATATATATATATATATATATATATATAGATATATGATCTATATATATATCATATATATATGTATGTGTGTGTGTGTGAGTGTTCATCTTGCACTACTCTCAGATATTGAACCAAATGTCCAGAGCACGAAAATTATAGATGGATAGAAATATATAGTTATCGATATAATACAGTAGGCTGATAGATAATACAGTAGAGCAATAGCCCGAGATCGTATGATAAATACTGCAGATAGATAGATAAATAGATAGGTGTACTTTTCTCTTATTTCCACCAAGACTTACTATAAATTTCCGGCCGCTTCTCGTTTTTCATATTTAATTTTCTCGTAATCTGGACCACATTCATGTTTCAGGCCGGACTGCACCATTTGTCACGATCCTTATTTCCTTGTTGCCGTGGGGTATGTTTCGGTCTTCAGTGGTTATCATAAAAGAAGAAATAAAAAGATAGCTAGATCTATAGCTAGATAGATAGCTAGATTAGATAGAGAAATATATTAATAAATAAATAAATGTATAAATCTAATATATCATTAAATACATAAATAAATAATTAAATACATATAAACATAGGTGTTGATTGTTGGAGGGAGAGTTACTTAATTAAGGGAAGATGGGTCGCTTTTTCCTTTTTCTTTCCCCTTCTCCCCCTCGTGTTTGAAGCCCCATTTGTTTATGCGATTATCAGATGTTCGGGGCCCATTAGTTTTGGGCGATTTTAATACACCTTGTCGCCCAATTTCGTTGGGTCAACTTTAAGACCTCTTTTCTGTGCCATTTAGGGATCGATTTTTGTCCTGGCTATCGAATAGTGGCGCCTGTAATTTAAAGAGGAACCGGCCTTTGGCCGGGAAATTTTGTCCTACAGAAATATGTACTAATTTACCTTGAAAGGACTCTAGGGGTGTTTTTTCTAAGCGTGATTGAGGTCTAGTCGAGGAAACTAAAAACAAATAAATGAATAAATAATTATAAAACAAAAAACAAACAAACAGGCACTAGCCCGTTAAATGGAAGATGGAGTGACACGAGTATAATAGATTGAGTAGGAGAAATATTAGATACATATAGGCACTCTAGATGATAGACAGA
>CM064482.1:65027147-65067147 GCA_032716605.1 Paralithodes platypus
CATGTAGAATCACAAAAAACACGAAATAAAACTGTAGATCCTAAGTTTTGGGTATTGTTGATGTCGACAGTCGGAGCTCTGGCGCTAGTTCGGAAGCGTTCCACCAGAGGTTTCAGGTGAATTCTTGGTAGGGTTCATTCCAGTTGTATAGTTGGAAAATAAGTGAGGCGCCGTCGGTGTTACAAAGTATACTTTCGATTCCATTAAGTGGTATCCAGAGCTATCTACTAAGCTTTAATTCATCGTTTTCGAGTGAGATAATACAAACATTGGTTCCTACCTTTAAACACCCTATCAAACATGCCAACCAGAACATTCATACAGCACACAGAGAGCAAAGAGTTATAATGACAGCGGAGACACGACTTATTTTGCCTAATTCCGTACAGCTACCTTGAGAAAGGTTCGTTGACTCTTGCGATTTGCGTTTTTTTTTTATGCAATTATATTCATTTTAGATTGATATTCAGATAAAATATAAGCTATATACTAATGAAATGGTATTTTTTGTTGTTATATTTTAATACATAGCTGATATGATCTTAAATTAATATATTATCTTTATCCTGTATTATTATTAGTTTTTTAATATTATTTATTATTATTAATAGTATTTATTATTATTATTATTATTATTATTATTATATTTAATGGGGAGGAGTTTTGTAATACAAGTATGAGTATGAAGTAAATAACGGAAAGTAATGCAAGCTGTTACATTTTTATTACACAAGACTAGGGGTAGTAGCAGCAACAACATGGAAGTTATCTAAGTGGGGCTTATTTAACTTTTATATAGAGGGATTCAAGGGTTCTAAAGTTATAATTTTATCCACTTTCCTTTCTATGATGTTAGAAGAATTGTGTTTAAAAAAAAATATTGTTATATATTTATTATTATTATTATTATTGTTACAATTGTCAGTAAACTGTACAAAAAGAAATTATGCCTCCTTACAGTGAACCGACTATAAGAAACATAATAAGAAAATGGGAGTCTGCAGAGAAGCCGATTGGCAACACACCAGGCAGATCCCCTTCTCACACGTTAGATGATTTTACGTTACTTTTAAAGGCCGAGTCATGTTCATTAACAAGAGCACCGAAAACGTTGGAGGGACAAGTTCCCGAAAATTAGGATGACCTTGCAATTTTTTACCGAATACAGCCGAGAATCTCCCGAAATTTGAAGATTTACGAAACATGGCCCGAACGAGTTCAGGAAATAATATCCGATAGTCAAGAACGAACTACGACAACAAAATCTCGTAACAACTACCGAACATTGAATCGCTGCGCGAACTTACACTCGTTATGCAAAGAATGATTTTCGACCATACCCGGAATCATCCAGAAACAGATCCGAATTGACATGGGAATGCTTTAGGATAATTTAACGAACTCTTAACCGATGAATGAGATCAGACTTGTCGGACAACAAACCGATTAGAGAAGAACATTATGAGAACAAACATCAGAATGTTTTACGGACTGTAGCACCTCTGTTCCCCAGTCAGTCGACGTCCCTGGAACCCCAACCAGCACCGCCTTTGTTAATATTACAGTACTTCCTCACTCACATACCTTCCACCTCTCATTCGTTTTCAAAGACACCTAGACAAAATGTAGGCTATAAATAAACCAAAGTATTGTAATCGAGTTTACTGTATTATAATGTACCACCTAACGTAAGACTAACGTAGCCTAACCTAATTATTGTCCTTCCTAATCTCAATAAAATCAACTAAGGAAGGCCAGGAAAAAAACAGGCAAACAGAACAAAGGGGAAAAACGATTTTTATACCCATAAAATAATTACTTAGTGTTCGAACCCAGAGGCAGAAAACAGAGGAGGTACGGGTACCGTTATCTATAACATGCTCGCTTTTTTCTGGACCCCTCTTTCTCCCACCATGTTTAGCATATTTCGTTTGTTGAAGGTTTTTTAGGTTAAGACGTTCGTTCCGTTAGTTTGGCTATTTTTGAAGCTTTCGCCTCATTCTGTTAATCCATACTCTAGCCTATAAAGACCATTTCGTTGCCTTTTAGTTGTCGATTTTTTGCTCCTGGCGAGCAATGAGCGAACCTCTAATTGTTAGAAGGAGGCTTAATTCTACTTGTTCGAAATTCATATTCGGATTTAAATATCCTAATTAAACAAGAATACATCGAGCAGACAAGAGACATCTTACATTATTCTTATATTTTGTCTGAATTTTTATCGTAACTTGTTCTGAAATATCGTTCGTAACTCGTGCGGGTTTTTTATTCTGGAATACGAGGGAAATTCATCGTGAATTTATCGAAGTTAGTTAGTTTTGTCGGGACATTGTTCGGGATTTGTTCGGGTAGTTCCTAACAAATTCGGCAATTGAAAAAAGTACCGAACAAGTTTCCCGCGATCCCTCCGCCGAAACAGAAAAAGACCGAACTACGAATTAATCAGAACAACTTCCCGAACGAGTTACGAATAATTCCCGACCAACATCCGACCGTGTTTGTAACGTTTTTTGTTTTAACCCGAATGTGAATGTTTCGTGGACTGTAGTGTAGCCACTAATTTTTTTCCCGAGCCTCACATCCGGAATGTCGGCAAACATACATGACCATCAGACCAAACCTACGAATATTCAGGGAACGTATGCGCGAATTGTGCAGACAGGAATATACCCCGGGTACCCGCCTGCTGAAATTTGAACTATTTTTTGCAAGTCATCCTATTTTTTTTCGAGACTTTTGTCCTAGTACGTTCGGCCTCTGATATGACGCGCGGCCTTTAAGCACGGTATCACACGAGATAGCGCTTTTCTCCCTTCAACACTGGTCTGGCAACTTAGGAGTCAACATTTAAGATATTTCGGTCACCTAAATTTCCATCTAACCAATAGGCTAGTGTCCGATACCAGTGCAAAATCCTCCGGACAATGTTGCCAGAACAATGTTTGATCATCGAAATGTTGGACTATAAAAGCTCTCCTGTGATACCAGGCTTTTATGAGAGAACTAGCAGGGGTTTGGTACCCGGCGTTGCCCGGGGTAGTTAATCACCATAATTCACCATCACTACTACTACCATAATCATCATAATCACATACCACTCTCTCACCACATTACCACGCGGGCCCCCCCTCGACCTCCCCCACCTACTCTCGCACTCACCTGTTGTGCGCCCCCATTCAAATTAAACGGCGACCTCGATTTCGGCCGCTAAAATGACCTCCGATTTTGTGGATCTGACCTCATCCGTACCCCCATTTTGGGGGGCTGCGAACAACTTTCGTTCCATACACCTTTTTCGATCGGAGGCCTCCTGCCCCAAACGGCACCTTTTTTTTGTCCCGATTTTCGCCTTTCCCATTTGCATCTCCGTCCCTTTCACCCTGGGGAATTCGTTTTTATTTTTTTTCACTAAAACCTGCCTAGGGACCCCCCTTACTAAGCATACCAGTCTAGTTGTATGAACGCTCTAGCTTAAAAACTGCCGGCCGCTATAATATAAAGTTATAAAGAACAGACAGACAGACAGACAGACAACAGACAGACAATCGAAATTATTATATAGATCTTCTGGCTACCAGCAAGGTGATTAGTAATTTTCCCCTCCTTTTAGAATTATCTGTGGACTCCTGCAACATACTGCAACAGAGGAGTGGGGAAAAAGAAGGAAAAGTAAAAGGAATAGGAGGAGAAACAGAAGAGGAAAGGAGAAGAGAGGGAAAAAGGAAGCAGAGGAACGAGATTAAGAGATAGAGAAGAATAGAAAAGAAAGAAAGAAAGAAAGAAAAGAAAAGAAAAGAAAGAAAGTACAAGAAAAGGAAATCAGGGGGAGCGGGGCGTGTGGGAGAAGGAGGGCAGGAGGGATGTGGGATAAGGAGGAGGAGGAGGAGGAGGGAAATGTGAGAAGGAGGAGGGAGGCGGGCGTGAGTTGCGAGAGGAGGAGTGGGAGGGAGGTGCGAGGTGGGGGGACAGGGGATGGGGAGGGCAGCGGGCGTGTGTTACTTTCTTGGAGAGGGAGGATAGAACAAGGCGCCTCACTCCCCCGCTCATACCCCCCCACGTGTATATGTTTTTCATTCAACTATATCACCTAAATCAACAAAACCAATATAGCCCATCCTATATAACACTCTAACATACTCTGTACTATCTTAACTAAAAGTACTATTATATGAACTTTGAAGGTTAAAATGTTCTAATAGTAAGTTTTTTTTTTTTTATTATTGTATTCTGTCGTTTGTGTTGACGGCTCGGGTTACTTTTGTATTCACAATGCATAGGCTACGGGACCCATATGTGCCATCACTCTAAGCCAAGTGCTGAAAACAAGTGGACTGTAATCTGATATCATCCCATGGGGTATATCAACTTCAGTGTTTTATAAAAACATGTTCATTGATTGATTTATGTTATTTTCCCTTGGAGTTGAGCTTTGCACGATACACAGAGACCTTTAAGGCAGAAAAAGTTCAGAAAAAAAGAGAAAAAGTAGAATAAAAAGGTAGTTTGAGACTTTACGGATGTTAGACCTGGGAAATATGAGGGTGTTTGATGGATTTAAGGATAATTAGTTTTCTGCATTATTTGGAAGCTCCTACCCACCTCCTCACGCGGCCATCCCCAACTGCTCCTCCTCCATTGCGTTCTTCCATTCGGCGGCGCGGGACGTTTCGTGACCGTACTGTATGGTTTGAGTTGGTTGATTATTTGTGCTCCAAATATCTCGCGTTTTCTCCACGGTTTTCTGTGGTTGTTTGGGTGGTGACATTACCTGATCAGTGGGACGGACCTTTTACGAGGGGGTGGCGGGGCGGCCGGCACCACAAGAGAATTTATAAGGTAGGTAATGAAGGTTCGTGCGGTTAAAACAACAAAATATGAAGGAAGGGAAGTTATCCGATTGGCATGGCGGCCAATTTGTTTATGCAGGGTGTGTTTGATTTACTCGATTATATCCGGGCGCGATAGGTAAGGGAAGTTTTGTCATCAGCTGCGGCTCGTGGTTCACGCCAGAGGTCATTTGCCCTTACTGGTGTACGAGTGACTGTAGATGATTAATAAAGGATTATTTGGTAGGAAATATTACCGGATATATAAATGATGCCCTGAAAGTGCTAGAAGACGGGCGTCTTGCTAGGGCGTCGACAACGAGTATAGAAGAGTACAGAGTAGTAGATACATAGTAAAAATATTTACCGGTACCCCATTTGCACCGCAATATAATTTTGTTTTTTTTTTTTTTTTTTCAATTGTAAGTCTGACTGTTTCATTAACAAATTATATAATATTCATATATGTAATATATAATTGGTAGTTTTGTTTATTGGCTGCTTACCTAATGAAGCGGTTTGGTAAGGCATAATAAATGATTTATTAATTTACGTATGAATCAGAAAGAAACGAAGAAGAAGCTAGTACCCCCCCCCCCCCTCCGCACACAACTTCCCTCCCCACACCCCCTCTCTCCCCTTCCCCTCCAAGCTTCTCAACCTGACCTTTACGAACCATCTGAAATAACTGGGCTTGGTTTTGAACCCTCTTCTTACTGATTTACGGAGACCCGCGCTTTTCCCCCCCCCACCCCCTCCTGCTGCTGCCCCCCCCACCCCCCCTTGCTATTGCCGCCCTTTACTGACATCCTTCTTTTTTTTGTCTGAACTAAACTGAATTCCTACACTTTTAAGCTGACTAACTGAACTCCTCTTAGTAACTGGAATCCGCGTTACTGAATGATTAGCCACTCTTACTGACTTATTGAGCCCTTTTACTTTCTTACTGAGCCACCTTACTGAGTGATTTTGGCCATTTTACTGACTTATTGAACCCATCTATCCCGACTTACTGAAGCATCTGTTCTAACCAACTCTCTCTTTAATGTGAAATTACGAACCTTCTTACTGAATTACCGAACCCTCTTACTGAAACCCACAATTCATAACACGATAAAATTACTGGACTGACTATAACCTGAAACCCAAAACATACTGACTTATCACCCTGACCCCCACATACTGCACTTACTGAATCCACATTACTAACCCCATTTACTGACTTACTGAAACCCCAACTTACCGACTTAATTGTTGAACACACTTAATTGACTTTACCTGAACCCACCCCTACCCCTCTGACTGACTTGACTTACTGAACCCACTTACTGACTTATACTAACCCCATATGTACTAGCTTACTGATACCCACTTACTGGGATCTCCCACTTACTGAAAACCCACCTACGTGACTTACTAACCCCCCCCCCCCCCTCCTTCTATCTTACTAACTTACTGAACCCACTTGCTCTGTTAACCTTATCTGAACAACCACTTACTGAATCTCTCTCCTTTTACTGAACCCCCACTCTTACTGACGGGTCTTATACCTAACCCCCCCCCCCACTTACGCTGAACACCCACTTACTGACTCTCTTACTGAACACCACTTACTGAACCCACTTATCTGACTTAATTAACCCCATAAGTAATCCCCATAGATACTAACTTACGGAAACCCACTTACTGCCTTATTGAAACACACTTATTGGACTTACTGAACCCACCTCTACTTGTGACGTTTTACTTGAACCGCCTCCCCCCCAACCACTTTACTGACTTGACTGAACCCACTATACTGACTTGTATAACTAACCCCACTTACTGACTTACTGAACCCAACTTACTATAATTTTAACTGAACCCAATTACTGGATTTACTGAACCCAACTTACTGCCTTACTTCCCCACCCCAACCCTCCCCATTATATTTTACTAATTTACTGAAACCCACTTACTGACTAACTAACATCCTCCCACTTACTGACTTACTGACATCCCATTTACTGACTTTTAACTGTGAAACACACTTACTGAACCCACCTACTGACTTACTAACCACCATTTAATAACTTAACTTACTGAACCCAACTTACTAACTTACTGAACCCAACTTACTGAATTACAGAAACCCACCTATGAAACACCCACAACCCACCCACTTACTGCTATCAACTTTACTTAAACCCCCATTTCTGTTACAAACTTTTTACTGACACTTACTGACACCCAATTACTAACTTACTGGAACCCACTTGTACTGACGTACTGAACACAAACCCACTCCCCCATTACTGACTTATCGGAACCCCCCCTACTAAAAATTACTGAACCCACTCTTACTGAACTTACTAACCTCCACTTTACTGACGTTACTCTGAAACCCCCACCCCCAACTTACTAGCCCCATATACTAACTTAGTGAACCCCCTTACTGACCTACGGAACCAATTTTACTGACCTGCACCAGTATACTTCTCTCTCTCTTACTAAACCACAACTTACTGAACCCACCTACTAACTTAATTAACCCACTTACGACTTTACTGAACCCACTTTACTAAAACCCACTTATTAACCCCATTTATTAAACTTACTGTGAACCCCGTACTGACTTACTGAAACCCACTATTACTAATTCTTACTGAACCCACCTTACTGTCTTACTGAACCCAAACTTACTGACTTTCTAAACCCCATATACTAACTTACTGTGAACCCACTTAACTGACTACTGAAACCAATTTACTGACTTACTGAACCCACTTAACTGAACCCACTTAACCCGCTAACCTGACTCATTACTGAAACCCACTTACGGACTTACTGGACCTCACTGACTTACTGAAACTGGAACCACTTCTACTGGGACGTATTACTGAAACCACTTACTGACTTACTGAACCCACTCACTGACTTACTGAACCCACTTACTGACTTACTGAACCCACTTACTGAACCCACTTACTGACTTAGTAACCCCATATACTAACTTACGGAACCCACTTACTGACTTATTGAACACACTTATTGACTTACTGAACCCACCTACTGACTTACTAACCCCACTTACTGACTTACTAACCCCACTTACTGACTTACTGAACCCACTTACTAACTTACTGAACCCAATTACTGACTTACTGAACCCACTTACTGACTTACTAACCCCATTTACTAACTTACTGAACCCACTACTGACTAACTAACTCCACTTACTGACTTACTGAACCCACTTTTTGACTTACTGAACACACTTACTGAACCCACTGACTGACTTACTAACACCATTTAATAACTTACTGAACCCACTTACTACTTACTGAACCCACTTACTGACTTACAGAACCCACTTACTGATCACTTACTAACCCCATTTACAAACTTACTGACTTACTGAACCCAATTACTAACTTACTGAACCCACTTACTGACTTACTGAACCCACTTACTGACTTACTGAACCCACCTACTAACTTACTGAACCCACTTACTGACTTACTAACTCCACTTTACTGACTTACTGAACCCACTTACTAGCCCCATATACTAACTTAGTGAACCCCCTTACTGACCTACTGAACCAATTTACTGACTTACTAAACCCACTTACTGAACCCACCTACTAACTTAATAACCCACTTACTGACTTAATGAACCACTTACTAAACCCACTTATTAACCCCATTTATAACCTTACTGAACCCACTTACTAAACCCACTTACTAACTTTCTGAACCCACTTATTGACTTACTGAACCCACTTACTGACTTACTAACCCTATATACTAACATACTGAACCCACTTACTGACTACTGAACCAATTTACTGACTTACGGAACCCACTTACTGAACCCACTAACTGACTTACTGAACCCACTTACGGACCTTAATGACCTCACTGACTTACTGAAACCCACTTACTGACTTACTGAAACCACTTACTGACTTACTGAACCCACTCACTGACTTACTGAACCCACTTACTGACTTACTGAACCCACTTACTAACTTACTGAACCCACTTACTGACTTACTGAACCCACTTACTGACTCACTAACCCCATAAAATAACTGACTGAACCCACTTACTGAACCCACTTATTGACTTACTGAATCCACTTACTGAATTACTGAGCCTATTTACTGAATTACTGAACCCAATTACTAACAATGAACCCGCTTACTGAACACATTTTCTGACATACTGAACCCACTTACTGATTTACTGAACCCTTTACTGACTTACTGAACCCACTTACTGACTTACTGAACCACTTACTGATTTACTGAACCCTTTACTGACTTACTGAACCTTTTACTGACTTACAGAACCCACTTACCGATTTACTGACCCCACTTACTGACTTACTAACCCCATATACTAACTTACTGAATCCACTTACTGGCTCACCGAACCCACCTGCTGACTTACTGAACCCACTTACTGACTTACTAATCCTATATAGTAACTTACTGAACCCACTTACTGAGCTAATTAACACACTTACTGAGCCTATTTACTGAATTGCTGAACCCAATTAATAACTTACTGAACCCACTTACTGAACACATTTTCTGACATTCTGAACCCACTTACCGATTTACTGACTCATGTATTTACTGACACACTAAATCCTTATACTGAGTTACTGAATCTTCTTACTGATATAATGAACCCTCTTATTGACTTTCTATGCCATTTTTACTGACTTGAATCCCTCTTACTGACTGATAAATTGAACCCTCTGTCTGACCAGCTGAATCCTCTTGCTGACTTACTGAACCCTCTTGATAATGATGGAGGAGTACAAAGGAGTACAAAGGAAATCAAGCAACAGCAGGTCTAGTGACCCTTCTAGGCTGCTTCTCCTCCAAAACACTAGGATCAAGTGTCCAAACAGTGGTTTAGAGTGGATAAGGGAACATTGGAAAGGACACTATGCCCTGGAACTAATGTCCGTGGCAGGACTAGGAAGTTAGTTGGGGACAGAGGGGTTAGTAACTGAGGGGGGGATAAAATAAAGTTATTCATTTACAAACGCAGTCAGCCGCGGGTTTGATGCGAGATATTTGTCTAAGCGGAGTTTAAATGAATCATAGGTGATGCAGTCGATAACGTCTCGGGGAAGCCCATTCCACAAGTTGACAACTCGATTGAAGAAGAAATTCTTAGATTCGTGCGAGTTAAAAGATTTACCAATAATTTTGCAACCGTTTTCCTCCCCGCGTGTAATTAGATTGGTCGATAGTGAAGTACTTACTACAGTTCATATTGTCGATGCCTTTGATGATTTTGAACCCTTGAATTAAGTCACCTCTTAATCTGCGCTAGGTTAAAGGAAATGGATTTAATTCTCTAAGACGCTCTTCGTATGGTTTGTTCTTTATACTAGGTATCATTTTGGTAACTCTACGTTGAACTCGTTCTAGCTTGTTTATATCTTTTTGGTAATAAGGGCACCAGGATTCAACGCAGTATTCCAGAAGAGGGCGGACTAAGGAATTGTAAAGGAGTAGAAAGGAGTACAAAGGAAATCAAGCAGCAATAGGTTTAGTGACCCCTCTAGGCTGCTTGTCCTCCAAAACACTGAGGATCAAGTGTCCAAACAGTGGTTTAGAGTGGGTAAGGGAACATTGGAAAGGGAACTACTGCCCTGGAACTAATGTCCGTGGCAGGATTAGGAAGTTAGTAGGGGACTGATGGGTTAGTAGCATAACACAGTTATAAGTAATTTTTCGTATATCTGAGAAAAAGAGAGTAACGTCTTATATACAGTATATGCAATAATCCTTGATGAATTTGAGGGGGGAATAAAATAAAGTTATTCATTTACAAACGCAGTCAGTCGCGGGTTTGATGCATGATATTTGTCTAGGCGAAGTTTAAAAGAATCAACGGTGCTGCAGTCTATACTTTCTATTTTATTTATTTTTTTTTTTTTTGGGGGGGGGGGTCATGACAGAGCCCGAATAAACCCCCTCACGATGAAAGTAACATCTCATAATAAACCCCCTCGTCATATTCAGGAGTGGGGGAAAGTGAAGGCATGGAGGTAAACGCCATTTTTACCTGTGTGGAGACTCACTTGAGGTGGATAGGGGAGGCAGGAGGGGGGGGGGGGGTTAGTGGAGATATTTATGCTATGATTATCCTCTCAATTGACCACTTGCGAGTTTCAGGTTATAAGGAAGTTGGTCTGTAAACATCGCTATTAAACACAAATACAGGAATTCTCCCTATCAGCAATTCTTGGAGTTGACGCGCCGCCTGACACGTTGTTTTGTACAGTAAGCGACCTGGGCCCTTTAAATGGAGATATCCCGCAGTTCTTCACCCTCCCTCTCCATCAATAATTCTTAATTATAAGCTATATGTCGTAATTTCTATAGCTGACACACATTAGTCATTGCATATTGATGCTCATTATATTTTAAAGTCACCCATAATATTAAATAACTTTTATTTACTGTATAATTATATATCAGGAAGAAGGTATTTTCGCGCTGTTTTGTTATGATAGTTAATCATCCTTATAATTTTGCTTTTAGTAATTTCTTGCTACATATGGACATTTCCACAAATACCATACTAAATAAGGCACTCAGTGTAGCCATCTAGTATATAGTAAAAACATGCAGAACCGTAAGAAATCGTGATAAACTTTGCATAGCCTAGGTGTTGAGTATTGTTTATGTCGACAGACGTAGCTCTGGCGCTACTTCGGAAGCGTCTCCGGTGAATTCCTGGTAGGGAGAATTAAGTATCGTCTAAACCGGCTAATCAGGATATTCAAGTCGGGAGTCTAATTTGAGAAGCCCCGTCTCTCAAAATTTATCTTGGTTTGTGTTAGTACATTATACTCTCCCTCTCACTCTCTCTCTCTCTCTGTATAATTAATTATACAAAATATGTACTGGCACTGACGTATACTACACGAAGTAAACAAATATGCAATATATGGTAGTTTACATAAAACCACTATTGTGATTCGTCATTCGCTTTTATTCGTCTCTGACAAATTATCCGTAGGTAGGGACAAGAACAATTTTAGTACGAGAGACGTCTGTTCTATTTTATAGTAGTTATATATAAACGATTTTATGCAGCTTTGTAGGGATCTGTGGTAGCTATGAGGTTTAATTATGATCATGTATAGCTTTTTATTTAGTAGATATCCTTCCTAAGCTGAATAATATCGTCTAATGGTAACTGGAATACTATAACACGGAAGTTAATCGCACGAAACGGGTTAAAGCCTAACTGCAGTAAGCATTATGCAAGGGACGTGGGTAGTGAACATAACCCTAGTCTTCATCTTATTCAGTTACGTGCCTGAACATAACATAGTCGATACATAACCAAAACCGTATCTACAGTAAATAACATTAAATGTATAGCTTGGCATACCTACGATATATAACGTCATATTGGCACTCTATCCGGTATTTAATATATTTGTGGCGTATACACATTCTTTCTAAATGCATATAATGAAGTGTGTAGGGGTGTGTGGGTGTCTAACCATTGTTAAAATATTTTCTGCCAACTGACTGGCGACCCAGTAGTGGGCTGGGCCTGGCAGTTTAAACTACCCAGTTTCACTGAGTGTAGACTGTTTTCGGATGCGATTTACGTGCGTGAAGTCTAGAAAGGGGTTCATCCCCTGGTTCATAATTTACCGCCGTGACTGTACAGTCATGAGCCATAATACCTGCACACCCATTTGGATCTGTATCGAACCCATGCGAGACAATCCAACGTGCTGTTATATCCTAGAGGCTTCACAGCTTGGATTTCAAAATGTAAATATTCAAATTGGTGTAGGGTACTATGGCTCTTGACTACGCAGCTATTAGTGTTCACGAGTATACAAATGACACTAACCCAGTTGTATAAAATAAACATGGCAACCCGACATACCGGTACACGGATGCGGAGTTGGCTGCAGTAATTGCCACCTATGGTCCCATCCTGATTGAATATGCATGACACTGTCCTTGAATATTACTGAAGCCATTGTTCTGGGTAATTGTTCAACGTAGCCCTCCCGCACTTCCAGAATTCTGTGTTTCTTTAGTCGCAATATATACTGTACATGACTGTTATTATATAGCTTCAATTAATGTTATTCCTTTCCTGTACAGTTGCGGTCATAAATATTGTCTATATATTTTCGAACCTATCTCGAGCTGAATTGAATCTCCAGGATTCGAACCGTAGTCAATCGGAATAAGATCCCACGTTTTAATCCACTTGGCCACGTCGTGATAAAAGCTTATTAAGAGAAGAACTACAAATGACTGGAGTTCTCGAAAAGGGGCTCCAGTTCTGACACTATTCTTGACTTATAGTGTGCTGGATTAATGTTTAAGAAGGGTTGATAGCCTCAGAAGTCCTATTTTAAGGGGGGTAGGGCTTATTTTGTTTTTGTCTATTTTATATTTAGGCCTACATATACATGTTTCTCAATTTTCTCGCTAGGCCTCTTTAACAAACACCCACAGACCCCCCTTCAAGTTAAATTTGTAATTTTTTCGGTAACAAAAAAAAAAAAAAAACGTATACAGTATATATATATATATATATATATATATATATATATATACGGAGAGAGAGAGAGAGAGAGAGAGAGAGAGAGAGAGAGAGGTGATGCTATTATTGTATACAAATAACCTCATCTCGAATAAATTAAATCGAATACAGCCTAGCAACACGAGTCAGGATAAAATCAAGATATATATACCCTGCAAACATCACCCTGTTGACAGTTTGCGTTAAAGCTGCAATATATCAACAACGATAAAATTATTCAGTCATGTAATTTAGATATTCGCAGAAATTATTGAAGGGGATAAGCCGATGGATATATCAAGGTGGATGAATAGGAGGGAGGATGACAGTAATTGACACACATATAAGATCTATCTATCTATCTATCTACTGCCTGACGCCGTGATCCCCGAAGGGGTGGCCACGAACGAACCGCCCCCATGCACCTCTGTCCCCAGTCAGTCGATGCCCCTCCTCCCAACCAGCACCGCCTTCATCCATATACTTCCTCACTCCATCCTCCCACCTCTCTTTCGGTTTACCTCTCCCTCTCTGTCTTTCCACCTCGCTCTCGTACACCCTCTTAGTCATTCTCTCGCTTCCCATACGTTCCATATGGCCGAACCATCTCAAGATGTTCCTTTTCACACTTTCCAGCACATCTACCTCCACACCACACCTCCTTTTTACTTCCTCATTTGTCTGTCTATCCCGCCATGTAACTCCGCACGCACTTCTCAAGTAACTCATTTCCACCCCTCTCACTCTTGGCCTGAGTCTCTTCTCAAACGTCCATGGTTCGCTTCCGTAAGTCAGTGTCGGGATTACCACACTGTCATGCAAGGACTTCTTCACTTCCATACTGACCACCCTATTTCTTGTTACTGCTTTCAGCGTTCCTACAACCCTCTTCCCCTGTTGCACCCTCACCCGCACTTCTTCATCCATAGTCCCATCTTTACTAAACACTCTGCCCTGATACTTAAATGAACTGGCAATCTTCATAGCCTGACCGTTCAACTTCATCTCGCATACAAGATAAGTCGGCATAATACAAAATTCGACAGCTAGGAGAACTCTACCAAATACAAGCTAGGTCAAACTCATTTATCTTACCTAGTTTAACCTAACCTATCTAAACTGAATCTAACGCAATATAGCCAAACCTAACCTATCTTAACCTAACCTAACCTATTTCCTGCAGCCGATTTCTCTTGGAGGCCGAGATCTCTTCATACCATTGAAACTGTTTAATTCAATGATATTAACCACATCATTCAATTCTGTAAAATATATTGAGTTCAAAATCAATAGGTCCAAATATCCATTTATCTATCACATATATATATATATATATATATATATATATATATATATATATATATATATATATAATTATATCGTGCTCCACTATCACAATAATGTGAGTTAAGGGGGTCTGGGCTGATATCATGACAGAATATACATACAAATAATCAGTTCTCTCTGTAGCTATATCTCTATTAACATAAACATTGTACAGTATACCACGCTACTTGTGCAGACTCGAGTTAAGCAATTAAAATTTAAAACTTGCAAAGGAAACAAACCAAAACAGGAACGGCAGAATATGACAACATAACTTAGCATAATCACTATGTAGAAATATCGATCGAGAAAAGAAAAAAAATACACACACACAAAGCTATCATAAAATAGGAAGGCGCACTAAATGGAAAACAATATAGGCTTATACAAGACAGTGCTATGCAAAGATCTATATCATTTACAAACATATTTTGAAGCAAGTGGGACAGATGTAGTGAATCCCTTATCACACTACGTACGGTATATGCGTACGGTACAGCTGTAGTATGGTTTTAGGAAGATAACTTGATAATTATGAGCCCGCTTCCTTATACTGGAATCTAATTTCAATTGCTCTGTGGATCCTACGTCTTGTGGGTTATTGTGATGTTTTGTTTAATTCTAATTGGGGATTTTTCTTGCGTTTGCCATTTTTTAGCAACGAATTTTAGTTTGACCCGTAGGTTAACAAATACGCCTTCCCAGACTTCCTTCATACTAAAATATAAGTACCCACCCAGAGCCACTTCAACCCAATTTTGTACATTTTTCGATATAAACAAATTCTGGCCGAAGGCCGATTTCTTAGAAGTTACAGGGCTCCTATTGATCACCCAGGAAAAAGAATCGACACCTAAATTGGGTGAAGCGTCTTATTACCGCCAAACTAGTGGCGTGAATTTTCTTAAACTGTCCAATATAATGGAAATAATAGAGCGAAACAGGAGAGATCCCAAAAGACCTCCCTCTGACCAAATAGGGTTACTGCGTCAGATTGAGATTTATAAGGCTTAAGAATATGGTTATATTCAAAATAAACCAACCGATATGTTTTGCTTAAAGCGTTTAGATAATCCTAGTATGAAACATATACTGTATAAACTAAACTGTCATTGGTGTCGAACAAATATATAACACCAACGTTCAGAATCTATATATATTTGTAAACGATTGAATGTTGTACATACATTTTCCCCAACCTTGTTTACACTTGAAATAGACATAAAATAATACAAATTTCATGACAATTTAAAAAAATATATATATATTCAAGTAGTGATAATCCCAGGTGAAGCTTTGGTAGACCAGCCCGTATCGCAGTTAAATCATAATACATAATATACAGTATTCATTACACATAATTATATATACATTTGGATCTTTAAACATTTATAAGCAATATGGCCATAGTAAGCTCAAGTAACTCCCATTTGCTAGTCAGACAACGAGGAAATCTAAATCTAAATAACCGAATGAACGACACATGAACCCATAACAACATTCGAACCAACGAACCCCTAAGATGTGAACTAGCCTTATTATCGCCATTCCACCAGTTAGGGCGGACTGGGTGGCGGTCTAGTATTGGAACTAGAGTGAGAACGATCGGATGTGTTAAAAGGAGGGGATATATTACTGTCCATGTATTTATATTATTACATATTATGTTTTAGTTTGCTCCCTAGACCTCTATTAAGCTTGCAAAATCACCACCAAGACCCACCCTTTGAGATAGAATTTTAATTTTTTCCACCGAAAAATGTCCCGCCCGAAGGCCGCTTCCTCTTAAGCTACAGGGTCGCTATCGCTCGCCAGAAAACAATCGACACTTAATGACACAATCTTTTTAATATTGACAAAGAAATGGGGTGGAAAGTCTTCAAATCGCCAAACTAATGAGCTAAACGTCACACAATCTGAAAACTAATGGGGCTAAAGATGAGAAAGAAGGAGAACCAGAAAAAACGACCCCTCTCCCCTTAAGTGAGAGAGAGTGACTGGATGTGCTCTTCCCAGGCTTCTGTATCTGTATATCAAGATTATTGTCAAAATCTGTCTTCGTTTCCGGTGAGTATTTCGGTATTGTGTAGCGCTTTTTATAGTGTTCCTATTACCAAGATATGAATGAATAATATAATAATTCAATTGTCGGCCGATAATGAATTTAAATTAAACAATTCATGATTAGTGATGTATATCTTGCTAAGTTGTAGATTTCTAGATATTATCATGATTACTAATCTTTGACCAGAGAGCTAGCTATACTCGTAGCCAGGTGTAGGCTGCACAATCGGACACACTCAACCATCGTTCCAGAAAGTTTTAGTGCCTCAATGAGCAATGTTCGGAGCATCACTGAAACATTAGCGAGTGTTTGACACTTTTGCTTCACGTTACATTTTACATACTACATTTTACTGCCACACCGATCGAGCACACCAAGTCAGTGCGTTAGCGTTAGTGATAGCTTATATATTTCAGTGTGTAATGAGTGGTGGTGCTATTTGACATTAATATGTGTTTGGCTTAATCTATATATTATTTCACTGACGGACTTCTTGAAGTGATCCTTCAACCGAGCTGTCATTACGTGATTGGACCGGGTCTGTTGCCATACAGTGGGAATGGTTGCGCTATTCCTACACAATGTCTGAGCTGCATGCTCTATGGTAAAAGGTGTATCAGTTAGTGCCGTTAATGCATAACATCATTATTACATATGATGCCAATACCCATAAATACTGGCACATGTATATTTACTTTATGAGCATGGCTCAATTACAAAATTACTGATGAATTAAAGGAATGTAGGTCCCTCTCAATGAATTCAGAATACTATATAATGGAAGAGCACCTTATATAAATGGCAGTACCAGAGATCTGAGGAATAGAACACTTCAAAACGGCTGGTTACAGTAACTTGCCCTGCCCAGTAGTGTTGAGGCTGTGTTCGAATATGTGACTTGGGTGTGGTCATATCCGTCACGTTTATCTGGTCGGAGGTTGGTAATCATGGTTCTACGCAAATATTCCAATAATTTCGTTGACACTAGAGCGACGTGCAACCTATCTACATTCGCATGTTTCCATTTAAATAAGGGTACTTCTAATAATATTAAGACTTTATTTTAGCAAAAACTAAAAGGAAAATATTAAGGAAACCACCCACCAATTATTTTCATTATTTTTTTTTTAATTTTAGTTTATTTGCATCAATATATAGTGATTGACATGAGTTTCAACCTCCGCAAAAATCGTTTTCCCCTTTATCCAACAATCTTAAGACACGGCACCCGATAGTGGGGAGGGCTATGAAGATCAGGGAAAATGTGGGGTTAAAGACATAAAAAGGGGATATAATGGCTTTTATGATGAAAGTTGGCTCGGGTTTTGTTGTTTTTCAACTTGAGAAAACCCCAAAATGAAAAAAACCCGAGCCAAGTTTTGGCAAAAGTTGGCTCGGATTTTAAGATTTTTCAGCTGCATAAAAGACAGCAACTGCAAAAAAGAAATTGGCTCGGGTTTTCTTGTTTTTCAACTTAAGAATACCCCAAAATGAAAAAAAATCGAGCCAAGTTTTGGCAAAAGTTGGCTGGGATTTTAAGATTTTTCAGCATCATAAAAGTCAGAAAGTGGGAAAAAATAGTTGGCTCAGGTGTTCTTGTTTTTCAACTTAAGAAACTCCCAAAATGAAAAAAAAAAAAAAAAAAGTCAAGATTTGGCAAAAGTTGTTGGATGATACATGGGATAGAAAATGAACTTGCCCAGTAAGCTCATTAGCCATTATCCAACAATTAAGCTACATTAAAGATTTTGATAAATCTACAGTTATACTACCCCTATTTTGTCGCTATTCTGTTGGTACTAATGGGTTAATATTATTAGTAGTAGACTTAGTATGGTTTGATGATGCGCGGAAATGTATATTTGACTTGAAATAGATGCATTGAAGTATTACAAACCTTCGCAAACCCATAAACAGGGAACGTGAGCAGGGTTTAGACCGTCGCGCACCATAAACAGGGAACGTGAGGGAGAGTTTAGACCGTCGCGGAAACAGGTTACTTTTCGGTTAGGTTAAGTTAGGTTAGGTTAGGTTAGGCTAATGTTAAAAATACTAAAATGCGACGGTCCTCGGTATTAAACAACACTGTATATCAAAGAAAAAAAGAAAAACAACAACAAATTACCTGAAAAACTCTTATCTGGTTGGTGATAATTTTTTATCAAAATAAGTTTTTTTCCAGTTTCCGCGTCTGCTGAACCATCCAAAAACACGCTAAAAGGCGTGTTTTGAAGGGGGGAGGTGGTGGGGGGTAGTGGGGGAGGGGTAGTATAACTGTAGATTTACCAAGATTTTAGCCTAACCAACCAACCTTACCTAACCTAACCTAGTATTATGGGTGGGGGCTGCCGCCCCCACACTCCCGCTGGTTGGATAGTACATTGGATAGAACATTAGGTAAATTCCTAGTGTTAATTAAATTGAAAGGCAGGGAGAAAGAGGTCCGCCGAGTCGTGTTGTGTGCCGTCTATGGGCAGGTGAACTGTACAGCAGGTGAACTTCATGGAGATCTAGCGAGGAAACTCAAAAACAAATTACTAAATATATATATATAGACAAAAACCACCCACTACCCCCTTAACTAGCGAAACCCCGTAATTAATGTGCTGTGTGTAGTTCAAGTAGTTTATCAGAGTTAATCGAACTTGTATCATAATTGTGCCTTCATAAATTGTCCAAACATTCCTTACCACGACTGTACGCTAAGTCACACTTAAACTCATTTGTCCAATAACACTGATACCGACGTTTTATTCTGGATTGCTTAGGTTGTGCGTCGACTTGTCTAACATTCTAAGAAGAATACTTGATATGCATACAGTTTGAAGAAGATCATGGATATGTGTTGATATTACAATTTAATTAAGATGTATACTATTTGTGTTGATATTAGTATATACTGTATATATATATATATATATATACAGTATATATAATGTATATATGAGAGAGAGAGAGAGAGAAAGGTCAATAATCTCAGAGATCTATCACAACATACGGGATAGCGAAATCGTACTTCGTATATTTCGAGAATTTAAGGTATTCAAGGATTTAAACCATCCAATAGTTAATCCCACGAGTTTATATACAGTATATATACGGTATACATGTTAGGGTAAGCCGGGATATATGGTAAAGGTTGAAGTAGTTTTGGAAATTGGTAGTGTGAATCCATTGCTCACGTGTTCGAACCCGGAAGCATGAATACATTTTCAGGTGGCTGGTGATGTTGCGATGAATATGCATAAACTCGGAAGTCATTTTCAGTGTTAGTCACGATATTGTTTTATTGACTAATATTTAAAAGGAGTTGTTAGTTAGTTTCAATGATTTGGGGTATACAAAATCTTGTTCCATTTTGACTATAAAAGGTTATGCACTACGAGACACAAACCTAATCATAACAAAAGAACAAAGTAATTAGAATTTCACAACATTAAATATTTGACTCAGGGAAGTTCGCCGCTTCCTGTCAATGTCGCAAGATGTTGTTTTTTTTTCGCGGCGTTTTGCATTACATGCACTGCAAAGACTAACACTTGGCTATTATAGGCCAAAATGTATCATAGCTACAACCCCACTATGTGTACCATTCTCATTTTCTTGCACATAACCCTTCCTATGAGCTCCACAACCCTCAAGCAAAATAGGTAATGCATGGGATGTTGAATAATTGTGTAGTATGTTCATTGTTAATCCTGCATAAGCTTTTGTTTCTGATACTATTAAGTTACCATCGAATTTTTCAAGTTCCAAGGTGGTGAGTATATTAATGAATCAGGCCACTAGCGTTTATCATCCTGGTAGTGATCAAATCGTCACGGCATTATGGTTCCGGTACAGTGTAAAATGTGTGTTCAATTGTGACAAAACATATACACATACAAAGGGTTTCATTCGTTTATGTTTACTAGGCGCTTCACAAGTGACCAATTATAAAATACTGTATACGTGATACTCTTCCTTTACTTTACTATGATCTCATAACTGAACTTTTCGCTCCAACTTTCGCTAGAAATTCAACCTTGGATGATTCCGGTGCTATTCCTCCCTCTCCACTCCCCTCTCACTTACTTATGCTAAACATCATATTTTTTTTTTTAAATATAAGTTCTGCCCGCTTTGGGCTTTATACTAAAATTGCGTATGGACCAGATAGTGTTCCTCCTGTTGTACTAAAAAACTGTCCTTCTGTGCTGACTCCCTGCCTAGGCAAACTCTGTCTCTCCTTTAACATCTTGCTTTCTTGCTGCAAGTTTGCTCTCATGCAACCTGTCACAAATAAGGGTGACTGCTCTCAACCCTCGAACTATCGTCTAATTGCTCTCATCTCTTGTATCTATACAAAACAAATTGAACTATTCTTTATTCAAAATATTTCTTCAAAAGTGTTCGTCCCATATTCTGCTTTCAGATCGCCAGTATGGTTTCCTTTAATGATGGATAGATAGATAGATAAATAGATAGATAGATAGGTAGCTCGAGGGAGACGGAGTGGAAGGGAGGGGGCAGGGGGGGGGGGGGGAGAGACTGAATGTCATCTGACAGTTGATCGATACGTTATACCTTACATTGTTGGAGCACAAACGTATCGTCAATGTCTTTCCTTAGCTAATGTTCTGCACTATTGTACATTCTCGGGCAATCATTCATTTCAGCTTTGGTTAACAATATAGTCAAATTAAATGTTAGACCTAAACAATCATTGGAAAAACGACAACATTTATAGTTATTTGTTTTTAAGTTTTGTTTACAATTTCATCATACGATGGTTATCATATACTTAAATTATATATTTCAGTTTAGGAAAGATGTGTGAGAAATAAAAGTTTGATTGTGATTCAGTATGAGTCTTGTGTATACTAAATAACACAATCATCTAGTGTTAGCCACAGTAAGATACAAATAACGAAATCGATTACTGAAAGGGTTAAGCGTGATTTGTTTTCTTTTTCTATATCAAGTGAGGATAATATAGTTGAATATAGAGTTGGAAGATCCCGTGTGCCGTAGATCTATGCAATATTATTGGTATGAAAAATGCAAGGCTATCTGGTATAATCCTGTGTACTGGGCAACCGTGTATAATACTGTATATCTCAATAATTTGGTAATGTAACAATATATTTTTACATTTTACATTCATAAATGGTACACTAATATACTAGGCTAGGTTAGGTTAGGTTACGTTAGGTTAGGTTTTGGTTAGGTTAAAGTAGGCATCTGAAATAATAGTAGCCCGGTTAATAGGAACTCACCGGCGATTTTCCTACTATATCTGTTTCCATAAAGCTTTATTATAAATAGTCATTATGTTTATTATAAATAAATATAGCAAACTAAGTCAGAATAAATACAAACTGAATAGAATATAAAATAAATCCCTCATAGCATGCATCCTCAATAAATAAACACTAACACACCTTGCATACAACAACAACAGGATAAAACTTAGGAACCATATCAAGAAAATGTAGAGAAATTAACTTTAACCCTCTTTAATACTACTGTATATACAGAGAAGACAAACTAACAAACACTGGCATACTATAAAGATAGACAGACACAAAAAGACAGACAGAACACAATATTAACAGAATGCCAAATACAGGATGACAGACAGAATGCCAAAGGACAGACATACAAGGACAGTGAGCCATAGAAAGCAACACGCGGACAGAAAGATATAGACAGAAAGACAGACAGACGGAAACAGACAGAAAAACAAACATACAAATTTAAACAGACAGACATACATCGACAGAAAGGCATAGACCAAAACACATAGACAGAAAACCAATATATACAGCCCATGTCGTGAAACTGTCTCGTATTTCCAGACAAACATGAATCACCATCCCGTGCCGGCCACATTCTTGCTGGAGGGCCGACCATCAAACCAATACTCGTAATTCCTTAGTCAAACAATGCACACACGCACTTCCCGGAGAACACCTCGTTGAACACGCACAGGGTTCTTGGGAAAGGTTAGGGTAATTGACATACTTGGTAGAGGGAAGTTAGAGTTGGTTATTCAGTAAGTCAGTTGTCATTTTGCTATTCAGCCAGTCAGTTAGCTAGCCAGTCAAGAAGGCTAGCTATCCCGGAGAACACCATGCTGAATATGCACATGGTTCTTGGGGAAGGCTAGGGTAATTGGCATAAAAAGGTAGAGGTAGTCAGATAGTCAGTGATTTTGGGAGTTAGTCGTGATTTTGATAGGCAGTTATAGTTATATTTGTTCATAGTCAATCAGTAAGTTAGATAGTTAATCAATGAGTCCGGTATTAATCAACCAGACATTCCAACAATCAAATAATCATTAGTTGATCAGTTACTCAATCAGTTAATCAATCATTCAGTCAGTCAGCAAGTCATCAGCAGTTAAATGTTAGCTAAGTAATACAGGCTTTTAGTCAGTACCCAATCCGGACTCTCACTACAAAAGCAAGTAGAGAAACTTTTTTTTTTTTTTTTTTTTTTTTTTGGAGTGAGAGAGAGCGTATCAATGCTCTTACTGCCTTTGAGTTACCTCGAGAGTTTGTCTAATGCTTTTTACGTTAATTTTGTTATCAATTTTGATCTTGAAACGGAGAAGTATTGCTGTAATTTGATGTCACCGTCTAAGACAATCTGTCTCTACTCACTAATCTATTTACTATATACTGAGCAGAAGTACTGACCCCTGATCTAGTATAACTGTAAGAGGATCAGAACAATTGAAGTGACATTGTTACCATTTAGGGAGAGTCGACCAAACTATAGGTGTGAACAAAAAAATAAAAATAAATACACACTTTTCTGCTCGAGCCCCAATGAGGTACAGGAGGTTAAGGGTCACCAATGCTCACATAACAGAACCTCTTTTATTTTGTTAGAATGGAGGCCTAACAAAAATTACTTGATATATATAAATACGAAAACTGGTGTGTGTAAACCAATCATAAGTGTCCCATTATGTGTGTGTGTGTTGCGAGATCGAGGTTACACATCATAACTTCATAATTATACTATACTGCGATTCCCACGGGGTCGTTGCTTTACGTATTCTATCTAGCAACCTGTGCTTGTTTCTACCAGATATTTCGGATGGAAGATTACATTTCATGTTTTCAATCCTGATTCAATAATCTTATGTTTTTCTTGCAACTCAGTATCAAGACATATTTAGCTCATACAATTTCAAATACCCTATACCTTACTTGCTAGCAAGTTCAAGTTAAATTGCTACCATGGCTATATTCAGATTTGATATAATTATGTTATCTTGGTTCAAGTCAGACTAGTGTAAGTTGGCGTAGGTTAGGTTTGCTTATCATAAATATTGTTAATAATAATGCATTTTTGTTCTCGATTTAAGCAGGGTATTTATTGGACACATTTTATTCACATACTCTTCAATATATTCTAAATTATACCAGTATAGATATTTAAATTATCCATATATGTAACATCTCAGCCTCTGCCATTTGATATATTTCCGCAATATTGTAATATGCATTTGTGTTATACGTGAGCAATCTACTAAATATTTTAATTTATACCAACACACCTATATTTACATCAGATTTTATAGTCACTGTATTCGTGTGATTTAATATTTTACTTATCTTTAAAGGATTACCAGGCTTGCACAATCCTCTACTTAGCTAATTGTCTGCTCTCAAAATATATATTTTTCCACCGTTTCACAATATATTCTAGGTTGTATATCTTTTCATTAATCTCAACAATAAATTAATTATATATCGAGATGTGTGCCTCAAAAATCTACTATATTAATAGTCACTTGTCTCAGGTAATTGCATGCATTTTTCACATACTTTCCATCTTACCACTGCTAGTACTACTTCTACTAATAGTAGTTGTAATTGTACTACTAGTAGTAGAAGTAATAGTAGTACGACACATTATATCTTTTTTCTCATCTTAAATCTTTAATATTGTCTTCTGGATGATACAAATTTCACAAATTATACAGTATCCTTTGGCAGTTTTATAAGATTTTACAGTTAATAATTACATTATTAGCAATGGACTTCTCTCTTGCCTAAACAGGGAGATTAGGTCCCTTTCCAAGATTTAAGTTATTATAATAACTACCTTATTAGTAAACCTTGCACGACAGCATTGGTGAGCGAAATACATAACTTAAAACTACAGTATTTAAGAAACAAGGTAAGAACCGGTGTTCTTTTAATAATCAACGCTCAGTTCCATAGGTTGTGGTCTATATGGTAAAAACAACACCCTTCCCACATGGCATATTATCGGACATCTTGAGGGCTTAAGATAACTTGTTTAATCAATGTTGAAGGATTTGATTGTTTTTGCCATATTCTAGCAACGTAGTTTTACTTTGCCTTCGAGACTAAAACCAATATGCCTCCTCATATCCTCTTCAACAAAAGAACGACGGCCCCCAGACCCTCTTCAAGCTAAATTTGCAAATCGCTCGGCGCACCTGAATGGGGTGAAGCGTTTTTTATAATCTTCAAACGAATGAAGTGAAATAAAGGGGGACCAAAAATATCGTGTCAGGTAGAGTTAAATATATGACTTTAAATATATGTTTTCAAAACTTCTAAATGGCAGTGGACTTTATAGGTCCTGTGTATTCCGAGGCCGAAATGATCCCTGTTGGTTGAACAAACTCAAGACAATTGCCCGCCATTCATCCCTTTTTTTCAACATTTCTGCTCCAAATTGATACATATTTAATAGGTAGTCAAAACTTATAATCTCGTCAGTTTAAGTCAGATAGTGCCATTTTTGTTAGCTATTCTTACTACCTTGAAACAATGTTATTCAATTTAAGAGGTGTCAGAGTTATATGGTCACCTGGGAAGATACCTTCCTTCCTGTATTCAAGTTAACGCAGGAAGGTGAGAGTAACCCTATTCCTAGTGAAAAGCAATATAAAAGTAAGCCCCCCCCCCCCCCTTTTAACTTTAATTTTACTTGCTAGAGGAGGAGAGGCTTATCTCTCCCCCCCCCCCCACCCTCCCCCCCCTGTCCTCAATCTCCCTGGATCCACCCATTAACAAACGACTTATTGTAACATTCATATAAAATGTCATTATATATATTTTCAGCAAACGCATAAATACATGAATACATATATCAATACAAATAATAATGTTAGGTGTATCTCGATCAGTAAATATGTTGACCAATAGACAGAGAAGAGAACAGTTGAACAATATACACAATGAACATTAACTGTACCGAAAACTAAATGTCTAAATTGCGCTTTTGTATCTTGCAACCTCGAGGCATATATCACCAATCAATTCACACGGAAAAAATCCCAACGTTTTTATATTTTCTGCGATATCAAAAGTACATCTAGAAGCTCCGCGTATAACACGTACTCACATTGACACAATAATTCCACCAAATACATTAATCTGACACAAACACTGCTGCCTTATACAAGTGCACCAAGAACCAATTGTGTCTAAACGTCAAAATGCTGTGACGCCAATATGTTGATGTTAATCCCTTTATTACCTTAGGTTCATGCTAAAACATTTGTTTTCCGACTAGGAGATATATATATATATATATATATATATATATATATATATATATATATATATATATATATATATATATATATATATATTAACCTTCAGGTACCTCTATTTGTATTTAATTTAGCACAAGCCACACGTAATAACGGCGTTGACGTCATATGTTTGTGTCGCAGCATTATTGCTTCTAGCTGTACGATCAATACCTGCAGAACAATGAACTTGTGCAATCGTGGACAGTATAAAATATTCCATCACCTATAAATATTTCAGAATTTAGTGGTTTGTATTGCCCGGCGAAAGCAGTAATAAGTTAGTAAGCTATTTATCGCTTTTATTAGCTGCATCATATTAATGCCAAGTTTATATATTACAAATTGATTTGGCTACGATAATCCATTTGTGAGTATTCAAGTTGCACGCGGTAATTTACGCCAGGTGTAAACATGCCAGACAATAATAGAAACTAAATTAATTGTAAAAACTGTGAGTTCAAACTTAATAATAATGGTATACATAATAACCGTATAAATCATTGACATGTAAGTATAGCACACATTAATGATTGAAACTGTTCATATGCATTATTTTCGTTACACTTAACTCCTTGAGGATTATGAGGCATATAACAGGTTATTTTGGCTAGCATTATATAGTTTTATTGAGCTTAGGAATAACGTGTGGGAGCTGAAGAGTTAATTTGATGCCCACAAATTGTTCTTAAGCTGTATAATATCGTGTAATTATACCCATAATAAGCTGTCATAATAAGTCTTAATGCTCCGGGGGTTAAGCGTTCATTTCTTAGTGCAAGAATACAGATATCTGTAGAAAACCGATGGACCTGAATGCGGCCGATCCTTTTTATTATACAACCCAGACAAAGAAGCAAATTTCTTGCTAAGCCAAGTCAAACACAAAACACTACTTTTGGTTGTGGCTCTACAAAGATAATATCAGATATACGACACTTTTCCAGAAATACTTTGAAATCACAATAAGAAAAAGAAAAAGAAAAATTTCATAAACTAGAATAAACAAACTGTTCAATACCTAGAACGTGTTATGATGGAATGCCTTACTCCACTTAAGGGGAGGTTTCCACTTGAGGGATTTTTTTTCGAACTTCCTTCTCCCTCATGTTTAGCCCCATTGCTTTTGAGATTTTAAGACGTTCGCCCCATTAGTTTAACGATTTTAAGAACCCTCGCCCCAGTTAAGTCAATTTTAAGACCATTCGTGCCATTTAGGTGTCGATTTTTTCCTGGCGAGCGATAGCGAGCCTGTAATTTAAGGGGAACCGGCCTACGGCCGGGAAATTTTTCTACCGAAAAATGTACAAATTTATCTTGAAAGGGGGTCTAGGGAGAGTAATTTTAAGCTTGATGGAAGTCTAGGGAATCAACTAAAAACCTCCCCTTAACTCTTATATTATGTCGTATAGTCACTCATAATATTTCGTGTATATTTCGTATATCTCTGGCTTTTCTTCAGCATGTACAGATATCAGGATTGGTGTATACATAACACTTATTTCATAAATAATTATACAGTATAGATGCAGTAATGTTGTTATATCTTTACAGCATGCATACATCGACTTACATAAACATATATGCATAAGAACAATTTGAAAGTTTGTAGTACTTTTTGTGAGTGAAGGCACATATTTGCACATCAATTTTGGAAACTAACTCCGATGATGTGGAATATACGAGCTTTGAAAAAAACTAAATTTGTGTATCGGTATTATTAATGGGATTGTGTATATTTATTTCGGTATTGCTGTCTACATTTTGAGTTAAGCATAGAGTTAAAAGACATATATTTTAGAGCTTAGTCAGAAATATTATGTTAAATGTAGCTTCCTTGGTTCACTGGTAAGCGATGATAGGGTACCACACGAGAGCCTTAAGGGGAGATGTCCACTTGAGGCATTTTTTTCAGGACTCTTTAATCCCTCATGTTTAGCCCTATTGGTTTTTTAGATTTTAAGACGTTCGCCCCATTAGTTTGGCGATTTTAAGTACTTTCGCCCCATTTATGTCAATTTCAAGACATTTTGTGCCATTTATGTGTCGATTTATTCCTGGCGAGCGATAGCGAGCCTGTAATTTAAGAGGAACCCGCCTTCGGCCGGGAAATTTTTCTACCGAAAAATGTACAAATTTATCTTGAAACGGGATCAAGGGTGTGTAATATTAAGCTTGATGGTGGTCTAGGGAACAAACTAAAAACTTTCCCTTAAGGGGGGAAGGGTGTATTTATTAGTCTAGTTTTTATATGTTTGTATATATAATATTTGTTATTGTTTCCTCCCTAGACCTGCATCAAGCTTATACAAACTTTGTCAAGATCCCCCTTCTAGATATAATTGAAATTTTTCTGTAGAAAAATGTCCCAGCCGAAGGCCTATTCCTCCTAAATTAAAGGTTTGCAATCACTGGCTATATGAGAGGTACAGTCACGAGCATAAATACTGCAATACTAACCAAATAACGTTAAAAAATTGCTAAACTTTATTTTCAAACCCACAACAAGTTCATTATTTCATTCTAGTTACCGTCAAACGATGTTATTCATCGTAGCATAAACCTAAAGCTGCGTGCCACGTATTCACTGACATTAAAATTATGTAACATTGCTGAATGTAATGATAATTTATAAGAAAATATTAAAGCAACATTTTGCCAACAAATTCATAGCTCCTGTGCATAATAACATATTCAAATGAATAGACACCAGATAAATGTTAGTAATGAATATACTGTACAGTATATAAATGTTTATAGGGCTAGAACAAAATAAGTGACTCAAGAACAATAGGAAATTTAAGTTGAAGTTTAATACTTACAACATATTAACTAGAATACGCCCGAGATGGATCGTGCAATAAATAATCAATTTAGCCCTAAAGGTACCCGAAATTAAAAAAAAAAAAAATTCTGGCCCTCCTCCTTCCTCATGACTAGCCTCATTAGTTCTGAGATTTTTCGACCTTTCGCCCCATTTCGTTGTCAATTTTAAGACCTTTCGTGCCATTTCGTTGTCAATGTTAAGACCTTTCGTGCCATTTAGGTGTATTTTTTTCCTGGCGAGCGATAGCGAGTATGTTATATAAATAGGATCTGGCCTTGGGCTGGGACTTGTTCTACCGAAAAATGTACAAATTAATCTTTAAGGGGGTCTAGGGAGTGTTTTTCTAAGCTTGATGGAGGTCTAGCGAGGAAACTAAAATATTTATAAAAAGGTAAATTAATAGCAAATAAATGCGCCCTTCCCCCCTTAACTCTCATATACTTGGTTACATTCTAAGTGTACGCCAAAATAGCCTAAAATATATAGGGGCAAAACTGCGAATCCCCAAGGTTTTAGCACGGAGGCGCGTGAGGTGAAAGTGGGCTAATACGCAATGTCAACAAGGGGGCCCCATAAAGTGTAGCCAGTATGTAATATTGGTGGTGTAATGCCTGGCCTCCACAGAATGGTGGTATTAGGACTCGCTATACCAGATTCAGGTCAGGTGGTAATTCAGGGTGGTATATTGGATAACTTTCGCCGTACGGGCACGTAACTGCACTCACCCTCCGACTCCATTGCCAGGGTTCTCTCTACACAAGGTCACAGACCACGAGCTGGTCCATCCCAATTCGTCATCGACACAATTGCTTGACTTATCTGAACCGTAAGACAAGTGGTCTTCCCAGAGTTCTCCTCTACTCAGGGTTGTCACCACCACATGTTCAGAGGCAACTTGAGGGAGGCGGACCGCGTGCCCAGATAGCTGGAACTGGCGTTCACAGACTATGCACCCAACATGCCTGGAATCAGTTTTAGAAAGCAGACACTGGTTAGGTATGTGGTGCTACCAACGGTACCCTATGATCCTATATTAACACTTGGTACGGTTGGACAAATAAGTCGTGTCGCTACCGTCATTACGTTTTGCTCGCTGTGTGCTGTATTAATGTCTTTCAGATGTTGAATAGGGTGTGTAGAAAGAGGATCGTGTGTGTACAGTATATCTCTCTCGAAACGATTAATTAATGTTTAGATAGTACTGTTACCAATAATTGAACGAACTACACTTGGTGCCGCGACATAACTTATTTGGCCGACTGTACCAAAGGAGTTGATACGCGTCTTCAAATCACTGCTGAGTAATCATGTCTTGCAACCATATAACAAGACACCGTAAAGTCCATGTCCTGAATTTTGACTCTATCTCTGTTATTATTTAATTAAGGGGGGTGACCAGCTCTTTTTCTCTCCTTTTCTCTCTTTCTCTGGGTTCTATCCATTCGGTCCCATTTAGCCTACGGTTTTAACGCGTTTATCCCGATCCAGGTGTTGATTTATTCCTGGCGAGCGATAGCGACCCAGCATTGTGTAAACAAATCGAAAAATGTACACATTCAGCCTGCTGTCAAAATTGTTTTTTATAAAAATATGCTGGCTCGCTCGCAATAATATTAACCCATTCAGTACCGGTGACGTCTTTTGCATCATATTCTGGCAACTATTAGACTATTTTTTTCAGATTAGGAAGGATCTGTGGTAGCTAAAAAGAGTTTATTGAGATCATCTGTATAGCCTTATATTTGTTAGAGGTCCTTCCTAAGCTGGATACAATCATCAAATAGTTGTCAGAATATGCTGAATAGAACGTCACCTGTAGAGGATGAGTTAAAAGGGTGATGGGTAATTTTTCTGGACACCTCTCTTTTTCATATTTAGCCATATTGTATTTCCCGATTCTAAGATGTTCGGCCCATTAGTTTGGCGATGTTAATACCTTTCGCCCCATTTATTTGTCACTCGTGTCATTTAGGTGTCGATTTGTTTCCAGAGGAGCAATAGCGAGCCTGTAATGTAGGAGAAGGGCGGGACATATTCTCCCGAAAAATGTACAAATATATCTTGAAAGGAGATCCTTTTTTTTTTTTTTTTTGATGGAGGTCTAGGGTGGACACTAGACAAATAATTTATGAAAAAAAAAAAAAAAAAAAATCTAAAAAAATTACCCCCCCCCCCGCTTAGAGTTTTGGAGGCGTATCCCCAGGTGCTGAGCTTGCCTGTACGAGATAACACAAATAAAGATCCTGAATAAACGGCGACCACATAAGGTGACCGTATTGGATTAGTGAAATCAGTATTATGGTTTCCTATCTGCATAATTACCTTTACCATGGTGATAAGGGGGTGACCGACTCGGGACAGAGTCCGAACAGGGACAACTTAAAAAAGAACAAAAAAAGAAAAAAGAAAAACAAACACACACACACACACACACACACACACACACACACACACACACACACACACACACACACACACATATAGGTCGCCCAGGAGAAGACCCAGAGTCCAGGGATCACTAAGGGTATATACAGCAGGTAGATAGATACAGTAGATGGTGATAAGGTAAACATAAATAAATGCTAATATCTTCCTGCTTATCAAATGTTCCACTGCTTTTAATTATAGTACAATATTAAGGGGGAATGGGCCCACTTCTCACTCGCGTTTAACCCCATTAGTTATTTGATTTTTAAGACGTTCAGCCCATTAGTTAAGTGATTTTAAGACTTTACGCTCCATATCTTTGTCAATATTTAGACCCTTCGTGCCATTTAGGTGTCGATTTTTTTCCTGGCGACCGATAGCGTGCCTGTAATTTTAAGACTAGCCTGCTTTTGGCCGGGAAATTTTTCTACCAAAACCTGTACAAATGTATCTTGAATTTTTCTTTTTTTTACAGCTACAGTAGATGGAAGTCTAGAAAGGAGACTAAAATATAATAACAAGATAATACAATAAGCAAATAAATACGCCCATCCCCATCCATGTAGTTGGTGATACACTTTGTTTTGTTGTAACCCAAAACATAAGGGGATCGATCTGACAGCATATAGGCTATACATTATTATGTTACCTCCACCAACCGACCTTACTCCCAAACTCAATTAATGAAATCAACAAATACATGTGGCAGTCCAGGGATTCGAACCTAGGATGCTCACACCGAAATTCAGTGCATTTATCCACTGCGCTACGAAGACAGTTATGAATGGTGGACAAGCCTACGATTTATTATGCAGTTTCGAATCCTGCATACAGTGCATATCAATCTAAGCATGTGCACACTTTCCAACTGCGCTATCATAGGCTATGGATAAATGATAGATAGAAGTAATTCAAGGTGTTTATGATTGTTATGATAGATAGAAGTAATTAAAGGTGTTTATGATTGTTATGATAGATAGAAGTAATTCAAGGTGGTTATGATTGTTATGATAGATAGAAGTAATTCAAGGTGTTTATGATTGTTATGATAGATAGAAGTAATTCCAGGTGTTTATGGTTGTTATGATAGATAGAAGTAATTCAAGGTGTTTATGATTGGTATGATAGATAGAAGTAATTCCAGGTGTTTATGATTGTTATGATAGATAGAAGTAATTCCAGGTGTTTATGATTGTTATGATAGATAGAAGTAATTCAAGGTGGTTATGGTTGTTATGATAGATAGAAGTAATTCAAGGTGGTTATGATTGTCATGTATTGACGGCTGACTTCGTATTTTTCGCACCACCATTAAGGGGAGATTTCCACTTGAGGGAGTTTTTTCTTGACTCCTTTCTCTCTCATGTTTAGCCCCATTGCTTTTCTAATTTTAAGACGTTCGCCCCATTATTTTGACGATTTTAAGAACTTTCAACCCATTTCTGTCAATTTTAAGACCTTTCGTGCAATTTAGGTGTCTATTTTATCCTGGCGAGCGATAGCGAGCCTGTAATTTAAGAGGAACCGGCCTTCAGCCGGGACATTTTTCTACCGAAAAATTTACAAATTTATCTTGAAAGGGGGTCTAGGGGATGTAGTTTTAAGTTTGATGGAGGTCTAAGCAACACACTAGAAACCTCCCCTTAAACCCATCTGTACCGGTGACGTCCTTTTCATTAGATTCTGGCCATTTTTAGACGATTTTATTCAGCTTAGGAAGGACTTCTACACATTTTCAAGGCTGCAGACTCTCTCCATTAATCCTTTTAGCTGTCATGCATCCTTCCGAAGCTTCATCAAATCGTAACACAAAATACGTCACCGTTACAGAAGGGGTTATTACTCCTAACATGTTACTATCAATGGTCATACTAGCTAATCAATGGTTGTCCCCACATGCTATACCGTATATTGGCAAGTTAGGATGTCGTATTAAGGAGAGGTTTTTAGTTTGGTCTCTAGATATCCAACAAGCTTAAGATTACACCGCTTTGAGCCCCTTTCAAGATAAATTTGTACATTTTTCGGTAGAAAAATGTCCCGGCTGAAAGCCGGTTCCTCTTAAATTACAGGCTCGCTATCGCTCGCCAGGATAAAATCGACACCTAAATGGCACGAAAGGTCTTAAAATTGACAGAAATGGGTCGAAGGTTCTTAAAATCGTCAAAATAATGGGGCGAACGTCTTAAAATATGAAAAACAATGGGGCTAACCATGAGGGAGAAAGGGGTCAACAAAAAATCCCTCAAGTGGAAATCTCCCCTTAAGGGTCCCCGGGATGGTTAGTTTTTCTGGCTTCCCTTTCTCCCTTCTGCTTACCCCCGTTAGTTTTAAGACGCTCGTCCCATTAGTTTGGCGATTTTCATACTATTTGCCCCATTTCTATGTTAGCATTAGGACCTTTCGTGCTGTTCAGGTGTTGATGTTTTACTGAAGAGCGATAGCGAGCCTGTAATGAAAATTGTGTCTACCGAGAACATTTACAAATTTATCTATAAGGGGGATCTTGGAGATGTTGTTTTTTGTTTAGCTTGATGGAAGTCTAGGGAGGAAAGTATACAAACCAAATGTGAACGAAAAAATAGATCGACCAGTAAAAGAACCCTTTCCCCCTAAAAAAAAATGATGTGCTATAAAGTAAGTTAGTATTCTGACAAGGTCATAACTTAAGGGGAGGTATTTAGTTTGTTCCCTAGACCTCCCTCAAGCTTAAAATTACACGCCCTTGAGTCCCTTTCAAGATAAATTTGTACATTTTTCGGTAGAAAAATGTCCCGGCCGAAGGCTGGTTCCTCTTAAATTACAGGTTCGCTATCGCTCGCCAGGATAAAATCGACACCTGAATGGCACGAAAGGTCTTAATATGGGGTGAAAGTTCTTAAAATCGCTAAAGTAATGGGGCAAACGTTTTATAATCTCAAAAGCAATGAGGCTAAACATGAGGGAGAAAGGGGTCAAGAAAAAAATCCCTCAAGTGGATATGTCCCCTTAAATGGCTTCCAGTATCAGATCCTAATGATTCTACTAAAATATCCTTTCTCAGTCAGAAGGGGAATCTAAATTCTAAGTGGAGCTCTTAGCCTTTCACCAGACTGACTTTTTCGTTGTGTAGTATTTAAAAGGCAACTCTTAAGATCACTTAAGGGGAGATCTCCACTTAAGGGATTTTTTTCTTGACCCCTTTCTCCCTCATCTTTAGCCCCATTGCTTTTGATATTATAAAACGTTTGCCCCATTAGTTTAGCGATTTTAAGAACTTTCACCCCATATTAAGACCTTTCGTGCCATTCAGGTGTCAATTTTATCCTGGCGAGCGATAGCGAGCCTGTAATTTAAGAGGAACCGGCCTTCGGCTGGGACTTTTTTTACCAAAAAATGTACAAATATATCTTGAAAGGGACTCAAGGGGGTGTAATTTTAAGCTTCATGGAGGTCTAGGGAACAAACTAAATACCTCCCCTTAATGGAGTAGTGGTTATTTATTTATTTATTTAATTATATATTTATTTGACAGTTTCCTCGCTAGACCTCCATCAAGCGTAAAAAACACCCACTAGACCCCCTTTAAAACACCCACTAGACCCCCTGTAAAACACCCACTAGACCCCCTGTAAAACACCCACTAGAACCCCTGTAAAACACCCACTAGACCCACTTTAAAACACCCACTAGACCCCCTTTAAAACACCCACTAGACCCCCTGTAAAACACCCACTAGACCCCCTTTAAAACACCCACTAGAACCCCTGTAAAACACCCACTAGACCCCCTTTAAAACACCCACTAGACCCCCTTTAAAACACCCACTAGACCCCCTTTAAAACACCCACTAGACCCCTTTAAAACACCCACTAGACCCCCTGTAAAACACCACTAGACCCTTAAAACACCCACTAGACCCCCTGTAAAACACCCACTAGACCCCCTTTAAAACACCCACTAGACCCCCTTTAAAACACCCACTAGACCCCCTGTAAAACACCCACTAGACCCCCTTTAAAACACCCACTAGAACCTCTGTAAACCACCCCCTCCACCCCCTTTAAAACACCCACTAGACCCCCTGTAAAACACCCACTAGACCCCCTTTAAAACACCCACTAGACCCCCTGTAAAACACCCACTAGACCCCCTTTACAACCCCCACTAGACCCCCTGTAAAACACCCACTAGACCCCCTTTAAAACACCCACTAGACCCCCTGTAAAACACCCACTAGACCCCCCTTAAAACACCCACTAGACCCCCTTTAAAACACCCCTAGACCCCCTGTAAAACACCCACTAGACCCCCTTTAAAACACCCACTAGACCCCCTGTAAAACACCCACTAGACCCCCTTTAAATATATATTTTTAAATTTGTTGGTAGAAAATGTCCCGGCCCAAGGCTGGTTACTCCACAATTACAGACTCGCTATAGCTTGCCAGGAAAAATCTACACTTAAATGGTACGAAAGTTCTTGATATTGCCAAAGAAATGGGGCGAAAGGTCTCAAAATCGGCAAACCAGTGGAACGAACTTCCTAATGTATCATAAGGGAGAAGGGGGTCCAAGAAAAGCAACTACCTCCCCTGTAAGCCTTCCTTGTACGGTGGTCGTCCATGTATGTACAGTCACGCTCAGAAGTATTGTAGTGTCCTGTTTCCATCATGTACTGTTTGGTTATTATCCCAGTAAACAAAAATTACCTCATATGAACGAGTCTTTTGTATGCAAGTGTCTGTCTGTCATCGTGAAATAGTTCTTGGAGTATACTGCTTTCTGAAGAGAGCAACGTAAAGTTTATGTTGCAATATTCGGCAACAGAGTTTGAATGAGACTGTGTGTTTGCCAAGAAGTAGGAAAATAAGTCATTTATAAAACTAGTAAGTAAAATATCGTTTGAGAGTTATTGAACGAATCACTTAGCTTGTACTGTTATGTGTATGAAGGAGACAAAAGGCAAAGCTGTCTGTAACAATTGTCCCTCCTCCCTAAGTTGAAAGAGAGAGAGAGAGGGGGGGGGGGGGGGGGGGGTCTGGACCACCTTCGGCCTCCTACTTAGCCCTATTAGTTTTGAGATTTTAAGGCATTCACCCCAACAATGCACAACTCAACCCTTCATCTTCTCAGTATTCTCGGTGTCTCTATTTCTTCTGCTCTCACTTGGAAGGACCATATCATCACTCTTGCTAAGGCGGCCTCTCAAAAGCTGGGTGTGCTCAACCACCTCAAGGGGTTCTCTACCCCTGCAAAGCTTCTTGCTCTGTACAGGGGCACATGCAGTGCGTCCTTGTATTGAGTATTGTTCACAGGTGTGTGGAGGATCCTCTCACACCGTACTTCTAAACAAATTATAAAGGAAAGCCTTTCGTATCATTAACTCACGTCCACTCACCGACTCTCTGCAATATCTCTCTCTTCGCCGCAATGTTGCATCTCTCTCGCTATGCTATCTACTACAATAATCAGTGTTCCTCAGAGCTCTCTTAGTGTATACCTCCTCCTATACGTAAGGTACTTAGTACCCGTCTTGCAACACAATCCCACCCCACCTATGTACAGTACAACTCTCCAACTCTAGAGTGAAACGATACTCACAATCTTTCTTCTATTCAAAAGCTGAGCTCTGGAACTCTCTTCCTGAATCCATCTTAACCTCCTCCTATGACTTAAACTGCTTCAAAGTCCGTGTGTCTAGACATTTTGGCTCGAACATTTTTTGATCTTGGTCCTGTCACTCTTTCAACTCTGGCGGAGGCAGTCGTCACAGGCAGTTCTGCCTTTTGTCTCCCTCATCCACAAAGAAAGCACAAAAATGGCTTGGCAGTTATAAGACCTTTAATGGCATCTAAGTGTCGATTTTTTCCTGGCGAGTGTAATCGAGCCAGCAATTCAGGATGAACCGGCCTTTGGCAGGGATATTTTTTACGGAAAAATGTAAACAAATATATCGAAAATTGGTCTAGGGGGTATTCATTTTAAGATTTATGGAGGTCTATTGAGGAAACTAAGATAGATATACATACATAAATGAATACAAACTTCCCCTTTGTAGGAAAGTACCATATCGAAACTAATATTGTTTGCAATTTCTGTAATATATAAATACAAATGAAGAAAGTAGATATATAACAAGTTGAAATGTTCAAGATGTTAAAATTATCGTACCTTATTTGTCTTTCCCACACACATCGAGGGAGAGGTGAAGGAGATTTGTGATTGACAGGACTGGCTCAGTTGATAGCGTGCCTGATTCCCATCTTGAAGGTCTCGCGTTCAATCCCCGCTCAGATTGAAAAGTTTTTCTGGGATATAGCCGGCGGTTACCATCTCCCCATGAGCAAGGGGGATGGGTAATGGTCTCTGGTAGACTAAAGAAAGCCAAGCGCTTGTGAATCCTCGAAAGAGGAAATACGGGCGCTATATAAGTAACCAGAAGATTATTATTATTATTATTATTATTATCAAATCTAAACATGAATCACTTTACCCTTTTAAATAGATTGTGATACATTTTAAAAGGTGCATTCATGCTATCATTGACGATATTATACAGCATAGGAAGGATCTGTGGGAAGTATACGGGTAAATATCTTGTCTAAACTAACATCAAAATATAGTGTGTAGCAGGATACTTCAACAAAATGCAGAGACGAAGTCAAAACAAAATATGCCCAAGAAGTTAAAAGCATCATGTAGGAATTCTGAGCCATTCCCACAGACACACATGGGGGGGGGGGGGAGAGAGAGAGAGAGAGAGAGAGAGAGAGAGGAGAGAGAGAGAGAGAGAGAGAGAAGAGAGAGAGAGAGAGAGAGAGAGAGATAGAGAGAGAGAGGAGAGAGAGAGAGAGAAGAGAGAGAGAGAGAGAGAGAGAAGAGAGAGAGAGAGAGAGAGGAGAGAGAGAGAGAGCGAGATGAGAGAGAGAGAGAGAGAGAGAGAGAGAGAGAGAGCGAGAGAGAGAGAGAGAGAGAGAGAGAGAGAGGAGAGAGAGAGAGAGAGAGAGAGAGAGAGAGAGAGAGAGAGAGAGAGAGAGAGAGAGAGAGAGAGACTTGTGAGTGTCAAAGGTGAGAGATAGACAACCTGTAGTAGACGCTGACGGGACGGAAATCCTCTTAACGCAGGTACAAAGGTGAGGTGTGTGGGTTCTGGCGTGGAGAGAGAGAGAGAGAGAGAAAGTGTGTGTGTGTGTGTGTATGTATGTATGATCGGCATAGAGATACATAGATAGATAGAGAGAGATAGTGTGTGTGTGTGTGATCGGGATAGAGATACATAGATAGAAAGAGAGAGAGGGGGCGAAGAGTTGAGAGGAGAACTTAGAACTTACACGCACGCACGAACGATCCCACACACTGGAGCTCCCACAAATGCATACCCACTCAAGTACACACACCACCAGAGTACATATTACATAGGTAGTTATTTATATATATACCAGTTTAACTATACATCTGCATATTATTAAAAAGCTCAAGGGTATAAATATACTATCAATAGGCTCGATAAAAAGGATATTTTTTAGTTTGATACGTAGACTTCCATCAAGCTTAAAAACAATACCCCGAAGACCCCCTTTCGAGAGAAATTTATAAATTTTTCGATAACAAAAATTCCCGGCTGAAGCCCAATTCCTCTTATATTGCAGGCTTGCTATCGCTCGGCAGAAAAACATCAACCCCTAAATCGTGCGATAAGTCTGAAAATTGTCAGAAAAGGTGCAAACGTCTTAAAATCTCATAACTAAACACGACGGAGAAGGGGATCCAGAAAAAATGTCTCGAGTTATAATCTCTCTTTAAGATTGCATAGTTTACCTGCCATTATATACTCGTACAGTACATAGCAATACTAGCGTAAATAAAATCTGCTATGTAACAGTTACCTCCATTGACGGATGTAATTTCACTGCCACATACATACACTCGTACATTAATAGTACACACACACACACACACACACACACACACACACAGCCCGTAGCCTAGTAGGTAGACCTCTCGTCTCACACACGAGGGGTCGGGGGTTCAATCCCCGGCCGGGCGGAGACAAATTGGGCTTCTCTCCTTTCATGTGTTAGCCTCACTTCACCTAGCTGTAAATAGGTACCTGGAATAAGTGGACGACGTTGTGACGTCCCATCTGGGGTTGGCAAAAATGGTACAAGGCGAGATGGGTATCATATGGTTCACCTAAGCTGATGGCTACCTAAGCCTTCGGGCGAGACGGTACCGTCTATAGTGAGAATGGTACCATACAGATCCACCCTAAGACTTCGTTTCCGATGTCGCCAATTGGCTAAAAATACAGACTACACACACATCCACAGCCATTCCAACAATACATATAACACCTACACATATAGGAGGCGGGAAATAACGAGCATGCTCACTCCCGCAATAC
>CM064482.1:65072147-65128974 GCA_032716605.1 Paralithodes platypus
TGATCATAATTAGAAACTAAAATAAATAAATAGTAATGCTACGTAAGCATCAACTATTAAGGGGAGATGGCTCGTTTTGCTGGACCCCTTTCTCCCTCGTGTTTAGCCTCATTAGTTTTGAAATGTTAAGACGTTCAGCCCATTAGTTTGGCGATTTTAAATTAACACATTTAGCTACATTTAATTGTCAATGTTAAGACCTATCGTGCCATTTAGGTGTCAAATTTTTCCTAGCGCGCGATAGCGAGCCTGTAATTATAAGAGGAACTGGCCTTCGGCAAGGAAATTTTTCTACCGAAAATTTACAAATTTATCTTGAGGGTGGTTCTAGGTGGTGTTTTTTAAGTTTGAGGGAGGTCTAGCGAGGAAAAGAAAATGGATATACAGTATATATGCATTAATAGACCAAAACAACAGCCACTAGCCCCTTTATGAAGAGGTGGAATACCATTGTCATCTGGTTTTTAGAAGAGTATAAACGAAGATCAACCACTAACATTACAATACAACAAAGAGTGTCGAAGATTATAATAAGTACCGTACATTACAAAAGAACACAGACTTTAGTGGTTGAGAGTGGTATGGCAGTGTAAATTAACTGTGTTCATTGTATCATGATGCATTCATTTAGACAGATTTTGTAGACACATTTATTTAGGTTAGGATGGATCGGTGAGAATCAAAAGGCTATACTTAAGTTATCTGTTACCATTTTGATTCCCGGAGGGTCTTCATATGCTTAGCAAAAATTGTCGATGATAGCCAGACTATGATGAACAACGAAATAACAGTACTAAAGGGGTTAAGGGCAGATTTCCACCTGGAGGATTTTTTTCTGGACCCCTTTCTTTCTCATGTTTAGCCCCATTGCTTTTGAGATTTTAAGACGTTCGCCCTATTAGTTTGGCGATTTTAAGAACCCTTGCCCCATGTCTGTCAATTTTTAGACCATTCGTGCCATTTAGGTGTCAATTTTTTCTTGGCGAGCGATAGAGAGCCTGTAATTTAAGGGGAACCGGCCTTTGGCCGGGAAATTTGTCTACCGAAAAAATTACAAATTTATCTTGAAAGGGGGTCTAAGGGGAGTAATTTTAAGCTTGATGGAAGTCTAGGGAATCAACTAAAAACCTCCCCTTAAAAGGACCACATTAGCTATAAAACTAAAGGTTGTTCTCTACCACCAGGGGCGGAAGGGAATGAGGTCGCTGACAGAGATATAAATTCCCAAAGGGTGGACAACCAACCCCGTGTTTACCTAATCCATGGAGGAATAATTTAGTTTAAGGGGGGTGACCTGCTTTTTTCCCTCTTCTTTTCTCTCTGTCTTTGGCTTGTATCCATTCAGCCCCAATCCAGCCTACTGATTTAAGACGTTTATCCCCATCCAGGTGTTGATTTTTTCCTGGCGAGCGGTAGCTGTAAATTGTCACACCTATTCCCTGGTTGACTCTTCCCAAAATGGTAGAATAATTAGCTCGATCCCTCTTGTCGTTTTTGAGCTATAGGGGTTAGTGGTCAAGATCTTTTGGTCTAATTATAATTAATGGACTAGTTGTGAATAGCAGTGCTATACAGCCTCAAAATCTCGTGTGATACCTCTTTTCCTTCTGTTTTTATAGACCCTTTACTGAACAAAACTAAATTATTAAATATATGGGCCCCCCTTATATTTTTGCTCCTCTTAAGGTACATAATTTACTTCTTTTTTGTTCGCCTTAATCCTTCCATACGATTGCGTCATTGGTATTATATTCTGAAAATAATCGACCTTTATGATCAGTATATGAAAGATCTAAAGGATTCAAATTGCCAGTAAGCTGTCTATATTAACCCTGATACTCTCACAGTTCCTTTCTAAACTTAATTAAAACAATTCAAATAATATCGGAACGAAAGGAAACAAGGGCGTCATATATATATATAATGTGTGTGTGGCTGTGTAACAAGACTATTATATACACACTACTACTACTACTACAGATAATAATAATAATAATAATAATAATGAATGTATTAAGAAAGTAATATAACCAGCAAACCTGTATTAGCTAAGGGTTCTCAGTATTATGAATAAGAGGGATCCGGACCCTGTATTATGTAAATGGAAATAACCTGAGCGGTGAACCGTGAAATATTGTCTGCAACCCAGATCTCTATCTACATTATCCACACACATTATTATCAGTGTTAAAAGAACTCTTGGTTTTGACTTTACAGACACGATTATAATTTATTTCCCTCGTCGTGATTTTGTTTATGGAATTGTCCTACTTTGATTGTAAGACTATTATAATTGTACATGGGTTACCTAATTTATATAAGTTATTATCTTAAGTCACTCATAGTATAATTAACTTTTATATTAATGTAAAAGTCCTAATGTACGCGATTGTACAGTTACGGACATTCACACTTGAACATAACTTAGCGTTAACTAGTGAACCCTACTAAGTTATTGACTGGGGCTCACGCAGTCTCTCCAAATACTTCGCCATTGTGGCATAATTGTCACTCCCAGAAATTCCTGTTCACCACTCTACACTCAGGTACAGTCATGAGCCTTAAAACAGGCACATCTATTTGAAACTGTTTCGAATTCAAGCGAAACAATCTAGTGTCTTCAGGCTTCACAACTTAGCTTTAAAAAATTCAAAGAATCAAATGGATGTGCTCATGCGTGTATTTAATTAAGGCGTGACCACGCCTCTCTCAATCCTTGAACTGTTTAAGGGGGGATGGTTCACTTTTTGGGTGATTTTTGCATGCATTCATTATTTTTCTAGTTTCCTCCCTAGACCTTCATCAAATACAAAAAAAAAAAACATCCATTAGATCCTTTTTCTAGATTAATTTGTACATTTTTCGGTAGAAAAATTTCCCGGCCGGTTCTTCCAACATTACAGGCTCACTAGCGTTCGCCAGGGAAAAAATCGACACCTAAATAGCACGAAAGGTCTAAATATTGACGAAGAAATGGGGCGAAAGGTATTGAAATCGACTAACTAATGGGGAAAACATCTTAACATCTGAAAACTATTGGGGCCAAACATGAGGGAGAAAGTGGCCCAGAAAACCGGCCCATCCCCCCTTAAATGAATCATCAAAACTCATATACTAGGTATAGAACTAATGAGAAGTTTTGATTTCCTTCGGGATCGCTTCGAAAATTTAAGACCACGACGTATGTCCCCCAGTGTACAGTCAAAATTTATAGTTCGCTGGAAATATTGTTCTTAAACTGTATAATTATATTATATTATAATTTCTCGTCGACAATTCTCACACGTCTATAGTAGCCCGTGACTACTATTTTGTGTTGAATATCCTAACATATGGAAATATTATTTATGTCTGTACGTATGGTTAGAATTGAGTTGTGTAAAAGAAACCATCATTCCGTTCTGTGCTTTCGTTTCGGGGAGGAGGAGGGGGGTGGGGCTCGTAATTCAAACTAATTGGGGTTTGCAGAAACATGGCGGGGTAAGTAGGTTCATTTGGTGGACAGTTTATCCTAAAAATTCGCCCTAATGGAATGATGAATGTCCGGGGCGCAGCGGAGAGCAAACAGTGAGAGTCGGGTGCGTGTATTTCTCCTCTCTCTCTCTCTGCCAGTATCTCATTATCTTTTATGTTCCTGTTAGTGCTTATTTTCTTTATCGTTCATTCGCTCTATCGGCTATTATCTCTCTCTCTCTCTCTCTCTCTCTCTCTCTCTCTCTCTCTCTCTCTCTCTCTCTCTCTCTCTCTCTCTCTCTCTCTCTCTCTCTCTCTCTCTCTCTCTCTCTCTCTCTCTCTCTCTCTCTCTCTCTCTCTCTCTCTCTCTCTCTCTCTCTCTCTCTCTCTCTCTCTCTCTCTCTCTCTCTCTCTCTCTCTCTCTCTCTCTCTCTCTCTCTCTCTCTCTCTCTCTCTCTCTCTCTCTCCATACCTCATAAAGGACAGCTAATTGCGTAAATATGAACAACATAGCTAATTCCATAATTGTGCAATTAACCAAACGATGCACCATTAAGGGTGTTTCATTACTTTAGCATAGCTAAAATTTAAGAGGCAATTTGTTTACGATGTTTTAATGGTTTGGCAAAGTATATGCTGATAAATTATGTACGAGGGTCAGAAGGAAGTGTTTATGTAATATGTAGGAAAGCAAATGTTGATGTACTTACTTTTTCACGTTTATGGTAGCATAATGAACGGGTGAAACTGTTTAACATCCAGTGTATTTTGTTTTTGACATGGAAAATATAATGAAGTGAATAATATCTATTAAAAAGGATTCACAGCCATGAATACTATTTCTAATTTGTTTAGAATCTAGCTAGGTAAAATTAGGTAGTAAAAATAGGACTTCAGAGGTTTTCAACCCATCTGGATTATTAAGCCAGTACAATGCAAGTCAAGAAAAGCGCCAGGACTGGAACCCCTTTCCGAGAACTCCTGTCCCATGATAATCTACCGCCCACCGCCTCCCCATCCTTTGGAGTGATAACAAGTTCATAAATTACTCCCTATTCACTAAAGCCAGACATATGAGAAAGATTACAAGACGCTAAGTGATTGGCCGACACCAACATTGTTGAACAATAATTCGGTTGTGGAAAGTTAGGAGTAATTTTCGTTACCGAGCATATATTTCTCTCTTAGTGAAACAGCAAGACTGCATCAAAACACAACGAAACGTTTACACCTTCATTTAATGCCTTGAAGTTTCTCATATTACCCGTCTTGCAACACAATCCTACCCCTACAATGTGCAACTCTCCAACCCAAGAGTGATATTTTCTCAGTCTGTATTCTATTCAACAGCTAAGCTCTGGAACTCTCCCAGAATCAGTCTTTCCCTCTTCCTATGACTTAAATTGCGTCAAACTCCGTGTGTCCAGGCATTTTGGCTCGAATGTACCTTGATTTTGGCCCCGTCACTCTTTCGACTCTGAGGGAGGCACTCGCTACAGGCAGTTCTGCCTTTTGTCTCCTTCACTCACATAGAGGTGGCCATTTATCCCTAACGAGTGGAAGAGAGCCTGCAAATTTGAAGAAATCAGGCTTTTTCTGATCTTTTTTTTTTTTTTTTTTTTTTTTTTTTTTTTTTTAACTTGTTGGGTGTTTAGAAGTCGTTTCTAAACTAATAACGAAATTATAATAAATTGTAAAATCGAGATTTACAGGTGAATGTTGAGGGAAGAAGCACTCGTGTTATACTGGTATTAATAATGTTCGACCCATTAAGTTCAACGAATATTCGGGAGTTCCAGATTTGATATCGAGGTGATCAGGTAGCTATAATCCATTCAGTATAAGTAGGTGAGGGATCTTAACTTATATCCTCCATAACTCACAAACTACTAAAGTAATAGAGTTAATATTTCTAACATTAAGGAAAAGTCTGCCAGGGAATAGGTGTGGGAATTTACGGCCCATTTGTTCCAGCCCTTTTTAAGTTACAGAAGATAGAAGTTAAGATCTCTCGCCTACTTATAATAAATGGACTGATATCATGATACCAGATGAACTAGACTGAGAATCTCGGGGCTCTGGTGTGCCGATTACAGGAAATGAAGGGTACTTTGGCTTTGGTGGCCGAGGGTAATGAGCGAGTAATGGTGTGTGGGGTTGGTTGAGTGCCCGGTAGGTGTGTGGGATTGTGTGCCAGTGTGTGTGTGTGTGTGAGGTGCATGTGTCTGAGTATGTGCAGTGTTGTTTGAGTGCCCTGTAGGTGTGTGGGATTGTGTGCGAGTGTGTGTGTGTGTGTGTGTGTGTGTGTGTGTGTGTGTGTGTGTGAGGTGTATGTGTCTGAGTATGTGCGGTGTTGGTTGAGTGCCCTGTAGGTGTGTGGGATTGTGTGCGAGTGTGTGTGTGTGTGTGTGTGTGTGTGTGTGTGTGAGGTACATGTGTCTGAGTATGTGCGGTGTCGGTTGAGTGCCCTGTAGGTGTGTGTGATTGCGTGCGAGTGTGTGTGTCTGTGTGAGAGGTGTATGTGTCTGAGTATGTGCGGTGTCGGTTGAGTGCCCTGTAGGTGTGTGGGTTTGCGTGCGAGTGTGTGTGTGTGTGAGGAACATGTGTCTGAGTATGTGCGGTGTCGGTTGAGTGCCCTGTAGGTGTGTGTGATTGCGTGCGAGTGTGTGTGTCTGTGTGAGAGGTGTATGCGTCTGAGTATGTGCGGTGTTGGTTGAGTGCCCTGTAGGTGTGTGCGATTGCGTGCGAGTGTGTTTGTGTGTGAGAGGTGTATATGTCTGAGTATGTGCGGTGTTGGTTGAGTGCCCTGTAGGTGTGTGGGATTGTGTGCGAGTGTGTGTGTGTGTGTGTGTGAGGTGCATGTGTCTGAGTATGTGCGGTGTTGGTTGAGTGCGCTGTCTGTGTGTATGTGTGTGTGAGGTGTATGTGTCTTGAGTAAGTATTGCGGTGTTGGTTGAGTGCGCTGTGAGTGTGTGGGATTGCGTACGAGTGTCTGTGTGTGCGAGGTGTATGTGTCTGAGTAAGTGTGTGCGATGTTGGTTGATTAATGCGCTGTGAGTGTGAGTGTGTGTGTGTGTGTGTGTGTGGTGTATTTGTGTGAATAATTGAGCGCGCTGTTAGTGTATGTGATTGCGAGTGGGTAAGTGGGGAGTAATTGTGTTTTGCGTTCTTTGAGTGTACTAAAAATGTGTTTGTGCGTGGAGGGGGTGCGTGTATGCGCGTGTGAAGGAGATATTGTGTGCGTGGTTTGGGTGAGTGTACTGTGAATCTGTGTGAGGAGTATGTAAATTTATGTGATTGTGTGTGCGTGTGGGTGCAAATGCGTGTGTTGGTAAAGGTATATATCATTGCACGCGGGCTTGGTTGAATGTGTCGTGTGTGTGTGTGTGTGTGTGTGTGTGTGTGTTTGTGTGTGAGTGAGGGCAGTATGTGAGGGTGTATGTTAGTGTTTGTAGAGGCAAGTGGCGTGGGCATTTGTACTTGCAAGGGTGGATAAGTGAATGACTGTAATCGACGCAAGTAAGGACATTTAAGGTGTCCTACAGTATGTAAAGTCACTTATAAACATTCGAGGCCGTTTTGTTTCATTTAAGGTTATGTATTGTGTTTGCTATTATGTATTTGCCTTGAGCTTATATGGCATTACTGAAACTAGTTATGTAAATTCACCCCTAGATATTCGAGGGCGTATTGTGTTAATAAGCAAAGGTTACGTATTTCGTTTGATACTATGTATTTACCTTTAGCTAAAATGTCATAACTGAAACTTGCAATGTAAGAGGTGTTTATCCGCAATTGTAAGATCAGCAAATGGGTTGGAAGCTTGTGACAAAGTAGAAAGTTAATTTGTTGTTGTTCCTCAAGCTGCCTGGCCGAACAGCCCCAAGGCCCCGAGCAAGGCCAAGGCCATAACCGAGCGCCCCACAGAACCCTCCCTGCCGACCACAATAAAGCCTGGGTGACCGAAGCTACTCCATGGCGGGGAGCTGAGGAGGGTGCGGAAACGCCCGGGAAACCAAAGCCCCACCCAGGGCCCTGTGCCCCTCAGCAATTATGAAGAGAAAGTTGAGGGGCAAAGGAAAAATGTGACGCTTTGGCTTCCAATCTTGGTAGATTGGGAGGTCAATCCACGGAAGAGACGCCGTCACTTGAGATCTAGAAAATATATAAGTAAAAGGAATAGTCAGAGTAAGCTATGGGTATGGCAGAGATCGCTCAGTTCTCACTCTGTTAGACCAGCCCATCACCATTAATTTGGGGGTAGGGTGTATTTATTTGTGTTTCTGCATTTCTTTATTATTAGATTAGTTTCCTCCCTAGGCCTAGATCAAGCTTAATATATAATACCCTTAACATACCCCTTCGAGATTAATTTGTATATTTTTCGGCCTACTGAACGCCCCGAGTGATAATTATCGACAAGCCTGCATACCTGTATTTGGTGTAAGGAGATGGGAGGAATATAGGCAAGCCCCTGCACCACCTCCCGGGCAGGCGTGTTCGACAAGCAAGGAACCCCTTTGAACTGTTCCATTAATCAAGGATTCCATTTACAGGCAGAGAGAGAGAGAGAGAGAGTGAGTTGCTGGTTCGGACGTTGGGTTTCCATCACCTCGAATGCGTTGTGTCTCCATCTTAATGAGCTGAGCTGCAAGCTCGTCGTAAGTGGCGAAATATCCACACAGGAAACTTACTTTACTAAAGCAGTGTTAAGTATTCGTGAGGCAGACGTTTTTATGTCGTGGCATTGCAGATTCATTACCGCCTTGTTGTATTTGAGCAAAGATTAATCTGCGGGTCTTAGAAATATTAACATAGTCCGCCTTATCATAACCATACTCAATCAAAAATTAATACTGTAACTAATGTATTATCAAAGGCTGGACTAATAGAAACCACTTTAGCCTAATTAAAATTTAGGTAAACAAAGCAATGGACTCATTTAAAGTCCGAGGAAGACGAAATATAGTTTGTTTCTGCAGTCCTCGGAATGCCGAAGGGATATCACAAGCAGCAGCGTTTCCAGTCCTCTTGATATCAAAAGAAACTAATGCATACCGCTAAAATGGCAGCTGCAAGACAAACCAACCCACGAAAGACCCGCGTGCAGGCAAACTTTCCGCCCTTCCAGGCACCAAAAGAAACTGATGCATATAGTTAACATGCCAGTAAATTGAATGGGCAATTTAGCCGTGCTTGGTGAATGGAGTTTATGGATTCCCTTGGAACTCGCGCATGACGCTCCCTGTACCACTCGACCAGTAGACCATTTCAACCAGTAGATCTCAACCAGTGCCATCTCCAATACGGTCATCTACACCAGGGTGAGCTACGGGGTGACAATATATAGTTATAACCTAACCTAACCAAACCTGCCGCAACCTATCCTACCCTTCCTTAGGCTAACCTAACCTAACCTACCGTAACCTACCCTAAGCTACCATGCCCTACCCTACCCTAACTTATCCAAACCTAACCTAACCTACCCTACCCTACCCTAAACTAACTTAACCTATCCTACCATAACCTACCCTACCCTAACTTAACTTAACATACCTTAACCTAACCTACCCTAAAATATCCCTAACCTAACTTGAACTACGCTAACCAACCCTACCCCTACCCCTAACCTAACCTAACCTAACCTAACGGTACTGGTTGAGGTGACTGTGGTTGAGATGCACTGGTTGAATGGCCTAATGGTTGAGTTGTCCAGTCATCACACACAGTTAGGTAGGATAGTAGACTAGTTCATTCATACTCGGTTGTCCATTTAGCATACGGAATCAATGAATATCTAACCTGAGATAATTAATTGAGTTAGATAGATAAATACAGTATATGGTCACAATGTACTTCAACTGTCGTACATCTTGACACTGAAAATTCTAATCTAACTACTTTGTATTTTGTCATGTATATATACCGGTATATAATATATATGTATGTATGTATGTATGTATGTGTGTATGTATGTGTGTATGTGTGTGTGTGTGTGTGTGTGTGTGTGTGTGTGTGTGTGTGTGTGTGTGTGTATGTGTGTGTATATATATATATATATGTATGTATGTGTGTGTGTGTGTGTGTGTGTATGTAAGTATGTGTGTGTGTGTATGTGTGTGTGTGTGTGTGTGTGTGTGTGTGTGTGTGTGTGTGTATGTATGTATGTATGTACACATAAATATATATATGCAGTATACATACTGCATGTAATATTCATTTGTTGATTATTTTGTAGGCAGAATTCTCATCGACTTGACGTATAAATTAGACTTCAGGGTACGAATGGGTTGGTCTACTGTATCCAATTTGCGCCCCAGCCCGGCATCTGTCAGAAGAGCAGCATAACGCAAACACATTTATTCCCGTCACTAATGGTAAAGGCCAAGGCTCCGGTGTGTCGCCTTCGAATGGTCAACTATCAATACATTTAAGGGTGGTAGTGGCCGGTTTTTTGGTCTATTAATTCATGTATTAATATATTTTTGTGTTTCCTCGCTAGACCTTCATCAAGCTTAGAAAAACACCTCCTAGACCCCCTTTCAAAATAAATGTGTACATTTTTCCTTCTAAAATTAGAGGCTCGCTATCGCTGGACAGGAAAAATCGACACCTAACAAAGGGCACGAAAAGAAACTGATGCATATAGTTAACATGCCAGTAAATTGAATGGGCAATTTAGCCGTGCTTGGTGAATGGAGTTTGTGGATTCACTTGGAACTCGCACACGATGCTCCCTATACCACTCGACCAGTAGACAACAAAATGAGGCGAAAAGTCTCAAAATCGCCAAACTAACGAAACCTACGTCTTAAAACCTCAAAACTAATATACTAAACATGAGGGAGAAGGGGGTCCACAAAAAGCGAGTACTACCCCCTTAATTAAGACAAACATGCATACAGTGTATAAATGGTAGTCTATTCACGTTACTCACCTACATCCTTTTTAATAGAATGACTTCCATTGTTCGTTCTATTACTCCTACAATTAGCAACAAACATTTTTGAAAGCTGAATTATTTTAAACAAATGAAGAAGTAAACGAGTGAGTCGATCAGTCATTGACTTAAAACATGAAATAGACAGTGTTCGATTTAGATAATAGACATGATGGGGACAAATTAATTAATAACATAAATAATATATACAGTACAGCTTGGGGGCATTCTGTGTATGGCCACCCTCGTAAGGGGAGTAAGGCATCCGGCAATAGATAGATAGACAAAGATAATTACATACAGTTGCACAATGATGGCATCATTTTAACACACTAAATTTGTTTGCATTATAATAAGCTGAAGATGCATCATGCTAATATTACTGAATTTAATGTCAATATATTTAAGATGACGTGCTCTGTTTCCTTCGACTAATAAGTTGCAACAACACTATCAACAATGCAATTTCCGTACATTCTAGTATACAGAGACACATGCGTATCTCAAATGCTCACAAAAATAAAATTCACAGAAACTTATACAAACACACGAAGATAGATGCAAACCAAAGGAATTATAATTATGATAATACAAAATCATATTATTTTTATTTTGTATGTATGTATATATAAAGACAGGCACATACCCCATAGCTGGAGGCCGACTCGAGACAGAGGTAAAATACAAATACAAATTCACACACATCTCGGTCGTCCAGGAGCAGACCCGGAGATCTAGGCCCATTTGGGGTCCCCAGCAAAAGTTTTGCAGGGCCCAGATCTCCCAGAGAGGTTTTGGTCTCCGCAGGCAGACACGTAGTGGAGCGCACTACAATGCCCGCCCACATCACTTCCAGACTTGGCCCTTCATATATACACCGGCTCCCCGGGCTGGGCGCTTGATAGACTATACATTATTATCTAGTCTAAATAGCGCCTGACCTCCACTAATCTATTCACAAACATTCGCCATTTATTCCTATTCATCAACACATCTCTTTGCCTGCTCGTCAGTCATCTATCTTCCAACACTTTTTTCATACCATCTCTCTATCTCCTCTGAGGTCTTCCTCTCAATCTATTTCCCCTTGTTTCTGACTCATATATTCTCTGTGTAAGCCTTTCATCTCTCATTCGTCCAACATGTCCATACCAGCATAGCATCTTTCTTTCGACTCTGGCTGATAGGGGTTCCTGTTGTTCCACTCTCCTAAGTCCCTCTTCATTTATCTGTCTGTCTTTATGAGCAAAGTGTTTAAGGAAGAGATGTGTGCAGCATGTGAAGAGGTATTCGGAGTTAGGAGAAGATGGAGGGGAATGAAAGGGTACAGCATGGTGGATTGAAGAGGTAAAACTAGCTGTTGAAGAGAAGAAGAATGCATAATAGAGAGTGGTTGGGTAGTAGAGGGAATGAAGATTTGGAGAGACAGAAAAGGGAGAGGTGCTTGGAGAAGAAAGAGTGGTGAAGAGAGTCGTGAAGGAAAGTAAGAGAAGAGTAGATGAGGAATTTGGAAGGAATCTAAGTGTAAAATGGAGGGAGTGTAAGAAGCTGTTCTGGAAAGAGGTCAAGAAAGTTAGGGAAGGTAGCAATGGAAACAGTAAGGGTGTGAAAGATAAGAATGGGCGAGCGTTAGCCAAGAAGCAAGAGAGAGTCAAGAGATGGAGGGAGTACTAAAACGAATTGTTGAACATAAGGAATGAAACGCCAGCAAACATAGTTGGATGGGGCATTGGAGGGAGAAGAAAAGAAGTAGTGGAGGAGGAGGTGGAGATCAGGAGGTCTGAAGTGTGTGAAGCTATGAAAAGATGGAGTGTGTGGGGAAATGCTGAGGTATGGTGGTGAGATAGTGATCGAATGGGTATGGAAAATGTGTAAACTATCGTGGGAGAAGGGAAGTGCGCCTGATGACTGGAAGACAGGCATAATAGTCTCCCTGTATAAGGGTAAAAGGGAAAGTGGAGTGTGTGGTAACCACAGGGGAATATGTCTTCTAAGTGTATTAGGGAAGGTGTACAGTAGGGTAGTGATAGAGAGAGTGAGAGCGAGAATGGAGAAATGGGTAGGTGATGAGCAGGGCGGGATTAGGAAGGGAAGAGGATGTGTAGACCAGATTTTTGCCTTGAAATGTGTTCTAGAGACAAATCTGGAGGGACAAAAGTTGTATGCTGCCTTTATGGACTTGAAGATGCGCTATAACAGAGTTGATAGAGAAGGTCTGTGGAAAGAACTGAGAATATACGGAGTAGATGGCAAGCTGTTGAAAGCAGTATGTATGAGGGTGAAAAGGCATCAGTACATGTGGAAAATGAACAGAGCAAGTTCTTTTATCTGAATGTTGGGTTAAAGGAAGGGTGTGTGAAGTCCTCATGGTTGTTCAATATATATATGTATAGAGTCATGAAAGAAATACAAGGACGAGCAGTGGATGTTCGTGTACTGCTGTTAATAGGAGGGAAATGAGTGGAAGCTGCCTGTACTGCTGTTTGCCGACAATACAGTTCTTATTAGCGATAGTGAATGGGAGTTGCAGGGTCTGGCAAATATGTTTGGAACAATATGTGAAGGACGGAATCTGAAGGTATGTGCGGGGAAGAGTAAGGTTATGGTCTTTGAAAAGGGGTGCAGTCACGGAGTGTGAGGTGAGGTTGAACGGTCAGGCTATGGAGAATATCAGCTCATTTAAGTATTATTTGGGCAGTGTGTTGAGTAAAGATGGGAATATGGATGAAGAAGTGAAGAAGAGGGTGCAACATTGGAAGAGGGTTGTAGGAATGCTGAAAGTAGTAACAAGAAAGAGGGTGGTCAGCATGGTAGTAAAGAATTCCTTGCATGAGAGTGTGGCAATCCCGACATTGAGTTTTGCGTGCCGAGTTACATGGAGGGATAGACGGACAAATGAGGAAGTACGAGAGCGGTGTGGTGTGGATGTAGATGGGGTAGAAAGTGTGAAAAGGAACACCTCGAGATGGTTCGGCCATGTGGAACGTATTGGAAGCGAGAGAATGACTAAGAGAGTGTACGAGAGTGAGAAGGAAGGACAGAGAGGGAGAGGTAGACCGAGAGAGAGGTGAAAGGATGGAGTTAAGAAGTTAATGCGTGAAAGCGGTGCTGGATGGGAGGAGGGGCGTCTATTGACTGGGGACAGAGGCGCATAAGGGCGTTTCGTTTGTGGCCACCCATTCGGGGATCATGACGTCCGGCAATAGATAAATAGATCCCTTGATACATTGCAGTTCAGAGGTTTCTCACCTTCCACATACTTCACATTGCTCCGAAAATTGTCCTTCCTTCCCACACTCTCTGTCTTACTTCCATTCCCACATCTGCGTCCCTGCTTATCGCTCCTCCTAGATATTTACAACACTCCACTTGTTCCAGCATTTCCCCATCCAGTCGTACATTTAGGTTCACCTTACGAGCATCTCTATTGCACACCATCACCTTACTTTTATTGCCATCCACCCTCAGCTTCCTCCACCCACATACCACAACAAACTCTTTTACTACTCGCTGCAGCTTCTTCTCAGAATCCGTCACCAGTGCTGTGTCATCAGCAAACAGTAACTGATTCAAATCCCTGTCACCACAATTCTTTCCTACTTAATAAGGGGAGGCTGAACCAAGGCTGAACCTTGAAATCCAAATTTCAAATTTGTTTTCTTTCTAAAATGCTTCTTTCAACATAGGAGAATAGCATAGGAGGGCAAAACAAAATATATTGCATCCATAACCCCCCCGAACGGGGGTTCAACCCCCCCCCCCCCCCCCCCCGAATCAACAACATTTTCCCCCCTCGCCCTTTTTCTTTTTGTTTGTTTGTCTAAAAGGCTTCTGTAAACAACAGAAACTATCATATGAGGGCATAAACACCCATATGACATCCCTAGCCCCCCCCCCCCCCTCTCTTGGCCTCCAATATCATGGATTTATATAAAACACTTTGGTAATAAATGTGTAAAGCCTATGTTGCAAGATTTTTTTACATTAGTATCCCATATAACTTCGTTTTCTCTAATAGCTTAGTAATAGAAAATGTCTCTGGAAGGAGAAACTTGGTTATTTTCCCCAAATTTTGTCACCCAGGGTATTATTTTAAACATTTTGCGATTTCCAGAGATATATTGGCAAATCCAAGTGCTACTACATTTTTGTATATTGCTCTGCTTCGTTCCGCTTCTACACACTATATAATAGGAATGGCAGAGCATTTAGATAATGGCCGCATCTCCGATATTTTCAAGATTCGACCTTTTTCATGTCGAAATTTGCGCTACCCAAAAAATATAAATATTATATATTTTTTTCAGCACCTTCTATTATTCAATATGAGAAAACGAGAACGCACTGTTGTAGGGGATGCTTGTAGGATGCGCCAGAAAAAAATTGCGGGAAATTTGAACAATTTTCAATGACTAGATAGATTTTTCATATAGTGCAATGAAATTCGCGCTCGCGCGCGCATATAGAGAGCTGATTTTTTCAGCGAGTCTTAGTATTTGTATTGGTATTAAGATGGTATAATGCCAGAAACAAAATATCTTATACAGGGTGAATTGGGGGTGTAAGGTTCAGCCTCCCCTAACCCAATCCTCTACCAATAGATCTCTTTTTGTTCTGTTTTTTTACCTCCCTCACCACACCATCCATATATATATTAAACAACCATGGTGACATTACAGTCCTGTCGCAGACCTAAGTTTACCTCAAACCATTCACTCAACTCATTCCCTACTCTAAACACACACTCTGCTCTCTTCATTAAATCTTATGATTGCTCTTAACAAATACTCTCTATTTTTTTTTAAAGCTAAAAATACCTCTTTACTTTTCTCTAAATACTTTTCGCATAGCTGTCTTACTGCAAAAATCTGATCCACACATCCTCTTCCCCTCCTAAAACCACACTGATCTTCTCATATTGCACCCTCTGTACCCTTTGTTACCCTCTCTATCAACACCCTGCCATACAGCTTTCCAACAACTGATATTAAACTAATACCTCTATAACTTTAAAACTGCATGCAAGTCTCCCTTTCCTTTGTACAAAGACACTATACGTGCACTCCTCCAGTCTAGTGGTACCTATCTATCTATCTATTGCCTGCCGCCGTGATCTCTGAAGGGGGGGGCCACAAACGAACCGCCCCCATGCACCTCTGTCCCCAGTCAGTTGACTGTCCTCCCAACCAGCAGCCTTCATCCATATACTTCCTCACTTCATCCTTCCACCTCTCTTTCGGTCTCTCTCTCTCCCTCTCTGTCCTTCCACCTCGCTCTCGTACACCTTCTTTAGTCATTCTCTCGCTTCCCATACGTTCCATATGGCCGAACCATCTCAAGTTGTTCCTTTTCACACTTTCCAGCACATCTACCTCTACACCACACCTCCTTCTTACTTCCTCATTCGTCTGTCTATCCCTCTAGTGGTACCATAGACACAAAAACGCACACCTTAAATATTTTCGCATCTCCACCCTTCTTAATGCACTCCACAGCAATACCATCCATACCTTCTCATTTGTCTCTCTGCTCTTTCACCTCATTCCTTTCAATCCTTTCATTCATAGCCTCTCACCTAGGAAGCCTAGGTAGCCTACCTCAATTAGCTTAATAATGGTGATAATAATGATACAAATTATAATAATTATGATAATAATAACACTAATAATATTAGCCAGGTGTTTTATTAAGCACAAAATCTGCCCGAGGGATTCACTAATGCTTGGAATACTGTAAAATACTTAATTACCTGAGAAAAGACGCCACAAATGTCAACTAATTATAAGTTCCTATTAACAACTAGGTGGACAGAGGCATCAGGTGTTCTGGATCCCCTTCTCCATCATGCTTAGTCCTATCAGATATGACATTTTAATACATTCGCCCCATTAGTTTGACGATATTATGACGTTTTGTCCCATTTAGGTGTTTATATATATCCTGGTGAGCGATAGCGGGCCTGCAATTTAGGAGGAATCAGACTTCGGCCTGGACATTTAGCTGATGAAAAATGCATACAATTATCTCGAGGAGGGTCTTGGGATTTTTTTTTTTTTTTTTTTTTTTTTTTTTTTTAACGTTTAATGGAGGTATAGGGAGGAAACTAAGGCAACCACAAATATATACATATATAACATTACCCCTTAATGGAAATCAACTTGCGAACACAAAAACTCAAAATAATGGGAGACTGACCGTTTGTTTGGTCTATTAATTAATGTATTCATATATTTTTTTAGTTTCCTCCCTAGAACTCCATCAAACTTAGAAAAAACACCCCCTAGACCCCCCTTCAAGATAAATTTATACATTTTTCGGTAGAAAAATGTACCGGCCAAAGGCCGGTTCCTCTTAAAATTGCAGGCTCGCTATCGCTCGCCAGGAAATAATCGACACCTAAATGGCACGAAAGGTCTTAAAATTGACAAAGAAATGGGGCGAAAGGTGTTAAAACCGCCAAACTAATGGGCCGAACGTCTTATAATCTCAAAACTAGTGGGGCTAAACATGAGGGAGAAGGGGGATCAGAAAAACGGTCTTCCTCCCCTTAAGCGAGCACAGTCTAAAAGGAACAAAGCGCTCGTCCTCCCTTCCATCAGATGACGCCAATGTTTGTTATGCTCTAGCTATTTCCAAGCGATGTTTGTTATGCTCTAGCTACTTCCAAGCAATGTTTGTTATGCTCTAGCTACTTCCAAGCGATGTTTGTTATGCTCTAGCTACTTCCAAGCAATGTTTGTTATGCTCTAGCTACTTCCAAGCGATGTTTGTTATGCTCTAGCTACTTCCAAGCGATGTTTGTTATGCTCTAGCTACTTCCAAGCGATGTTTGTTATGCTCTAGCTACTTCCAAGCGATTTTGTTATGCTCTAGCTACTTCCAAGCGATGTTTGTTATGCTAGCTACTTCCAAGCAATGTTTGTTATGCTCTAGCTACTTCCAAGCGATGTTTGTTATGCTCTAGCTACTTCCAAGCGATGTTTGTTATGCTCTAGCTACTTCCAAGCGATGTTTGTTATGCTCTACTTCCAAGCGATGTTTGTTATGCTCTAGCTACTTCCAAGCAATGTTTGTTATGCTCTAGCTACTTCCAAGCGATGTTTGTTATGCTCTAGCTACTTCCAAGCGATGTTTGTATGCTCTAGCTACTTCCAAGCGATGTTTGTTATGCTCTAGCTACTTCCCAGCGATGTTTGTTATGCTCTAGCTACTTCCAAGCGATGTTTGTTATGCTCTAGCTACTTCCAAGCGATGTTTGTTATGCTCTAGCTACTTCCAAGCGATGTTTGTTATGCTCTAGCTACTTCCAAGCGATGTTGTTATGCTCTAGCTACTTCCAAGCGATGTTTGTTATGCTCTAGCTACTTCCAAGCGATGTTTGTTATGCTCTAGCTACTTCCATGCGATGTTTGTTATGCTCTAGCTACTTCCAAGCGATGTTTGTTATGCTCTAGCTACTTCCAAGCGATGTTTGTTATGCTCTAGCTACTTCCAAGCGATGTTTGTTTTGCTCTAGCTACTTCCAAGCGATGTTTGGTATGCTCTAGCTACTTCCAAGCGATGTTTGTTATGCTCTAGCTACTTCCAAGCGATGTTTGTTATGCTCTAGCTACTTCCAAGCGATGTTTGTTATGCTCTAGCTACTTCCAAGCGATGTTTGTTATGCTCTAGCTACTTCCAAGCGATGTTTGTTATGCTCTAGCTACTTCCAAGCGATGTTTGTTATGCTCTAGCTACTTCCAAGCGATGTTTGTTATGCTCTAGCTACTTCCAAGCGATGTTTGTTATGCTCTAGCTACTTCCAAGCGATGTTTGTTATGCTCTAGCTACTTCCAAGCGATGTTTGTTATGCTCTAGCTACTTCCAAGCGATGTTTGTTATGCTCTAGCTACTTCCAAGCGATGTTTGTTATGCTCTAGCTACTTCCAAGCGATGTTTGTTATGCTCTAGCTACTTCCAAGCAATGTTTGTTATGCTCTAGCTACTTCCAAGCGATGTTATATATTATATAACTGACCTCTAGAAAGCAAGGAGTTAAACTTTACTCAATAAACCTCATTAAGCGGGGTGACCTGCTTTTTGTTATTTCTGTCCTTTTCTCTCTTTCTCTGGCTTGTATCCATTCGGCCCCATTCAGCCAACTATTTTAAGACGTTTATCCCCATCTAGGTGTCGATTTCTTCCTGGCGAGCGATAGCGAGCCAGCATTATATGAAGAAATCCGGCTTCACCGGGGACATTTTTCTATCGAAAAATGTACAAATTTAGCATGCTGTCAAACAAAAATAAAAAATATGCTGGCTCGCTACCGCTCACCAGTAAAAATTTGACACCTGGATGGGGATAAACATCTTAAAATAGTAGGCTGAATGGGGCCAAATGGATACAAGCCAGAGAAAGATAGAAAGGGACAGAACAAAAACAGGTCACCCCCCTTAAGCCAAGAGATCATTCCAGAGTTGAATAAGTTGTTTGGAGGTAAATGGATTATAATTGAGAAAGGTGTCATCTGATTGAAAGGGTTTAGGAATCAAACACTAATATTGACTCAGACGAACACGACTCACACTCACAAACGCAAACACAAAAGGCTATATCGTATGTACACTCGGTCCAAAAAGTATCTGCACCCCTACCCTGATAATCTGGTGTGTACAGCTTGGTAGGGTTTGCATATCTACCTGTAGCTATATCCATCTATACTACTACCTACCTATACTACCTAAGACCTACTACCTACGACCTACAACCTATACTATCAAGCTGTACACACCAGATTATCAGGGTAGGGGTGCAGATACTTTTTTGACCGAGTGTACACTACACACACTATGTTGTATTATCTACTTGGTATGTACAACATTATTACTTGTCGTGAAAAGTTGTATACGTATTTTATTGAACAATATTGATACACAGATGAAATATTTTGAAACATTCCCCTTCACACATTTCCAAGTCCGTGATTATCATAAATCAGTGATCATAGTCTATTATAATGTTTTGTATCAGCTAGTTGTGCATTTTTTTTTTCTATGTGATTGAGAGAGGCAAAAGGCAGAACTGCCTATAGCGAGTGCCTCCCCCATAGTTGAAAGAGTGACAGGGCCAAAATGTAAGTTATATCTAAATATGGCTAACTATGCACATACTATAAACTAGTGTACTTGTCGAGTAGCAACAGCACAATTATGCAGACACACAAGTATGCAACTAGTATGCAAACAGTTGGAATGGCAAGCTATTGGTAATGCAATTAACAAAGCAAGGATATTGATGTATACAGGCGTGGTAAGACATAGTCGAGTGTCTTCTCATGATAAATACCAGTAATTCCTATAACTTTGAACTTCGCAATTCAAGAAGTTCATTAGCATAGTTCTCAAGTGTGCCTATTAACATTGTACATAAATTCCTGTTTACAACGGTATATTTGCTATCACACTTATCTGTTCAAGAGCAACCTATATATGCAGCATTAACCTATGATTTAGATAGGTAACATCTGCTGTTGAGCTCTCCATTTATACACTGACATACAGCTAAAATAATGCATTTTCTCTTACATTAGCTGTATGTCCATGTAGATATGGAAAAAAAAAAAAAATTACTGTTCAAAGCATGGGTTAAGGGTATACATTTTGCTTGGCATTCATAAATAACTAAATTATCATAAATGAGAGTAGCTAACCAAAGATAACCAAAACATGATGCAGAAACGCATTCTCATATACTGGAAGGGTTAATGTATATAATACAAATTTTAGAAATTCTTCATATTTGTTTAGTATTGCTTACCGACCTCGCCTCCTGTACTATGCATCATCTCTCTCCCCAAGTTTATAAATCCTTTTATCTGTCTCTCACCATTTACTCCTTACATGCGAGTACCTATTAATCACCCCTGTGCAGCAATTCTTTGATGTTAACATATATCCTTCGACGTTGTTCTTAGTTTGTAAACAGACTTCACATATTTCTTAAAACAATACAGTGCCACCTTTTTAATATTAACAACCACTGGTCTTTCTTACGATGTACAGCCTCGATCACAAATATGATTATATTGATAGTTGTATGTTACTATAATGATAAGGTCTCGCAGTACCATTTACCGTTCTCCCACTCGTCTCTTGCATCTATTTTTAAATTTCATCCGCTGATATCACTAGTTCCGAGTATGTTAAAGCTAATAACTTGTTCCAATGCTCTCACATACTCTCATATTTCACTCTGATCTTCTCTAGTGCACTCCATCACTATATTACATATCCCAAAACGTTCAATAATATATATAAACGTAACTGAATATTTAGCTATTTGTTAAGCATTTATAGATCTATTTTTCCTCTGTGTTCTCATCGGGCAAGCAGAACCCACCAAGCTTCCCAATCATCTCTTCCATCACCATCTCCATTCCAATTACTCTCTCCATTACCTCAACATTACCCTCTCTCACCAATCCAACTGTTAACCATTTCAGTACAATGTCCATTCTATGTTTTACTCTGGTCATCAATTCAATGTAAAAATTGGGTTTTAAAGAAGATTCAAAAGTGTAATTAAAGTATCCACAACTGCTTCACCTATAAAGTGACATTAGCAGTGTTCAACTCCTCCCATGTAAGGATCGAAAGGTATGTCAAGTAATTAAGGGTAAATCACTATCAATACACCAAGCTTTATTTTGTTCATCTTGTTCATATGTATTTATAATTTCATGTGTAGATGATTCTATGCAAAATGGAAGAACTAGTGAAAGTCAGTGTTGATTGCGCTTCTTTGATTTCGAGAGGTCGTTATTGCGCTGAATAAAATCGTCCAGTGATATAGGCAGTGTAACATGAACACCGTATAACATTATCGTTGTGAAATATTAGAACATCACAAATCCAAGGGGGCCTAATGCATTCTATTTTAACCTCGGCGTCATATTTGCCATAATTCTTTACCCCTCCCACACAAATACACCATATTAACAATGTAATAGGATCAAGAATATGTCGTAGCGCGGTCGGTCCTATATGTTATCTGTGCCCCATAAATTATTCTTTACTGTCGCTTAAGGGGAGGTTTTTAGTTTGTTTCCTACTCCTCCAGCAATCTTTAAATTTCACCCCCTCGAACCCCTTTCAAGATAAATTTGTACATTTTTCAGTAGAAAAATGTCCCGGCCGAAGGCCGATTACTCTTAAATTACAGGCTCGCTATCGCTTGCCAGGATAAAATCGACACCTAAATGTCACGAAAGGTCTTAAAATTGACAGAATGGGGCGGAAATTCTTAAAATCACCAAACTAATGGGGCAAACGTCTTAAAATGTCAGAAGCAATGGGGCTAGACATGATGGAGAAAGGGGTCAAGAAAAAAGTCCCTCAAGTGGAAATCTCCCCTTAAGCATTAGGCTATTCATAATGCAGTTGGGTACAGTAAATGCTTAAATTAATATCCAGTATTCGATACATGGTTATCAATCGTAGTCATGTGCTGTACTTATAACGTTCTTGATGGAGTAATGGTTGTGTTTAAGATCTGTATGTAGTAACCCAGGTTCGAATCCCGGTAGGATCACATGCTTAAATATATTTCATTGGGAGGTAATTGATGTTGGGAGTGATATAAATAGATTAGATTACCTAATGCCTTGGGAACACTTGTCCCACTACCCTTCTTTGTATTCACGTACAGTTGTATCAACATTCATAGATGTTATGTAGACTACAAGATTATACCCTATTTCAAATATTGATTAATAGTTTTTGTATGGAAAAAGTAGATAAAGAAAATATAAATAGTTCAATAATTTGTTTATGGAAAAGCTAGACCATTAAATTATGTTTTAGCCCACAATATTCTTTCCCATTGCACCTCTTATACAGTGACAAAGTACGCGTTTTACCAGTCCTCAGACAATTCCCCCTCACCTAAATATATGTGTCAATCAGTTTATTTATGAGCTGAATGTTCTCTACTAATTACCACTCTTCAAATGCATAGTTATAAATAAAATATTTGCCTCATATATTTATACGACAATTTATTTTTTTTTTTTTATATTAATATTGTTCTTTGTACATATAGTTCAAAGTCATGTGGTATGAATATACTTCATTGTAATAACATCACAGGGGTTTCCCTGGCCTACATATTCTCTCTCTCTCTCTCTCTCTCTCTCTCTCTCTCTCTCTCTCTCTCTCTCTCTCTCTCTCTCTCTCTCTCTCTCTCTCTCTTTTTCCGTCCCACACACTGTAAAATACTATGCATTTCTTTGAGTTCTGACATTTAAAAGTTAGATCCCAGTTCTAGCAATCAATGTTCAGATACAAGATTTATTGTTTTAAATATGCTAGCTTTGCAGTCATATTTCTGAGTGCAGTACCTTGAACCATTAGTGACCTTTTCAGTGCCTTAAGGGGTAGTACTAGAATTTTTGGGACCCCCTCCCCCTCATGTTTAGCATATTAATTTTGAGGTTTCAAGACGTTCGTTCGTTCGGCAATTTTGAGACCTTTCGCCTCATTTTGTATGTCAATATTACAACCTTTCGTACCTTCTAGGTGTCGATTTTTGTCCTGGCGAGCGAAAGCGAGCATCTAATTTTAGAAGAATCGGCCTTCGGCCGGGACATTTTTCTACCGAAAAATGTACAAATTTATCTTGTATGAGGGTCTATGGGCTCTTTGTCTAAGCTTGATGGTGGTCTAGCGAGAAAACTAAAACATAAATAAATAAATAAATATATATAGACCAAAAACCAAGCACTACCCCCTTAACCCCTTCTGTACCGCAAAGCTTTTGTCACTTTATTCTAGCTATATTTAAACGTGTTTGTGAAGTTTTAGAAGGATCTGTGGTAGTTAGAAGGGTCAAGTGAGAGAGTTCGAAGCCTGTTAGTTGCTAGACACTCTTCTAAAACTGAATAGAAGGATCTGTGGTAGTTAGAAGGGTCAAGTGAGATAGTTCGAAGCCTGTTAGTTGCTAGACACTCTTCTAAAACTGAATAGAAGGATCTGTGGTAGTTAGAAGGGTCAAGTGAGATAGTTCGAAGCCTGTTAGTTGCTAGACACTCTTCTAAAACTGAATAGAAGGATCTGTGGTAGTTAGAAGGGTCAAGTGAGATAGTTCGAAGCCTGTTAGTTGCTGGACACTCTTCTAAAACTGAATATAATCGTCTAATGGTAGCCAGAATAAAGTTAAAAGGATGGTGTCGGTACAGAAGGGGTTAAGCAACATTATCCACTATTGATTTATTGCTGTGTTCTTAGTCTATATAATATTCGGGGTTAAAGAAGGTATACAAAGAGTAATTGAAGTGCCCATAGTAAGCTACCCTTTGAAGGTGTATCGGAGTGATATATTCATGTAAAATAAGTGTAAACAGGTACCGGTATATCAAATAAGTGTAAACAGGTACCGGTATATCAAATAAGTGTAAACAGGTACCGGTATATCAAATAAGTGTAAACAGGTACCGGTATATCAAATACCGAAAGCTTAATGGGACATTTCCACTTGAGGGATTGATTTTGTTCTTGACCCCCTTCTCCCTCATGGTTAGCCCTATTGCTTTTGATATTTTAAGACGTTTGCCCCATTAGTTTGGCGATTTTAAGAACCTTCGCCCCATTTCTGTCAATTTTAAGACTTTTCGTGCCATTTAGGTTTCGATTTTTTCCTGGCGAGCGATAGCGAGCCTGTAATTTAAAAGGAACCGGCCTTTGGCCGGGAAATTTTTCTACCGAAAATGTACAAATTTATCTTGAAAGGGGGTCTATAGGGGCTGTAATGTTAAGTTTGATGGAAGTCTAGCGAACTAACTAAAAACCTCCCCTTAATCGCTAGCAACGTACCAACATGATTATATTTATCGTTTTATTTCCTTTGATGTTCTACCGTGTATATTGTGCTTGTTGTATTGTTTTGTATTATTTATTTATTTAAAGTTTGAAGGAAGTCTAAAGCGGGGGGGGGGGGGTGGCAGGAGGAATACTAATAATTAATTATATGGAAATCAGAAGTTCACTGTAAATGAACATTCTAGGATGCCCTTCCTTAGCTGATAAGTAAAGTCGCCCAACGTGAGTCAGGATACTGTTAACCCCTTCAGTATGATGGCGTAATCTTCATCATATTCTGGTTACCATTAGACGATTTCCTTCAGTTTATAATGTACTTAAGGGGAAATGGGCCCGTTTTGTTTGTTTTGGTCTATTAAATCATGTATTCCTTTATTTCTTAGTTTCCTCGCTAGACCTCCATCAACCTGTAAAATGCAACCTCTAGACCCCCCTTCAAGATAAATGTGTACATTTTTCGGTAGAAAAAAATCCCGCCCAAAAGCAGGTTACTTTTAAAATTACAGGCTCGTCATCGCTCGCCATGACAAAAATTGGCACCTGAATGGCACGAAAGGTCTTAATATTGACAAAGAATTTGGGCATAAAGTCTTAAAATCGCCAAACTAATGGGCCGTACGTCGTAATATCTAAAAACAAATGGGGCTAAACAAGAGGGAGAAGGGAGCCAGAAAAACCAGCCCATCCCGCCTTAAAGGGGTAATTAAGACGTCAATAAACCCTCTGAACGACACGCGTCCCTATTAGGCTGCACACTATCTTTTAAGGGGAGAATTCCACTTGAGGGATTTTTTTCTGGACCCGTTTCTCCCTCATGTTTAGCCCCATTGCTTTTAAGATTTTAAGACGTTCGCCCTCGTAGTTTTGAAATTTTAAGACATTTTAACCCATTTCTGTCAATTTTAAGACCTTTCGTGCCATTAAGGTGTCGATTTTTTTCCTGGCGAGCGATAGCGAGCCTGTAATTTAAGAGCAACCGGCCTCTGGCCGGGACATTTTTCTGCTGAAAAATGTACAAATTTATCTTGAAATGGGGTCTAGGGGGTGTAATTTTAAGCTTGATGAAAACGTAGGGAACAAACTAAATACCTCCCCTTAATGTTAACCGGAAGCAAAGGTAAAAGGGCGTCACCGTGCTGAAAGGGTTAATTATTATGTTCTCTCCACTAACAAACTTTACTAGATCCTAAACTCGATTAATGACATTAACAAACACATGTGGCAGTCCGGGGATTCGAACCCAGGACGCTCACACCGAAAATCAACACACTTATGCATTGCACCACGAAGACAGTTAAAGAATGCTGCACAAGCCTACGATTTATTATGCAGTTTCGAATCCTGCATACCAATCGTAGCATGTACAATCATTCCAACTGCACTACCCACTATTCAATTACTTCTTCACCCGTGCCGAGGATATTTTGGGCGTGGTGTTGAAAGACGCACTTTTAAACAAGTTTTTCCATCTCGATTTTCCTTTATATTGCAGTACAATCTAAAACAAAAAGGCAATTTTTTCAGTGTTTTCCATCCCAATTTTCCTTTACTTTCAGTACAATCTAAACAAAAAAGCGCATGTTTTTTTTTCAGTTTTTCCGTCCCGATTTTCCTATATTTTCATTACAATCCAAATAAGGTGCATTTGTTTCAGAGGTTATCCATCCCGATTTTCTTTTATTTTTAGTACGATCTAATAATATGGGCATGGAAGAGTGTTCAAAGTGTTTATAATAATATATATCTATCTATCTATTGCTGGACGCCTCGCTCACCGAAGGGGTGGCCACGAACGAAACGCCCAATGCACCTTTGTCCCCAGTCAGTCGATGCCCCTCCTCCCATCCAGCATCGCTTTCACGCATATACTTCTTAACTCTATTCTTCCACCTTTCCCTCGATCTACCTCTCCCCCTCTGTCCCTTATTAGTTATAAGGTATATTGGCAGTAATATACCCGTATACTATAAGGATAGACAGATATATCACTATCAGTATACCCAATTATCTTTTATTTTACCTTTTGTTCTTGTGTTCAATGAATTTGTTAGGCATTTTGCATTATAATTTGTCTTGCATAATTCTTCACAATCCATAATTATATAGTTGATCACTGGAACTTAACACTGGCATTATATAAATATATCCACTGAATTTGGTAGGTGGATGGGATATTCTTCGCAGTAAATAGCACATACATAATGCAGAGTATAATGTACAAGCAATTACGTGTGTAAATAATGTTTAATGTTGGTGTGCATAATTATTCAAAACAAAATATGTTTGCCATGAAATTATCTGAGTGACTGTTTACCTTTGTGTATTTTTTTTTTTTTTTTTTTTTCTATGTGATTGAGGGAGGCAAAAGGCATAACTGCCTATAGCGAGTGCCTCCCCCATAGTTGAAAGAGTGACAGGGCCAAAATCAAGGGACGTTCGAGCCAAAATGCCTGGACACACGGAGTTTGAAGCAATTTAAGTCATAGGAAGAGGGAAAGACTGATTCTGGGAGAGAGTTCCAGAGCTCAGCTGTTGAGTAGAAGAAAGTTTGAGAGTAACGTTTCACTCTTGGGTTGGAGAGTTGCACAGAGTAGAGGTGGGATTGAGTTGCAAGACGGGTACCACGTGCCCTACGTAAAGGAGGTGGTATGCACTGGGATAGCTCTGAGGAACACTGATTATTATAGTAGTGATAGAATAGCGAGAGAGATGCAACATTGCGGCGGAGAGAGAGAGATTGCAGAGAGTTGGTGAGTGGACGGGAGTTAATGATACGAAAGGCCTTCCTTTCAACTTTGTCTAGGAGAGCAGTGTGAGAGGAACCTCCCCACACATGTGAACAATACTCAATACAAGGGCGCACTATGCCCCTGTACAGAGCAAGAAGCTGTGCAGGGGAAAAGAACCCCCTAAGGCGGTTGAGCACACCCAGCTTCTGGGAGGCTGCCTTAGCAAGACTGGTAATATGGTCCTTCCAAATGAGAGCAGAAGAAAAAGAGACACCAAGAATATTGAGAGAAGATGAAGGGTTGATTTTTGTATTGTTGAAGAATAAGGGATAGTCCGCTGGGAGATCCTGACGGGTGAAATTGGAGAAATTGGGTTTTGGAAGCATTAAAGTTAACAAGGTTTTCTCTGCCCCAATTGGAAATAGTATTTAGATCAGAATTTAAGAGTTCTATGGCTTCATTACGTTTGTCGTTGAGGGATTGCTGGCTGGGGCGTTCTGAAAAACTAATGGAGTAGTGCAAGGTTGAGTCGTCTGCGTATGAATGGATGGGAATTAAGGTACAGTTAAGGAGATCATTTATAAAAATTAGAAAGAGAATAGGAGATAGGACAGAGCCCTGAGGAACACCGGAGTTTATAGAGTGAGGAAGTGAACAATGGCCGTCCACAACCGCGGCTATGGAACAGCCGGAAAGGAAATTAGAGACAAAGGCACAGATGGAGGGATAGAAACCGAAGGAGGGTAGTTTGGAAATTAAAGATTTATGCCAGACTCTATCGAAGGCTTTCGATATGTCTAGTGCAATAGAAAAAGTCTCACCGAAGTCCCGAAAGGAGGATGACCAAGAGTTAGTAAGATATGAAAGAAGATCACCAGTAGAACGACCCTTAAGGAAGCCATACTGGCGATCTGAGAGCAGATTATGAGAAGAGAAATGCTTAAGAAATTTGGAAGCAAGAATAGTTTCAAAAACTTTAGAAAGACAAGAGATAAGAGCAATTGGACGATAGTTGGAGGGTTGAGAGCGGTCACCCTTCTTTGGGACAGGTTGAATGTGAGCAAACTTCCAGCATGAAGGGAAGACGTTAGAGGATAGACAGAGACGAAAGAGTTTGCCTAGGCAGGGAGTCAGCACGGAAGCACAGTTTTTGAGAACAACAGAAGTATATACTATGACTCTTATTCTTAGATATACGCTTTACTGTAGGTGCTATGATTGTTTTGAAGTTTTACTAGCCTTTCAATATGATCTATCTATATGCTAAGGCCCAATCCCCATTGTTTCCTATTTTTATTTTTATTTTCTATTTTCTATTTTCTATTTTTGATTACTTTTTTCATTTTTTTTCTTGGGGGTGGGCGACTCAAGACAGAGCAAGAACAGGGAAAACACAAAACAGCATAAAACAACGAACAAACACAGATAAAACCACAAATTCACACACATCTAGGTCATCCAGGAGAAGACCCAGAGACCCTGCAGGGTCACCAAGGTCGCTCCAGCACTCCCCCGGCTCCCAACCACCCGGAGAGGTTCCGATCTCGGCAGGCAGACATGCAGAATAGCCGAAGCCACAAGCCCGCCCACCACACTTCCAGGCGCACCCTTCATATTAATCGTCTCCCCGGGCCAGGCGCCTGATGGACCATTATTTAGTCCAACCTGCGCCCGACCCCTTCCCCCAAATGACTCCGTGTTCACTCAACTATTCACAAGCATTCTCGATTCATTCCTGTTTATTACCACTTCCCTTGCCTGATCTATAGTCATTCCTCTATCATCCAAAGCTTTTCTTACACATTCTCTCCATCTCAATGGGGGTCTTCCTGCCCTTCTATCTCCCCTTGTATCTGACTCACATATTCTCTTTGTAAGCCTTTCATTTCCCATTCGTTCAACATGACCATACCAGCTCAGCACCCTTCTGTCCACTCTGGCTGACAAATGTTCCTGCTGCCCCACTCTCCTACGTATCTCTTCATTCCTCAATTCGTCTCTACGAGTAACTCCACACATACTCCTCAAACAGCTCATCTCCATCACATCCAGCTTTCTTTTCTCCTTTTTCTTCAGAGCCCATGTCTCAGCCCCATTCATCACATATGATACGCTAGTAAAAAGCAACTCCTTCTAAAGCTTAATAAGACTTAAAACAAAACGATATGGTTAGATCGCCAACCATACTATAAGGTCAAGCTAACCCTCTGAGGATCGATAACGCATTTAGTGTATATTTTCTGACTATTATTAGACGATGTTATTCAGATTAGGAAGGGTATATGGAAGTCAGAGGGTTGATTGTTATAGTCTTTACCCTTTTAACTCCCACAGATCCTTCCTATGCTGTATACAATCGTCTAATGATAGCCAAATTAAACTACCAAACGCGTCAGATCCTCAAGGGACTAAACACCATCCCGGTAAAAGGGAAACTATAGGGGAAACAAAACAAAACGAATTGAAGCTAAAAACACATCCTGTAACTCGTCAGGGCCGGACAGTTTTGCCGTGTCATAATACATATTCTAGGTTCATAGACAGGCGGGAAAACAAGAGGCGATATTATACTGTGGGGGTCCTGAAATACTGTAGGGGCCCTCAATTACTGTGGGGGTCCTGCAATACTGTGGCGGTCCTTAAATACTGTGGGGGTCCTTAAATACTGTAGGGGTCCTGAAATACTGTGGGGGTCCTGACATACTGTGGGGGGCCTGGAGTACTGTGTGGGTCCTTAAATACTGTGGGGGTCCTGAAATACTGTGGGGGTCCTGAAGTACTGTGGGGGTGCTTAAATACTGTGGGGGTGCTGAAATACTGTGGGGGTGCTGAAATACTGTGGGGGTGTTGAAATACTGTGGGGGTGCTGAAATACTGTGGGGGTGCTGAAATACTGTGGGGGTCCTAAAATAATGTGGGGGGCCTGAAGTACTTTGGGGGTCCTGAAATACTGTGGGGGTCCTGAAATACTGTGGGGGTCCTGAAATACTGTGGGGGTCCTAAAATACTGTGGGGGTCCTGAAATACTGTGGGAGTCCTGAAATACTGTGGGGGTCCTGAAATACTGTGGGGGTCCTGAAATTCTGTGGGGGTCCTAAAATACTGTGGGGGTCCTGAAATACTGTGGGAGTCCTGAAATACTGTGGGAGTCCTGAAATACTGTGGGGGTCCTGAAATACTGTGGGGGTCCTGGAATTCTGTGGGGTCATAAAATACTCAAGATTGGTGTGGGTTAACTTGTTCGTAGTATGTGTGAGAGAGAGAGAGAGAGAGAGGGGGGGGGGGAAGGGGGGAGTAGTGAGTGTATTTCTGTGTGTGCCTGTCTACTAGCTTCATTATATCAATCTCTCAGCATTCAATCTCTCAGCATTCAATCTCTCGGCATTCAATCTCTCAGCATTCATTCTCTCAGCATTCATTTAGTCTTTTTAGTGTAATACAGCGTGTCAAATTATATAATACACACACTTTTATTATCATAAGGTAAGAGCCAGTAAAGTAACTCTTCAAACACAGGAAGTGCCATTGTCTAAACTAGTTCATGTACTGGGACCACGCGAATGGCCGAGTGTATCGCCTGGTACAACAGAGGAATTTATAGAGTGCGGTGAGAGATGGGGTGTGTAGCTGGGGCGGGGTGGGGGGGGGGGGGGGGGGCAGTGGAGCAAGTGGTGGTGGTGGAGAGATATTATGGGAGGTTTTGGTTGGTTGGTTGGGTAGTGACTACTCCCTCTCGGGAATAGGCTGAGAGCCTGTACATTCCACCGCTCAACACGGTGAAGCCCGTGAGGTCTTGTTCCAGTCTGGGGAGCGAGACATGTGAAGCATCCATCATGGCTCGAAGCAGCTCCATCTCTGAAGCGGCTGGTTGCTTTCGCTCAAGTGCTTCACCGTCTCACCCTCCAGACTCAGACCCTCACTCTCAGAACGCCACCTATTGAGCAGTGAACTCACTAGGCATTGTCCCCCTGTAACATATTTTGAATATGGGAATATGCATACAGTGTTATTTAATCAGGGAACAATGAGGGTATTTTTTGGCATTTCGGTGGGCTTTGTGGTAATGCACTGACACTAGGTACAGCACAAATTCAATCCCAATAATATCTTCCCATTGACATATCGGGATTTGAACCCGGGTCCACCGGACCACCAATCCAGTGGCATGTTGTTGTTGTTGTTGGTGGTGGGGATGTTCTTGATGGTGTTGTTGTTGGTGGTGGTGGTTTGTGTAGTGTTTATATTGCTTGCTGTTTTGTTGTTGTTGTTGTTGGTGGTGGTGGTTTGTGTGGTGTTGATGTTGTTGCTTGCTGTTATGTTGCTGGTGGCACTGTTGTTGTTGGTGGTGGTGTTTGTGGTGTTGATGTTGTTGCTTGCTGCTTTGATGTTGTTGGTGGTGGTGGTGATTGTGGTGTTGATGGTGTTGCTTGATATTTCCGTTGTTGTTGTCGAATGAACTCAGTCTGGGGATTACGAACCCATTCATTTACCTCCATGCTTGAACAGATACTGTGCTAAATGTTTGCGAGCTATTCAGATAATACCTCTTCTAGCCTACAGATACCCATACAATTTTGGTGTGCAGATTTAACACTATTCTGATTTGCATGCGTAATTGATCAGACTGCTTGTGTAATCATCGTAGAATGCATATGGGGAGATGGGGAGTTTTTCTAGAGCCCTTTCTCCCTCATAGTTTGCCTCAATAGTTTTCAGATTTGAAGATGTTTGCCCCATTAGTTTGTCGATTCTAAGACCTTTCGCCCCATATATTTGTCAGTATTAAGATATTTCGTGCTATTCAGGTGTCAATTTCTTTCCTGGCGAACGATAGTGAGCCTGTAATAATGGAAGAACCGGCCATCGGCCGGGGATCTAATGGATGTTTATTTATGATTGATGGAAGTTTAAGGAGGAAACTAAAACAATAATAAATATAATAAATAAGTTAGAGAGAGAGAGAGAGAGAGTTAAAGTTAGAGAAAGAGAAGGTAAACTTACAACCCAGCCCCCGATACCATTAGCCAGTACATTGGTGGAACGGAAAACATTTTGGTAATTCTCGAATGCTCTGATTTTTTCCCCCTAGCATATTCACGGGGATGTTTTCACTCTCTAAATGTCAAAGGCTCCGAACAGTTACTAAAGTTGGAGGGGAAATCGAGGGCCTTCTACTCTTTGTGGGATGTTAGGATTAATAATTTATATGTGATTATAGGTAATCGAGGGCCTTCTACTCTTTGTGGGATGTTAGGATTAATAATTTATATGTGATTATAGGTAATCGAGGGCCTTCTACTCTTTGTGGGATGTTAGGATTAATAATTTATATGTGATTATAGGTAATCGAGGGCCTTCTACTCTTTGTGGGATGTTAGGATTAATAATTGATATGTGATTATAGGTAATCGAGGGCCTTCTACTCTTTGTGGGATGTTAGGATTAATAATTTATATGTGATTATAGGTAATCGAGGGCCTTCTACTCTTTGTGGGATGTTAGGATTAATAATTTATATGTGATTATAGGTAATCGAGGGCCTTCTACTCTTTGTGGGATGTTAGGATTAATAATTTATATGTGATTATAGGTAATCGAGGGCCTTCTACTCTTTGTGGGATGTTAGGATTAATAATTTATATGTGATTATAGGTAATCGAGGGCCTTCTACTCTTTGTGGGATGTTAGGATTAATAATTTATATGTGATTATAGGTAATCGAGGGCCTTCTACTCTTTGTGGGATGTTAGGATTAATAATTTATATGTGATTATAGGTAATCGAGGGCCTTCTACTCTTTGTGGGATGTTAGGATTAATAATTGATATGTGATTATAAGTAATCGAGGGCCTTCTACTCTTTGTGGGATGTTAGGATTAATAATTTATATGTGATTATAGGTAATCGAGGGCCTTCTACTCTTTGTGGGATGTTAGGATTAATAATTTATATGTGATTATAGGTAATTGAGGGCCTTCTACTCTTTGTGGGATGTTAGGATTAATAATTGATATGTGATTATAGGTAATCGAGGGCCTTCTACTCTTTGTGGGATGTTAGGATTAATAATTTATGTGATTATAGGTAATCGAGGGCCTTCTACTCTTTGTGGGATGTTAGGATTAATAATTTATATGTGATTATAGGTAATCGAGGGCCTTCTACTCTTTGTGGGATGTTAGGATTAATAATTTATATGTGATTATAGGTAATCGAGGGCCTTCTACTCTTTGTGGGATGTTAGGATTAATAATTTATATGTGATTATAGGTAATCGAGGGCCTTCTACTCTTTGTGGGATGTTAGGATTAATAATTTATATGTGATTATAGGTAATCGAGGGCCTTCTACTCTTTGTGGGATGTTAGGATTAATAATTTATATGTGATTATAGGTAATCGAGGGACTTCTACTCTTTGTGGGATGTTAGGATTAATAATTTATATGTGATTATAGGTAATCGAGGGCCTTCTACTCTTTGTGGGATGTTAGGATTAATAATTTATATGTGATTAATAATATATATGTGATTATAGGTAATCTTTTATTGCTCTCTCAGTTTTTTAATTTTTGTTTCACGTTTTTTTAAATTATATTTGTTATTATTATTATTATTATCATTATGATTATTATTATTATTATTATTTTGTTTTATATTAGTCAATTGTAATCTCGAAGATAACGTAATCATTGGCGTACAGTATGCTTGTCTGTCAGTTTATGTGTCTCAAAAACAAACAGTAAGTTTGAACGAAATTTACTTACGATCTTCACTTCATACCCGTAGAGAGGGTAATATTTTGCATATGGTTTGATAATCTCACACTCACCCAGTCCCCATGTCAACGATGTTTTAATCGTGACTGTACATGTTTATAATTATATTCATGAACCTTCAACCTAGACTGCGTAAAGCCGGTATCACACGAGCGTTTTTTCCCTCAACATTTATCCTCAACACTGGTCTGGCAGCTTATGAGGTTAACATTTAGAATATTTGGGTCACCTAAATTCACCTATCATCAGTCTAGTTTCCGATACCAGTGCAAAAGTTCTCATAAATGTTACCAGAAACAAGTTGATCATCAAATGTTGACTATAAAAGCTCTCGTGTGATACCGGCTTTAAGATGTAAAACCGTCCTCTGGTTCTCTTTCTAGCCTGGTAAACATTATCATAATAGGGTGAGGTCAACTCAACCAGTAGACCATTTCAACCAGTAGCTCTCAACCAGTACCAAATCAACCAACCTTCGTACTACTATAACTTTCCCGGTAGAAGTAAGGAAAAAGTAACTTCGATCTCTGGAGAAGAGTGAAGGTGAGAAATCCTGGGGAATGCAAACGTTCGGGTTTTTCTCCAAACTCACGCATACTATTAGGGTTGAACTTTGACTAGTTCAGTTTTTATTTCCTATGTATCACCTGAAATGTTGGCCACTGGTGTTACAGACAGGTTACAGGTGGCGAGAGATAGCGAGCCTGCTATTTTAAGAGAAACCGGCCTTCGGCCGGGAAATTTTTCTACCAAAAAATATACAAATTTATATTGAAGGGGAGGTCTAGGGGGTGTTTTTATAAGCTTGATGGAGGTCTAGGGAGGAAACTAAAAAACTATATAAATACATTAATTGATAGACTAAACAACCGGTCAGTCTCCCCTTAAAATGATCAGCCTATTATCCACGTTCCTAATAATCCAGCATCATAAATACAAACCCTGTACAGTATATCGTAATATGTGTGTGTGGGTTGATAGACATTCCTTTCCTATGACCTTACACACGGAGAGCGATAATCAATGGGGATCTTGTGTATGTTAGAGAGAGAGAGAGATGTGATATGACCTTACACAATGCGATAATCAATGGGGATCTTGTGTATGTTAGAGAGAGAGAGAGAGAGAGAGAGAGAGAGAGAGAGAGAGAGAGAGAGAGAGAGAGATGTCATATGACCTTACACAATGCGATAATCAATGGGGATCTTGTGTATGTTAGAGAGAGAGAGAGAGATGTCATATGAGATCAATGGGGAGAGAGAGAGAGAGAGAGAGAGAGAGAGTACAAAGGAGTACAAAGGAAATCAAGCAACAACAGATCCAGTGACCCTTCTAGGTTGCTTGTCCTCCAAAACACTGAGGATCAAGTGTCCAAACAGTGGTTTAGAGTGGGTAAGGGAACATTGGAAAGGGAATTACTGCCCTGGAACTAATGTCCGTGGCAGGATTAGGAAGTTAGTAGGGGACAGATGGGTTAGTAACTGAGGGGGGGATAAAATAAAGTTATTCATTTACAAACGCAGTCAGTCGCGGGTTTGATGCGAGATATTTGTCTAGGCGGAGTTTAAATGAATCAACGGTGATGCAGTCTATAACGTTTCGGGGAAGCCCATTCCACAAGTTGACAACTCGATTGAAGAAGAAATTCTTAGATTCGTGCGAGTTAAAAGATTTACCAATAATTTTGCAACCGTTTCCCCGCGTGTAATTAGATTGGTCGATAGTGAAGTACTTACTACAGTTCATATTGTCGATGCCTTTGATGATTTTGAACACTTGAATTAAGTCGCCTCTTAATCTGCGCTGGGTTAAAGGAAATAGATTTAATTCTCTAAGACGCTCTTCGTATGGTTTGTTCTTTAGGCTAGGTATCATTTTGGTAACTCTACGTTGAACTCGTTCTAGCTTGTTTATATCTTTTTGGTAATAAGGGCACCAGGATTGAACGCAGTATTCCAGAAGAGGGCGGACTAAGGAATTGTAAAGGGTTAGGATAACTTCTTTGGATTTATGCTCAAATGACCTGCCTATAAAGCCAATTATTTTGTTTGCCTTCTTAACAACTTCTGAACATTGTTGACTCGGTTTTAGGTTACTCGATATTGTTACTCCCAGATCGGTTTCTCTGTTTACATTCTTAAGCTGAGTGCCATTCATCGAATAGTTTGCTTTCTCATTTAGGTATCCGATATGTAGTACTTTACATTTATCCGCATTGAAACTCATTTGCCAAATTTGGGCCCAACATGACAATTTATCTAGATTGTGTTGCATATCGTCAACTTGTTCTTTTGAGAGTACGCTATTTGCAATTTTTGTATCGTCAGCAAATTTTGAGATTGTACAGGTGAGACCCTCATCTATGTCGTTGATGTAAATTAGAAAGAGAATTGGTCCTAGTACCGATCCCTGGGGTACCCCGCTACTTACATTGGTCCATTTTGATGCCTTACCGTTTATGACTACTCTTTGCTTTCTGTCGCTGAGCCAATTTTCTATCCATTTCAACACACCGTCTTGTATTCCATGCGCTTTTAGTTTTAGCAGTAAACGTTTGTGGGGAACTTTGTCAAAGGCCTTTTGAAAATCAAGGTATATAATATCTACAGCTTTACTCTCATCGTAGAGGTTGAGGATATCGTGGAAGAAGTCTAAGAGGTTTGTTAAACAGGAACGTTTTTTACGAAAGCCGTGTTGAGTATCTTTAAGTATGTTATTTTCCTCTCAGTGATTTACGAGTCTGTCTCGTATGACCGTTTCTAGCATTTTACATACAACTGAGGTTAAGCTAATTGGACGATAGTTACTGGATAGGGATTTGCTGCCTTTTTTGAATATCGGCGTTACGTTGGCTAGCTTCCACTGATCGGGCATAGTTCCAGACTGCAAGGATTTATTGAATAGTAATGTCAGTGGTTTAGAGAGCTCATCCTTAGCTTCCTTTAGAACTCTAGGCGAGATTGTATCAGGTCCAGGCGTTTTATTTACCTTGAGTTTATCTAAACAATTCAATACTTCTCTCTCTGTAACGGTGATATTGCTTAAAACATCTGAATTATCAATCTGAATCGGCGATGGTGTAGGGATATCACTGAGGTCTTCTGTTGTAAAAACTGATGCAAAGAAGGTATTGAGGGCATTACTCATTTGTTCTTCGTCTTTGGTGTATTCTCCATTTCCATCGACTAACAGTCCAACAGTTGAAGTAACTACTTTTTTCTTTCTGATATAACTATAGAATTCTTTCCGGTTTGTTTTACTTTGATTCGCAATATGTAACTCTAAGGTCTTTTTACTTTGCTTAATTAACTTTTTGGCTTTGCGTCGTAGCTCTACAAATTTCAGCCGTTCTTCGTCATTTTGTGAGGATTTTAATCTATCATTAGCAAATTTTTTAGCAAGCAGGCAGTTTGAAATATCTTTATTCCACCATTTGGGCTTATTATTATGGCCTGGATGCCGAGTTTTCGATGGTATGCAGTCTTGCACTGCTTTTAGGTAAGTGGCTTCGAATAACTTCCAAGATGTATTTATGTCGTTATTGTGAATTAAAAAGCTCCAGTCAGTTTCTTTAAACATAGCTCTAAGTTTATGGAAGTTTGCTTTCTTGAAATTAGGGACTTTTTCGATGCTACTATTTGGTTCGTTACTAGTAAACTTTAAAGTGAAAGTTATCGTATGATGGTCGCTGTTACTGAATTCATCACCAACATTCAAATTCTCTATTAATTCTTCTTTTGTTGCAAGTACAATGTCAAGAACGTTATTACCACGGGTCGGCGTTCCAACAAATTGATAAAGCGAACTCTCTTGCAAGTTCGTATACAAGTCATGTCCGGAGTGTGAAGTAAGAGTATCGCCCCACTTGGTCACAGGTAAATTAAAGTCACCAAAAATTACGGTATCTTGTGAGTTACTTACATCTGCAATTTGTTCGTAAATTTCTCGGTCAGTTTGCACTGATTGAGCTGGAGGTCTGTATATTAATGCAAGTATTATTTTGGTACCTTTATTATTCTTTATTAGCACAAAAGATGTGTCGACGTTCACAATTTGAGGTTTTGACAAGAGGGTAGGGTTAAGACTTTCTTTGATATAAAGTAAAAACGCCACCTCCATTTCGATTTATTCGGCTTTTCTCAAACATTACATAACCGGGAAGTGAATACTCTGCTAAAAAGTCTCTATCTTCTGTATTGAGCCAAGATTCTGTTATGCCAATCACATCATAATTTTCTGTAAACACTAGCTCCTCTAAATCTGAAAATTTATTGCGTATGCTACGAGCGTTTGCATAGAAAACCTTTAATTTTTTTATTTTAGAACTCACGGAACGCGCTTTAATAATATTTTTGGTTCTTGTCGGATCTACATTTATGTTCATGGCTGTCCTCGGTCCTCGCTGTCTCCGGTCCTTATCGCTGGTGGTCCTCGGTTGCCTCTGTTTTTTTCTTGGCGTTGGATGATTTATGTCACTACTGAGAGAGAGAGAGAGAGAGAGAGATGTCATATGACCTTACACAATGCGATAATCAATGGGGATCTTGTGTATGTTAGAGAGAGAGAGAGAGAGATGTCATATGACCTTACACAATGCGATAATCAATGGGGATCTTGTGTATGTTAGAGAGAGAGAGAGAGAGAGAGAGAGAGAGAGAGATGTCATATGACCTTACACAATGCGATAATCAATGGGGATCTTGTGTATGTTAGAGAGAGAGAGAGAGATGTCATATGACCTTACACAATGCGATAATCAATGGGGATCTTGTGTATGTTAGAGAGAGAGAGAGAGATGTCATATGACCTTACACAATGCGATAATCAATGGGGATCTTTAACGGATAATCAAGTTTTTTAGCACAAAATATTGTCATTGGGCTACCAATTATTTAAGGTGGAAGGGTTTATTTTTTGGTCGATTATTTCAATTATGTATTACTTTATTTTATTTTAAAACCTAGACCTCCATCAAACTAAAAAATACATCCATTAGATCCCCCTTGTAGATTAATTTGTAAATTTGTCGGTAGAAACATGTCCTGGCCGAAGGCCGGTTCTTCTAATATTACAGGCTCACTTTCGTTCGCCAGGAAAAATATCGACACCTAAATAGCTCGAAAGGTCTTAAAAAAATTGGGCGAAAGGTCTTAAAATCGACAAACTAATGGGGCAACCATCTTAAAATCTGAAAATTAATGGGGCTAAACGTGAGGGAGATTGAGGACCAGAAAAAATGGCCCATTTCCCCTTAAACCATTCTGTGGGTGTGTTTTCTTGTTTTCCATTGATCTGAAGAAGCTATAATTGAACCCGTTTGTCAATAAACCGATGCTATTGATGTGGTGGCCATTATGTTCGTATGTATTTATCCCAATGTGTGTGTGTGCATGTGGGTGGGTGTGGGTGTGGGGGGGGGAGAGTGTGTGTGTGTGTGTGTGGGTGTGGGTGTGGGTGTGTGTGTGTGTGTGGGGTTTGGGTAACATTAGGCGATTGAATTTACCATAAGAGTGACTTCACACACTCAGAGAAAATATTATTTGTTTCCACAATGTGTGTCATAATAGCCGCTCCAAGACATTTCCAGGCGTTCTTGACCGCGACGGTACTCAAAGATTTATTTAAGAAGAGTTTTTAGTTTGTTCCTTAAACCTCCATCAAGCTTAAAATTATACCCCCTAGAACCCCTTTTAAGAGAAATTTGTCTCGGCCGAAGGCCGATTCTTCTTAAATTACAGGCTCGCTATCGGTCGCCAGGAAAAAGTCGACACCTAAATGACACAAAAGAAATGGGTAAAAATTCTTAAAATCGCCAAACTAATGGAACGAGCGTTCTAAAATTTAAAAAGCAATGGGACTAAACATGAAGGAGAAAAGGTTCCTTAAAAATACCCCTCAAGTTAAAATATCACTTTAAAGTTATGAAGCTGAGTTTATAATACAAATAATATAGACAGAAGTTAGTAAGAACTTTAATTTACATTAATAATATTGATTAACCTTTATGATGCTCATATACAATTGGCCCTTCAGAACATTAACCTTTATGATGCTCATATACAATTGGCCCTTCAGAACATTTACATTCGGGGAGTCTTTCGGAGATTGTACAAATTAAATTACATGATAATTGTCATTATGCATTATTTTAAAGATTGTATTAATAACTCCGCTTTACAATTTTTAGTAAACCTTTGAGAGCATACTGCAGTTCCTATTTCCTATAAGCAAATCCGTCATGCTAAAGTACTATTGTAGATGGTAGCACTGGGCCATCTACAGTCGCAGTCGCGGTCAGGAAACTTCTGGACATCTTTTGGAGCTGCAATTTTGACACATGGTGAACTATTATATAAAGCTGCATACACAGAGCACATTTATGAGACTTACTAGTTAATACTCACCGTTTTCATAATTATTTTGTGTTTCATTTGGTAGCGTTCAAGGATTCACAACCACGACGCACATTCCTCTGCCGTGAAAGGTGGGATAAATCATATGAATTCTGAACCGTTGGTGTAGTCTTCGGAAGCATCCTCTTTAAACAAATGCATGATTCAATATTTATCTCCGCCACTATTCACTAATTCATGTACCACTTACTTGTGTAGGCAATACAGTAAGAAAAACAAATTTTATATAATCGCCCAAGTAATGGGGCGAACGTCTTAAAATCTCACAACTAATGGGGCTACGCATGAAGGAGAAGGGAGGCCAGAAAAACAAATACCTCCCCTTGAAGAGACTGGTTAAAACAAATTACATAAGTGTTTCATAATCCGTCACTGAAACTTGTACCTACTATAACTACAGGCGAATGGTCATTCGGATACCATGATCTCTAACCCACTTGCAAGAATTCGTGGTCCCCTTATGTTTTTCTTTATGGAATTATAACTATCTGGATTGATTTATGGATGGAAGTTGCTTTTCAATTAATAATATATTTAGTTTTGTAGTTGATGTATAGACATTTATATTCATAGATTCGTTTCCAGAGATATACTTCCATAATTTGAAATAGGTGCAGTCCACTGATAGTTATGAGTGGGTTAGAGACTATGGCATCAATGGTAGAAGTACTATATAATTATCTAGAATTCGAGATAGTAATTATTATAACATGTTGGCATCCGAGTGTACACGCGGGTACCATAGTTTCTATAGGCCATGCATAGATATTTGTGAACTTCACATATTTCTAATTATGGAAGCATATCTCTCGAAATCTATTTATGAATATAATTATCCAAACATCAACTACAAAACTATAAATGCTATCTATTGAAAAGCAAGTTCTATCCAATAATCAATCCTGATAGTTATAATTGCATAATGAAACCCATAAGGGTTCCACGAATTCTTATGAGTGAGCTAGAGACTATGGCATCCGAGTGTAGTTTCTGCGATAAACCGAGAGACGTTTGTGAAGCAGTTTGCTGGTGCAAGCTTATACCTTCGTGTTTGCTCATGAGTGTATGAGTATGCGTGTGTAAGAATTAGGTCCTATTTCACTTTATTATTCTGGTTACCATTAAGCAAATTTATGCAGCCTAGCAAGGAACTCAAGTAATCAAAATGGTAAACACTATCAATTATCTATCTGACGCCAACAGTCTTTTCTTTAAACTAGATTTTTAAAAATCGTGTATGATAGCAAAATAAAATGACAAATTGCGTCTCCGTATGCTCAAAAGGATGCTAAATGCAAAATTCCTATACCTTTCATATTTCCGAATCCCCCGAAACCTTGACCCTCACTTGGATTTTCATTCAATTTCGAATGCTTTATTCACGCCACAGATAAACTACCTACGGCTCTTGTAAATAGACGGTATATCAATTAAACTCAACTTCAATTGATGATGTTTAATAAATGGAAAATGTTTATTGACATGAATTTACTTACATATACATTGCTTTACCATAGTTATATTTTATGGTATTTAGAGTGTGGATACATTACATATGCTATTGAGTATTACAATATGTAAATTTGAGCACATAATCATGCTTCATTTATTATTATATATTTGTTTCTTCACACAGACTCAGACGTTCGTGATCCATGAGCTTCTTCCTACTATACATCTTGACAACATACAAGGATAAAGGGACAAATTAAAAGTAAGTGTGCTAAAATTGTGTTCGTATTCTCAAGATCAGCACTATGCACCATGTTTGTAGATTCATGTTCGCACACAAACATAACCATTGTGTCATCACCCATTGTATATAGAGACCTTCTTTCTGTGTACCATTATCTGCAGTATTTGTGAAATGGTAAGTGATATGGTATATTGGTTATATATAGAAGACTATGTTATATTACATATTAAATTAGGCTTGCATCATTCACTTCAAATTGAAAACCGATGAGCTGTGATATCCTTGGGAAAATATGTATCATACTGTAAATAGATCAGTATAGCCTATACTGTAATATATATATATATAAGTTTTGAAGTATAATGCTTATAACTTTAAAATCGTGCATGTATATTAGCTTAAGTTCATGAGAAATACTTAACGAATTAAGGAAACATTTTGTGCACATTCGTGTGAAACTGGTCTTAATGCTAATAATAATAAAAATAAAAATGTTGTATGTAATCTGTTATCGAGCTTGTATGCATACAGATGGAAGCATGTTCATTGTAAGGACACAGCAGTTTCGATTGTTGAAGGTTTTCCTCTCATTTGCAGCCGTGATAAATTAATTTGAAAGACATGCATCTATAACACAGTGAAGTTGGGCTGTAGGAAATGTATTGCAAATACATAATTGTTATAATAACCTGAAACGGACACTAAAGTACATAGACACTTTAATTATTATGTCATGTATTGTAAGCAACACACAATATATGTATATTAATATAAACATATACATATAGGTCTTTTAATATGTATGTGATATTGTTACGAATTCCAGGGAGGAATCCTAGTAGCGCTTTATTGAATAATGTGGAAGGTTATTTGTATACTGATACTAAAATTAAATAAATATAGGCAAGTTGTAAACCGTCTGATATATCCACAGTATTTACCAATTGTCTAGAGTCCTTTTTCTTGTCTTTGTTGGTATTCACATTCCACACTTTGACTCTTTACTTGCATTATTGGCAGGGAGAACTGGTTGGTACTCGCTGGACACTTTAAAAGCTAGAACATATTTTGGTTCCCCATGCCTTCCATCACTATCATCTGCATTATCATCACCAGGAAAAATGGATGTCCTGTTCGACTTTATATTAATATTTAAACTAATGTTGCACGCAGGTCTCTTCGTATACAAATACTTTCCTCCACAGTTACTCGGCTCACCTATCGACCCGACTCGCTCAACACTAATTAAGCTTTCCCATTTCCTACCATACTATACCTGATTCAACTTCATCAAAATTATACACATTTCTAGAATGAGCATGAGCACTTCTAGGATGACCGAAAGAAACCTAACCTAAGCATACCTAAATTAACCAGTTTAAAAGTAGATGCTGGACAACAAATCAGACTTCTGGGAGCGAATAAAGAACGCTCGAAAGAAATGCAGGTGGAAGAACAAAAATCTAACGAGTAAAATGTATTACTTGTCAGCCAAACGTATTCATGGCCGAAATGACTTGCACGCCAAACAATAGACTAGCCCATTAATCGAGACATTATAGTATTTGAGATCGGTCAACCCCTGCCATGTTGGTGTCACTGGTGTCATTCAGTAGCTTCTCATATACATCCTAACGCCCCTCCCCCCCCCCCACCACCATAAACAAATCAATAATTAAATAAGTACATTGATACATAAATACAAATGTGTACAGGAATTATAGTTTGGTGTTTGGAGGTGCATTCTACATGATCAGACATCCAATGTAACCCTGATGAGCAATACACATCGCTCCAAAATGGCGTCCAATGAAAAAGAGATGGCCATTCCCTTGCTCACTACAGTCTGATAACAAATGCCGAGGTCCCAATTCATTAGGCCCTACCATTACCCACCCCCCCCCCCCCCCCCCCACCCCCCCTACTTGACATGTTGGCTACTGGAGGGAACGCCATTTAAATTTAGGGTAGAAATTTAACGGGGGATGGTTCACTTTTTGGGCGATTTTTGCATGTTTTCATAATTTGTCTAGTTTCCTCCCTAGACCTCCATCATATATAAAAAAAACATCCATTAGATCCCCCTTCTAGGTTAATTTGTACATTTTTCGGTAGAAAAATGTCCCGGCCGAAGATCGGTTCTTCCAACATTACAGGCTCTCTATCGTTCGCCAGGGAAAAAACTCGACACCTAAATAGCACGAAAGGTCTAAATATTGACGACGAAATGGGGTGAAAGGTCTTAAAATCGACTAACTAATGGGGCAAACATCGTATCATCTGAAAACGAATGGGGCTAAACATGAGGGAGAAAGTGGTCCAAAAAAACCGGCCCATCCCCCCTTAAAATGGGAATCGGCGTCGCGTTCCTTTGATCTGTGGCATCATGTTGCACCGCTAGTCATGAGGGCGGCGGCGGCGACGGTGGCGGTGGCGGCAGGGCGGTGGCGGTGTTTAGCTATATCACCACCACCGTTCGGGGTTTTATGTTTAATGGTTATTGGGCTTTGTTAAGGGGGTAGTGCTAGGTTTCTGGTCTATATATTTATTTATTCATATATTTTTTAGTTTCCTCGCTATACCTGCATCAAGCTTAAAAAAACACCCTCTAGACCCCCCTTTCAAGATGAATGTGTACATTTTTCGGTAGAAAAATGTCCTGGCCGAAGGCCGATTCCTTCAAAAATTACAGGCTGGCTATCGCTCGCCAGGAATAAATCAACATCTAAATGGCACGAAAAGTCTTAATATTGACAAAGAAATGGGGCGAAATGTCTCAAATTCGCCAAACTAATTGAACAAACGTCTTAAAATCTCAAAACTAATATGCTAAAGATGAGAAGGGGTCCAGAAAAAGTGACTACCTCCCCCTTAATTCGGGCTTGTTTATGCTCCCTCGCTGGATCTGGAAAGTAATAAATGGGGTGATCGTGCATGGTGTAGAATGGGCGTGCAAATACGAGGCGTGCAATATATTTTACGGGCCTGCTTGCATAATGACGCGAAGTGATACTGGGTCAACAATATTCCACGTGCAAAATGATACTGGGTCAACAATATTCCACGTACAAAATGATACTGTGTCAACAATATTCCACGTGCAAAATGATACTGGGTCAACAATATTCCACGTACAAAATGGGGTGGTTTCCAAATAGGCAGTCCAGAAATCGTGTACCCTAACCTTTGTCACGTAAAAAAGGGCTAGAGTAAATGGGTTGTCAACTTTCACAGGTATTCCCGGACTGACTCTTCCAAAATGGTAGGTATATTAACTCGATTACGCTAATCGTTTATGAGTTATTGAATGTAGTGTTCTAGAATGTTTTACTACTTACTAATAACAGGGTATATCAATAATGTAAGGAAAACCTACATCGATGAAGACACCTTGCTTGAGGTGTGGTGGAGTGGTCATGCCACTAGACTGGTAATCCACTGGTCCCGGGTTCGAATCCCGATGTATCAATAGGAAGAATTTTATTGGGATGGAATTTGTGCTGTACCTAGTATCAGTGCATTTCCACAAGGCCCACCGAAACGCCAACAAAATACCCTCATTGTTCCCTGATTAAATAGCACTGTATGAATATTCCCATATTCAAAATAGGCTACAGGGTGGCAATGCCTATTGAGTTAATTGCTCAATAGGTGGCGTTCTGAGAGTGAGGGTGCGAGTCTAGGGGATGAGACAGTGTAGAGATCCTATAGTTAGATTATTTACTATCGGATCTCTTAAGACAGTGAAGCACAAAAGGCGAAGCAGCTTCAGAGATGAGGCTGCTTCGAGCCGTGGGTAGGCAACCGGGCCCGGTGCATCCTTCGAAGGCAAGATGGTGGGGGCTTGTTGCAGCTCAAAGCGCTTAACATGTCTCACTCCCTAGACAGGAACGAGACCTCAAGGGCTTCACCGTTGAATGTACAGTTATATGTACAGGCTTTCAGCCTATGCCCAAGAGGGAGTAATTGGAATATAGAAACAAATACTACCAATATTAGGAAACAAATGGCATTAAGTCACAATTCGTTAAGCAGTATATGTGTCTAGTTTATAATAGTATTCCTAATGTCATAGATGGTAGTGTTCTAAATAGATTTGAACCCATGTTTACATCTGCCAGTTGAACTACCTAATACAGAGCTGTATTGTATTATATCTTAGCGATACCCCTAAATATTACTGAAATGCTAAAAAATAGGCTTGTCAATATCAATGGGATTGGTTATATATATATATATATATTATTGACGGGTATAATCTCACCTGCAGTGATGTAATGTATACTGTATAACACCCTCCCTGGTGCCTCATTCCACGAGGCAATGTTTTCTACTAATCAATAATTATTCGCTGCATCAACATTTGTCATAAAGTAGTGTACCAATTACTTATGCAACCGATTGTACAGCCACGAGCACTAATTTCGACGCACTTTTAAATGTATGCGAGCTAAACTATTCAGTATATTGATTTATCATATCCCAGAATCTTCCAAACTTAGTTCATGGTTTACAAGCCTCAAGTAGTAACGTTATTAGTTCTCGTGACTACTTTCAGAGCAAGCACTACAGGTCATGGGTTACATTATGTTGTCTAGTTTGCATGATCAAGTAAATAAATAAAAACACTAGTTTATTATATATATATATATATATATATATATATATATATATATATATATATTAGTAAAGCCAGGTAATACATTGTCTTTAATACATACGAGGTTGAAAGAAATGGCAATTTCTGCGTTGGAGATTGTATTATTCAAGGTTTCCAGGTCTCTGATTAGTTTTCGCTTGGTGGCAGGAAGTAGATGAATGAGGTTAGCAAAATTCATGGTGGTACAGGGTTACATTAATGTACATGATGATACAGGATATACGACGAGCGTTTCACTGGACAACCAGCATTATCAAGTAAGGATAGAATGATATAAAAGGTAAACAGGAAGGGTATATATAGAGGGTGGAGGATCAGAGGAGGCGAAAATCAGGGGGCAAAAGTCTGCTATTGGTGGAGGGGTATTCTAGGAGTGTTAGAGAGAGATCCGCGTCACGCAGGCGCACTGGATGCGGGAAGGTGGTGGTCGGTTGGCGGGGTCGAAGCTGATTGGCTGCGTGTCGAGGGGCGTGGCCTAAGTTGCGTAGTACGTGTGGCGCCGGCAGAAGATGAAGCTGAAGGAGGTAGCGCGGGGGGCTGCGTCAAGGGCACCGGGAGGCGAGGGAGGGGGGGGGGGGGGGGGGGGGGGGGGGCCGTTAGGTCCTGTAGGATAGTGCCTTTTGGCAGAAGGAAGGATCTGAAGGTCCAGAGTTTGGTTGTTGATGTTAGGATGTAAGGCTTGGATTTATAACGCTTCGAGTATTGGTAATCTCCTTGGGTCACTTTCTTTATTGAGTATGGTGGTGTGTTTCTCTAACTCGTTGCGTGTGAGGTGGGGGTGGTTAAGGGTGAGATAGTGGTCTTTGATGGCTCCAGCCTGAAGGTGAAGAGTTAACCAACGTGAAAGACGAGTCTGCATCATGCCAATAGAGGAATGAGGTCCACAGTCCTCATAATTACAGGTATGTTGGTAAATGACGTGATCGTCGGTCATCGGGCCCTTTATCTTGGTGGAAGCTGGTTTGTTGCGGAGAACGAGGTTGGATGTCTTGGGGGATTTGTAATAAATTATTAATTTGATTTTGTTTTCCGGGTTGGTTGGGTGGACATGCTTGGAGATTATTTCTTTTAAGACGGCCTCGTCATTTTTGTGTTCAGAGGACATAAAATTGCGGTAGAAGATCTTGATTTCATTGGGGGGGTCAATGTTGGGAGGGCTTTGGGTGTACCATTTTTCAAGATGGTGGTTGATGGTGCTGGAGACGTCGGAGTTGGAGTATCCGTTATTCACTAAAACTTGGGATAGTCTTTCTAGTTCCTGGTGGGTATCGGCCTAGGTAGAGCAGTGCGTGAGGGCTCTCCTTACATAAGCGGAGATGGAGGATAGAAGATAACGGCGGGGGCATTCACTATCGCCGTTGAGGCATTGTCCTGTGTTAGTTGGTTTAGTGTAGACGGTGGTTTTGAACCCATGGTCGTTCAGAGCTACGACGATGTCGAGGAAGGGGAGTTGTCCATTGTTTGATTTTTCAAAGGTGAAGTTAAGTCCGGAGGAGGTCATGAAGCGACGCTGGAGTTCCTGTAGTTCGTGGAGGTCCTTGATTTGCACGAAGATGTCATCCACGTATGTACAGTAGACGGCGGGTCGTTGGGCAGCTAGGAGCTCTTCCTCAATGGTACCCCTTTTTTTTTTGCAAAAAGAACTCCTAGGGGGCTGCCCATCGCCACACCGTCTCTCTGCTTGTATATTTTGCCCCGGGGGCAAAGGAAGGGGGCCTCCTTGGTACATAGCTCCAGCAGTGTTTTCAGGGCCTTCTCCGGGATGTCCAGTGTTGGTGTATCAGGGCAATGGTAAATTCGACGTAGAATCATGTCAATGGTGCTATCCAACAAGAAGACCTCCTCAACAAGGGCCTCAACTGCCACTACAGCTCTAAACCTGGCCCCCACAGGAAACGCCTAGAAACGGAAATCCTCCTGGACGACATCCTACGACTTAAGAAGGATGGCAAGGTCACCACTACTCCCGCCCTACAACCCACTCTCCTCGCTGAAGCCGCCAAAACCAGAGGAACTCACCATAGCAAAATCAACACTTCCAAGCTGCCAAAAAATTAAGAGACAACCCCAACATCTATCATCCGTCGTGTGGATAAAGCTTCCTGCCTTGTGATTCATGACAAGGAGGAATATCTTAGAAAAATGGACGTCATCTTAAGTGACAACACCAAATTTAAAAGGATCACCCGCAACCCAACCGACTAAATCAAACGTACTGCCAACACCACCATCACCGCCAAACAAGGAGGGGTCCACCTTAAAAAACTCGTCGGAGAATACACCCCTGGTTATGCGTACGGAACCATCAAAACACACAAACCTGGGAACCCTCTCCGCCCCATCATCTCCCAGATCCCCACTGCCACCTACCAGATTGCCAAGGCCCTGAACAACCTCCTCACCCCCGACGTGCCCTACCAATACAACCATAACTCAGCCCACGATTTCTTGGAAATTTTACGAGACGCCCCCCGGAACAACAACCACACAATCGCCTCCCTTGACGTAGAAAGCCTGTTCACCAACGTGCCAGTGGATAGGACCATTGACATGATTCTACGTCTAATTTACCATTGGCCTGATACACCAACACTGGACATCCCGGAGAAGGCCCTGAAAACACTGCTGGAGCTTTGTACCAAGGAGGCCCCCTTCCTTTGCCCCCGGGGCAACATGTACAAGCAGACAGACGGTGTGGCGATGGGCAGCCCCCTAGGAGTTCTTTTTGCGAACATTTTTTATGGGTACCATCGAGGAAGAGCTCCTAGCTGCCCAACGACCCGCCGTCTACTATAGATACGTGGATGACATCTTCGTGCAAATCAAGGACCTCCACGAACTACAGGAACTCTAGCGTCGCTTCATGACCTCCTCCGGACTTAACTTCACCTTTGAAAAATCAAACGATGGACAACTCCCCTTCCTCGACATCCTCGTAGCTCTGAACGACCATGGGTTCAAAACCACCGTCTACACTAAACCAACTAATACAGGACAATGCCTCAACGGCGATAGTGAATGCCCCCGCCGTTATCTTCTATCCTCCATCTCCGCTTATGTAAGGAGAGCCCTCACGCACTGCTCTACCTGGGCCGACACCCACCAGGAACTAGAAGACTATCCCAATGGTTTAGTGAATAACGGATACTCCAACTCCGACGTCTCCAGCACCATCAACCACCATCTTGAAAAATGGTACACTCAAAGCCCTCCCAACATTGACCCCCCCAATGAAATCAAAATCTTCTACCGCAATTTTATGTCCTCTGAACACAAAAATGACAAGGCCGTCTTAAAAGAAATAATCTCCAGGTATGTCCATCCTACCAACCCGGAAAACAAAATCAAATTAATAATTTATTACAAATCCTCCAAGACCTCCAACCTCTTTCTCCACAACAAACCAGCTTCCACCAAGATAAAGAGCCCCGATGACCGTCGATCACGTCATTTACCAACATACCTGTAATTATGAGGACTGTGGACCTCATTCCTATATTGGCATGACGCAGACTCGTCTTTCACGTCGGTTAACTCTTCACCTTCAGGCTGGAGCCATCAAAGACCACTATCTCACCCCTAACCACCCCCACCTCACACGCAACGAGTTAGAGAAACACACCACCATACTCGATAAAGAAAGTGACCCAAGGAGATTACCAATACTCAAATCGTTATATATCCAAGCCTTACATCCTAACATCAACAACCAAACTCTGGACCTTCAGATCCTTCCTTCTGCCAAAAGGCACTATCCTACAGGACCTAACGCCCCCCCTCGCCCCCCGGTGCCCTTGACGCAGCGCCCCGCGCTACCTCCTTCAGCTTCGTCTTCTGCCGGCGCCACACGTACTACGCAACTTAGGCCACGCGCCTCGACACGCAGCCAATCAGCTTCGACCCCGCCAACCGACCACCACCTTCCCGCATCCAGTGCGCCTGTGTGATGCGGATCTCTCTCTAACACTCCTAGAATACCCCTCCACCAATAGCAGACTTTTGCCCCCTGATTTTCGCCTCCTCTGATCCTCCACCCTCTATATATACCCTTCCTGTTTACCTTTTATATCTTTCTATCCTTACTTGATAATGCTGGTTGTCCAGTGAAACGTGTCGTATATCCTGTATCATCATGTACATTAATGTAACCCTGTACCACCATGAATTTTGCTAACCTCATTCATCTACTTCCTGCCACCCAGCGAAAACTCATCAGAGACTTGGAAACCTTGAATAATAAAATTTCCAACGCAGAAATTGCCATTTCTTTCAACCTCGTATGTATTAAAGAATATATATATATATATATATATATATATATATATATATATATATATATATATATACACACACAGTATATATATTGTAATCATGCATGTTCAGATTGCTCAGTAATAAATGTAGTACTCAGCCGCTCCACAGTTCTTAAAAAATCCATCAAAACATAGTGCCAGATTAGACTGGATTTATATGCTAAGCAGCTCAAGCAATATACAGGAGTGCTTGTCCTCGCAGTGTGATTTTTCTATCCTGCTTCTTTGCATAATACCGGTGTTTAATTATCCGTTCTGTGCAATTGAATACATTTACATATTTTGGTTTCTTCCTACATGTTTTAAAATAATGTATACAACATTTCATACATTGATGTAATTTTCTCCGCCGAATGAAGTTTGCAGATTTGTTGTGAGAGTCGCTGTTTTGTCTGTCCATATACTTATTCGTGTGTGTGTTTGTAGGCAGGATTCCTCACATACTATTTCACTGACTTACATAAAAGGTATCCGGTACTTATATTTGGTACACAAATAGAAACGATTAACTTTTAGGCAATCGCTGCTCTCCACGATATAACGCTTCCAAAATGACAATAATCACTTTCATCCTGATCATCACGATACTTACTTTGATATATACTAAATAAATACAGCCTTAACCACTGATATTTGAATGCCCCAACTGAGGATTTAGGGGCTCAAACCCCTAAATTTAACAAGACATTAACATCACATGCCTTGAATTGCCATAATTGAATGAGATTAATGAGGGAAGTGTTTATTTATTTAACGATATATTTATATTTATATATTTATTCTCGTTTCCTCCCTAGATAAACATCAAGCTAAAAAAAAATAAAAAATAAAATCTTCTTTTAGATAAATTGTTTCTTTATTTTTGTGTTAGAAAATGTCCTGGTCGAAGGCCGGTCCCACCTAAATTACAGGCTCGCTATCGCTCGCTAGGAATATATCGACACCTAAATGTCACGAAAGGTCTGAATATTGACGTATAATGGGGTGAAAAGTCATAAAAATCGCCAAAGTAATGTGCCGAAAGTCTTTAAATATATAAACTAATGGGGCTAATCATGAGGGAGAAGGGGGGGAGGGGGGTTGGGAACTAAAACGTATGCAGACGAAAATATCCACTGACCACAAAATGGCCCCCCATTTAATTACATCACTCAGCATAAAATAAATAACCGATTGTTATTATTTTTGTTATTATTATAATTATAATTATTACTAATGTTATTGTTTTGTTTGTATCATTATTATCATTATTATTGGTATTATTATTACATCGACCATGAAGTAAACCACTCACGAGGCCCGAACCATAATGATCGCGGACCTTAACGGCCGCTCCTTCAATTCTGACCACAGTAGTTCCACTGATTGCCTCTCTCCATTTTGGCCTAGGACAACATTGAATTAAGGGAGAATGGTTCATATTTTGGTCGAGTTTTTCATGTATTTTTTCTAGTTTCCTCCGTAGACCTCCATCAAGCTGAAAAAACACCCCCTAGACACCCCTTCTAGGAACATTTGTACATTTTTCGGTGGAAAATTTCCCGGCCGAAGGCCGATCCTCATATAATTTAGGAGGAATTTTTCTACCGAAAAAAATATAAAAATATCTCGATGGGGGGTTGTGGGGGTATTTTTTAAGGTTTGATGGAGGTCTTGGGAGGAATTTGAAAATAATTAATAAATAATATATGTAAATATGTAACAAATTATATAAATACAAATTTGCCCTTAAACGGTTATTGGGACAATGCTGCTAGGACTAATTGGTCGGCTCGGCTCTACCCAAATAACCCACCAACCAAATAAACCGCTTACCAACTCGGCCGCTTACTATCACGTCCACGTACAGGACAAACTTAAAATATAACCCTTGGGAAATTCAATACGTATTTCATTTCTGTTTTTTGGCTATTATTAGACGATTTTAATCAGATTAGGAAGTGTGTATGGAGGTCAGAAGATTAATTGAGATAGTCTTTACCTTTTAATGCCCACAGATCCTTCCTAAATTGTATAAAATCTTCCAAATGATAGCCAGAATAAGTTGTCGAAATGCGTCAAAATCGTCAAGGGTTAAACTAGCTCTGCCTTGCACGGATAACGGAGATATGCGCTCTACCGAGCTTGTTCATGTTATTAAATAATGTTGTAGTTAGGTTTTCAATGCACATGCCTTAGTAACATTCATTTTCATACTCTACCCATCTAATTTAATGATAATCATGTTATTACATCCGTCTCGCCGATTGATATATACTGTATACTGTATACTGTATACTATATACTGTATAGTATACTATATACTGTATACTATATACTATATACTGTATAGTATACTATATACTGTATACTATATACTATATACTATATACTGTATAGTATATACTGTATACTGTATACTATATACTATATACTGTATACTATATACTGTATACTGTATACTGTATATACTATATCTATGTATACTGTATACATATACTGTATACTGTATACTATATACTGTATACTGTATACTGTATTATACTGTATACTGTATACTGTATACTATAATTATATACTGTATGTATACTATATACTGTATTTACTATACTGTATACTGTATTACTGCATACTGTATACTATATACTGTATACTGTAATGTATACTGTATACTGTTAGTATAATTTCAAAGGTTAAGGGTGGATGGTCACTTTTTGGTATATTTGTCATGTATTTATTATTTATTTTAGTTTCCTCCTAGACCATCCATCAAACTTTAAAAAAACATCATCAGATCCCCTTCTAGATTAATTTGTACATTTTTCGGTAGAAAAATGTTCCGGCCGAAGGCCGGTTACTCTTTAGATTACAGGCTCGCTATCGCTCGCCAGGAAAAAATCGACACCTATATGGCACGAAAGGTCTTAAAATTGACAACGAAATGGGGCAAAAGGTATTAAAATCGCCAAACTAATGGGCACCTCACGGTCGCCAAAGGTACTTGTGACCTCGTAGTTAAGGTAGAATAATTATTGTATACTGTACCTAGGTTCAAGACAAAATCTGTAGATTTTCAGCCTCAGGGCTGCAATGAACAATAAACCGACATTATTTTATTATTATTATTTATATTACTAATTTTTACATACACACACAACACACACACACATATTGTAAGGTAATTGCATTTAATTTCAACATAGCAATCCAAGTAGAACATAATATAAGCAGCCAATCAGATCTGTAATATTGCAATTAAATACTGTTGTTTTGCAAGTTGTGTTTGATTACATAACGTTTGTTTTATTTATAATTGTCTATATTTTGAATACTTGAATCTATATAGAACGTAAACAAAACAGCCACCCAGACTGTAATGTTGGTAGGACAGTAGAATTGGCTTTTTTTTAAATAAGGGAATATATATTTAACACTTCAATCCCAATAAGCGTATATAACACAGACAGTCAGATCTGATATATTGGGAAGACAGTAGGTTTTGACTGTTTTCGGTTTTGTTTATAATTATTGCATACATTTTCCATGCCTCAATCCAAATGAAAAATACACATAACTACCACCCAGACCTATAACATTAACAAGAGAGTAGGTTTTGCACATTTGTCTGCTTCGTGTATAATTATTGCATATATTTTCCAATTTACACACTTCAAGCCAAATGACGTAAAAAAAAAGAAGAAAAGAAACGCAACCCAAACCTGTAATATTAGCATGAGAGTAGGTTTTGCATTCTCTTTTTTTCTTTTTCTGGTTTCGTGTATAATTATGTGCATATATTTTGCACACTTCAAGCCAAATGGAACGTAAACAAAACATCGACCCAGACCTGCTATATATTGGCGAGAGAGCTGTAAAGATCAGGAACCCGGCTCGATATCTCCGCTTCAAAATACGACCAGAATTGTCAGCATGCAATATATCCAGGCTGGGGAAATGGAAATGGTGCAAACGTGTTATCTTGTGAAAGTTTAAGAACAACAGAGAAATGGGCACCCGCTTCCTCTTCCCTCTACCCTCTCCCCACCCCCCTCTTCCTCCTTCTACCAGCTCCCCCCTCCCCTCCCCTGCCTTCTAGCAGCTCCCTACTCCTCCCGTCCCCCCTTCCCCTTTCCCTCTCCTCCTTCGTCACCTCCTCCTACTTCTCCTACCCGCTTCCCTTCCCCCACCTCCACGCTCCCTCCTCCCTCCATTACCACCTTCCCCTCCCTTCTCGAGCCACTCCCCCTCCTCTGCCCCCCTCCTCCTCCTCCTCCTACCCCCCTCCTCCTCCCTCTACCCACGTTCCTTCCCCCTCTTCTCCTTTTACCCACTTCGCTCTTCCCTCCTTCTACCCCACTCCTTCTTCTACTCCCCCCTTCCCCTCTCCTCCTTCTACCTCTTCCTCCTCCTCGTCGTCCTACACGAAAGCAGTCCGCAGCCATTGATCAAAAAACGCCATCCGAGAAGAAGCAGCATTGACATAAATTATCCAACGCCAAGAAAAAAAACAGAGGCAACCGAGGACCACCAGTGAATAAGGACCGAAGACAGCGAGGACCGAGGACAGCCATGAACATAAATGTAGATCCGACAAGAACCAAAAATATTATTAAAGAGCGTTCCGTGAGTTCTAAAATAAAAATTTAAAGGTTTTCTATGCAAACGCTCGTTGCAAACGCAATAAATTTTCAGAATTAGAGGAGCTAGTGTTTACAGAAAATTCTGATGTGATTGGCATAACAGAATCTTGGCTCAATACAGAAGATAGAGACTTTTTAGCAGAGTATTCACTTCCCGGTTATGTAATGTTTGAGGAAAAGCCGAATAAATCGAAATGGAGGTGGCGTTTTACTTTATATCAAAGAAAGTCTTAACCCTACCCTCTTGTCAAAACCTCAAATTGTGAACGTCGACGCATCTTTTGTGCTAATAAAGAATAATAAAGGTACCAAAAATAATACTTGCATTAATATACAGACCTCCAGCTCAATCAGTGCAAACTGACTGAGAAATTTACGAACAAATTGCAGATGTAAGTAACTCACAAGATACCGTAATTTTTGGCGACTTTAATTTACCTGTGACCAAGTGGGGCGATACTCTTACTTCACACTCCGGACATGACTTGTATACGAACTTGCAAGAGAGTTCGCTTTATCAATTTGTTCGAACGCCAACCCGTGGTAATAACGTTCTTGGACATTGTACTTGCAACAAAAGAAGAATTAATAGAGAATTTGAATGTTGGTGATGAATTCAGTAACAGCGACCATCGTACGATAACTTTCACTTTAAAGTTTACTAGTAACGAACCAAATAGTAGCATCGAAAAAGTCCCTAATTTCAAGAAAGCAAACTTCCATAAACTTAGAGCTATGTTTAAAGAAACTGACTGGAGCTTTTTAATTCACAATAACGACATAAATACATCTTGGATGTTATTCGAAGCCACTTACCTAAAAGCAGTGCAAGACTGAATACCATCGAAAATACGCGTCCAGGCCATAATAATAAGCCCAAATGGTGGAATAAAGATATTTCAAACTTCCTGCATGCTAAAATTTTTTGCTAATGATAGATTAAAATCCTCACAAAATGACGAAGAACGGCTGAAATTTGTAGAGCTACGACGCAAAAGCCAAAAAGTTAATTAAGCAAAGTAAAAAGACCTTAGAGTTACATATTGCCGAATCAAAGTAAAACAAACCCGAAAGAATTCTATAGTTTATATCAGAAAGAAAAAAGTAGTTACTTCAACTGTTGGGACCGTTCTGTCGATGAAAATGGAGAAATACACCAAGACGACAAAGTACAAATGAGTTAAATGCCCTCAATACCTTCTTTGCCCTCAGTTTTTACAACAGGAAGAACCTCAGTGATATCCCCTTACAAAACCATCGCCGATTCAGATTGATAATTCAGGGATGTTTCTAAGCAATAATCCACCGTTACAGAGAGAGAAGTAATGAATTGTTTATGATTAAACTCAAGGTAAATAAAAACGCATGGAC
>CM064482.1:65129074-65324074 GCA_032716605.1 Paralithodes platypus
AAATCTTGGTTGTAGAAAGTGTGACTATAAGAGAGTTACAAGGAATAGGTATTATTCTCAACGACCTTCCGGTCCATTTCTGGGCAATAGTTCGAGGATGGGAAGGAGAGACATTTTTCAGTGCACTAAACTCCTTACAGAGTGTGCATAATACTACTCGGTACTATCTACTGCCTTCTTGAACGGCCGAACATGAGGAAATGTTTACAACGTTTGAGGAATGTTTGTTCCAGGTAGAACAGATCTTAAATGGGAAACAATTTTCCACAAATACTAGTGCTGAACCTTGTCAATTCTAACTGCCAGCCCTGGTTGCGTATTGTGTTCATATTGAGGCTAAACATTTTGCTATGAGACCAATCATCACAATACATTACACATTTGAAAAAATTTAGAGAACTGACCACGTAGTCTGTGTTAAAGAGAGAGAGTACAAAGGAGTACAAAGGAAATCAAGCAACAACATATATAGATGACCCCTCTAGGCTGTGTGTCCTGCAAAAAACGGAGGATCAAGTGTCCAAACAGTGGTTTAGAGTGGGTAAGTGAAAATTGGAAAGGAAACTTATGCCCTGGATACTAATGTCCGGGGCAGGATTAGGAAGTTCGCGGGGGACAGATGGGTTAGTAACATAACACAGCTTAAAAGTGTTGTTTGTATATCTGGGAAAAAGAGAGGAACCGTCTTACGTTAATATTTATACGAAAATAATCCTTGATGAATTTGAGGGGGGAATAAAATATGATTCATTTTACAAACGCACAGTCAGGCGCGGGTTTGATGCAAGATAGTTGTCGCGGCCCCCCCCCGCAGGTTTAAACGAATCAACGGGGCTGCAGTTGCAGTCTATAACTTCTCGGGGAAGCCCATTTCACAAGTTGACAACTCGATTGAAGAAGATATTCTTAGATTCGTGCGAGTTTAAAAGATTTACCCAATTTTGCAACCGAGAGAGAGAGAGATGAGAGAGAGAGAGAGAGAGATAGAGAGGAGCTGAGAGAGAGAGAGAGAGAGAGAGATGAATAGATCACTACAGCTGACATTCAGATAACCCACATTGTGTATTAAAGACCTTATTTTTAAGAATACAATTATACAGTAACCGTTTTATCAATAAATTCCTATACCATTTTAAATGTTGGCCATTGTAAGCATGTGGCAATAGATTGGTTTTTACACAATAATTTGAAATACATGCATGAGAACAATCGTCGCTAATCACTAACTACCAGTTAGAGAAGGAAGGTGGGGGAGTTTGGGGCGTATAGGTTGGGGGTGGAAGGTGGGGGTAGACATGGACCCGACTCCTCCCTTCTACCTGCCCAGGGTGGAGTAGTGGAAGGAAGGACCCACACCTGAGCAACTTTATGTACGCGTGAGTGTACACTCACGCATACTAAAAGTTGCTCAGGGGTGGGTCCTTCCTTTCCCTACTCCACCCTGGACAGGTGGAAGGGGGGAGTCCGCTTCAAATGTACACCCACCTTCCAAGCCCCAAACTATCCCCAACTCCCCCGTGGCCCTTCCTTCTCTAGCTGCCAGTTAGTGATTGTGGCCCATCTAATACATGTATCATGTATTATAAATTATTGTCAAACCATCATTGCATATGCTGTATTGTATTTTTTACGCTTTTAACCCCTCATTTTCCCTGAACTTCATAGCCCTCCCCACTAGTGGGGGGCGGGTTTTTAGTTTATTGGATAATGTCCTAGCATGTTTCACAGGCTTGCACCGTCAGGGGACATTCTGACGACATATACAGACAAAACACACATAACAAAGCCACTCCAACACCTTCCGTCTCTCTCCAACACCCCTTCTCCCCTCTCAACACTCTTCTCTGAGCTATTGCCGATAAAAATGGCATGTTCAGTCCTGTAAAGAATCGTAAGATTCAGAGTCGTGAAGATTCCAGGACGAGCTCCTTAGCGGCGGATCCCCAGATCGACCGTGGTGATTGTCACCTAAACATCTGCAAAACTAATGGGTAAATACTCATTTCAGCTCCTATTCAGTATAAAACAACACTAGCCTATATATAACTCGCTGAAATCGCTGTCGGTCCAAAAAGTCAGGTTTACCCGGATATGTGTTAAGAGTCGGAGTTAGACTGAGTTTGTTTTCTCTTGTCTTCTTGTTGAGAATATAGCCTAGCCTAGCTACAAACCTACTAAAATCTACCATATGCCGGTCACCTTCCTTTATGATCTCCCTCCGACATCAGACCCTTGCTTGACTTTGCTTCTGTTTGGAATACTGGATTTCAAGGCGATCTTAATTTTCTAGTCTGTTCAACGTCGATGGTCGAAACAAGTAACCAACCACTCAAGTCTCGCTTATCATGATCGTCTCTCTACCTTAACCTGTTTTCAATTAAAGGCAGATTGTTGAGGACCGACCTTATTCAGTGTTACAAAATATTCCATAATCTCTCGCCCATTACAGTAAACCCCATGACCTGCTCACTATGTCACCCCACCAAGGAGTAAGAGGTCATAAATACAAGATCTTTGTTCCCCACACAGAAACCGAAGCAAGAAAAAGGTTTTTCTCCTGTCGTATAATCCATCAATGGAACTCCCTACCAGCTGAAATAGTTAATTCCCCCTCCCTTGCTCAATTCAAATATAAATTGATCCAACACCTCCACAACTCACTCTTCAACCCATAAAATCCCCCTTCCCATTGTTTAGCAACAATCTCAACCCCTGATAAACTACCCCATCATATTATTGGTCCGACACACACTAGCCTACCAGTCACCCCATAGTCAAGCATCCCCAGTCACCCAGTGCATTCAAATGTTGCATCTGACTGGCGTGTCATGCTATCTCCTGGGCTGCCTAATCCTTGGCCTGTCATGCGCTACCGATTGGCGGCCCTACCAGGTGAGTTAACCAGGTAGTTAGGGTAGTAAAGCTGTGAAGCTTCAACCTTAGGCTATGTCACCCTACCTGGGTGGAGTGGACCTCAGGCCCGATAGAATTCACTGGGAGGATGTGGACACCGTAGACGTCAGGGGAAGGCACCCATGCACCGCAGTCGACGTAGACGCCCGCCAACCTCAGGAACAATGAGTTTATTATGGTGTTCCAGCCAGGACAAGGCGAACAGCTGTGTGGATGGGTGGCAGACTGGCAGCAATGTTTACTCTGGTTCAAATCTTATGGGACCCTAGAGTCATAACATATAAAAGGGGTCATCAATGGAAAATGCTACATAAGACATAATACTGATCATCTGTGGAACTACTATTAATCCTTACATACATAATAGTTACCAAGGCAGTCTAGCAAATTATCGCTACAGGGTGTCCACCTGGGTAATTTCTTTGAAGATGGAATAAATAAGCCTGAAAACAAGGACAAATGACACTAAGTAGCATTGTTTTGGCCATTTTAACACTTCCAAAGACAGAATTTGAGCTATAAACCATAATGTTATCCTTACATATACAATAATAAGGACATCAAATATTCTACTTGGCACCCGTTCACACCCTGCGCTAGATCCCTTCTCAAAAGTCGCTAGAAGGCCAATAAATAGTGAATAAATGCTGAAAACCCCTCTAGAATGCCACAATAACTATAATCATTCCCAAAATTTATCAATGCTGCAGAATTTTGCTAGAATTAGTGGCGCTATATTGAAAACAAAAAACTTGCTCTAGATCTAGCAGTAAATATCCGCAAATGGCAACCTGTCACAATGCGAATCTACTCCAGCTGGAGAGAGAGAGAGAGACTTATTGAGTTGGCAAGCCTTTGCTTTAGGCTAGCCCTTGTTGTTGAGTTTAGGACTATTTCTGGGCTACCTATAATTAATAAACTAGATTATCGCTTATGCTGGAGAATTGACCACTTGCGAGTTTCGTTCTATAAGGAAGTTGGAGCTGTAGACAGATATTTAGCAGAATTACCAGCTAAAATATGGTTGTAGTAGATATATAAATACATAAAATTCAATTCAACATACTCTTTAGCCATCAGAAGCCCACATTATTATTTTTGTTTACTATCGATGTCTACAGCTCCAACTTCCTTATAGAATGAAACTCGCTAGTCAATTGGCGCTCGAACAAATAAAATACCCGCATATTATTATTAGGATGTTTTCTATGCTATGAAAGAGGAAAAAGACAATGCTGAGTGTAACGAGTCTCCTTCAAAGTTGAAAGAGTACACAGCCAAATTCTAGGGATACATTCGAGTCTCCAAATGTCTTTAAGCAATTTAAGTCTTAGGATGAGGGAAATACAGATTGAGGGAGTTACTACAGTGTTCTGTATTAAGTAACACTCCGTTCTTAACTTTAATCATCAATAACAAACCCCAATGCTGCAATGCACTTTAAAGTACTGAAAGCATATGGTCCTCCCGGGATTCCAACTCTGGAAACCACTCAAAATATAAGCACTCCAATAGTATCTCAAGGTTATGAAGTAGGTGTGTTGTGAATCATTTAAACCACTTGCTAGGGTATCAATATAATGAAATGAAAGCAAGTGGTTTAAATGATTCACAACACACCTACTTCATAACCTTGAGATACTATTGGAGATACTATGGACGAGATGGGTTGGGTGTGAGGGGAATCTACTATAGGTGTGGGCCTATCCGCGCTCAGCAGACCCCCGTAATCTTGTGTTAATCTCTGACCGTTTTGGTGGGGTCAGTACTCAAGGTATTAGTGAGATGGGTCTATAATTGGGCCTTGTAATTGGGGTTGGGTGTGACAGGGATCTGCCTTGTATGGGCCGATCGGCTTTTTGCAGACTCCCTTTTTTCTTATGTTCTTCTTATGTTCTATTAGTTACCATAGAGTTACCATAGACCTTCGGACTGTATGGGACGTCAGGCCCTGGCTGAAGCCTCCACGTCGACTTTCAGGAATCTCGCAGAGCCTCCAGACCATCCGGTGGAGGGGGTGAGTCAGACAATGGAAGGGAAGGAAGAATGGTGGGTTGAAGGTAGGAGGTGGATTGGGGAGGTGGGTGAGACGCTGCCAAATTACGATTTCACTGGGATGGTGAGAAACAGGATTTGTGCAGAAAACTACATAAACTGTAAAATGCTCTGGGGTAAAGTAGAGGTTAATACTAAATGAATTATATGTTAAATAAAAGACCATAACATGAACAAAGGTTTACTGATTTGGTATTCAACAATTTATGTACAATATTGACATTATCATTATTATTATTATTATTATCATTATTATAATTATTAATATTCCTTTCAGTATCGGCGACGGTTTTCATTTGATTCCAGCTATATTTAGACAATTTTCTTCAGCTTAGGAAGGATGTATGGTAGCTGAGAGGCTTCACTGAATGAATCGGTAGCCTTTGAATGGATACACGTCCTTTCTAAACTGAATAAAATCGCCTAACAGTTGCCAGAATGCCATATAAAGAAGGTCGCCGCAACAGAAGGGGTTACCATCATCGTTAATATTAATATTCCGTTTCACAATTCCACACAAACACCTCCGCAAATTTGGGGGAGTCCGGAAAGCAAAGATTTTTTGTTCATATATATGCAATCGTAGTAGGATAGTTCGCGAAGGTCGATTGTCGAGTCCTGGCGATAGATTGTAAGCTAAAGAAAATCGACTATGGTTAGCGCCAACGAACTTGACAAAAATCTCGACCCCTGACCTCTCCGTAACTCAAAAGGGCCTTGAGCAAACTGGCTGTATATATCCACACCTATTTCCTGGTGGACTCTACCTAAATGATAGAAATGTCAGCCCAATTGCTTTCAGTCATTTTGAGTTATAAGAAGTTAAGGGGTAAAGATTATTGTCGGTAGTTGAGTCCTAGAGGTTGATTGTAAGCTGAAGAAAATTGACTAATGGTAACCAGCATACGATGAGAATTACGTCATGGTGCTAAATGGGTTAACCCCTTCTGTACCAACGACGTCTTTTTAATTTTATTCTGGCTACTATTAGACAATTTTATTCAGTTTAAAAAGGGTCTCCAGCAATTAACAGGCTTCGAACTATCTCACTTAACCCTTTTTACAAGCACAGATACTTCTCAAACTGCACAAAGTCGTCTAAATATCTCTAGAATAGAATACAAAAGACGTCTCCGGTACAGAAGGGGTTAAAAGGCTTAGATATATATAAATTAACCCCTTCAAAACGATGATGCCTTTATGATCAGATTCTGGCTACCATTACATGATTACCGGTATGTAGCTTAGAAAGGACCTCTAGTATTCCTCACTTACAGTCACCTCATATCAGGGCACAAACTTCACTTAACGTTGCTATGCTTCATTAAGTTGGAAATTAGAAAACAATTATTCAAACCGCAAGAAACAAGACACAAACTACTAAAAATAATTCAAGTCCATGAACGTAGAGGGAGCTTCACCGAGGCGTAGACCTAGAAAGACGTGGGATCAAGTCATACGGTCTGATCTTGAATATAAAAACCTGACCAGTGAGGCAGCTCTGAACGGGGCTGCCGAAACCGGAACTTCCAGAAAATTGGAAGTTCTTAAAATCGCTAAACTAATGGGCTGAAAGTCTTAAAATTTCAAAAGCAATGGGGCTAAACATGAGGGAGAAAGGGGTCCACAAAAAATAATATGATAATTTGTAATGGATTCAAGACTCCGATACATGTAGCCGATAAACTTACTGATGTAACGCTGGCTTAACAACTTTTATGAGGTCAGTTTTAAAACCATTCAGCATGAACTGTTATGCCTCCAATTCCAGCTAAGATCGGACGATTTTATGCAGTTTAAGATGGACCTGTGTTATTCAGAGTCCTGCAGGTAGATTATAAGCTCAAGAAAATTGTCTAGTGGTAGCCTAACCAGAATAAGAGGAAAATTACGTCATTGTGCTATAAACTCGCTCGTGTGACGCCGCGGAAGAAATCGGGCCCCGAACTATTGAACCAGATTGCAAATATATAAAACAAAATGCACACAAACATGAGAATGCTTGGGATACTTATACTTAATACTGTACATACTTAAGGGAGCCTACCTTGCTTTTTTCTCTTTCTCTCTCTCTCTCCTTGGCTTGTATCCATTCGGCCCCATTCAGCCTACTGTTTTATGACGTTTACCCCATCCAGGTGTCAATATTTTCCAGGCGAGCCAGCATATATATCTTTTTGCAAACTAAATTTGTAAATTTTTCGATAAAAAAAAATCTCCGGCAAAGCCGGATTTCTCCATACAATGCTGGCTTGCTTTCGCTCGCCAGGAAAATATTGACACCTGGATGGGGGTAAACGTGTTAAAACAGTAGGCTGAATGGGGCTGAACGGATACAAGCCAAAGAGAAAGGGAGAGAAAGAGAAAAAAGTGAGGTGGGCTCCCTTAAGTTAAATTAAACCTAAAAGAAACATTAACAAAATATTTAAATTATTATGTTCCTTCCAACAACCAACTATACTCCTAAAATCGATTTATGAAATTTACAAACACATGTGGCAGTCCGTGGATTCGAACCCAGGATGCTCACAACGAATATCAACACCTTATGCATCCTTTGGCATAAAACAAAATATAAATTTACACTGTAGAAATAATGGGTCTAAATTAGGTCAGAAACGGTCAATTCAAGTGTCCGTAATATGCCTTTAGCCTTCGAGGGGAGGTGGGTCGTTTTTCTGGTCCCCCTTCGTGCTTAGCCCCATTAGTTTTCAGATTTTAAGACGTTCAGCCCATTAGGTTGACGATTTTCAGACCTTTCGCCCCATTTCTTTGTCTATAGGCCTACTAAGACTTTTTGTGTCACTTAGGTGTAAAAAAAATCTGGCGAGCAATAGCGAGCCTGTAATTTAAGAGGCAATCAGCTGGGACATTTTTCTATCGAAAACATACATACATACATGTACAAGTTTAAAACATACATACATACATGTACAAGTTTAAAGACCGTTTTGTCCACAGTCCTGAAAAATGTACAAATTTATCTTGGCGGGTGTTTTTATAAGCTTGATGGAGGTCTAGGGAGGAAACTAAAAAAATATACTGTAATTAGATTCATAAATGAGCCAATAAATACACCCATCCCCTCTTAACCCCCTAACCAATGGGGCTAAACACGAGGGAGAAGGGGGGACCGGAAAACCCTGACCCATCTCCCCTTAACCCCTTCACCACCAGTAGGTTATTCTCGTCCTATTTTGGTTACCATTAGACTATTACTTCCCACCTGATGGTAAATTGTCATGTCTTACCTGTTATAAAGAGTCTGTAGTAATTCCTAGCGATGCCTTCCATTGTGGTTAAGTGCCCCATCAATTACCCCTTCAATTGTGGTTAAGTGCCCCATCAATTACCCCTTCCATTCGTCTAAGTATTAACTCTTTCAAGCTCCAATACGCGTTTCTGTTGTTTCTGGCTACTATTAGACGATTTTATTCAGATTAGTAACGGTATATGGAAGTCAAAAGGTTAATTGAGATAGTATTTACCCTTTTAATACCCACATATACTTCCTAAGCTGCATAAAATCGTCTAATGATAGCCAAAATAAACTGCTAAAACGCAGTGGAGAGAGGGCATGGTGAGCAAGGGTTTAAGAGTCAATATTAACAAAACCAAGGTTATGCATTGTAGATTGAGACGAGGCAATGTGGAAAAGAGCGGTGCATACCCATGTGCAGTGTGTGGAAAGGGAGTGGGCGTTAACTCAATTCAATGTAGCATCTGTCGATGTTGGGTACACCATGGGAGTAAGCGCTGTAGTAGAATAAAGGGACCCCTGCCGAAGGATAAGTCAGAAATAGAGAAATTTGAGTGCGTAGTGTGCAAAGGCGAGCTTGTGTTAAGTGATGATCCTGTGGCTGTGAATTTTGGAAATGAGTCTTTGGAGCTGGTGAACAAGTTTTGTTACCTAGGAGATACCATCTCTGCCGGTGGTGGGGCCGAGGCTGCCACTGTTGCTAGAATTAGGTGTGGATGGGGGAAGTTCAGAGAATTGACGCCAATCCTGACCATGAAAAGAATGCCTCTCCCCCTGAAGGGAAAGGTGTATGCCTCATGTGTTAGAAGTGCAATGACGTATGCCTCAGAAACATGGGCCGTTAAAGTAGAGGATGTCAACAGAATGGAGCGTAATGAGATGAGAATGGTGAGATGGATGTGTGGGGCCAGGCTACAGGATAGAATAACAAATGTTGAGCTGAGGAGACGTTTAGGTATAAAGAGTATTAGCGAGGTGATGCGTACAAGTAATGATAATTGGTAATCCAAAGGTCCCGGGTTCAAATCCCGATGTATCAATGGGAAGATATTATTGGGATGGAATTTGTGCTGTATCAGTGCATTACCACAAGCCCACCGAAACGTCAATAAAATACCCTCATTGTTCCCTGTATGAATATTCCCATATTCAAAATATGCTATAGGGGTGCAATGCCTGGTGAGTTATCTGCTCAACAGGTGGCGTTGTGTGTGTGTAAGTATGAGAGTCCGAGTGTAGGGGGTGAGACAGTGAATCACGGGAACGAGGTGGCTTCAGAGATGGGGTCGTTTCGGGCCATGAGTGAGCACCGTGCCTCATGTGAAGGCAAGATGGCAGGTGCTCGTTGTACTCTATGTGCTTCACATGTCTCACTCCCTAGACTGGAACAAGACCTCACGGGCTTCACTGTAAAGCGGTGAATGTTAAGGCTCTCAGCCTATGCCCGAGAGGAAGTAAGTTGGAATATAAAAAAAGTAGACTGGGATGGTATGGACATGTGGAGAGAATGGATTAACAAAATTGGGTGAAAAAATGCAGGTCTGTGATTGTGGAGGGAGCTGCACCAAGGGGTGGACCGAGGAAGACCTGGGATCGGACTATACGCGCCGATCTCAAATCCAAGAACTTGACAAGTGAAGCAGCCCTTAACAGGGTTGCCTGGAACGCCGCCATTAGGACAAGAGACTGAAACTGCACTTATGTGTGGAACACTCAGTCTTAAAATGTTATGTATGTGTATGCTAAAACGCGTCAAGAGCTTCAAAGGGTTAAGGCCATAGCACGGTTGGGTATATGAACACTCGGTCAATGAAGTATCTGCACCCCTATGCTGATCATCTGGTGTGTACATCTTGATAGGGTTGGCATCTCTGCCTGCATGTGTCAGAGACAATCCTCTCTGACACATGTTTACAGCTCCAACTTCCTTTTCTGGCTTCACTCTCACATAGGGTAGGTACATACATACAGTACATACAAGTTTAAAGTCAGTTTTGTCCACAGAGAAAGACAAGCTTCTAGGTTGTGAGGTTGTGAACATTTAAAGCGCGAGAGTATCCGAGTTCAGAGGGTTAAAATTGCCAGCGCGAATCAGACTTCAACTTTCCCAAGGTAAATAAATTGCTCAATACTTTGCAAATACGCTAACCCCTATTATGACGCGGCTTTACGCTTTATCTTGGCTATTATTAGACGATTTTATGCAGTTTAGGAAGGACCTCTAGGAATCTAAGGGGTCGCAACCAACTCGACTGCCTCAGACGCCCACAGATCCCTCCTAAACTGAATAAAATTGTCTAATGATACCAAAATACTACTGAAACACATCATAGTCCTATCTTATAATAATGTCTTATCTCAAAATACTACTGAAACGCATCATAGTCCTATCTTATAATAATGTCTTATCTCAAAATGCGTACCGGTAGCTTCTCCAACGCAGACTGTCTGGCTGAACAGTCACGAGTGCGGTTGATCAAAGCCGCTCCAAATGCTCGGGCCCTCGAAGGGGCCAGGGTGAAATTATATCTGCAGGGAAGGGGATCATCAGCCCACAGGCTTGTACCCCTGGGCCAATGCCCCCCCCCATCCGGGCGGCGCCGGGCCAATGCCCCCATTGCAGTGCCACCCAATCGGGCGATCTACCCAGCACTTAGAAGTAAAAGTAGTACAGTACAGTACTGCTTCTTGCTCTGGTGGGAGGTCACTTCTACTTTACTTTATAAATAACTCAATGATAAGTGAGTATTATACAAGAGTGGTATTTTATGTGAAAAGGTTTTATGTAAGGAAAAGAGCTAAAGAAAATCCTGTAATGGTAACCAGAATCAAATAAGATGATTTTATATAGCTTAACCCTTTCAGACTCATATGACGCAGAGGTTGCCAGATTAGCAATACGAAATAGAGTTCTCTCACTCTTATAATTACCTCTCCAAAATTAGTTTTCTGCCCACAGCTAACTCAAAGACAACTGCAGGTTGAAGTAACTATACTAAAGGTTTGTAAATACCCCTGATGGTAACAAAGGCTTTAAAGTATCCCCAATAGGCTCAACACAGCTAACTCAAAGACAACTGCAGAGGTTGAAGTAACTAAACTAAAGGTTTATAAATACCCCTGATGGTAACAAAGGCTTTAAAGTATCCCCAATAGGCTCAACACAGCTAACTCAAAGACAACTGCAGAGGTTGAAGTAACTAAACTAAAGGTTTGTAAATACCCCTGATGGTAACAAAGGCTTTAAAGTATCCCCAATAGGCTCAACACAGTTAACTCAAAGACAACTGCAGAGGTTGAAGTAACTAAACTAAAGGTTTATAAATACCCCTGATGGTAACAAAGGTTTTAAAGTATCCCTTATAGGCTCAAAATCGCGTCATATGTCGGAGAGAGTTAAGAAGGACCTATGTTATTCAGACGTGGATGTCATTTACACCGATTTTGCTAAGGCATTTGATAAATGTGACCATGGTATAATAGCCCACAAACTGAAAGCAAAAGGTATAACTGGGAAAATCGGACGGTGGATATACAATTTCCTCGTAAACCGAAAAAATCAGTAGCAGTAAACCAAGTCACATCTGAGACTTCGGATGTCAAAAGCTCAGTGCCCCAAGGAACAGTGCTAGCGCCCCTTCTGTTCCTCATACTAATTTGCGACATAGATACCAACACCAGACACAGTACGGTGTCGTCTTTTGCTGATGACACAAAATTAAGCAAGATAGTAAACACACAAGAGGACACGGGCCGACTGCAGGAAGACATGAATGTAGTGTTCCAGTGGACCAGGGAAAACAACATGCAATTCAATGAGGAAAAATTCCAATTAATACGGTACGGAGATAATAATGGTGTTAAAGAAATTACAAATTACTTAACAGAATCTAACCACATAATAGAACGGAAAGACAGTGTGAAAGACCTTGGGGTATTAATGTCTGAAAATATGGGTTTCAAAGTACTGTACATAACCAGGTCAAAGTGGCGGCTGCGAAACGTCTAACGGGTTGGATTCTGCGTACTTTTAAAACACGCGGTGAATTGCCTATGATAACGCTCTTCAAATCTCTAGTGCTACCGCGGCTTGAGTACTGTAGCGTATTAACATCCCCATACAAAGCAGGTGAAATAAATGACAAAGAGAGTGTACAAAGAAATTTCACTTCGCATATAAGTTCGATAAAAACATCTACACTATTGGGAGCGTTTAAGAGCACTGAATCTGTACTCACTGGAACGTAGAAGAGAACGTTACCTAATAATATACACGTGGAAAATCGCAGAGGGTTTAGTACCAAACCTACATACTCCGATAGTCATGAAATTCAGTGATAGGAGAGGCTGGGAATGCGAAATCCCTCGGATGAATAACAGGGGTGCTATGGGCTCTCTGCGAGAGGGCTGGTTATCACACAGAGGCCCACGTCTCTTCAACAAACTCCCACGGCGAGTAAGAGACATGAGGGACATCTCGTTAGACAACTTCAAGAGAGCCCTAGATGTCGAACTGCAAAAAGTGCCAGACGAGCCCATCCTCGCAAGGGAGCGAGCTGTCGTTTCAAACAGTCTACTGCACCAAATCACCACCCATAACGAGGGGCGTCGCGCTCCTTGGTGCCGCTAGAAGAGTGGCGAACACATCATAAGGTATCCAAAGGTAAGGACTTCTCCATATACCGTATATATTTGTTTTTCTTTTTGTTTCCCTTAGGTGATCTGATAATTTCCGCAGTTCTAAAAATACATAAATACATTCATACATACAGTATATGCAGCTGTAATAAATAAATAAATACATAATAATATAAAATAATACAAAATTAAATAAATACATTCATACATAGAGTACATTCAGCTGTAAACAAATGGGGTCTGTGCCTCTGTAAACAAATGGGGTGTGTGCCTCTGTAAACAAATGGGGTGTGCCTCTGTAAACAAATGGGGTGTGTGCCTCTGTAAACAAATGGGGTGTGTGCCTCAGTAAACAAATGGGGTGTGTGCCTCTGTAAACGAATGGGGTGTGTGCCTCTGTAAACAAATGGGGTGTGTGCCTCTGTAAACAAATGGGGTGTGTGCCTCTGTAAACAAATGGGGTGTGTGCCTCTGTAAACAAATGGGGTGTGTGCCTCTGTAAACAAATGGGGTGTGTGCCTCTGTAAACAAATGGGGTGTGTGCCTCTGTAAACAAATGGGGTGTGTGCCTCTGTAAACAAATGGGGTGTGTGCCTCTGTAAACAAATGGGGTGTGTGCCTCTGTAAACAAATGGGGTGTGTGCCTCTGTAAACAAATGGGGTGTGTGCCTCTGTAAACAAATTCTGTGTGTGCCTCTGTAAACAAATGGGGTGTGTGTCTCTGTAAACAAATGGGGTGTGTGCCTCTGTAAACAAATGGGGTGTGTGCCTCAGTATATATATTTAGGTCTTGCTAAGGCAGCCTCCCAGAAGCTGGGTGTGCTCAACCGCCTTAGGGGGTTCTTTTCCCCTGCACAGCTTCTTGCTCTGTACAGGGGCATAGTGCGCCCTTGTATTGAGTATTGTTCACATGTGTGGGGAGGTTCCTCTCACACCGCTCTCCTAGACAAAGTTGAAAGGAAGGCCTTTCGTATCATTAACTCCCGTCCACTCACCAACTCTCTGCAATCTCTCTCTCTCTCCGCCGCAATGTTGCATCTCTCTCGCTATTCTATCGCTACTATAATAATCAGTGTTCCTCAGAGCTATCCCAGTGCATACCACCTCCTTTACGTAGGGCACGTGGTACCCGTCTTGCAACTCAATCCCACCCCTACTCTGTGCAACTCTCCAACCCAAGAGTGAAACGTTACTCTCAAACTTTCTTCTACTCAACATCTGAGCTCTGGAACTCTCTCCCAGAATCGGTCTTTCCCTCTTCCTATGACTTAAATGGCTTCAAACTCCGTGTGTCCAGGCATTTTGGCTCGAACGTCCCTTGATTTTGGCCCTGTCACTCTTTCAACTATGGGGGAGGCACTCGCTATAGGCAGTTATGCCTTTTGCCTCCCTCAATCACATAGAAAAAAAAAAAGTGTTGATTTTGTTTCCTGGTGAGCGATAGCGAGCCAGTAATTTTTCTACCGAAAAATGTACAAATTTATCTTGAAAGGGGGTCTAGGGCGTGTTTTTTTAAAGCTTGATTGAGGTCTAGCGAGGAAACTCAAAAATATATAAATTAATAAATACATAGACTCAAAAACCAAGCAGTACCCCCTTAAGGGGAGATCTCCACTTGAGGGATTTTTTTCTTGACCCCTTTCTCCCTCATGTTTAGCCCCATTGCTTTTGATATTATAAAACGTTTGCCCCATTAGTTTAGCGATTTTAAATTTTTTAACCCCATATTAAGACCTTTCGTGCAATTCAGGTGTCGATTTTATCCTGGCGAGCGATAGCGAGCCTGTAATTTAAGAGGAACCGGCCTTCGGCCGGGAAATTTTTCTACCGAAAAATGTACAAATTTATCTTGGAAGGGACTCAAGGGGGTGTAATTTTAAGCTTGATGGAGGTCTAGGGAACAAACTAAATACCTCCCCTTAAAGCCAAACTATAAACGAGTTGACGAACAAAACTGTAGACTTCAAATAACCAATGTCTATTAGCTGGTAAGGGCTCTAATTTACCACACACATACTGTATATACGAGATGATATATGAACCCCCCCCCCCCCCCCGCCCCCACAACAACAACAAAATTAAAATGAAAATGGCAATTGAAAAAAAAAAATGAAAAAAAAATAAGTAATAGAAAATAAAAAAGTTTCATCCATGTTATGATATACACATTTTCAAACACTTGATAGGTATCAACACGTACAAGCTTCGAGCATATGAACACATTTGACATAATTATATTGGAGTTATAATTAGCACTGTATTGAATGGAAACATTTCATAACATATTTAGTTCGGCAGCCTTGAATACATTTAGTGCAACTGTATAAGAAGGAATATATAATGAGAGAGAGAGAGAGAGAGAGAGAGAGAGAGAGAGAGAGAGAGAGAGAGAGAGAGAGAGAGAGAGAGAGAGAGAGAGAGAGAGAGAGAGAGAGAGAGAGAGAGAGAGAGAGAGAGAGAGAGAGAGAGAGAGAGAGAGAGAGCGAGAGCGAGAGCGAGAGCGAGAGAGCGAGAGCGAGAGCGAGAGAGCGAGAGAGCGAGAGCGAGAGAGCGAGAGAGCGAGAGAGAGCGAGAGCGAGAGAGCGAGAGAGCGAGAGAGAGAGAGCGCGAGTGAGAGAGCGAGAGATATAGGATGTAGAAAGTGTTATAATATTGTACTCACCTCTAACGTAAAGACTGACGAGGTCACTAAAGGCGGTTCCCACAGAGTTCTCGGCCACACACTCGTATTTCCCACCATCCTCCTCTGTACTGGTGGTGATCTCAAGGCTCCCTGCAAGTAAACACAATATAATGGATTAATTACATGTCTTATCTGCAATTAACACAATATACTAAAAACATAACAAAATAACAGACAAATGGGGAATGGTAGATAGATAGATATATAGATAGATAGATGCTTAATTAATAATATATCTTATCTCAATGGTAGATAGATAGATAGATAGATGCTTAATTAATAATATATCTTATCTCAATGGTAGATAGATAGATATATAGATAGATAGATGCTTAATTAATAATATATCTTATCTCAATGGTAGATAGATAGATATATAGATAGATAGATGCTTAATTAATAATATATCTTATCTCAATGGTAGATAGATAGATGCTTAATTAGAAATACATCTTATCTCAATGGTAGATAGTTAGTTAATTCTTTATTTCATAAAAGGTTACATGGTAACATTTTACATATATACAGATAGATAGATATATAGATAGATAGATGCTTAATTAGAAATATCTTATCTCAATGGTAGATAGATAGATATATAGATAGATAGATGCTTAATTAGAAATACATCTTATCTCAATGGTAGATAGATAGATATATAGATAGATAGATGCTTAATTAGAAATATATCTTATCTCAATGGTAGATAGATAGATATATAGATAGATAGATGCTTCATTAGAAATACATCTTATCTCAATGGTAGGTAGATAGATAGATATATAGATAGATAGATGCTTAATTAGAAATACATCTTATCTGCAATTAAAAACAATATGATTAATTAATAACATGTCTTATCTGCAATTAAACACAATAAACGTAATTAACGACATGTCTTGTTATAACTACATACACGATCTTGTCAATGCAAATAGTGTATGGCATTATACGTTATTAAGGGGGTCATCGGCTTTTATTTTGTATCTTTCTCTCCTTTTAACTCTTTCCCTGGCTTGTATCCATTCGGCCCCATTCAGCCAACTTATGGTGCCGTTGTCAAGGCTTATCCCTCAATACTTCATCTGATCTGATCTGTTTTAAGACGTTTATCCCCATCCAGGTGTCGATTTCTTCCAGCATTGTATGGAGAAATCCGGCTTCGCCGGAGACATTTTTCTATCGAAAAATGTACAAATTTAGCTTGCTGTCAAAACAAAAATATACTGTATATATATGCTGGCTTGCTACCGCTCGCCTGGCAAATATTGACACCTGGATGGGGTTATGAGAGGTTAGGGGTTACGACTTCTACCCAACTTATAATGAACGGACTATAGTGCGCGCGCAGACTGTCACAACCAGGACCAATTGTTCACTATAATGGATTATGGTCGTGATTACAATGGAGTATAGCGAGCTGGGTGGCGGGTTTATTGTATTGCGGGGTCATGGCTCGTTTACAATGGAGTATAGCGAGCTGGGTGGCGGGTTTATTGTATTGCGGGGTCATGGCTCGTTTACAATGGAGTATAGCGAGCTGGGTGGCGGGTTTATTGTATTGCGGGGTCATGGCTCGTTTACAATGGAGTATAGCGAGCTGGGTGGCGGGTTTATTGTATTGCGGGGTCATGGCTCGTTTACAATGGAGTATAGCGAGCTGGGTGGCGGGTTTATTGTATTGCGGGGTCATGGCTCGTTTACAATGGAGTATAGCGAGCTGGGTGGCGGGTTTATTGTATTGCGGGGTCATGGCTCGTTTACAATGGAGTATAGCGAGCTGGGTGGCGGGTTTATTGTATTGCGGGGTCATGGCTCGTTTACAATGGAGTATAGCGAGCTGGGTGGCGGGTTTATTGTATTGCGGGGTCATGGCTCGTTTACAATGGAGTATAGCGAGCTGGGTGGCGGGTTTATTGTATTGCGGGGTCATGGCTCGTTTACAATGGAGTATAGCGAGCTGGGTGGCGGGTTTATTGTATTGCGGGGTCATGGCTCGTTTACAATGGAGTATAGCGAGCTGGGTGGCGGGTTTATTGTATTGCGGGGTCATGGCTCGTTTACAATGGAGTATAGCGAGCTGGGTGGCGGGTTTATTGTATTGCGGGGTCATGGCTCGTTTACAATGGAGTATAGCGAGCTGGGTGGCGGGTTTATTGTATTGCGGGGTCATGGCTCGTTTACAATGGAGTATAGCGAGCTGGGTGGCGGGTTTATTGTATTGCGGGGTCATGGCTCGTTTACAATGGAGTATGCTCGTTTTTCTGGTCCCCCATCTTCTTCCTCATGTTTAGCCCCATTAGTTTTCAAATTATAAGACGTTCGGCCCAATCATTTGACGATTTTTACCCTATATCGTTGTCAATTTTAAGACCTTTCGTGCCATTTAGGTGTCGATTTTAGCCTGGCGAGCGATAGGAACCCTACCTTCTACACCGGTCACATATACACCAACCTTCCCTTCCCTTACTCTGCCCACACAGCCAAGCACCTCATTAAGGGGGCAGTGGCAGGTTTTTTGAGCTATTAATTAATGTATTCATTTATTTTTTTAGTTTCCTCGCTAGACCTCCATCAAGCTTAGAAATACATCCCATAGACCCCCCTGCAAGCTAAATTTGTAAATTTTTCGGTAGAAAAATGTCGGCCGCTTTCTCATAAAATTACAGGCTCGCTATCGCTCACCAGGAAAGAATTGACACCTAAATGGCACGAAAGTTCTTAATATTGACAAAGAAATGGGGCAAAAGGTATTAAAATCGTCAAACTAATGGAAGAAACGTCTTAAAATATCAAAACTAACATGCTAAACACGAGGGAGAAGGAGGTCCCTAAATATGTTGTAGTATCCCCTTAAGCCTGATAATAGAGAGGCCAGTCCGTCCAAGCCATTATCTGGAGTGACGGGTTGGTGTTTGGCTTCACAGACAGATGGTGTGTTAGTCCAGATTGATACTAGGCTTTGTATAATTGTATATCCTACACAACCATTGGATTACCTATTGCCTAGTTTGGTCTATTACACAATATATATATATATATATAGATGCTGAATATCCACAGGGAAGGAAGGAAAATAAACACGGAGTCCCAAGAGCTTTCTAAGTTCCCGTGTTGCTGTTACTGTCTACCATATACAGTATATATTGTTACTGTCTTCTATATACAGTATATACTGTATATATATACGGTATATATATTCCTAATGCAGGACCTTTTTCGTCTATTTTTTTTGTTATTGCTAAAATGATATTGAACCACAAACATTAGTTTAATTTCCTTACAATTTATGGTTTATAATTAATGGTTTAACCAATGGAAACAATCGTACAGCATCTACTTACTCATCACTCAATATTCACACTTCTGGTTGATACTCAGCACAAGCACTGAACATGATAACGATTACTGGTTACATCCGTAGTACCATATTATACCATTAAGGGGAGTCATTGGTTGATACTCAGCACAAGCACTGAACATGATAACGATTACTGGTTACATCCGTAGTACCATATTATACCATTAAGGGGAGTCATTGGTTGATACTCAGCACAAGCACTGAACATGATAACGATTACTGGTTACATCCGTAGTACCTAGTACCATATTATACCATTAAGGGGAGTCATTGGTTGATACTCAGCACAAGCACTGAACATGATAACGATTACTGGTTACATCCGTAGTACCATATTATACCATTAAGGGGAGTCATTGGTTTTTTGTTTGTTATCTTTCTCTCCTTTTCTCTCTTTCCCTGGCTTGTATCCATTCGGCCCCATTCAGCCAACTGTTTTATGACGTTTACCCACATCCAAGTGTCGATTTCTTCGAGAGCCAGCATTGTATGGAGAAGTCCGGCCATATCTGTGTGTGTGTGTGTGTGTGTGTGTGTGTGTGTGTGTGTGTGTGTGTGTGTGTGTGTGTGTGTGTGTTACTCAGTTACTTGTTCGTCAAGGGGAATCAACGCAATGCGAGCTAAGCTCATTATTATCGCGCCTCCTTAACTGGGAATGTATTGCGTGAAATGCATGTTAAGTGTTTTATGTACTGTTGGAATGGCTGTGGATGTGTGTGTAGTCTGTATTTTAGCCAATTGGCGACACGACATCGGAAACGATGGCTTAGGGTGGATCTGTATGGTACCATTCTCACTATAGACGGTACTGTCTCGCCCGAAGGCTTAGGTAGCCATCAGCTTAGGTGAACCATATGATACCCATCTCGCCTTGTACCATTTTTGCCAACCCCAGATGGGACGTCACAACGTCGTCCACTTATTCCAGGTACCTATTTACAGCTAGGTGAACTGAGGCTAACACATGAAAGGAGACAAGCCCAATTTGTCTCCGCCCGGCCGGGGATTGAACCCCCGACCCCTCGTGTGTGAGACGAGAGCTCTACCTACTAGGCTACGGGCTGTGTGTGTGTGTGTGTGTGTGTGTGTGTGTGTGTGTGTGTGTGTGTGTGTGTGTGTGTGTGTGTGTGTGTGTGTGTGTGTGTGTCGTCTGGTGTATCTGAGTTTCACCAATCAACTTAAGACATCGCTTAGGTCGCCTGGGGCAGCTTGAGATAGATTGATGCGACAGACTGGCTGGCTGGTTCGCGACCCTCTCCCAGTAACCACCGTATCACTGACATCTCTATCTCTCTCTCTCTCTCTTTGGCTTGTATCCATTCGGTCCCATTCACCCTACTGTTTTAAGACGTTTACCCCCATCCAGGTGTCAATATTTTCCTGGCGAGCGGTAGCGAGCCAGCATATATATATTTTGGTTTTGCCAGCAAGCTAAATTTGTAAATTTTTCGATAGAAAAATGAAGCCGGATTTTCCCATACAATGCTGGCTCGCTATCGCTCGCCAGAAAGAAATTGACACCTGGATGGGGATAAACGTCTTAAAACAGTTGGCTGAATGGGGCCGAATGGATACAAGCTAGGGAAAGATAGAAAAGGAGAGAAAGACTAAAAATAACAAGCCGGCGACCCTCCGGAATAGCACTCCCAGTAACCACCCTTCTTTGGCAGTCGGGAACAGTGTTGCCAATTTAGCTACTTTCCCGCTAGATCTATATCTGTGCAACTCTCCAACCCAAGAGTGCAAAGTTACTCTCGGACTTTCTTCTATAAAACAGCTGAGCTCTGAAACTCTTTCCCAGCATCAGTCTTTCCCTCTTCCTATGACTTAAATTGCTTCAAATTCCGTGTGTCCAGGCATTTTGGCCCTGTCACTCTTTCAACTCTGGGGGAGGCACTCGCTGCGGGCAGTTCTGCTTTTTGCCTCCCTTACTCATAGAAAAAAAAAAAAAAAAAATATTTACTTCGATCTAGAGGCACATGTTTACATCAGCGACATATATTATAACGATAGTGAGCCTGTAATGTTTGAAGAACCGGCCTTCGACCAGGACATTTTTCTACCGAAAAATGTACAAATTAATCTACAAGGGGGAAATAATGGATTTATATATATATATTTTTTTGTTGGAGGTCTAGGGAGGAAACTAGAAACATAATGAATACACGCAAAAATCGCCCAAAAAGTGAACCATCCCCCCTTAATGTCGCTAGATGTAAAATGTGCCTGTAGATCGAAGAAAACGCCTCTAGATCCAGCGGGAAAGTAGCTAAATTGGCAACACTGGGTCGTCTCTGCGCTGTTGTTGACATTGCTTTCATTTAGTCTGGTGTTGACGTTTGATCCTCTTGCTTGGGTGTGTGTGTATCTATGTATGAATTATGTATCTCTGTCGTATGTGTGTTTATGTGTGTGTATCTGTCGTTCCCTTGAGCCATTGACCTGACTGACTTGAGAGGCGGAGAGAGTAATGGGCGTGTGTTGGTTTTCCTTGTGTGTGTGTTTGAGTGTTTTTTTTTTTTTTTCTATATTCCAATTACTCCCTCTCTGGCATAGGCTGATAGCCTTTACACTCTACCGCTGAACACTGGTGATGGGCTGGTCTATCAGAGTGAGAACTGAGCGATCTCTGCCATACCCATAGCTTACTCTGACTGTTCCTTTTACTTATATATCTTCTAGATCTCAAGTGACGGCGTCTCTTCCGTGGATTGACCTCCCAATCTACCAAGATTGGAAGCCAAAGCGTCACATTTTTCCTTTGCCCCTCAACTTTCTCTTCATAATTGCTGAGGGGCACAGGGCCCTGGGTGGGGCTTTGGTTTCCCGGGCGTTTCCGCACCCTCCTCAGATCCCCGCCATGGAGTGGTTTCGGTCACCCAGGCTTTATTGTGGTCGGCAGGGAGGATTGTGTGGGGGCGCTCAGTTATGGCCTTGGCCTTGCTCGGGGCCTTGGGGCTGTTCGGCCAGGCAGCTTGGGGAACAACAACAACAACCGCTGAACACAGTGAGGCCCGTGAGACATGCGAAGCTTCACGGCTCGAAGCAACTCCATCTCTGAAGCCGCCTCGCCTCTGCGCTTCACAGTCTCATCCCCCACACTCGGACCCTCACTCTCAGAACGCCACCTATTGAGCAATTAACTCACTAGGCATTGCCCCCCTGCAGCATATATTTTAATATGGGAATATTCATAAAATGCTATTTAATCAGGGAACAATGAGGGTATTTTTTTGGCATTTCGGTGTGCTGTGGTAATGCACTGATACCAGGTACAGCACAAATTCCATCCCAATAATATCTTCGCATTGACATAGTGGGATTCGAACCCGGGTCCATTGGATTACCAGTCCAGTGGCAAGACCACTCCGCCACACTTCCCTGTGTGTGTGTGTGTGTGTGTGTGTGTGAGAGAGAGAGAGAGAGAGTAATGGGCGTGTGTTGGTTTTCCTTCTTGTGTCCTTGTGTTCCGGTAAAAGATTGACAATGTGTGTGTGTGTGTGTGTGTGTGTGTGTGTGTGTGTGTGTGTGTGTGTGTGTGTGTGTGTGTGTGTGAGAGAGAGAGAGAGAGAGAGAGTAATGGGCGTGTGTTGGTTTTCCTTCTTGTGTCCTTGTGTTCCGGTAAAAGATTGACAATGTGTGTGTGTGTGTGTGTGTGTGTGTGTGTGTGTGTGTGTGTGTGTGTGTGTGTGTGTGTGTGTGTGTGTGTGTGAGAGAGAGAGAGTAATGGGCGTGTGTTGGTTTTCCTTCTTGTGTCCTTGTGTTCCGGTAAAAGATTGACAATGTGTGTGTGTGAGCTACATAGAGCTACATAGATACACAGACCACACAGACCTCAAGGTCCTTACTAGGCAGTCTGGCCTTACAAACTATAATATGCATATATGCATATATACACATACACACATACACATACATATACATATATATATATACATATATATACACATACATATACACATACATACATACACACATATATATACAGTATATATATACATACTGTACAGTGCACACACATACATATACATACATTTTTTTTTTTTTTTTTTTTTCATTCATATCACCCCAGCCCTCTGCAGATAGAGGTCAAGCCTTCCCTTGAAGGCGTTTATTGTGTCGCTCTCCACCACTCTCGCTGGTAGTTTATTCCACTCTGTCGCCACACTGTAGGTGAAGAAACTCTTTGTGACATCTAGATTTGCCTTTTTGGTTTTTAATTTCATTCCATTTCCGCGAGTTTGATTAGTATTGTTTAATGTGAATAGTGCATTTACATCGACTTTGTCGAAACCTTTTAGTATCTTAAAGCACTCAATAAGCTGACCCCTCAACCTCCTCTTTTTTAATGAGAACAGGTTCAATCGTTTAAGTCTTTCTTCATATGGTTTATTTCTTAATGAGGGTATCATCTTCGTCGCTCTACGCTGTACTGACTCGAGTCTTACAATGTCCTTGATCAGATAAGGTGACCAGAACTGCACACCATATTCAAGGTGGGGCCTCACCATACTTTTGAACAGTGGCACTATTACGTTTTCATGTTTATATGTAAATTTTCGTTTAATAAAGCCCAATGCTATGTTTGCCTTATTTGCAGCTGCTATACATTGGTCGGAAGTTTTTAGGTTTTCAGATATTAGTACCCCTAGGTCTTTTACTACCGTTGCGGTTTTTATTTGTTTGCCATTCATTTCGTATTTGTATTTCATATTTCTGCTACCAACCTGCAGCACCTGACATTTATCGACATTGAAGGGCATCTGCCATTTTTTCGACCACTCTGATATCTTGTTTAAATCAGATTGCAACGCATTTCTATCATCTTCGTTCAGGACTGTATTTCCTATTTTTGTATCGTCGGCGAATTTGGAAATGGTGTTGTTTACCCCTACATCGATATCGTTAATGTAAATGAGAAACAGGACCGGTCCAAGGACTGAACCCTGTGGAACTCCACTAGTGACAGGCTCCCACTCCGATTCCACTCCATTTATCACCACTCTCTGTCTTCTGTCCGTAAGCCAATTTTTTATCCAAGAATGAATTTCACCTTTGATACCTATCCTCTCCAGTTTAGCCAATAGTTTTCGGTGAGGCACCTTGTCGAAAGCTTTTTGAAAGTCCAAGAAGATTATATCTAGTGATTTCGTCATGTCGTTATATGTGAATAGTTTGTTATAAAATTCAATCAAATTTGTTAGGCATGACTTATTTGATCTAAAGCCGTGTTGACTATTTTTGATTAGGTTGTTTGATTCGAGGTAATCTACAATCTTATCTCTAATGATTTTTTCCATGATTTTTCCTACAATTGAAGTTAGGCTAATTGGTCTGTAATTACTCGCTTTGGCCTTGCTACCCTTCTTGTATATCGGCGTAATGTTCGCATCTTTCCAATCACTCGGTACAATCCCCTGTAGTAGTGATAAGTTAAATAGTTGTGTCAGGGGTTTTGCTATTTCGTCCTTGACATTCTTAATTATTTTCGGGTGGAGCATGTCGGGTCCCGGGGTCTTATTTACATTTAAATTACTCAATTTGCTTTGTACTTCGGTAACACTGATGGTGAAATCTCCTATCACATGAGTTGAGGTGTTATTTTCAAGGGTATGATCGATAATTTCTTCTGTGAAAACTGAGCCAAAATATTTGTTGAGCAGATTTGCCGTGTTTGTGTCGCCTGTTATTGTCTGGCCATCTTCTATTAGCGGTCCGATTCCGCTTTTGATCTGTTTATTTTTGTTTACGTAACTGTAGAATTTTTTGGGGTTTGTGGCACTTTCTCTGGCAATAGTCATTTCGTAATTTTGTTTGTTCGCCCTAATTATTTTTTTCACTTCCCTTCTACTATTTTTGTACAAGTTTTTAATTACTTCAGTGTTTGTGTTATTTTTTACAAGTTTTACAAGTTTTGTGAGAGAGAGAGAGAGAGAGAGAGAGAGAGAGAGAGAGAGAGAGAGAGAGAGAGAGAGTGAGAAAGAGTGAGTGAGAGTGAGAAAGAGTGAGATTGAGAGAATGAAGATAGAGATAGAGTAGCAGTGTGTGTAGCCGCGTGTGTGTAGCCGCGTGTGTGTAGCCGCGTGTGTGTGTAGCCAGCGGTGATATATTTGTACAGCGTGTTGCGACCAAGGAACTGAATTAAGGGGGTACTGCTTGGTTTTTGGTCTATAGGCCTATATCAATTAAGGGGGTACTGCTTGGTTTTTGGTTTATAGGCCTATATCAATTAAGGGGGTACTGCTTGGTTTTTGGTTTATAGGCCTATATCAATTAAGGGGGTACTGCTTGGTTTTTGGTTTATAGGCCTATATCAATTAAGGGGGTACTGCTTGGTTTTTGGTTTATAGGCCTATATCAATTAAGGGGGTACTGCTTGGTTTTTGGTTTATAGGCCTATATCAATTAAGGGGGTACTGCTTGGTTTTTGGTTTATAGGCCTATATCAATTAAGGGGGTACTGCTTGGTTTTTGGTTTATAGGCCTATATCAATTAAGGGGGTACTGCTTGGTTTTTGGTTTATAGGCCTATATCAATTAAGGGGGTACTGCTTGGTTTTTGGTTTATAGGCCTATATCAATTAAGGGGGTACTGCTTGGTTTTTGGTCTATCGGCCTATATCAATTTATTTCCTCGCTAGACCTCCATTAAGCTTACAAAAACACCCCATAGACCCCCTTTCAAGCTAAATTTGTGCATTTTTCGGCAGAAAAATGTACCGGCTGAAGGCCGGTTCATTCTAAAATTAGAGGCTCGCTCACGCTCGCCAGGAAAGAATCGAGACCTAAAGGGCACAAAAGGTTTTAATATTGACAACAAAATGATGCGAAAGGTCTCAAAATCGCCAAACTAACGGAACGAACGTCTTAAAACTTCAAACTAATATGCTAAACATGAGGGAGAAGGGGGTCCAGAAAAAGCGAGTACTACCCCCTTAATTCAATAAATATGCAACGAGTTTTCTTTGTTGGCTTGTTAATGACAGACGATGAGCTCCAAATACTCCCAGAACTTCGCCAACCTACTCCACCAACCCACTCAACCACAACGGAAAATTGTCAGAAAAATTGACGGAATAAATTTAAAAACTTATTAATACTGAAAAATGCTGCTTCTTATAACCTCCGTCTGCATTAAACAAATCTACTACCTGGCTATACGAACACACACACACACACACACACATATACTGTATATATATATTAAATCTACTACCTGGCTATACGAACACACACACACACACACACACACACATATATACTGTATATATATTAAATCTACTACCTGGCTATACGAACACACACACACACACACACACACATATACTGTATATATATATTAAATCTACTACCTGGCTATACGAACACACACACACACACACACACACACACACACATATACTGTATATATATTAAATCTACTACCTGGCTATACGAACACACACACACACACACACACACACACACACACATATACTGTATATATATATTAAATCTACTACCTGGCTATACGAACACACACACACACACACACATATACTGTATATATATATTAAATCTACTACCTGGCTATACGACACACCACACACACACAACCACTGTCACCTTAATGGAGTATAGTTTATATTATCTACTATATACGACCCCCACACACAATACACACACTGTCACCTTAATGGATATATATATATATATATATATATATATATATATATATATATATATATACAGAGTCGTCTGTATTACTATATAGACCCCCACCATAATAACCACTGTCACCTTAATGGAGTAGTGTAAGGTACAGTTGTCTGTATTACTATATAGACCCCCACCATAATAACCACTGTCACCTTAATGGAGTAGTGTAAGGTACAGTTGTCTGTATTACTATATAGACCCCCACCATAATAACCACTGTCACCTTAATGGAGTAGTGTAAGGTACAGTTGTCTGTATTACTATATAGACCCCCACCATAATAACCACTGTCACCTTAATGGAGTAGTGTAAGGTACAGTTGTCTGTATTACTATATAGACCCCCACCATAATAACCACTGTCACCTTAATGGAGTAGTGTAAGGTACAGTTGTCTGTATTACTATATAGACCCCCACCATAATAACCACTGTCACCTTAATGGAGTAGTGTAAGGTACAGTTGTCTGTATTACTATATAGACCCCCACCATAATAACCACTGTCACCTTAATGGAGTAGTGTAAGGTACAGTTGTCTGTATTACTATATAGACCCCCACCATAATAACCACTGTCACCTTAATGGAGTAGTGTAAGGTACAGTTGTCTGTATTACTATATAGACCCCCACCATAATAACCACTGTCACCTTAATGGAGTAGTGTAAGGTACAGTTGTCTGTATTACTATATAGACCCCCACCATAATAACCACTGTCACCTTAATGGAGTAGTGTAAGGTACAGTTGTCTGTATTACTATATAGACCCCCACCATAATAACCACTGTCACCTTAATGGAGTAGTGTAAGGTACAGTTGTCTGTATTACTATATAGACCCCCACCATAATAACCACTGTCACCTTAATGGAGTAGTGTAAGGTACAGTTGTCTGTATTACTATATAGACCCCCACCATAATAACCACTGTCACCTTAATGGAGTAGTGTAAGGTACAGTTGTCTGTATTATACTATATAGACCCCCACCATAATAACCACTGTCACCTTAATGGAGTAGTGTAAGGTACAGTTGTCTGTATTACTATATAGACCCCCACCATAATAACCACTGTCACCTTAATGGAGTAGTGTAAGGTACAGTTGTCTGTATTACTATATAGACCCCCACCATAATAACCACTGTCACCTTAATGGAGTAGTGTAAGGTACAGTTGTCTGTATTACTATATAGACCCCCACCATAATAACCACTGTCACCTTAATGGAGTAGTGTAAGGTACAGTTGTCTGTATTACTATATAGACCCCCACCATAATAACCACTGTCACCTTAATGGAGTAGTGTAAGGTACAGTTGTCTGTATTACTATATAGACCCCCACCATAATAACCACTGTCACCTTAATGGAGTAGTGTAAGGTACAGTTGTCTGTATTACTATATAGACCCCCACCATAATAACCACTGTCACCTTAATGGAGTAGTGTAAGGTACAGTTGTCTGTATTACTATATAGACCCCCACCATAATAACCACTGTCACCTTAATGGAGTAGTGTAAGGTACAGTTGTCTGTATTACTATATAGACCCCCACCATAATAACCACTGTCACCTTAATGGAGTAGTGTAAGGTACAGTTGTCTGTATTACTATATAGACCCCCACCATAATAACCACTGTCACCTTAATGGAGTAGTGTAAGGTACAGTTGTCTGTATTACTATATAGACCCCCACCATAATAACCACTGTCACCTTAATGGAGTAGTGTAAGGTACAGTTGTCTGTATTACTATATAGACCCCCACCATAATAACCACTGTCACCTTAATGGAGTAGTGTAAGGTACAGTTGTCTGTATTACTATATAGACCCCCACCATAATAACCACTGTCACCTTAATGGAGTAGTGTAAGGTACAGTTGTCTGTATTACTATATAGACCCCACCATAATAACCACTGTCACCTTAATGGAGTAGTGTAAGGTACAGTTGTCTGTATTACTATATAGACCCCCACCATAATAACCACTGTCACCTTAATGGAGTAGTGTAAGGTACAGTTGTCTGTATTACTATATAGACCCCCACCATAATAACCACTGTCACCTTAATGGAGTAGTGTAAGGTACAGTTGTCTGTATTACTATATAGACCCCCACCATAATAACCACTGTCACCTTAATGGAGTAGTGTAAGGTACAGTTGTCTGTATTACTATATAGACCCCCACCATAATAACCACTGTCACCTTAATGGAGTAGTGTAAGGTACAGTTGTCTGTATTACTATATAGACCCCCACCATAATAACCACTGTCACCTTAATGGAGTAGTGTAAGGTACAGTTGTCTGTATTACTATATAGACCCCACCATAATAACCACTGTCACCTTAATGGAGTAGTGTAAGGTACAGTTGTCTGTATTACTATATAGACCCCCACCATAATAACCACTGTCACCTTAATGGAGTAGTGTAAGGTACAGTTGTCTGTATTACTATATAGACCCCCACCATAATAACCACTGTCACCTTAATGGAGTAGTGTAAGGTACAGTTGTCTGTATTACTATATAGACCCCCACCATAATAACCACTGTCACCTTAATGGAGTAGTGTAAGGTACAGTTGTCTGTATTACTATATAGACCCCCACCATAATAACCACTGTCACCTTAATGGAGTAGTGTAAGGTACAGTTGTCTGTATTACTATATAGACCCCCAACATAATAACCACTGTCACCTTAATGGAGTAGTGTAAGGTACAGTTGTCTGTATTACTATATAGACCACTGTCACCTTAATGGAGATCACCTCGCTTTTTCCTCTCGCTCTGAGTTGTATCCATTCGGCCCCATTCAGCCTACTGTTTTTAGACGTTTACCCCCCTACAGGGGTCAATATTTGCCTGGCGAGCGGTAGCGAGCCAGCATATATATTTTTTGTTTTGACAGCTAGCTAAATTTGTAAATTTTTCGATAGAAAAATTTCTCCGGCGAAGCCGGATTTCTCCAAACAATGAAGAAATCGACACCTGGATGGGGATGAACGTCTTAAAACAGTTGGCTGAATGGGGCCAAATGTATACAAGCCAGGGAAAGAGAGAAAAGGAGAGAAAGATAAAACAAAAAAACGGTGACCTCCTTAATTATAAACGGTGACCTCCTTAATTAATGTATTCCTTTATTTCTTAGTTTCCTCGCTAGACCTCCATCAGGCTTAGACAAACACCCTCTAGACCCCCTTCAAGACAAATTATTACACATTTCCGACGACAAATATCCCGGCCGAACATTCCTCTTAAGATTTCAGGCTCGCTATCGCTCGCCAGGGAAAAATCGACACCTAAATGGCACGAAAGGTCTTAAAAATTTACAACGAAATGGGGCAAAAGGTGTATAAATCGCCAAACCGAACGTCTTATATTCTCAAAACAAATGGGGAGAGAAGTAGTGAGGGGAGAGACGGTGAGAGAATAGTGCGAGTGAGGGGAGGGGAGGGGAGGGGAGGGGAGGTGGAGGGGGGACGGAAGCTGATGAATTATGGAACTGAAGTAACTCCGCCCCTAATACTCTCCCCAACTCTCTCTCTCTCTCTCTCTCTCTCACTCGCACTCTCTCTCTCTCTCTCTCTTCTATCCTTTCCTTCAACTTTCCTTTTCTATCGGATATGCCATCTCTACTAGAATTAAGTCCTGACCACCTCGTTTGGATCGTAAGGTCTGTGTGGCCAGTGTAGCTATGTAAATCTATGTAAATCTCTCACCACCAGGTTTTTTTTTTTTTTGGTCTTCTATTTATTCCCCTCGTACCTTTCTCTAGACCTGTTGTTGCTTGATTTCCTTTGTACTCCTTTGTTCTCTTAATTAATCCTTTATTTCTTAGTTTCCTCGCTAGACCTCAATCAAGCTTAGACAAACACCCTCTAGACCCCCCTTCAAGACAAATTTGTAATTTTTTCGGTAGAAAAATATCCCGGCCGAAGGCCGTTTACCCTTAAAATTTCAGGCACGCTAACGCTCGCCAGGGAAAAATCGACACCTAAATGGCACGAAAGGTCTCAAAATTGACAACGAAATGGAGCGAAAGGTGTAAAAATCGCCAAACTAATGGACCGAACGTCTTATAATCTCAGGACAAATGGGGCTTAACACTAGGGAGAAAGGGGACCAGAAAAACGACTCATCTCCCCTTAAGTATTCCTTAAGTTTAGGGTTTGTTACCTCCACCAACGAAATTGATCAGAGGTTATGTTTTCGTCTCCTTTTGTTTGTCTGTACAGTAAACAAGATATCTCATAAAATCATCAACCGATATTCACGAAGTTTGGTGGACAGATATGATATCCGCCAAGGAAGAAGGTACCGGTATTCAATTTAGGAGGCGATCCGTACATAATTAATCAGCTTCTTAGCTTATGTCACATTGGTGTCATTGTTATGCATATAAGTTTATTTTGTGACAAAGTGAGAGTAGCCGGAGGTATGAGCTCTACAGAGTGACCCTCCAGTGTTATGGTGTAGTGATTAGGAGCTGGATTTGGGATTTTTTGGCGTAGGTTAGATCTCCGACACATTCAGTACTGGTATAAACAATGTGTAGTAAAACTCGCTAGGAAAATTGAAACAATGGAACACCAAGCTTTCGTCTATTCTCTCAAGACATCTTCAGGGTAATACAAGAAAACAGGGGGAGAGTGAGGCTTAAGGGGAGGTCTCCACTTGAGGGATTTTTTGCTTGACCCCTTTCTCCCTCATGTTTAGCCCCATTGCTTTTGATATTATAAAACGTTTGCCCCATTAGTTTAGCGATTTTAAGAACTTTCACCCCATATTAAGACCTTTCGTGCAATTCAGGTGTCGATTTTATCCTGGCGAGCGGTAGCGAGCCTGTAATTTAAGAGGAACCGGCCTTTGGCCGGGACATTTTTCTACCGAAAAATGTACAAATTTATCTTGACAGGGACTCAAGGGGGTGTAATTTTAAGCTTGATGGAAGTCTAGGGAACAAACTAAATACCTCCCCTTAAATACCCGTCCTAAATCATCTGTGAGTTGCTAACTAGCTTATAAATACACAAAGTGTTGCCATCCTGCTATACTGCCTGTGTATACAAGGTTCCTCAGTAATGTGTAGGCTTCCCAAACCATCATAAGCCCTATCTATTGTTTGGTCAGCATATGTATAAAGGAGTACAAAGGAAATCAAGCAACAACAGATCTAGTGACCCTTCTAGGTTGCTTGTCCTCCAAAACACTGAGGATCAAGTGTCCAAACAGTGGTTTAGAGTGGGTAAGGGAACATTGGAAAGGGAACTACTGCCCTGGAACTAATGTCCGTGGCAGGATTAGGAAGTTAGTAGGGGACAGATGGGTTAGTAACTATGTATGTATGTATAGTATACACTTAGGCACATACCCCATTGCTGGGGGTGGCCAACTCGAGACAGAGCCCGAACAGAAACAACATTCAAAGGTTCTTATTCTCAGGGTCCGGGACCACTTTCGCGTTCCCACGCCCCTTTCCCGGTCTCGATCAGTAGGTGGTGGTGAGCATTAAGTGCAGATATACTCGGAACCATCCTTTGAGAGATTAAGGGGAGATATCGACTTGAGGGATTTTGTTCTGGACCCCTTTCTCCCTCATGTTTAGCCCCATTGTTTTTTTGAGATTTTAAGACGGTCGCCCCATTAGTTTGGCGATTTTAAAACATTTCGCCCCATTTCTGTCAATTTTAAGACCTTTCGTGCCATTTAGGTGTCGAATTTTTCCTGGCGAGCGATAGCGAGCCTGTAATTTAAGAGGAACCGGCCTTCGGCCTAGACATTTTTCTACCGAAAAATGTACAAATTTATCTTGAAAGGGGGTCTAGGGAGTGTAATTTTAAGCTTGATGGAAGTCTAGGGAGGAAACTAAACACCTCCCCTTAAGGGGAGGTTTTTAGTTTGTTTCCTACTCCTCCAGCAATCTAAAAATGTCACCCCCTTGACCCCCTTTCAAGATAAATTTGTACATTTTTCGGTAGAAAAATGTCCCGGCCAAAGGCCGGTTCCTCTTAAATTACAGGCTCGCTATCGCACGCCAGGATAAAATCGACACCTGAATGGCACGAAAGGTCTTAATATGGGGTGAAAGTTCTTAAAATTGCTAAACTAATGGGGCAAACGTTTTATAATATCAAAAGCAATGGGGCTAAACATGAGGGAGAAGGAAGTTCGAAAGAAATCCCTCAAGTGGAAACCTCCCCTTAAGGGCCTGGGAGATGGATAATACTGATGAGAAAAAAAAGTTGAGGCTGAGAAAATCGCTATGGCAAAGAAGCTAAAGGCAAATAATGATGGAATAAAGCTTAAGGGGGAACGGGCCGGTTTTCTGGACCACTTTCTCCCTCATGTTTAGCCCCATTAGTTTTCAGATGTTAAGATGTTTGCCCCATTAGTTAGTCGATTTTAAGACCTTTCGCCCCATTTCTTCGTCAATATTTAGACCTTTCGTGCTATTTAAGTGTCGATTTTTTCCCTGGCGAACGATAGTGAGCCTGTAATGTTGGAAGAACCGGCCTTCGGCCGGAACATTTTTCTACCGAAAAATGTACAAATTAATCTAGGAAGGGGATCTAATGGATGTTTTGTTTTAATTTGATGGAGGTCTAGGGAGGGAACTAGACAAATAATGAATACAGCAAAAATCGCCCAAAAGTGAACCATCCCGCCTTAAATAGTGCTTGAATGAGTTTCAGTTTTATGTGTAACTGTGAGACGTGCAAGAAGACAATAGGAGAGTCAATATATCGTGTGTGTGTGTGTGTGTGTGTGTGTGTGTGTGTGTGTGTGTGTGTGTGTGTGTGTGTGTGTGTGTGTGTGTGTGTGTGTGTGTCAATAGTATATATACACAAAATACAAACACATAATGTCAATATTGACAACACACATTTTACTCTCAATTTAAAATGTTCTAAATAATAGAAAACATTATTTCTTAATAATTACAAATAATGTCCAAGATAAAATACAGAGAAAATGTAGCTAACATAAAGCAGAGGGCGGTGTTTGTGAGAGAGAGCTTCTAATATCTCTCTCTCTCTCTCTCTCTCTCTCTCTCTCTCTCTCTCTCTCTCTCTCTCTCTCTCTCTCTCTCTCTCTCTCTCTCTCTCTCTCTCTCTCTCTCTCTCTCCCTCTCTCTCTCTCTCTCTCTCTCCGCCAGACGCTGCAGACGCTCTGTCAACGCTCTCACGATATCGATCATAATTTGAGTATTAACTACTCATCCTCTTCATTCTTGTGCATGAAAGGTGGTTAAGAGCACGTTTAACCATCCTGTAGCTTAGTAAGTAACACTGCACGATATTTCGCTGTGTATTGACTGATAAACTTTGTGTTTATCACAAGACTCCTGCTCGGACAGGGCGCCACTAGCGCCATCTATTGTTTTGTTTTGCTTTGTAAACAAACGCTCTCTTATTACTATTTATATAAAATCGTAGCCCCTAATTTTACCCATTACCTACTGTAGTAAGTATCTATTTAACTGCCTTGTATGTAAGTAAAGCTTTGCATATTAATTTGCTAATAAACAATATTGTTTACTAACTAACCGCCTACAGGGACTAACGCCGACACCATTTTGTAAACAAACCTTTTTGGGGGATTATACATATTAAATTCCAGCAAATTTTGTACCAAATTTAAGTGCATTCATTTATCTTTTCCCCCTAGATATATTCTTGACTTTTTCTCCTCAGACTGATTTTACTTTAAGCTAAGGGTGGTATTTGTACAAACTAACCTAGCCTAACCCAACCTGCCAAGCTTTTAACCTAACCCAAACCTAGCCTAGCCTATAGCCAGCCAATCTGTTTTATTATTAACTCTTGTAGATATTGTATTTAGTATCCTACTGTAGCTATATATATCTGTAATTTTAGTTGTTGCTTGCACGATCTTGTAATAACCTTTGACTGATACACTTTTTTATCTAAAAAGAGTAGGCTACTGCTTTACTAGGCTACAGTGACACCAGGGTCATCTGTTGACACAGTATATTAACCCCTTGTGTGCAGTCACACTTTATTTTTATATAATCTCTATTTGGTGAATTGTATATTTAGTTACATATTCTGTTATACATATATTTGTTTAAGGTTATATTATCACACCTGGTAGCCTATTTCTGCGAATTTCAATTTTATTATATTCGGTTAGGCTATTCAACGCTGGTAGCCTATTATTGCGTATTTCAATTTTTTTAAAAAACTTTTGGTTAGGCTATCGCCCCTGGAAGCCTAATTCTGCGTATCTCAACATTTTTGTTTTCGGTTAGGCTAACACCCCTGATAACCTATTTCTGCGTAGTTTCAGCATATTTGTTTTCGGTTGAAGTGATTGAAGTGTTTTTAAAGTGAGTGAAGTGTTGTAAAGTGAGTGAATTGTTTTTTAAGTGAGTGAAGTGATCTGAAGAAAGTGACTGTCACCATGCCTCGCGCTTGTGCGAACTGCGCCGGTAGGTTTGGTGAGTCCATGTTTGCTACTATCGATCTTCAAGTCTGCCGGCTCTGCCAGCAACGAGAGAATTTTACAGTGAAATTAGATGAAGCCTACAACAAGATCAACATCCTCACCATGAAGCTGGAATCACTCCAAGAGTTTGTAACACTCAACGTTGGAGTGCCACAAACTTCAATTGTCACCGCAACTCCAGCAGCCACCAACGCCCCAACGTCAACTGCCAACAATTCAACGCCTACAGTAGCCATTTCAGCTGATGTTTCCGATACTCAAGATACAAATAGCGACTCTCTTCCCCCTCAAGACAACTTCCGTGTCGTGAGGAACAACGTTTGCCCCAAGACCAGGAAACACATACCGATTACCGAGTGTCAAAACCGTTTCCAGATACTCGCAGACTCAGATGACGAAGAGGAAATAGAAGAAGTCCGGCTCGTGGGAGACTCGATGATACGTGGTCAGCTCACAGAGTTTTGCGCCAGGGCACCTAAGACCAGGAAGCGTTTTTGTATCCCTGGTGGTGGTGTGGATGACGTAGTTGCAGCAGTTGACGAAGTATCAAAGCTGGCCCCAGCTAATACAATGTACGTCATCCACGTTGGATCCAACGATGTACAGCGAACCCGGTCGGAAGATTTGCTTTTAAAGTACCAGCAGCTGATCAAGTCGTTTAAGGAGAAGTCATCAAGGATCATCGTCTCAGGAATCGTCCCCCGGCTCGGTGTAGAGAGCCGATTTTACAACATAGCCACCAGCACAAATCGTTGTCTAGCAAACCTCTGCAGGAAGGAGAACGTGGGATTCGTCGACACCTGGGACAATTTCTACTACGATGACTATTTGTTTTCGGACGATGGAGTTCATCTGAACCAGGTGGGAGCAGCGCGTTTTGGGCGTCTTCTCAACGATGCGGTGAAGGATTTTCGGAGAAGAAATCGACTCAGCACAGGACAACCAGGAAGGAGGACCGAAGACAGCGAGGACGGCAATCTACAAAGGAATTAAATACTAATCCGTCAAGAACCGCGAATTTGGATAAAGCTCCACCAACACGACCCAAATTCAAAACCGTCAGGGATAACGACCGAGGACCGAGGACAGCCATGAATGTAAATGTAGATCCGACCAGAACCAATAATTCGATGAAAGAACGATCTGCGTGTTCTAAATCCAAAACTTTAAATGTTTTCTATGCAAACGCTCGTAGCATACGCAATAAATTTTCAGATTTAGAGGAACTAGTGTTTACAGAAAATTATGATGTGATTGGCATAACAGAATCTTGGCTCAATACACAAGATAGAGACTTTTTAGCAGAGTATTCACTTCCCGGTTATGTAATGTTTGAGAACAGCCGAATAAATAAAAATGGAGGTGGCGTTTTATTTTATATCAAAGAAAGTCTTAACCCGACCCTCGTGTCAAAACCTCAAATTGTGAACGTCGACACATCTTTTGTGCTAATAAAGAATAATAAAGGTACAAAAATAATACTTGCGTTAATATACAGACCTCCAGCTCAATCAGTGCAAACTGACCGAGAAATTTACGAACAAATTGCAGATGTAAGTAACTCACAAGATACCGTAATTTTTGGCGACTTTAATTTACCTGTGACCAAGTGGGGCGATACTCTTACTTCACACTCCGGACATGACTTGTATACGAACTTGCAAGAGAGTTCGCTTTATCAATTTGTTCGAATGCCGACCCGTGGTAATAACGTTCTTGACATTGTACTTGCAACAAAAGAAGAATTGATAGAGAATTTGAATGTTGGTGATGAATTCAGTAACAGCGACCATCGTACGATAACTTTCACTTTAAAGTTTACTAGTAACGAACCAAATAGTAGCATCGAAAAAGTCCCTAATTTCAAGAAAGCAAACTTCCATAAACTTAGAGCTATGTTTAAAGAAACTGACTGGAGCTTTTTAATTAACAATAACGACATAAATACATCTTGGAAGTTATTCGAAACCACTTACCTAAAAGCAGTGCAAGACTGCATACCATCGAAAATACGGCGTCCAGGCCATAATAATAAGCCCAAATGGTGGAATAAAGATATTTCAAACTGCCTGCTTGCTAAAAAATTTGCTAATGATAGATTAAAATCCTCACAAAATGACGAAGAACGGGTGAAATTTGTAGAGCTACGACAAAAAAGTTAATTAAGCAAAGTAAAAAGACCTTAGAGTTACATATTGCGAATCAAAGTAAAACAAACCCGAAAGAATTCTATAGTTATATCAGAAAGAAAAAAAGTAGTTACTTCAACTGTTGGACCGTTAGTCGATGAAAAAGGAGAATACACCAAAGACGAAGTACAAATGAGTAATGCCCTCAATACCTTCTTTGCATCAGTTTTTACAACAGAAGACCTCAGTGATATGTTACTGATATCCCTACACCATCGCCGATTCAGATTGATAATTCAGATGTTCTAAGCAATATCACCGTTACAGAGAGAGAAGTATTGAATTGTTTAGATAAACTCAAGGTAAATAAAACGCCAGGACCTGATACAATCTCGCCTAGAGTTCTAAAGGAAGCTAAGAATGAGCTCTCCAAACCACTGACATTACTATTCAATAAATCCTTGCAGTCTGGAACTATGCCTGATCAGTGGAAGCTAGCCAACGTAACACCGATATTCAAAAAAGGCAGCAAATCCCTACCCAGTAACTATCGTCCAATTAGCTTAACCTCAGTTGTATGTAAAATGCTAGAAACGGTCATACGAGACAGACTCGTAAATCACTTAGAGGAAAATAACATACTTAAAGATACTCAACACGGCTTTCGTAAAAAAACGTTCCTGTTTAACAAACCTCTTAGACTTCTTCCACGATATCCTCAACCTCTACGATGAGAGTAAAGCTGTAGATATTATATACCTTGATTTTCAAAAGGCCTTTGACAAAGTTCCCCACAAACGTTTACTGCTAAAACTAAAAGCGCATGGAATACAAGACGGTGTGTTGAAATGGATAGAAAATTGGCTCAGCAACAGAAAGCAAAGGGTAGTCATAAACGGTAAGGCATCTAAATGGACCAATGTAAGTAGCGGGGTACCCCAGGGATCGGTACTAGGACCAATTCTCTTTCTAATTTACATCAACGACATAGATGAGGGTCTCACCTGCACAATCTCAAAATTTGCTGACGATACAAAAATTGCAAATAGCGTACTCTCAAAAGAACAAGTTGACGATATGCAACACAATCTAGATAAATTGTCATGTTGGGCCCAAATTTGGCAAATGAGTTTCAATGCGGATAAATGTAAAGTACTACATGTCGGATACCTAAATGAGAAAGCAAACTATTCGATGAATGGCACTCAGCTTAAGAATGTAAACAGAGAAACTGATCTGGGAGTAACAATATCGAGTAACCTAAAAACCGAGTCAACAATGTTCAGAAGTTGTTAAGAAGGCAAACAAAATAATTGGCTTTATAGGCAGGTCATTTGAGCATAAATCCAAAGAAGTTATCCTACCCCTTTACAATTCCTTAGTCCGCCCTCTTCTGGAATACTGCGTTCAATCCTGGTGCCCTTATTACCAAAAAGATATAAACAAGCTAGAACGAGTTCAACGTAGAGTTACCAAAATGATACCTAGCCTAAAGAACAAACCATACGAAGAGCGTCTTAGAGAATTAAATCTATTTCCTTTAACCCAGCGCAGATTAAGAGGCGACTTAATTCAAGTGTTCAAAATCATCAAAGGCATCGACAATATGAACTGTAGTAAGTACTTCACTATCGACCAATCTAATTACACGCGGGGAAACGGTTGCAAAATTATTGGTAAATCTTTTAACTCGCACGAATCTAAGAATTTCTTCTTCAATCGAGTTGTCAACTTGTGGAATGGGCTTCCCCGAGACGTTATAGACTGCAGCACCGTTGATTCATTTAAATTCCGCCTAGACAAATATCTTGCATCAAACCCGCGACTGACTGCGTTTGTAAATGAATAACTTTATCCTCCCCTCAGTTACTAACCCATATGTCCCCTACTAACTTCCTAGTCCTGCCACGTTAGTGGCAGGGCAGTAGTTCCCTTTCCAATGTTCCCTTACCCACTCTAAACCACTGTTTGGACACTTGATCCTCAGTGTTTTGGAGGACAAGCAGCTAGAAAGGTCACTACTAGATCTGTTGCTTAATTTCCTTTGTACTCTCTCTCCTCTCTCTCTCTTCTCTCTCTCTCTCTCTCTCTCTCTCTCTCTCTCTCTCTCTCTCTCTCTCTCTCTCTCTCTCTCTCTCTCTCTCTCTCCTCTTTCTCTCTCCTCTCTCTCTCTCTCTCTCTCCTCTCTCTCTCTCTCTCTCTCTCTCTCTCTCTCTCTCTCTCTCTCTCTCTCTTCTCTGGCCTCTTCCCTTCTGTCTCACTCTCTCTCTCTCTCTCTCTCTCTCTCTCTCTCTCTCGGGCGTCAGCAGGAAACACACTCACACACACACACACTCTCTCTCTCTCTCTCTCTCCTCACTCTCTCTCTCTCTCTCTCTCTGGCGTCAGCAGGAAACACACTCACACACACACACACTATATCTTGCGTCAGTAAGAAACACTCTTCCCTTCTGTCTCACTCTCTCTCTCTCACACACTCACTCTCTCTCTCTCTCTCTCTCTGGCGTCAGCAGGAAACACACTCACACACACACACTATATCTTGCGTCAGTAAGAAACACTCTTCCCTTCTGTCTCACTCTCTCTCTCTCACACACTCACTCTCTCTCTCTCTGGCGTCAGCAGGAAACACACTCACACACACACACACACACTATATCTTGCGTCAGTAAGAAACACTCTTCCCTTCTGTCTCACTCTCTCTCTCTCTCACACACTCACTCTCTCTCTCTCTCTGGCGGTCACTCACTCACACAAACAAATATCATCCGTCGTAGAAAACTCTTCCTTCTGTCACTCTCTCTTCGCTCTTGCACACTCACTCTCTCTCTCTGTCTCTGTCTGTCAGCAGGAAACACACACACTCACACACACACACACTATATCTTGCGTCAGTAAGAAACACTCTTCCCTTCTGTCTCACTCTCTCTCTCTCTCTCACACACTCACTCTCTCTCTCTCTCTCTCTGGCGTCAGCAGGAAACACACTCACACACACTCACACACACACACTATATCTTGCGTCAGTAAGAAACACTCTTCCCTTCTGTCTCACTCTCTCTCTCTCTCTCTCTCTCTCTCTGGCGTCAGCAGGAAACACACTCACACACACACACACACACTATATCTTGCGTCAGTAAGAAACACTCTTCCCTTCTGTCTCACTCTCTCTCTCTCTCTCTCTCTCTGGCGTCAGCAGGAAACACACTCACACACACACACTATATCTTGCGTCAGTAAGAAACACTCTTCCCTTCTGTCTCACTCTCTCTCTCTCACACACTCACTCTCTCTCTCTCTCTCTCTGGCGTCAGCAGGAAACACACTCACACACACACACACACAACATATCTTGCTGGCAGTAAGAAACACTCTTCCCTTCTGTCTCACTCTCTCTCTCTCTCACACACTCACTCTCTCTCTCTCTCTCTGGCGTCAGCAGGAAACACACTCACACACACTCACACACACACACTATATCTTGCGTCAGTAAGAAACACTCTTCCCTTCTGTCTCACTCTCTCTCTCTCTCACACACTCACTCTCTCTCTCTCTCTCTCTGGCGTCAGCAGGAAACACACTCACACACTCACACACACACACACACTATATCTTGCGTCAGTAAGAAACACTCTTCCCTTCTGTCTCACTCTCTCTCTCTCTCACACACTCACTCTCTCTCTCTCTCTGGCGTCAGCAGGAAACACACTCACACACACACACTATATCTTGCGTCAGTAAGAAACACTCTTCCCTTCTGTCTCACTCTCTCTCTCTCTCACACACACTCTCTCTCTCTCTCTCTCTCTGGCGTCAGCAGGAAACACACTCACACACACACACTATATCTTGCGTCAGTAAGAAACACTCTTCCCTTCTGTCTCACTCTCTCTCTCTCTCTCTCTCTCTCTCTCTCTGGCGTCAGCAGGAAACACACTCACACACACTCACACACACACACTATATCTTGCGTCAGTAAGAAACACTCTTCCCTTCTGTCTCACTCTCTCTCTCTCTCACACACTCACTCTCTCTCTCTCTCTCTCTGGCGTCAGCAGGAAACACACTCACACACACTCACACACACACTATATCTTGCGTCAGTAAGAAACACTCTTCCCTTCTGTCTCACTCTCTCTCTCTCACACACTCACTCTCTCTCTCTCTCTCTCTGGCGTCAGCAGGAAACACACTCACACACACACACTATATCTTGCGTCAGTAAGAAACACTCTTCCCTTCTGTCTCACTCTCTCTCTCTCTCTCTCTCTCTGGCGTCAGCAGGAAACACACTCACACACACACACACTATATCTTGCGTCAGTAAGAAACACTCTTCCCTTCTGTCTCACTCTCTCTCTCTCTCTCTCTCTCTCTCTCTCTCTCTGGCGTCAGCAGGAAACACACTCAACACACTCACACACACACTATATCTTGCGTCAGTAAGAAACACTCTTCCCTTCTGTCTCACTCTCTCTCTCTCTCTCTCTCTGGCGTCAGCAGGAAACACACTCACACACACTCACACACTATATCTTGCGTCAGTAAGAAACACTCTTCCCTTCTGTCTCACTCTCTCTCTCTCTCTCTCTCTCTCTCTCTCTCTGGCGTCAGCAGGAAACACACTCACACACACACACTATATCTTGCGTCAGTAAGAAACACTCTTCCCTTCTGTCTCACTCTCTCTCTCTCTCTCTCTCTCTGGCGTCAGCAGGAAACACACTCACACACACACACACACTATATCTTGCGTCAGTAAGAAACACTCTTCCCTTCTGTCTCACTCTCTCTCTCTCTCTCACACACTCACTCTCTCTCTCTCTCTCTGGCGTCAGCAGGAAACACACTCACACACACTCACACACACACACTATATCTTGCGTCAGTAAGAAACACTCTTCCCTTCTGTCTCACTCTCTCTCTCTCACACACTCACTCTCTCTCTCTCTCTCTGGCGTCAGCAGGAAACACACTCACACACTATATCTTGCGTCAGTAAGAAACACTCTTCCCTTCTGTCTCACTCTCTCTCTCTCTCTCTCTCTCTCTCTCTCTCTCTGGCGTCAGCAGGAAACACACTCACACACACACACTATATCTTGCGTCAGTAAGAAACACTCTTCCCTTCTGTCTCACTCTCTCTCTCTCTCTCACACACTCACTCTCTCTCTCTCTCTCTCTGGCGTCAGCAGGAAACACACTCACACACACACTATATCTTGCGTCAGTAAGAAACACTCTTCCCTTCTGTCTCACTCTCTCTCTCTCTCTCTCACACACTCACTCTCTCTCTCTCTCTGGCGTCAGCAGGAAACACACTCACACACACACACACACACACTATATCTTGCGTCAGTAAGAAACACTCTTCCATGCTGTCTCACTCTCTCTCTCTCTCTCTCTCTCGGGCGTCAGCAGGAAACACACTCACACACACACACACACTATATCTTGCGTCAGTAAGAAACACTCTTCCCATGTCCCTCTCTCACTCTCGCTCTCTACTCTCTCTCTCTCTCTGGCGTCAGCAGGAAACACACTCACACACACACACACACACACTATATCTTGCGTCAGTAAGAAACACTCTTCCCTTCTGTCTCACTCTCTCTCTCTCTCACACACTCACTCTCTCTCTCTCTCTCTGGCGTCAGCAGGAAACACACTCACACACACTCACACACACACACTATATCTTGCGTCAGTAAGAAACACTCTTCCCTTCTGTCTCACTCTCTCTCTCTCTCTCTCTCTCTCTCTCTGGCGTCAGCAGGAAACACACTCACACACACACACACACACTATATCTTGCGTCAGTAAGAAACACTCTTCCCTTCTGTCTCACTCTCTCTCTCTCTCTCACACACTCACTCTCTCTCTCTCTCTCTCTGGCGTCAGCAGGAAACACACTCACACACATTCACACACACACACTATATCTTGCGTCAGTAAGAAACACTCTTCCCTTCTGTCTCACTCTCTCTCTCTCTCTCTCTCTCTCTGGCGTCAGCAGGAAACACACACACTCACACACACAAACACTATATCTTGCGTCAGTAAGAAACACTCTTCCCTTCTGTATCACTCTCTCTCTCTCTCCCACTCTCTCTCTCTCTCTCGGGCGTCAGCAGGAAACACACACTCACACACACACACTATATCTTGCGTCAGTAAGAAACACTCTTCCCTTCTGTCTCACTCTCTCTCTCTCTCACACTCACTCTCTCTCTCTCTCTCTCTGGCGTCAGCAGGAAACACACTCACACACACACACACACTATATCTTGCGTCAGTAAGAAACACTCTTCCCTTCTGTCTCACTCTCTCTCTCTCTCTCACACACTCACTCTCTCTCTCTCTCTGGCGTCAGCAGGAAACACACTCACACACACACACTATATCTTGCGTCAGTAAGAAACACTCTTCCCTTCTGTCTCACTCTCTCTCTCTCTCTCTCTCTCTGGCGTCAGCAGGAAACACACTCACACACACACACTATATCTTGCGTCAGTAAGAAACACTCTTCCCTTCTGTCTCACTCTCTCTCTCTCTCACACACTCACTCTCTCTCTCTCTCTCTGGCGTCAGCAGGAAACACACTCACACACACTCACACACTATATCTTGCGTCAGTAAGAAACACTCTTACCTTCGTTCACTCTCTCTCTCTCTCTCTCTCGTCACAAAACACACTCACACACACACACTATATCTGCGTCAGTAAGAACCACATCTCTGTCTCACTCTCTCTCTCTCTCACACACTCACTCTCTCTCTCTCCTCTCTCTCCAAAGCAGGAAAACACACTACACAACAAACACTATATCTTGCGTCAGTAAGAAACACTCTTCCCTTCGGTCTCACTTGCTCTCTCTCTCTCTCTCTCGGGCGTCAGCAGGAAACACACTCACACACACACACACACACTATATCTTGCGTCAGTAAGAAACACTCTTCCCTTCTGTCTCTCTCTCTCACTCTCTCAACACTCAGATTCTCTTTCTCTCTCGAGCAATAATATATTTGCAGTTAGTCCTTCTGAGCTAAGAGAGGGAAAAGTGGTGTGTGTGTGTGTGTGGTGTGTGTGTGTGTGTGTGTGTGTGTGTGTGTGTGTGTGTGTGTGTGTGTGTGTGATTTTCCGTACATGAGAGAGAGAGAGATATATCATACATTTCCCTATGGGCACCTTTCACCGTAATTCCCTGCTACAGAGCATGTTTCCACCAAGGACCAATTCATAGCACGATAACGACTCCAACGTATCCAATTCTCCATGGTTAGATAATATTAAGAAATGGTTGGACAGAAACTATGTGTCTAACTTGTTCAATGACGGAACTATAAAAAATGTGGATTGGTTCAAGGAATCTTTTAACCCGAGATCAAGTGATATATATCAACATAACTGGTTAAAGGATATTTACCGCAATAATAATTGTAATCACAGGTTACCAATAGTAACAGGTAGATATAATAATGTAAATATTTTAGGAGAGAGTGTGTGTGTGCGTGTAATATGGGATACAAAAATAATTGGAGACGAATATCATTATGTGTTCTACGATTATAAGAAAATGATATTGATATATTTTTACAATAATCGGAACACTTATATGATAACATAACTATTTACCAGTACATAATCTGGTAACGCCGACACCATTTTGTAAACAAACCTTTTTTGGGGATTATACATATTAAATTCCAGCAAATTTTGTACCAAATTTAAGTGCATTCATTTATCTTTTCCCCCTAGATATATTCTTGACTTTTTCTCATCCAGAACGATGTGACTGTAAGCTAAAGGGGGGTATTTGTACAAACTAACCTAGCCTAACCCAACCTGCCAAGCTTTTAACCTAACCCAAACCTAGCCTAGCCTATAGCCAGCCAATCTGTTTTATTATTAACTCTTGTAGGATATTGTATTTAGGATCCTACTGTAGCTATATATATCTGTACTTTAGGGTGTTGCTTGCACGATCTTGTAATAACCGTTGACGGATGACACTTTTTTATCTAAAAAGAGTAGGCTACTGCTTTACTAGGCTTCAGTGGAACCAGGGTCATCTGTTTGACAAAGTATATAAACACCTTGTGTGCAGTCTACACTTTATTTTTATATAATCTCTATTTGGTGAATTGTATATTTAGTTACATATTCTGTTATACATATATTTGTTTAAGGTTAGGGTTAAACACCTGGTAGCCTATTTCTGCGAATTTCAATTTTCTGATATTCGGTTAGGCTATTCAACGCTGGTAGCCTATTATTGCGTATTTTAATTTTAAAAAAAAAAAACTTTGATGTTAGGCTATCGCAACTGGAGGCCTAATTCTGAGTATCTTTCAACATTTTTGTTTTCGGTTAGGCTATCACCCCTGATATCCCTATTTCTGCGTATCTCAGCATATTTGTTGTCGGGTTTGAAGTGATTGAAAGTGTTTTTAAAGTGAGTGAAGTGTGGTAAAGTGACGGTGAAATTGTTTTTTAAGGGAGTGACAGTGCTCTGAAGAAAGTGAATGTCACCATGGCTCGCGATTGTGCGAACTGTCGCCGGTAGGTTTGGTGAGTCCATGTTTGCTTACTATCGATCTTAAAGTTCTGCCGGATCTGCCAGAGACAACGAGAGAATTTTACAGTGAAATTAGATGAAGCCTACAAACAAGATCAACGTCCTCAACATGAAGCTGGAATCACTCCAAGAGTTTGTAACACTCAACGTTGGAGTGCCACAAACTTCAATTGTCACCGCAACTCCAGAAAAGCCACAACGCCCTAACGTCAACTGCCCAACAATTCATTCAACGCCTACAGTAAGAAATTTCAGCTGAGGTTTCCGATACTCAAGATACAAATAGCGACTCTCTTCCCCCTCAAGATAACTTCCGTGTCGTGAGGAACAACGTTTGCCCAAAGACCAGGAAAACACATACCGATTACCGAGGTTTCAAAACCGTTTCCAGATATTCGCAGCAGACTCAGATGACGAAGAGGAAATAGAAGAAGTCCGGCTCGTGGGAGACTCGATGATACGTGGTCAGCTCACAGAGTTTTGAGCCAGGGCACCATAAGACCAGGAAGCGCGTTTTGTATCCCTGGTGGTGGTGGGGACGGACGTAGTTGCAGCAGTTGACGAAAGTATCAAAGCTGGCCCCGGCAAATACAATGTACGTAATCCACGTTGGAGCAACGATATACAGCGAACAGTGTCGGAAGATGTTGCTTTTAAAGTACCAGAAGTTGATCAAGTCGTTTAAGGAGAAGTCATCAAGGATAATCGTCTCAGGAATCGTCCCCCGGCTCGGTGTCGAGAGCCGATTTTACAACATAGCCACCAGCAGCAAATAGCTTGTCTAGCAAACCTCTGCAGGGAAGGAGAAAGGAACGTGGGATTCGTCGACACCTGGGACAATTTCTACTACGATGGATCTGTTTGTTTTTCGGATGATGGAGTTCATCTGAACCAGGTGGGAGCAGCTCAAGGCGTTTTGGGCGTCTTCTCAACGATGCGGTGAAGGATTTTCGGAAGAAGAAATCGACTCAGCACAGGACAACCAGGAAGGAGGACAGAAGGACAGACGAGGACGGCAATCTACAAAGGAATTAAATACTAATACGTCAAGAACCGCGGAATTGGATAAAGCATACACCAACACGACCCAAATTCAAAACAGTCAGGGATAAAGACGAAGGACCGAGGACAGACATGAATGTAAATGTAGATCCGACCAGAACCAAAAATTGGATGAAAGGAAGATCTGCAAGTTCTAAAAACGCAACTTTAAAGGTTTTCTATGCAAACGCTCGTAGCATACGCAATAAATTTTCAGATTTAGAGGAACTAGTGTTTACAGAAAATTATGATGTGATTGGGACATAACAGAATCTTGGCTTCAATACACAAGATAGAGACTTTTTAGCAGGAGTATTCACTTCCCGGTTATGTAATGTTTGAGAAAAAACAGCGGAATAAATAAAAATGGAGGGTGGCGTTCTATTTTATATTCAAAGAAAGTCTTAACCCGACCCTAGTGTCAAAACCTAAAAATGTGAACGTCGACACATCTTTTGGGCTAATAAAGAATAATAAAGGTACAAAAATAATACTTGCGTTAATATTACAGACCTCCAGCTAACTCAGTGCAAACTGACCGAGAAATTTACGAACAAATTGACAGATGTAAAGTAACTCACAAGAGACCGTAATTTTTGGCGACTTTAATTTACCTGTGACCAAGTGGGGCGATAACTATACTTCACACTCCGGACATGACTTGTATACGAACTTGCAAGAGAGGATTCGCTTGATCAATTTGTTCGAATGCCGACCCGTGGTAATAACGTTCTCGGACCATGTAATGCACAAACAAAAGAAGCAATTGATAGAGAATTGGAATGTTGGGTGATTGAAATTACAGTAACAGGCTCCATAGTACGATAACTTGCACTTTTTAAGCGTTTACTTAGCTACACGAAACAAATAGTAGCATCGAAAAAAAGTCCCTAATTCTAGGAAAGCAAACTTCCATAAACTTAGAGCTATGTTTAAAGAAAACTGAATGGAGCTTTTTACATTAACAATAACGGACATAAACCATCTTGGAAAGTTATTCGCAAACACCTTACCTAAAACGCAGTGCAGGGCTGCCATACCATCGACAAAAATACGGCGTACAGGCAGCCATTAATAATAAGCCCAAATGTTGGAATGAAAGAGATTCCAAAATGATGCTTGATAAAAAAAGGGATAAGGATAGATGTAAATCCTCACAAAACGAAAAGAAAGGGGCAGTGACATTTGTCGAGCTACGCCGCCAACGCCCCCAAAGTTAATTAGAGAAAAGTCAAAAGGACCTTAGAGGTAAATATTGCGAATTCACAGAATAACAAACCAGAACGAATTCTATAGTTATTCACAGAAAGAAAAAAGTAGTTACTTCAACTGTTGGACCGTTAGTCGATGAAAAAGGAGAATACACCAAAGACGAAGAAGCTAAATAACATGAGTAATCGCCCTCAATACATTCTTTGCATAAGTTTGCTAAAACCGAAGAACTCAGTGATCTCCCTACAGCCATCGCCGATTCAGATTGATTAATCAGATGTTCTAAGCAATATCACCGTTAAAGAGAGAGAGTTGGATATTGAAATTGTTTAGATAAACTCAAGGTAAATAAAACGCCAGGCCCTGTGATACAATCTCGCCTAGAGTTCTAAAGGAAGCTAAGCATGAGCGCTCCACAACCAATGGACATTACTACTCACATAAATCCTTGCCAGTCTGGAACTATGCCTGATCAGTGGAAGCTAGCCAACGTAACACAGATATTCAAAAAAAGGCAGCAAATCCCTACCCCGTAACTATCGTCCAATTAGGCTAACCTCAGTTGTATGTAAAAGGCTAGAAAAGGTCATACGAGACAGACTCGTAAATCACTGGAGGAAAATAACATACTTAAAGATACTAAAAACGGCCCCTTTCGTACAAAACGTTCATGTTTTATACCAAACCTCTTAGAATTCTTCCACGATATCCTCAACTTCTACGATGAGAGTAAAGCTGTAGATATTAGATACCTTGATTTTTTCAAAAGGCCTTTGACAAAGTTCCCCACAAAAGTGTACTGCTTAAAACTAAAAGCGCATGGAATTGACATGACGGTGTGTTGAAATGGATAGAAAATTGGCTCAGCCAAAGAAAAGCCAAAGGGTAGTCATAAACGGTTAAGGCATCTAAATGGACCAAGTGTGTACGTCCGCTCGTGGTAACCCAGGGGGCTCGGTACTAGGGACAATTCTCTTTTTAATTTAAATAAACGACAGAGATGAGGGTCTCACCTGCACAATCTCAAAATTTGCTGACGATACAAAAATTGCAAATAGCGGCTCTCAAAAGAACAAGTGGACGAATTGCAACCACAATCTAGATAAATTGTCATGTTGGGCCCAAATTTGTGCCAAATGAGTTTCAATGCGGATAAAGGTAACGTACTACCTGTCGGATACCTAAATGAGAAACTGAAAGCAAAATATTCGATGAAGGGCACTACGCTTAAGAATGTAAACAGAGACAACTGATCTGGGAGGAACAATATCGAGTAACCTAAAACCGGTGTCAAACACTGTTCAGAAGTGTTTAAGAAGGCAAACAAAATAATTGGCTTTATAGGCCAGGTCATTTGAAGCATAAATCCAAAGAAGTTATCCTAACCATTTACAATTCCTTAGTCCGCCATCTTCTGGAATCCTGCGTTTCAATCCTGGTGCCCTTATTACCAAAAAGATATAAACAAGCGTAGAACGAGTTCAACGTAGAGTTACCAAAATGATACCTAGCCCTAAAGAAAACACAATACGAAGAGCGTCTTTGAGAATTAAATCTATGTCCTTGAACCCAGCGCAGAGATTAAGGGGCGACTTAATTTCAAGTGTTCAAAATCAATCAAGGCCATCGACCATATGAACTGTCGTAAGTACTTCACTATCGACAAATCTAATTTACCCGCGGGAGAAACGGTTTTTTGTGCCAAACTTATTGGTAAAATCTTTTAAACTCGCAGAAATCTAAGAATTTCTTCTTCAATCGAGTTGTCAACTTGTGGAATGGGCTTACACGAGCAGTTATAGACTGCAGCACCGTTGATTCATTTTAAATGTCCGCCTAGGAACCAAATATATCGCATCAAACCCCGCGACTGACTGCGTTTGTAAATGAATAACTTTATCCTCCCCTCAGTTACTAACCCATCTGTCCCCTACTAACTTCCTAGTCCTGCCACGTTAGTGGCAGGGCAGTAGTTCCCTTTCCAATGTTCCCTTACCCACTCTAAACCACTGTTTGGACACTTGATCCTCAGTGTTTTGGAGGACAAGCAACCTAGAAGGGTCACTAGATCTGTTGTTGCTTGATTTCCTTTGTACTCCTTTATACATACATACATAATCAGTCACTATCAACTTGGCCAAATATTTCAACTATTTATTTGTTGTTTTCAATATATACCGGTATATACAATAGTGAGATACCAAAACCCAAGGGTTCAAAAGTTGAATTACACCACTGAATTGTTGAACTTTAATATATTTCCTTTTCTTTCATTTGTTTATATTTTCACTAACTTTATAATGATTAATTTTCACATTGGTTAACAATCATTGTTGTACAGTTTTCAGCATATCACACACAAGAAAGCCACTCCAACAGCTTCCTCTCTCTTCAACACCCCTTCTCTCCTCTCTACACTCTTCAGAAAATAGGAAAGTAGAAATTAGCTAGGAGGCTGCATACACCAAAACGACCACACATACCAAAACGACCACACATACCAAAACGGCCACACACACACCAAAACAGCCACATACCAATTCACAAACACCAAAACGGCCACGTACCCTCGAAGAACAGGAAAATACGTGGAATTGAAGACCCCAACCAGCCTCTCGAAGCACCTAACTTGCAAGAAGCTGATTTAGCAAGAGAGGAAAATGTGATTCTCTCAAACAAGGTCTCGGGAAGAAGGAAATGTCTGAAGCAAATAATATATATATCCACTATTATTTGTCCTGGATCCCCCTTCTCCCTCATGCTTAGCCCCATTAGTTGTGAGGTTTTAAAACGTAACCTCATTAGTTTGGCGATTTTAAGACCTTTCGTCCCATTTCGGCGCCAACATTACGACTTTTCTTGGCATTTAGATTTTTTGTTTTTTTTCCTAGCGAGCGACAACAGCGAGCCTGCAATTCAAGAGGCACAATATTCTACCGAAAAATGTACACTTTCAAAGCTTTATTAATGCTTGATGGAGGTCTAGGGAGGAAACTAATAATAATAATAATAATAATAATAATAATAATAATAATAATAAAATAAGTTTAAAAATAAAACAAATAATTTCTACTCTTAACGAAATCTGTATAACCTTTTACCAGATGCAAACGATAGGAAGACTAGGGGAATAGTTTGATGGTTTGAGAGGTTGTCTGGGAGCCAGCCTTCAAGCCAGACAACAAAATACTAAAGTGAATGGCATAGATTAAAATTGAATTTAATATATCAAATACATTTCACATAGCAAACCCATATATTCTATATTATTATTATTATATAATAGTAAAGTATTAATAGTAGTATTAGTGGTGCTCGCCTTTACAAGGTACAAGGGTGGTGGCTGTTTTGATCTCTTCCGCCCTGGTTCCTACAGTTGTGTGTGTGTGTGGGGGGGGGGGGGGGGGGTTACACATTTTGACGAGCGTCTACTGCTGGTGAAGATGAAGCACTCGATGGGCTTCATTTATCTTTTTTTGTAGTGTATGCTCCTACCGAGATGAGTACTTTAGTAAAGAAAGAATTATTCTAAACAAAGCTCGACTCTATTGTTGAACAGTGCCACCCACGGGACACACTCATTGTCTTTGGGGACTTCAATGCAGTTACTGGCACAGATAAGGCTGGCTGTGAGGTATGTGTCGGTCCTAATGGCTCTGGCACCAGGTATGTCAACAGTTCTCTCTTCCTGAACATTGCAAGGTCCAGGATGCTAAAAGATTGCTGGATCCTGGTTTCAGAGACCAGATCAACACCGCTGTACTTGGTACTCCAACGCTGGTGGTGTGGCCAAGGAGATCGATCATATACTCGTAAGCACTGGTTGGAGGACCCTCCAAAACTGCAGTGCTTTTAGGAGTGCTGAGCTCTTTTCTACCGACCACAGGCTTGTTGTTGCTGCACTCTGGCTTTGACTCAAAACCAGAAAAATCTTAAAACGCTATCCTCCAAGGTTTCATCTTGAGAGGCTCAAGGAGAAGGATCATGCAAGGGAGTGTGCAGTGGCCATCTCAAACTGGTTTGAAGTGCTTGGCTCGCTGGAGGATCCTGTAGAATTGTGGAAAAACTTTAAAGGTGGAATCCTGTCAGCAGCTGATGAATGCATTAGTGTCAAACCGAGGTCAAGGAGAGGTTTCCTATTGAGTGAGACACTGGGCATAATAAAAAAGAGTTGTGCTGCCAGATTGGATGGAAATATTGAGTCTCGCAGAAAAAGAACTCCCCTGAGGAGAGACAAAGAGAGATATGTCAGAGGAATCGCTGAGGAGGTCGAGGCCTGCTTACCGAGCCCTGAAGAAACTCCACTCTAAGCCTACCCTCCAGGTTAGCTCAGTTCGGGTGGTGAACAGGCAACTCACATTGAGTACACAAAAGTATATGGCATTGTTGATACCTGTACAGAAGGTCGAAACTCCAAATCTTCAAGTCGCTGGTGCTCACTGTATTATTATATGGATCTGAGACATGGACACTTAACAGTGAGTTGAAGAGATGCATCAACTCCTTTGGTACTAAATGTCTTCGCAGGATCATGGGATATCGCTGGAATGATTACATCTCAAACTAGTGACTACTCTGTGAAACTGATTCAATATATATTAGTTGCATAGTCCGTGAAAGCTAACTTCATCTATTTGGGCATGTGATTCGTCTCCCTGATACAGACCCTGCTCACCAGGTGGTATCTACATAAGACAACCCTGAGTGGAGCAGGCCCAGGGGAAGACCACAGAACTCATGGCTGAGGCAGGTCGGCCAATCATGCGATAGGTATACTTGATATGGGGTGGGCAGATGCCTGGAGTCTCGCCCGAGAGGATCCCCCTGAATGGAGTCAGAGGGTGAGTGCAGCTACGCGGTGTCACGGTGTATGCTTATTATTGTGAGTATTATTATTAGTAGTAGTAGTAGTAGTATTACTATTAGTATTATTTGTATTGTCGTTGTTGTTAATGCCTTTATTTTTAGTATGTTTCAGCATTAACCAAAAATGTGTAATGCCATGGGAATACGAAGGGTTGCTGCCCCTCTTATCTCACACGGAATAATATTACTGTGTCTCTCTCTCTCTCTCTCTCTCTCTCTCTCTCTCTCTCTCTCTCTCTCTTTCTCTCTCTTTCTCTCTCTCTCTCTTTCTCTCTCTCTCTCTCTCTCTTTCACACACACACACACACACACACACACACACACATTCCCAAGGCCAGAACTGCAAACTACTTCAGCTGATTACAGACAAATATTAAGATTCTTTTGATCTTGTTTTAACCATTCATAGCTTAATTTTCACGTACAGTATATTTGCCATTAATCTTAGCCTATTTTCACATCAAAGGATATAATTGTGTAATGCTTTAATATATACTAAAAGAGTAGTAAAACTGTAATTAACAATATTAGTTTCTTTAATATCTTGATCAATGCCGGAGAACTCTTAAGAAATTAGTGAAAATTAAGTACATAAATCAAATTCGAATCTTGTCAATGTGTGGTATAGTTTAATAGATGTGCACTTGTTGTATGAATTAATAAAGGAGTATATAAATTATTTGGTGAAGTTTAGGACAATATTCATTTAATATTCAGTTAATTGGAGAAGCCCTGGGAGTATATGATATAATATTCAGACAGCATTTTAGCCTTCACTGAGTTTATACATCTAACTCTGGCCTCGAATTCAATCCCTCCGGCTTGTGTGTGAGCGAAATATTGAAGGAGAAGCATCACCGGGTAGTTGAGTAACTTGTGTACTGTGCTAACCAAATGGCGGGAATATGTTATCAAGACCAGTGGAATGTGTAGTGGAAGTGAAATGGTATCACTCCTCTGTGTGTGTGTGTGTGTGTGTGCGTACAAACATTGGTAAGTTCATGGGTACAAATTCAGTAGTATTTGTAGGTTTATGCGTAAAGAAGATTGAACCGACAGTTTAATAGTACATACACATATATATCACTTAGAAATTAGTATTATAGGTAGGTTGGGTTAGGTTAGATTTGATCGGTATAGTGTTTCATAATAACAACAACGTAAAATAGATATACTTCTTAACTCCACACTCCACTCGAATATATTTTGTAGGACCACATGGATTATTTAGATAATTAATGTGTTATCTTCTTACTTTCCACTGTTCATCAACGGAACCACAAAGCAAGTGGTCTGGAGGTTTTTCCTAAAGTGTACAACCACGCTAATCACGTTCCTAAGCCAGGGCCAGCCTTCAGAAATGCAGTGGCAAAAAACAAACAACTAGATCCGCGTTAAAAATTTCACTTGATGTAAAGAAAATAGACACGCTATTGGCAATGCTGTGTGGCACAGCAGCGAGAATATCAATAATGACTCCAGTGGTAAGCCTCGACGGTCGAGTGGTGAGCACGCTCACGTGTGAATCTGCAAGATCCGGGATCTAATCCCTGCCACGGCGGACATTTAGTGGGTGTGGTAGTACGTCCTAGCATGTTTCACAAGCTCGCATCCAGTCAGGGGACATTCTGACGACGTATACAGACTAAACACACATAACAAAGCCACTCCAACAGCTTCCTCTCTCTCCAACACCCCTTCTCCCCTCTCAACACTCTTCTCTGAGCTAGTGCCGGTAAATATGGACAGTCCTGTATAGAATCGTAAGATTCAGAGTCGTAAAGATTCCGGGACAAGCTCATTAAACGAAGAAGAAGAAGAGGCCAGTGTGTGTTCAAAAAATACGGGAGCAAAATGAAAATGATAAGGTGGACGAAGTGGAACAACGAAATGCAAGACAGGAAATTACAAAGAGCAGAGAAGAGAGACAGAAACATAGCCTAGAACAAATTAAGGCCGAATGTAGTGAAGAACTGAAAATGAGAGTTGAGATGGCAAAAGACACGGGGGCTTCAAATTAGCTCACTTCATTACCAATAAAAGAAAAAGGCTTCAGCTTAAAAAAACAAGAATTCATTGATGCCGTAGCCTTGAGGTATGGGTGGCCAGTTTCGAACCTGCCGTTGAAATGTGCATGTGGTGAAATAAACAACTCAGACCACTGTATGACCTGTAAGAAAGGAGGATTCATCTGTATCCGGCATGATGAAGTACGAGACATCACTGCACAAATGCTGGACGAGGTGTGCCATGATGTCAGAATCGAACCGGAACTTCTGCCTATGGACGGACAGCGCTTGGCCCACAATACTGCAAATATTTCAAATGAAGCAAGAGTGGACGTATGTGTTTGAGGTTTTTGGACGAGGGGACAACAGGCTTTTTTCGACATCAGAATCTTCAACCCAAGAGCACAAACATATCGTGAGCGAGGACTCAAGGCGGCATACTTGAGAAACGAAAGTGAGAAAAACGCGCTTATGAAGAAAGAATTTTGAACAGGGATCAAGGAAGCTTTACTCCTCTGGTCTTCTCATCGTTGGGAGGAATGGGACCTTCTGCAAGTGTCTTCTATGCCAGATTAGTTGAACAAATATCGGAGAAAAAGCGCCAGCATAGAAGCCAAGTCATAACGTGGATGAGATGCCGGCTCTCTTTCTCTCTTCTCAGGTCTGCACTCCTATGTCTCAGGGGTACAAGGTCCTCCCCGCTACAGAGGACAAGAGTGAGAGACTTGGACTTTGAAATGGTCGTGGCGGAGGGCCGAATTGGGGAACAACTAGGTTGATTGTAGGGAGGTACTGGTACAATAAGATAAACTATAATGTAACTAGAATAAGATAGATTGTACACCACTTTGTAACTGTCACCTTAATAAGTTCAGTAGTCAGATGGGGTGAGTATGGTCCGCATGGCGATATATGCGGGGTTGGGGGAGGGGTTAAGCCCCCATCTAACTTTCCTCAAACCTCAGCCTTCCGAGTGAAACTCGATATAAGTGAACCTTGAAGTGTCACATACTGTATATTGTTTGCTCCAAACACCCTGTAATATTGCACTTTATATATATATATATATATATATATATTTCTTTCTTTCTTTCTTTCCCCATACGCCGGAGAATATAATTATTATAGAATTACCCCTCCCAGGTAAATGTCCCCCGGCCCAGAACAATATAAAGCGCCAGCGTTTTACCTTTCACAAATTCAGTTTCCCTGGCAGGTACATGAGAGAGAGAGAGAGAGAGAGAGAGAGCGAGAGAGAGCTAGAGAGGGAGAGAGAGAGAGAGAGGTAGGTATTGAGACTAGTAAGAGGGCTCGGCCATCATTGTTCTTGGACGCCATATTTTTGCCGTAATTATCACACATCGGATTTCAATTTTACATATGATAATGTAGAATATAGGTTTAAAGACTGAATTACATATTCTGTATTGGTATTGCCGAATGCTGGCTATGAGTATGAATATATTAGTGTGTAAAGAGAAACAAATGACCCAGTGGCAACAATATGATGGAGGTTCACCGATCTCTGTTACGAAAAATGTTTATGTAGAAGGGGAGGGGGAGGAGGGAGTGGAGTGGGCAGAAGGTGGGTGGGAGGAAGAAGGTGGGTGGGGGTAGAAGGTGGGTGAGGGGAAGATGGTGGGTTGGGGGAAGATGGTGGGTGGGGGGGGGAGAAGGTGGGGGGGGGAAGTAGGTGGGTGGGGGTAAAAGGGGGGTGGGGTGAAGATGGTGGGTGAGGGGAAGATGGTGGGGGGGGGGAGAAGGTGGGTGGGGGGAAGTAGGTGGGTTGGGTGAAGATGGTGGGTGGGGTGAAGATGGTGGGTGGGGTGAAGATGGTGGGTGAGGGGAAGATGGTGGGTGAGGGGAAGATGGTGGGTGAGGGGAAGATGATGGGTGGGGGGAAGTGGGGGGGTGAGGGGAAGATGGGGGGTGAGGGGAAGAAGTTGGGTGGGGGGAAGATGGTGAGTGAGGGGAAGATGGTGGGTGAGGGGAAGATGGTGGGTGAGGGGAAGATGGTGGGTGAGGGGAAGAAGGTGGGTGGGGGGAAGATGGTGGGTGAGGGGAAGATGGTGGGTGAGGGGAAGATGGTGGGTGAGGGGAAGAAGGTGGGTGGGGGAAGATGGTGGGTGAGGGGAATATGGTGGGTGAGGGGAAGATGGTGGGTGAGGGGAAGAAGGTGGGTGAGGGGAAGAAGGTGGGTGGGGGAAGAAGGTGGGTGAAGGGAAGATGGTGGGTGAGGGGAATATGGTGGGTGAGGGGAAGATGGTGGGTGAGGGGAAGAAGGTGGGTGGGGGGAAGATGGTGGGTGAGGGGAAGATGGTGGGTGAGGGGAAGATGGTGGGTGAGGGGAAGAAGGTGGGTGGGGGAAGATGTTGGGTGAGGGGAAGATGGTGGGTGAGGGGAAGAAGGTGGATGGGGGAAGATGGTGGGTGAGGGGAAGAAGGTGGGTGAGGGGAAGATGGTGGGTGAGGGGAAGAAGGTGGGTGAGGGGAAGAGGGGGGGGGGGGGGAAGGGGGGGGGGGGGGGGAAGAGGGTGGGTGAGGGGAAGAAGGTGGATGGGGGAAGATGGTGGGTGAGGGGAAGAAGGTGGGTGGGGGAAGATGGTGGGTGAGGGGACGAGGGTGGGGGAGGGAAAGATGGTGGGAGAGGGGGGGAAGGTGGGCGAGGGGAAGACGGTGGGTCGGGGGAAGAAGGTGGGTGAGGGGAATATGGTGGGTCGGGGGAAGATGGTGGGTGAGGGGAAGATGGTGGATGAGGGGAAGATGGTGGGTGGGGGGAAGAAGGTGGGTGGGGGGGAAGAAGGTGGGTTAGGGGGAAAAAGGTGGGTGGGGGGGAAGAAGGTGGGTGACGGGTAAAAGGAGGATGGGGGGAAGAAGGGGGTGAGAGGGAGAAGGGGGGTCGGGGGCAGAAGGGGTTGGGGAAGAAGGTGGGTGATGGGAAGAAGGTGGATGAGGGGAAGAAGGTAGGTGAGGGGAAGAAGGTGGGTGAGGGGAAGAAGGTGGGTGAGGGGAAGATGGTGGGTGAGGGGAAGAAGGTGGGTGAGGGGAAGAAGGTGGGTGAGGGGAAGAAGGTGGGTGAGGGGTAAGAAGGTGGGTGAGGGGACGAAGGTGGGTGAGGGAAGAAGGGGGGGGGGGGTAAGAAGGTGGGTGAGGGGTAAGAAGGGGGGTGGGGGGAAGAAGGTGGGTGAGGGGAAGAAGGTGGGTGAGGGGACGAAGGTGGGTGAGGGGAAGATGGGTGGGGGGAAGAAGGGGGGTGAGAGGGAGAAGGGGGGTCGGGGGCAGAAGGGATGGGGAAGAAGGTGGGTGAGGGGTAGATGGTGGGTGAGGGGAAGATGGTGGGTGAGAGGAAGAAGGTGGGTGAGGGGAAGAAGGTGGGTGAGAGGAAGAAGGTGGGTGAGGGGAAGATGGTGGGTGAGAGGAAGAAGGTAGGTGAGGGGAAGAAGGTGGATGAGGGGAAGAAGGTGGATGAGGGGAAGATGGTGGATGAGGGGAAGATGGTGGGTGAGGGGGAGATGGTGGGTGAGGGGAAGAAGGTAGGTGAGGGGAAGAAGGTGGGTAAGGGGTAAGATGGTGGGTGAGGGGAAGAAGGTGGGGGGAAGAGGGTGGGTGAGGGGAAGATGGTGGGTGAGGGGAAGATGGCGGGTAAGGGGAAGAAGGTGGGTAAGGGGTAAGATGGTGGGTGAGGGGAAGAAGGTGGGTGAGGGGAAGATGGTGGGTGAGGGGAAGAAGGTGGGTGAGGGGAAGATGGTGGGTGAGGGGAAGATGGTGGGTGAGAGGAAGAAGGTGGGTGAGGGGAAGATGGTGGGTGAGAGGAAGAAGGTGGGTGAGGGGAAGATGGTGGGTGAGGGGAAGATGGTGGGTGAGGGGAAAAAGGTGGGTGAGGGGAAGATGGTGGGTGAGGGTAAAAGGAGAGTGGGGGAAGATGGTGGGTGAGGGGAAGAAGGTGGGTGAGGGGGAAGGGACGGAGAAGGTGGGTGAGGGGGAAGGGACGGAGAAGGTGGGTGAGGGGGAAGGGACGGAGAAGGTGGGTGGGGGTAAGAAGGTGGGTGGGGGAAGAAGGTGGGTGAGGGGTAAAAGGAAGGTGGGGGGAAGAAGGGGGTGAGAGGGAGAAGGGGATGGGGAAGAAGGTGGGTGGAAGGAAGAAAGGGGGCGGGGGGAAGAAGAGGGCTGGGGTGCATCAGGGTGGCGAAGGGAAGTGGACGGGGCAGAAGGGAGGGGGAGGGGGTAGAAAGGGGTGAAGGGTCAGAATTCAGGTGAATAGAAAGGGGTTGGGGGTGGAGTGCAGGCGTGACCGGGGTGTGGGAAACAAGGAGCTGGTAAGGGAAAGAACAGACCCAGTGTACCCCCCGCCCCCCTTAAGACATTATACTAGGCACTATTCACATATAAAAAAAAAAAACGAAGCTAGCTTGTGCATTGTTATTCCGAATTACATATCGGAATCATTTTGGTTAATTTTTGGTTACATTATTCTTGTGGCATTGGCGACTAGACTCGAGGCACATTATTTGACGTGGCTAACATCTTAATAAGTTCTAATGAAACACTACAGATTATACTCAAAGTAAAGTTGCGAGACAATGTAATCGTGAAAATTTGTCTTTATAAGTATTGGGGATATACTGTATTTATCTATAACATATATTCATAAAAGCATAAAATGTGTTCGGTTGTCCACTCCTCTATATACCACAGCGTCTCCAAGCCAGGCAATAAAAGTGAAGGGAAAGCAATTACCGGAGATTAAGGGGGGGGTCACCGGCATTTGTTCTCGTTCTCTCCTTTTCTCTCTTTCTCTGGCTTCTATCCATTCAGCCCCTTTCAGCCAACTGTTTTAAGACGTTTATCCCCGTCCAGGTGTCGATTTTTTCCTGGCGAGCGATAGCGAGGCAGCATTGTATGGAGAAATCCGGCTTCGCCGGAGACATTTTTCTATCGAAAAATTTAAAAATTTAGCTTGATGTCAAAGCAAAAATACATATAAGCTGGCTCACTACCGCTCGCCAGGAAAATATTAACACCTGGATGAGGGTAAACGTCTTAAAACAGTAGGGTGAATGGGGCCGAATGGATACAAGCCAAAGAGAGAGGGAGAGAAAGAGAAAGAAAGCGAGGTGGGCTCCCTTAAGGCGTCCTGGGAGACACATGGCAGGCGGGGGCGAGCACGGACGAATAACACCCAGAATACTATGTTGCTTGGCTGTTGCTGATTGATTGTACACTCTAGGACAAGAATAATACCCAAACTACTATGTTGTTTGGCTCTTACTGATTGATTGTGCAATCTAAGACACAAATAATGGGCCCTTCTGAATCGTACTTTGATTTTCTGTTACTGATTTGATTGTACACTCTAGGACAAGAATCATGGCACTTTCTTATTCCCCGAACTGCTTAATTCTAAACACCCCTGATGTTCACAAAGGTTTTAAAGTATCCCCGAATGGGTTAAATTAATTAGATATTGTCTGTCTCTTTCTGATTAATTGTACACTCTAGGGCACGAATTATGGCCCCTTCTGAATTTTAGAACTGCTTAAATTAATCCTATGCTGCTTGGCTCTTGCTGATTGATTGTACATTCTGGGAAGCAAATCATGGACCTTCTGTATCCTAGATTTGCTTAAGGGGTTAAAGATGGTTCACTTTTTGGGCGATTTTTGCATGTATTTATTATTTTTCTAGTGTCCTCCTTAGACCTCCATCAAATTAAAAAAAAAACAAAAAAACATCTATTAGATCCCCCCTTCTAGATTAATTTGTACATTTTTCGGTAGAAAAAATTCCCGGCCGAAGGCCGGAAAGTTTGGATTTAGAGGGATTGGGGGCTTTGGAAAACGTAAGGCCACGGTTTATGTCTTAGAATTTACAATCACTCACAAAAGTACATGTACAATTTTGTGCCATAATAAGTGTACTACTCCCATATAAATGTTTGAACCAATAAAGCCAAGTTCTGAAGTTTTTTGTATATATTAAAACATTGTATTGTCTCCTTCGGTTATACAAATTTAAATTGGTGCACAGTTATTATTGTTCGCGAGTGTACGATTGATAGGTTTGTGGACAAGCTATACATGTGATAAAAACATTCATTGTACAGTATTAGGTAAACTGAACTGAGTTTCAGAGTAATTTTAGTAATTTTTACCAATTATGGAATCCATTACAGATGTTTTTAAGATTAAGAGATATATATATATATATATATATATATATATATATATATATATATATATATATCCCCGTAAATCATATGCATTTCCGGTGGCGAGCACAGCGACTCTATTCGGCATAACCAGACCCGAGAATTTGGTTCCTAATGTTCGTTTTCCATTTTTCCGATAATTATTAATCTCGCTGTCGGAAATTTTTGCATCCACAAATTATCTGGATATACCGTACTTTAGTATTACACTTTGCTATTGTTGAGATGGAATGATAATAATAAAAACAATAATAATAATAATAATAATAATAATAATATTAATACTAATAATAATAATAAAAATAATAATTGTAGTATAAACTCTAACAATTATATAATAATAGGGTTAAATCATTCGACAGTTGATCGTAGACTTCACTTTACAAAGGTAAGTCACTGTCAAAATACCCAATGATTTTACATACATTATTCACATCCTCTATATACCCTTAATTATTTAATGTTTTAGTTAAGGGGAGACTGGCCGTTTGTTTGGTCTATTAATTCATTTATTCATATATTTGTTTAGTTTCCTCCCTAGACCTCCATCAAGCTTAGAAAAACATCCCCTAGACCCCCCTTCAAGATAAATTTGTAAATTTTTCGGTAGATAAATGTCCCGGCTGAAGGCCGGGAATTGCAGGCTCGCTCTCGCTCGCCAGGAAAAAAATCAACAATTAAATGGAACGAAAGGTCTTAAAAAATTAACAAAGAAATGGGGTGAAAGGTGTTAAAATCGCCAAACTAATGGGCCGAACGTCTTATAATATCAAAACTAGTGGGGCTAAACATTAGGGAGAAGGGGATCCAGAGAAACGGTTTGCCTCCCCTTAATACCACCGAGTTATTTACACCAATTGCTATGTGTTTATTTGCACGATGTGTGTGTGTGTGTAAGAGTGAGAGTCCGAGTGTAGGGGGTGAGACAGTGAAGCACGGGAACGAGGTGGCGTCAGAGATGGGGTCGTTTCGGGCCATGAGTGAGCACCGTGCCTCATGTGAAGGCAAGATGGCAGGTGCTCGTTGTACTCTACGTGCTTCACATGCCTCACTCCCTAGACTGGGACAAGACCTCACGGGCTTCACTGTCAATTTTAATGTCACACTAAAAATTCAAATGTATTAAAAGGGTATGCAGAAGTATAAGATATCGTTGGGTATATTGATAGTAATTTACCTTATGGGGGGATGGTTCACTTTTTGGGCGATTTTTATATGTAATAATTATGTTTCTAGTTTCCTCTCTAGACCTCATCAAATACAAAAAAAAAAATCCATTAGATCCCCCTTCTAGATTAACTTGTACATTTTTCGGTAGAAAAATTTCCCGGCCGAAGGCCGGTTCTTCCAACATTACAGGCTCACTATCGTTCGCCAGGGAAAATATTGACATTTAAATAGCACGAAAGGTCTAAATATTGACGAAGAAATGGGGCGAAAGGTCTTAAAATTGACTAACTAATGGGGCAAACATCTTACCATCTGAAAACTAATGGGGCTAAACATGAGGGAGAAAGTGGTCCAGAAAACCGGCCCATCCCTCCTTAAAGCTTGTATTATATGGTTTTATTACCACCAATATACCTGCTGTATATATGGGTAGATTTTTGTGGACACTTTAATTACCCCTTTGATACTCGTTACTCTTCACAGTGAACATAGGATAGCTAACTGGAGATCCTGTAGTAAGGAAATCGTCCATCATTTTCGGTCAATGTGAAGCTTAGCTCACAAATGTGTGTGTTTTTTTCTTGTAGCTTTCATAGTTTGTAGTGTTATATGAGTAACGATTTCTACCGCAATTGCATTTGTACCCATTATCCAACAAAGTTAGAATACGCCCCCCAAAACCTGACAACCTAACCAAACCTGGGGTCTTAGCATTGATATAGAGGATGACAAAACACTAAAAATGTTGTATCCCACGGCCAGCTGTTAAATAAATTGTTTTGTAAGAGTTGTGTTACCGGCAGTGAGATACTCTAATAAGTTGAGGGGGGATTTGTCCCCCTCACCTCCCATGACTTATTGTCATCATCATATATATTGCCATCAGGGAGCAAATAACAGCTGGCCGTGGGATAATTTCGTAAAAGAATGCAGTCAAAATAGATGGGGATAATTTCGCAAAAAACAAAAAAACAAAAACAAAAAACATAACACAATCCCCACCTGAAAAGTCCAATAATTATTTAATATAAAAAAAAAAAATGGAAAACGGCAAAGACCCGAACCAAACTTTCTTCTAATTATACTTTCGTATTAATTACTTTTTTTACCCCACAATTTATCTGATCTTCATAGCCCTCACCACTATCGGGGACCATATATTAAGATCTTTGATTAATGCGGAACATTTATTTTCAGATGATTGATACTAATAAAAACCACTGTATATTGATGAAAACTAGCTATAACACACAAACCAAAAACAAAAACAAAATCACGAGACAAAAGGTGGTCAATGTCCTTGATACTTCCGAATAAATCCATTTCTCGCCAGCTTAAAAATAATGATAATGATATAAATAATAATAATAATAATAATAATAATATTTATAATAATAACAATAATAATAATGATTGTAGTTTATGTCCCACAGCAACCACTATAATTTTGACAAGTGTTATGAATATATTCAAACATATTGTACAACTTTTCTTAATAGCACCTCCGCCTCAAATGCATATTCATGTAGATAGATAGATATCGGGAGCGGTATGATTGACATGTCATTTCGGCGGGGATAACGTTAATATACTAATTTTGACAGTTCAAGGTGTGACGGTAAGCTTCGTGATAAATATTATTTATGATTAGGTGATTAGGTTAGGTTAGATGTGGGGTTACGTTAGGTTAGGTGGGGGGTTACGTTAGGTTCAGGGCTTAATTTTAGTTATATTAAAGGTTTCATCTTACTCCACCCCAACCCTCTGAGAGGGACGAATTATGTGGTACTGGGGCGGCAGCCCTCAACATGAAAAATGCTAGGTAAGGTTAGGTAGGTTATGACTATAGCCTTGAGTATAATGCTGGGATATTTGTGTTTTCACTGTGTGCGTGGATTTTGGTCTGGTTGAGAAAACCACGTATTCCCAAACTACCACCTATGTTATTAGGATGGAGGGGCCATATCTCCAAAACTAATAATATTCTATAGACAGGAATTTATGTCGCTGCTTCTCTCGTAACTCACGCCGCTGTCAAATCTTATTGGGAATATGAGAATTCATAAATCTTGAGTAGCACATTCTATGACGATTCTCACAATCAAAACCTGTATAATGATATAAATAAATATCTACATATTTTCTACATTTATACAGAGATACGAAACCTTTACCGCTAAATATTGTTTACAGATGAATGCGACAACGCCGGCAAGAGCTATGAACTACAAAATGTATATATATCTTAACTGAGCAGTTACATCAGAGACAAACGACATGGAATACTTCACATTATGAGCGAGCCTTTGAAACTGCCACACCAGATTATTTCAGGCATAATCTGGTGTGACAGTTTGAATGGTTGATCGAAACTGTGAGATAATGTAACGCGTTATTCCATATCATTTTTGTCTGATGTAACCGATCAAACACATTTCCGCCAGAATATGTCTGGTTGCGGGTTTGGTGTAACGCGACTCTTAGTCTTAAGTGGAAGTTTTCAGTTTGTTCCCCAAACCTAAATCAAGCTTAAAATTAAGCCCCTTAGACCCCCTTTCAAGATAAACTTGTACATTTTTCGATAGAAAAATGTCCCGCTCAAAGGCCGATTCCTCTTAAATTACAGGCTCGCTATCGCTTGCCAGGAAAAAATCGACACCTAAATGGCACGAAAGGTCTTAAAATTTACAGAAATGGGGCTAAAGTTCTTAAAATCGCCAAACTAATGGTGCGAACTTCTTAAGATCTCTCAACCAATGGGGCTAAGCATGAGGGAGAAGGGTCCAGAAAAAATCCCTCAATTGGAAATCTCCCCTTAGTATGTTAGTAATATCTTAGTCGTGCAGTGAGCTATGGTTATTTTATAATTCAACATATTTATTAAATTTTGTCTTCGTTTATTAAATCCATAATACATCATATTTTGTTCGTGAAGTACTTTATATCGCACAAACACAATTTCGGCTCGTGTTATGTCTCATTTATGAACATTTTGAATACATTTGATTTAATTGCAATATTTAGATTCATACTATGTAATGTAATAATTCCTGGACATTTACATACTTAAAGAAGTATTAAATGCAAAAAAATAAGACTGCCGAAATCATCCAGCTCTTCTTCTTTTGTATTTGATGGGTTGTTGGAGTAAGGCTAATTCGGTGTTCGTTATTTGCTACTCAACATAAAGCATACAGCCGCCCCCTTGTTTACTGCAGACTGTGTGTGTGTGTGTGTGTGTGTGTGTGTGTGTGTGTGTGTGTGTGTGTGTGTAGGGGAGGAAGGATATATTTATTAGTCATTTGTTTATTTATTATTATTTTAGTTTCCTCCCTAGACCTCCATCAAGCTTAGAAAAACATCCCGAAGATCCCCTTTCAAGATAAATTTGTACATTTGTCAGTACAAAATGTCCTGCACGAAAGCCGGTTTCTGTTTAATCACAGGCTTGCTATCTCTCGTAGAAAAAAAAGACACCTAAATGGTACGAGAGGTCTTAATATTGACAAAGAAATGGAGGCGAAAGGTCGTAAATCCGCCAAACTAATGGGCCGAACGTCTTATAATTTTAAAACTAATGGAGCTATAGGCTACATGAGGGAGAAGGGCGGCCAGAAAAATAAAAAACATGTTTCTAAATATTTCATCAGTGTGTCCATTTTGTTCAATAGAAATGTGGACCATCTTTCTCTGCAGGAGTATGTAGTGTATAAAAAGGGTTTAAATTGCTTAACCCCTTCAGCACCATGACGCATTTTTACCTTTGATTCTGGCTCAAATTAGATGATTTTATGCAGCTTAAGAAGGAACTATGTTACTAAGAGGTTTTACTGAGATCACATTTACCCATTTAAGTCGTAGAGGTATATTGTGAACTATAACAAATCGTCTAATGTTAACCAGAACATGATGAATATTACGTAATGGTGGTGAACGGGTTAATGGTATACGGGTAAGAATAAACCCATCTTATATTAACGGGTTAATGGTATACAGGTAAGAATAAACCCATCTTATATTAACGGGTTAATGGTATACGGGTAAGGATAAACCCATCTTATATTAACGGGTTAATGGTATACGGGTAAGAATAAACCCATCTTATATTAACGGGTTAATGGTATACGGGTAAGAATAAACCCATCTTATATTAACGGGTTAATGGTATACGGGTAAGAATAAACCCATCTTATATTAACGGGTTAATGGTATACGGGTAAGGATAAACCCATCTTATATTAACGGGTTAATGGTATACGGGTAAGAATAAACCCATCTTATATTAACGGGTTAATGGTATACGGGTAAGAATAAACCCATCTTATATTAACGGGTTAATGGTATACGGGTAAGAATAAACCCATCTTATATTAACGGGTTAATGGTATACGGGTAAGGATAAACCCATCTTATATTAACGGGTTAATGGTATACGGGTAAGGATAAACCCATCTTATATTAACGGGTTAATGGTATACCGGTAAGAATAAACCCATCTTATATTAACTAGAAAGATAAATAATTGTCAATACACTTATATACCTTAGATTTTTTAGAGTGCAGGAAATTATAATGGTTAATTAATATATTTAACCCTTTCATTATAAGGACGCTAATATTAATCTATTTCTGGCTATCGTTATACGATTTCATACAGCTTAAAAAGGACCTAAGAAAATACAAGTTGTCAAATCTACCTGAATCAATCTCTTTTAACGCCTACAGGTCCTTTCTAAGCTTAACCCTTTCAGGACGTGTTTATCAATTATATTTTGGCTATCATTAGAGTGTTTTATTCACTTTGGGATGGATTTTATTTAAGGGGGCTCACCTCTTTTTTTTTATCTCTCTCTCCCTCTCTCTCTGGGTTGTATCCATTCGGCCCCATTCAGCCTACTGTTTTATGACGTTTATCCCTATCCAGGTGTCGATATTTTCCTGGCGAGTGGTAGCGAGCCAGCATATTTTTTAAATGTTTTTGACAGCAGGCTAAATATGTACATTTTTCGATAGGAAAATTCTCTGGCGAAGCCGGATTACTCCATACAATGCTATGGCTTGCTATCGCTCGCCAGGAAGAAATCGACACCTGAATGGGGATAAACTTCTTAAAACAGTAGGCTGAATGGGGCCGAATGGATACAAACCAGAGAAAGAGAGAAAATGAGAGAAAAAAACAGGTGACCCCCCTTAAAGTTGGAGGGTAATGGAGCTAGTTTTTTACCTATTTGATTCCTAGAGATCCTTCCTAAGCTGCATACAATCGTCAAATAATAGCCAAATTGCAATGATGAAACGCGTCCTCGTATCCTGAAGAGGTTAATTATAATAATAATAATAACATAATGAAAGAATGCGTCCTGGAATACTGAAAGGGTTAAGTGCTCAAGAATCTTTTGGAATTTGAAAGTAGTGAGAAAATTTAAGAATAAAACTTTAGATTACTTATCCAATTAACTCCAGGGGACAGTTGGATGTAAATAGCCTTCGTAATTAACTTAGCATGAAATTTAACGGACCATTTCGGATCTCTCAATATAATAATGATGATCTTTCAAAATTACTAAGTGGCTGAGGGATAGAAGGTATGATAATACTGTAATATATAATATATAATATATACAATGTATATATTATATATTACATTGCTCGCCTGGAAGAAATCGACACCTGGATGGGGATAAACGTCTTAAAACAGTTGGCTGAATGGGGCCGAATGAATACAAGCCAGGAAAAGAGAGAAAAGGAGAGAAAGATAAAACAAAAGACGGTGACCTCCCTTAATCTCATTGGCTTCGATACTAGTTGGAAGGGTATCGTTTAGGTCACCCCAGCCTTCGAATCCAGCGGTCTGGTACTAGTTGGAAGGGTGCCGTACCATCCAGGCAAGCTCAATACATAATGTAAATGTATTAACCTTGCATTCAGTTCACCCAAACCATCAATCCAGATGTCGCCAATGTAAACATCACATTCTAGGATACTTAAACTGTGGCAAACATCACAGTAAACATGGAGGTGGTGCGAGGTCCTGTCTAGCCTACACTGACAAAGCCTATGAAGTTTACTGAACAAGCTCCATCCCCTTGGTGTTCTGCCTCACTCAGACATTTGTAGCATTTGTTAAACCTTGAAATAGCCCAGATGCACCATAATTTTTTTAATTTAGTTACCCTTAACATCTTCATTTTTCTTTCAGTTGTGGCTTAAAGAAAACTATTTTTAGAGGACTAACTTAATTATATTTTCTAAGAGCACATAAATATAAAAATTAACAACAAAGCAAAAGAAGCTATTAAAACTGAAAACAAATATAAATATGAAAGAAAGCACAAAGAAGATAAAGAAAACAACCAAGTAAGAAACACACAGGAAGATGCCAAAAAAACAAAAAAGTAACCAAGCAAAGAACACACAAACAAATGCTCAAACGACGAACACACAAGAAGATCCTAAAAAGCCTATATGAAAGCAACCAAGCGAGGAACACACACGCAAGTTGATTCTAAAAAGCCAAAAGAAAATAACCAAGCGAGGAACACACACGCAAGTTGATTCTAAAAAGCCTAAGAGAAAGAAATCAAGCAAGGAATACAAAAGAAGATCCTAAAACAGTGAAAGACAGCAACCAAGCGAGGCACACACAAGTTTCCTAAAAAAACAAAAACAAAAAAATATGGGCCGAACATCTTAAAATGTTAAAACTAATGGGGCAAACCATGAGGGAGAAGGGGGCCAGAAATAACAACCATCTTCCCTCAATAGAAAAAGAAGCAAACAGAACACAGAAGCGGAAGAAGAAGCGAATGAAAACTGAAAAGAGGAAACAAAAAATATTGGATAAAAAAAAAAAAAAAATCCCATCCGAGCCAATCTCCTAGTAATTATGGAGTCAGCCACTTCAGGAAGAAATCTCTCCCCGTCACCAGGATGTCGATTTCCTATTGGACCGACGGGGTACAGGGGGCCGCTAACTGGCTCAGGTGTGTGGAGTATATGTGGGGTATATATGCTGGTGTGTGCGGCGTATATACAGGCGTGTGTGGTATATACAGGCGTGGGGTTATATACAGGTATGTGGGGTATATACAGGTGTGTGGGGTATGTATATTGGTGTGCGGCATATATACAGGTGCGTGGGGTGTATACTGGTGTAGGGTTATATACAGGTGTGTGGGGTATGTATATTGGTGTGCGGCATATATACAGGTGTGTGGGGTATAATGTGTGGAGTATATACAGGTGTATGTGGAGTATATACAGATGTGTGGTATACATGGTGTGTGGGGTATATAGTTATACAGGCATGTGGAGTATATACAGGTATGTGGGGTATGTACAGGTGTGTCGAGTATATACAGGTGTGCGGTATATACAGGTGTGTGGGGTATATGCAGCTGTGTGGGGGGTATATGCTGGTGTATGGGGTATATACAGGTGTGTGTGGTATATACAGGTGTTTGGGGTATATACAGGTGTGTGGGGTATATACAGGTGTGTGGAGTATATATTGGTGTGTGTGGGGTATATACAGGTATGTGGTGTACATGCTAGTGTGTGGGGTATATACAGGTGTGTGGAGTATATACAGGTGTGTGGGGTATATACAGGTGTGTGGAGTATATACAGGTGTGTGGAGTATATACAGGTGTGGTGTACATGCTGGTGTGTGGGGTATATATATATATATATATATATATTTTTTTTTTTTTTTTTTTTTTTATATATTCCAACTACTCCCTCTCGGGCATAGGCTGATAGCCTTTACACTCTACCGCTGAACACAGTGAGGCCCGTGAGGTCTTGCTCCAGTCTAGGGAGTGAGACTTGCGAAGCTTCACGGCTCGAAGCAGTCTCATCTCTGAAGCCGCCTCGCCTCTGCGCTTCACAGTCTCATTTCCCACACTCGGACCCTCACTCTCAGAACGCCACCTATTGAGCAATTAACTCACTAGGCATTGCCCCCCTGTAGCATATTTTTTAATATGGGAATATTCATACAATGCTATTTAATCAGGGAACAATGAGGGTATTTTTTTGGCATATCGGTGTGCTGTGGTAATGCACTGATACTAGGTACAGCACAAATTCCATCCCAATAATATCTTCCCATTGACATATTGGGATTCGAATCCGGGTCCATTGGATTACCAGTCCAGTGACAAGACCACTCCGCCACACCTCCCCTATACAGGTGTGTGGGGTATATACAGGTGTGTGGGGTATATACAGGTATGTGGGGTATATACAGGTGTGTGGGGTATATACAGGTGTGTGGGGTATATACAGGTATGTGGGGTATATACAGGTGTGTGGGGTATATACAGGTGTGTGCGGTGTATATACAGGTGTGTGGGATATATACAGATGTGTGGGGTATATACAGGTGTGTGGGGTATATACAGGTGTGTGGGGTATATACAGGTGGGTGGGTTATATGCATCTATGTGGGTTATATGCATCTATGTGGGGTATATACAGGTGTGTGGGGTATATACAGGTGTGTGGGGTATATACAGGTGGGTTGGGTATATACAGGGGGTGGGTTATGTACAGGTGTGTGGGTTATATACAGGTATGGGGGGTATATACAGGTGTGTGGGGTATATATATATATATATATTATTATTTTTTTCTATGTGATTGAGGGAGGCAAAAGGCAAAACTGCCCATAACGAGTGCCTCCCCCACAGTTGAAAGAGTGACAGGGCCAAAATCAAGGGACGTTCGAGCCAAAATGCCTGGACACACGGAGTTTGAAGCAATTTAAGTCATAGGAAGAGGGAAAGACTGATTCTGGGAGAGAGTTCCAGAGCTCAGCTGTTGAGTAGAAGAAAGTTTGAGAGTAACGTTTCACTCTTGGGTTGGAGAGTTGCACAGAGTAGGGGTGGGATTGAATTGCAAGACGGGTACCACGTGCCCTACGTAAAGGAGGTGGTATACACTGGGAAAGCTCCGAGGAACACTGATTATTATAGTAGCGATAGAATAGCGAGAGAGATGCAACATTGCGGTGGAGAGAGAGAGATTGCAGAGACTTGGTGAGTGGACGGGAGTTAAGGATAAGAAAGGCCTTCCTTTCTACTTTGTTCAGGAGAGCGGCGTGATAGGAACCTCCCCACACATGCGAACAATACTCAATACAAGGACGCACTATGCCCCTGTACAGAGCAAGAAGCTGTGCAGGGGAAAATAACCCCCTAAGGAGGTTGAGCACACCCAGCTTCTGGGAGGCTGCCTTAGCAAGACTGGTAATATGGTCCTTCCAACTGAGAGCAGCAGAAAAAGAGACACCAAGAATATTGAGAGAAGATGAAGGATTGATTTTTGTATTGCTGAAGAATAAGGGATAGTCCGCTGGGAGTTCCGTACGGGTAGATAGATGGAGAAATTGGGTTTTGGAAGCATTAAAGGTAACAAGGTTTTCTCTGCCCCAATTGGAGATAGTATTTAGATAAGAATTTGAGAGTTCTATGGCTTCATTACGTTTGTCGTTGAGGGATTGCCGGCTGGGGCGTTCTGAAAAACTAATGGAGTAGTGTAAGGTTGAGTCGTCTGCGTATGAATGAATGGGAATTGAGGTACAGTTGAGGAGATCATTTATAAAAAATTCGAAAGAGAATAGGAGATAGGACAGAGCCCTGAGGAACACCAGAGTTTATAGGGTGAGGAAGTGAACAATGGCCGTCCACAACCGCGGCTATGGAACGGCCGGAAAGGAAATTAGAGACAAAGGCACAGATGGAGGGATAGAAACCGAAGGTGGGTAGTTTAGAAATTAAAGATTTGTGCCAGACTCTATCGAAGGCTTTCGATATGTCTAGTGCAATAGAAAAAGTCTCACCGAAGTCCCGAAAGATACAGGTGTGTGGGGTATATACAGGTGTGTGGGGTATATACAGGTGTGTGGGGTATATACAAGTGTGTGGGGTATATACTGGTGTGCGGGGTATATACAAATGTGTGGGGTATATACTGGTGTGCGGGGTATATACAGGTGTGTGAGTTATATACAGGTGTGTGGGGTATATACAGGTGTGTGGGGTATATACAGGTGTTGGGTATAAACAGGTGTGTGGGTTATATACAGGTGTGTGGGGTATATACAGGTGTGTGGGTTATATGCAGGTATGTGGGGTATATACAAGTGTGTTGGGTATATCCAGGTGGGTGGGGTATATACTGGTGCGTGGGGTATATACAGGTGTGTGGATACATACTGGTGTGTGGGGTATATACAGGTGTGTGGATATATACTGGTGTGTGGGGTATATACAGGTGTGTGGGGTATATACTGGTATGTGGGGTATAACTGGTGTGTGGGTATATACTGGTGTGTGGGGTATATACAGGTGTGCGGGTATATACTGGTGTGTGGGTATATACAGGTGCGTGGGTACAGGTGTATGTTCGTATATACAATTTTATTTGTATCGGCGGTCGAGTGGAGAGCACGCTCACGTGTGAATCTGCTTGACCTGGGTTCGATCCCAGCCAAGGCGGACATTTAGTGGGTGTGGTAGTACGCCCGAGGTGTCGGGGGACACCTCGACGACGTATACAGACTAATAAACACACACAACAAAGCCATTCCAACAGCTTCCTCTATCTACAACACCCCTTCTCTGCTATCTACACATTCCTAGTCGTATGGTCCTAGTGTACTGTCTGATGGCGTAATGGGATTCCAAATGTAGAAACTGTAAGAGACCATCAAATTGATTTAGGGCACCACTGATATTCACACACAAGCCACAAGTAGTGGCTGGATGTTGTTTTGGATACTCGTGTAATACTATAGTCTATTCTTTATAGTTAGGCCAGAAATCCTGTTCCCTAACATCTGTAACTCAAAAACAACGAGAGCAAAATAAAATGGACTATGGTAGAATTATTAGCTCAATTACTTTAGACCTTTTTGAGTTATGGAGGTTAGTCGTTAAGGGGGCAGTGCTTCTTTTTTAGTCTATATATTTGTATATTAATATTTTGTTTTAGTTTCCTCGCTAGACCTCCATCAAGCTTTAAAAAATACCCCCTAGACCCCCTTTCAAGATAAATTTGCAAATTTTTCGGTAGAAAAATGTCCCAGCCGAAGGCCTGCTCCTTCTAAACTTACAGGCTCGCTATCGCTTGCCAGAAAAAAATCGACACCTATATGGCAGGAAAGGTCTTAATATTGACAAAGCAATGAAGCTAAAGATATAAAAAACGCCAAACTATCGGAACAAACATCTTAAAATCTCAAAATATATATGCTAAACATGAGGGAGAAGGGGGTCCATAAAAAGCGACTACCTCCCCCTTAAGATTTTTGACCTACTAATAATGAATAGACAACCGTGTCATGGAGACTAGTCTATTTTTTTCCAGCTGATGGTAAATTGCCATATCTTCATCTTAATTAATTAGTTATTACGAAGATTTTGAGGAGAATTATGATGCTGGTTATGAGAACTTGGCAATACGATGATGCAGATACATAGTAGCTTCATATTTATTCATTAAGTATGGAGAAATCAGCAGCTAAAGGATTCAATTTGCCATCAACTGGAAATAAACCGACTATAGAGTGATGGCTTCTACGGCATGTCAGTGTGGACTCGGTAGGGTACGGTCGCGCTAATAAGGCATGCCTGCCATTTCGTTTGGCTTTCTCTGTGCTGTATTTATGTTGTCAGATGTTGAATAGGGTAGGTAAGTGTAGGAACATGTTTGTATATTTCACTCAATATTAAGAAATGAAGCTTAGATATTGCTGAAACCAATTATTGATCAAAACATACTTGGTGCCGAGACATCACTTATTAACGCGACTGTACATATATTAACCCTTATTTAGCGGGCTAGGCGGTCTATTTGACCGTACCGCACAGCGTTTTTTTTTTTTTACCCTAAATAGGGTTGTTTCCGTGCTCATTTTCATGCCTAAATAAGACCCTGAGCGTAAAACAAGTATCTATCCCTGAAAGGGCATAAACAGAGCTTTCCAATGACACCCGAACCATCCTTGTACGACCACTGGTTCTCTTGCAACGATCGAGCAACACGAGTGCAAAAACCCTGAAACAAGGCAATTTCCTTATATAATTCCCTGTGTAGCGAGTGAGAAGAGGGGGAGGAAGTTAGAATACAGTTCAGTACACCCGCGGTGGTCATGGGGACCGGTCATATGGTTGATACGCTCGTCCCACCGCTCAGCTCTCTCTCTCAGCAACATTACGTGCTGAAAATGGTGCTCGACAGATGTCGTGCACCGCCACTTAGTCCAAATTTATTTCACTCGACATATGTCGTATGTTAAATACAACACCTAATAAATCCCAACAATATCTCACCCTCGATATATAGTATTGTCGAGGGGGATCATAATGTCAGTGAGCCAGTAGAGTTGTAGTGAGTTAGGCTGAGTTGGACCAGTGTCGTTTAGAGTACCTACAGTAACAGATTAAGGGGCTAGTGCTTGTTTTTTGGTCTATATATTTATTTATTTATATATTTTTGAGTTTCCTCGCTAGACCTCCATCAAGCTTAGAAGAAGAAAAAAAACTAGACCCCCTTTCAAGATAAATTTGTACATTTTTCGGTAGAAAAATGTCTCGGCCGACGGCCGGTCCCTTCTAAAATTAGAAATTCGCTATCGCTCGCCAGGAAAAAAATCGACACCTAGAGGGCACGAAAGGTCTTAATATTGATAACAAAATTAGGCGAAAGGTCTCAAAATCGCCAAACTAACGGAACGAACGTCTTAAAACCTCAAAATGAATATGCTAAATATGAGGGAGAAGTGGGTCCAGAAAAAGAGAGTACTACCCCCTTAATGGCATACAGTACTAGGGTCACATCCAGTCGGATGACTGGGCTCCATCTTGACTCCAGCCTTGTTTCTATAGAACACTCGATGGATATATATAGCAATTTGATTGATACACATGATGGAGAGAGAGAGAGAGAGAGAGAATAAATACGTAAATGGAGTAATGATTGATAAAGAGCGCCCGCGGTTACAGATAAATGTATACAGTCATATAAACAATGAACATGATAAGCCTAATATTAAGTGTACATTAGATGCATGCGGCTGTGATGCAGGCAATAGAGGGAGTAGTCCTTTAAGGGGAGAGATTTCCACCTGGAGGATTTTTTTCTGGACCCCTTTCTCCCTCATGTTTAGCACCGTTGCTTTTGAGATTTTAAGACGTTTATTTTAATAGTAACCGGCCTTTGGCCGGGAAATTTTTCTACCGAAAAATGTACACATTTATCTTGAAAGGGGGTCAAGGGGATGTAATTGTTTAGCTGGATGGAGGTCTGGGAGGAAACTAGAAACTTCCCCTTAAACAGATACAAATAGAAAGATGGGTAGTGATTATTAGAAAGAACAAATATATATAAATACAATTATATTAGCAGTATAAGCTTAAATACAGTGTAGAAAGCAGGATACTCACACTCCTGGTAGAAGTAATGGAAACAAAATGGGACTCAGCGCGGGGTAACAGGAATCAAAATGGCGGCCAAGTGAGTTGGCGTTACTCTACTCTATAAAGGTACCCTGGTATCGTTACGTCTAGTACTTCACCGGACGGATTAATAGCAACAATCTCTCTCCCTTACCTTGCCCGCACCAGTTCCCAACTTTCTTCATGGATCTGAGGCCGCTTTTATGGGGACTCCTAACTTACCCATGATCGCCCCCCCAAAAAAAAGAAAAAAAGAGAGAGAGAGAGAGAGTTACAGAGAGAGTTACATAGATACACAGACTGTACAGACTGTACAGACCTTGCAGTCCCTACTAGGCAGTCGGACTTAATGCTAAAATATAATTTTCTACAAAGTGGAAGGCAAGGATAGCAAAGCAGAAGAGAGAGAGAGAGAGAGATAGAGAGCTATGCAAGAGGTTCCTCGACTCTAAGTTTTCCCATTATAGTTTTATATATGAGGGGGCATTATTTCGCACTTCTGTCGGGTTGCTGCGGAGATGGAGTGGATGTGTGGATCGTGGAGATAGGAGAGAGAGTGGGGGTGGATAGCAGTGCGAAAGAGTGCAAAGATGGATGTGATAGTGGATGCGAAGATGGGTGTGAAAGTGATTGTGTGAGTGTGGAAGAGTGCGAACATTTATGTGATAGTGGATACGAAAGTGCGTGTAAAAATTGATGCGAAAGAGAGTGCGGAAGTGATTAAGGTGCATGCAAAATTGGGCTACAAAGGTGGATATGAGAATGGGTGTAAAAGCGGATACTAAAATCGGATGCAATAAGTTAATGCGAAAGTGGATGGCCCAAGTATTCCGAAGAGATGGTTTCAGGAGCCGCACTTAAGGGGGTAGTACTCGCTTTGTTTGGACCTCCTTCTCCCTCATTTTTAGCATATTAATTTTGAGGTTTTAAGACGTTCGTTCCGTTAGATTGGAGATTTTGAGAACTTTCGCCTCAATGTGTTATCAATATTAAGACCTTTCGTGCCCCTTAGGTGTCGATTTTTTCCTGACGAGCGATAGTGAGCCTCTAATTTTAGAAGGAACGCCCTTCGGCCGGGAAATTTTTCTACCGAAAATGTACAAATTTATCTTGAAAGGGGGTCTAGGGGGTGTTTTTCTAAGCTTGATGGAAATCTAGTGAGCAAACTTAAAAATAAATAAATAAATAAATAAATAGACTAAAAACCAAGCACTACCCCCTCAATGTCCCCGATTTCGCACTTGTCACCGCGGGGAGGCCTCACACAAACACTGGGAACTTCGCGAACCTCTGAGTGTGTGCTGAGCTAGGTTGCAGTTCATCACCCCGAGAGACGGAGGAGAGCTGGGGTGAGAGTGTGGGGGGGGGGGAGGGGGATTTGATGGCTGGCCCGAGTTTGTCGTTGGTTTATCTTCAGAGGATAGTGAAGCAGGGCAGTATTTAACCTCTTCTGCATCGGCGACGTCTGTTTTACCTTTATTCTAGCTATATTTAGACGATTTTGTGTAGCCATCTATGTTTAGTTGAAGAATGTTAATGTTGTGTGCGCGGTTTATGTTGGGTGTTGCTGCACAAGGATGGGGTGGGGGTGAGGGATGGGGTGATGGTTGGGGTGGGGTGGGGAGGATTGAGATGGGTGAGGTGGTGGTGGGGATTGGGGTGCAGGAGATAAGGGTAGGAATGGATTAGGTTGGGGTGTGGTTTGTATGGAAAGGCTAGGTGGGTTGGGGAGTACAAAGGAGTACAAAGGAAATCAAACAACAACAGATCTAGTGACCCTTCTAGGCTGCTTGTCCTCTAAAAACACTGAGGGTCAAGTGTCCAAACAGTGGTTTAGAGTGGGTAAGGGAACTACTGCCCTGCTACTAACGTGGCAGGACTAGGAAGTTAGTAGGGGACATATGGGTTAGTAACTGAGGGGAGGATAAAATAAAGTTATTCATTTACAAACGCAGTCAGTCGCGGGTTTGATGCGAGATATTTGTCTAAGCGGAATTTAAATGAATCAACGGTGCTGCAGTCTATAACGTCTCGGGGAAGCCCATTCCACAAGTTGACAACTCGATTGAAGAAGAAATTCTTAGATTCGTGTGAGTTAAAAGATTTACCAATAATTTTGCAACCGTTTCCCCGCGTGTAATTAGATTGGTCGATAGTGAAGTACTTACTACAGTTCATATTGTCGATGCCTTTGATGATTTTGAACACTTGAATTAAGTCACCTCTTAATCTGCGCTGGGTTAAAGGAAATAGATTTAATTCTCTAAGACGCTCTTCGTATGGTTTGTTCTTTAGGCTAGGTATCATTTTGGTAACTCTACGTTGAACTCGTTCTAGCTTGTTTATGTCTTTTTGGTAATAAGGGCACCAGCATTGAACGCAGTATTCCAGAAGAGGGCGGACTAAGGAATTGTAAAGGGTTAGGATTACGTCTTTGGATTTATGCTCAAATGATCTGTCTATAAAGCCAATTATTTTGTTTGCCTTCTTAACAACTTCTGAACATTGTTGACTCGGTTTTAGGTTACTCGATATTGTTACTCCCAGATCGGTTTCTCTGTTTACATTCTTAAGCTGAGTGCCATTCATCGAATAGTTTGCTTTCTCATTTAGGTATCCGATATGTAGTACTTTACATTTATCCGCATTGAAACTCATTTGCCAAATTTGGGCCCAATGTGACAATTTATCTAGATTGTGTTGCATATCGTCAACTTGATCTTTTGAGAGTACGCTATTTGCAATTTTTGTATCGTCAGCAAATTTTGAGATTGTACAGGTGAGACCCTCATCTATGTCGTTGATGTAAATTAGAAAGAGAATTGGTCCTAGTACCGATCCCTGGGGTACCCCGCTACTTACATTGGTCCATTTAGATGCCTTACCGTTTATGACTACTCTTTGCTTTCTGTCGCTGAGCCAATTTTCTATCCATTTCAACACACCGTCTTGTATTCCATGCGCTTTTAGTTTTAGCAGTAAACGTTTGTGGGGAACTTTGTCAAAGGCCTTTTGAAAATCAAGGTATATAATACTTACAGCTTTACTCTCATCGTAGAGGTTGAGGATATCGTGGAAGAAGTCTAAGAGGTTTGTTAAACAGGAACGTTTTTTACGAAAGCCGTGTTGAGTATCTTTAAGTATGTTATTTTCCTCTAAGTGATTTACGAGTCTGTCTCTTATGACAGTTTCTAGCATTTTACATACAACTGAGGTTAAGCTAATTGGACGATAGTTACTGGGTAGGGATTTGCTGCCTTTTTTTAATATCGGTGTTACGTTGGCTATCTTCCACTGATCAGGCATAGTTCCAGACTGCAAGGATTTATTGAATAGTAATGTCAGTGGTTTGGAGAGCTCATCCTTAGCTTCCTTTAGAACTCTAGGCGAGATTGTATCAGGTCCAGGCGTTTTATTTACCTTGAGTTTATCTAAACAATTCAATACTTCTCTCTCTGTAACGGTGATATTGCTTAGAACATCTGAATTATCAATCTGAATCGGCGATGGTGTAGGGATATCACTGAGGTCTTCTGTTGTAAAAACTGATGCAAAGAAGGTATTGAGGGCATTACTCATTTGTACTTCGTCTTTGGTGTATTCTCCATTTTCATCGACTAACGGTCCAACAGTTGAAGTAACTACTTTTTTCTTTCTGATATAACTATAGAATTCTTTCGGGTTTGTTTTACTTGGATTCGCAATATGTAACTCTAAGGTCTTTTTACTTTGCTTAATTAACTTTTTGGCTTTGCGTCGTAGCTCTACAAATTTCACCCGTTCTTCGTCATTTTGTGAGGATTTTAATCTATCATTAGCAAAATTTTTAGCAAGCAGGCAGTTTGAAATATCTTTATTCCACCATTTGGGCTTATTATTATGGCCTGGACGCCGTATTTTCGATGGTATGCAGTCTTGCACTGCTTTTAGGTAAGTGGTTTCGAATAACTTCCAAGATGTATTTATGTCGTTATTGTTAATTAAAAAGCTCCAGTCAGTTTCTTTAAACATAGCTCTAAGTTTATGAAAGTTTGCTTTCTTGAAATTAGGGACTTTTTCGATGCTACTATTTGGTTCGTTACTAGTAAAGTTTAAAGTGAAAGTTATCGTACGATGGTCGCTGTTACTGAATTCATCACCAACATTCAAATTCTCTATTAATTCTTCTTTTGTTGCAAGTACAATGTCAAGAACGTTATTACCACGGGTCGGCATTCGAACAAATTGATAAAGCGAACTCTCTTGCAAGTTCGTATACAAGTCATGTCCGGAGTGTGAAGTAAGAGTATCGCCCCACTTGGTCACAGGTAAATTAAAGTCGCCAAAAAATACGGTATCTTGTGAGTTACTTACATCTGCAATTTGTTCATAAATTTCTCAGTCAGTTTGCACTGATTGAGCTGGAGGTCTGTATATTAATGCAAGTATTATTTTGTACCTTTATTATTCTTTATTAGCACAAAAGATGTGTCGACGTTCACAATTTGAGGTTTTGACAAGAGGGTCGGGTTAAGACTTTCTTTGATATAAAATAAAACGCCACCTCCATTTTTATTTATTCGGCTTTTCTCAAACATTACATAACCGGGAAGTGAATACTCTGCTAAAAAGTCTCTATCTACTGTATTGAGCCAAGATTCTGTTATACCAATCACATCATAATTTTCAGTAAACACTAGTTCCTCTAAATCTGAAAATTTATTGCGTATGCTACGAGCGTTTGCATAGAAAACCTTTAAAGTTGCGGTTTTAGAACTCACAGAACGTTCTTTAATCAAATTTTTGGTTCTGATCGGATCTACATTTACATTCATGGCTGACATCGGTCCTCGGTCGTTATCCCTGGTGGTTTTGAATTTGGGTCGTGTTGGTGGAGCTTTATCCAAATTCGCGGTTCTTGACAGATTAGCATTTAATTCCTTCGCAGGCTGCCGCCCTCGCTGTCTTCGGTCCTCCGTCCTGGTTGTCCTGTGCTGAGTCGATTTCTTCTCCGAAAATCCTTCACCGCATCGTTGAGAAGACGCCCAAAACGTGCTGCTCCCACCTGGTTCAGATGAACTCCATCGTCCGAAAACAAATAGTCATCGTAGTAGAAATTGTCCCAGGTGTCGACGAATCCCACGTTTTCCTTCCTGCAGAGGTTTGCTAGACAACGATTTGTGCTGGTGGCTATGTTGTAAAATCGGCTCTCTACACCAAGCCGGGGGACGATTCCTGAGACGATGATCCTTGATGACTTCTCCTTAAACGACTTGATCAGCTGCTGGTACTTTAAAAGCAAATCTTCCGACCGGGTTCGCTGTACATCGTTGGATCCAACGTGGATGACGTACATTGTATTAGCAGGGGCCAGCTTAGATACTTCGTCATCTGCAGCAACTACGTCGTCCACACCACCACCAGGGATACAAAAACGCTTCCTGGTCTTAGGTGCTCTGGCGCAAAACTCTGTGAGCTGACCACGTATCATCGAGTCTCCCACGAGCTGGACTTCTTCTATTTCCGATTCGTCATCTGAGTCTGCGAGTATCTGGAAGCGGTTTTGACACTCGGTAATCGGTATGGGTTTCCTGGTCTTGGGGCAAACGTTGTTCCTCACGACACGGAAGTTGTCTTGAGGGGGAAGAGAGTTACTATTTGTTTCTTGAGTATTGGAACCATCAGATAAAATTGCTACTGCAGGCGTTGAATTGTTGGCAGTTGACGTTGGGGCGTTGGTGGCTGCTGGAGTTGCGGTGACAATTGAAGTTTGTGATACTCCAACGTTGAGTGTTACAAACTCTTGGAGTGATTCCAGCTTCATGGTGAGGACGTTGATCTTGTTGTAGGCTTCATCTAATTTCACTGTCAAATTCTCTTGTTGCTGGCAGAGACGGCAGACTTGAAGATTGACAGTAACAAACATGGACTCACCAAACCTACCGGCGCAGTTCGTACAAGTGCGAGGCATGGTAACAGTCAGTTTCTTCAGATCACTTCACTCACTTTAAAACACTTAACTCACTTTAAAACACTTAACTCACTTTAGAAACACTTCAATCACTTCAACCGAAAACAAATATGTTGAAATACACAACAATAGGTTATCAGGGGTGATAGCCTAACCGAAAACAAAAAAATTGAGATACGCAGAATTAGGCTTCCAGGGGTGATAACCTAACCAAAAGTTTTTAAAAAATTGAAATACGCACCAAGAGGCTACCAGCGTTGAATAGCCTAACCGAAAATAATAAAATTGAAATACGCAGAAATAGGCTAGCAGGTGTGATAACCTAACCTTAAACAAATATATATATATAACAGAATATGTAACTAAATATACAATTCACCAAATAGAGATTATATAAAAATAAAGTGTGACCGCACACAAGGGGTTAATATACTGTATCAACAGATGGCCCTGGTGTCACTGTAGCCTAGTAAAGCAGTAGCCTACTCTTTTTAGATAAAACAAAACAAAATGTATCAGTCAAAGGTTACTACAAGATCGTGCAAGCAACAACTAAAATTACAGATATATATAGCTACAGTAGGATACTAAATACAATATCTACTAGAGTTAATAAGAACAACAGATTGGCTGGCTATAGGCTAGGCTAGGTTTGGATTAGGTTAAAAGCTTGGCAGGTTGGGTTAGGCTAGGTTAGTTTGTACAAATACCACCCTTAGCTTAAAGTAAAATCACTCTGAGGAGAAAAAGTCAAGAATATATCTAGGGGGAAAAGATAAATTAATGCACTTAAATTTACTAAAAAATTGGCTGGAATTTAATATGTATAATCCCCCAAAAAAAGTTTGTTTACAAAATGGCGTCGGCGTTCGTTCCTGTAGGCAGGTTAGTTAGTACACAATATTGTTTATTAGCAAATTAATATGCAAAGCTTTACTTACATACAAGGCAGTTAAATTGATACTTACTACAGTAAGTAATGGGTAAAATTAGGGGCTACGATTTTATATCAACTAAGAATAGCGTTTGTTTCAAACAAAACAAAACAACAGATGGCGCTAGTGGCGCCCTGTCCGAGAAGGAGTCTTGTGATAAACACAAAGTTTATCAGTCAATACACAGCGAAATATCGTGCAGTGTTACTTACTAAGCTACAGGATGGTTAAACGTGCTCTTAACCACCTTTCATGCACAAGAATGAAGAGGATGAGTAGTTAATACTCAAATTATGATCGATATCGTGAGAGCGTTGACAGAGCGTCTGCAGCGTCTGGCGGTAGCGAGAGGAGGAGAGGTGTACGGGTTTTAGTCGAGGGATTTGACTGGGCTCCGACTAGAAGGAGTCTTTGAGAAATGTCAGCCGGAGAGTAATTTCTCGGTGTAGGAAAAACATTGTAATGTGTGTTACTGTGTATGGTGTGAGAGGTGTGGTAGTTGCCCGGCGCAACCGAAGTCGCTCCAAGGAATCGTGCCCCCAGGGAGGGGGCAGGGATTTGTTGTGGCGGTTTGGCTCCCGGAAACTGCTACCCACGGTCGGCAGCCGGCTGTCCTCCACTGGTCGGTGATCTTGTCCCCGGCAGGGAGGGTCGGCTTTCATCCATGGTCGGCAGCTTCGGGAGGTGGTCCCACGGCGTAGACGCCGCCACTCCAGGTGTATTATTACATTTAGTATTATTATATTTGTATTCTTATTTCAGCCATGCCTAATTAACGACAAAGAGTTCATCAAAGTGAGTTTTATAATCATTGTATATTACATTAATTATTACTTCAATATAGATTTATGGATACTATCAAAATGTACCAAGATAGGATTATTTTTCAAAAAAATCCTAGAAATAAATATATTTCGATCTATTGTAATTGTACAGTATACAATCAATTGGATCTTGTTATACGAAAATTATGAGAGAATGAGAGAAACTGTACCGTACTTATAATAGTAATTATTATGTTCCTTCCAACAACCAACTATACTCCTAAAATCGATTAATGAAATTTACAAACACATGTGGCAGTCCGTGGATTCGAATCCAGGATGCTCACACCGAAAATCAACACCTTATGCATCGCACCACGAGGACAGTTAAAGAATGGTGGACACTGCCTACGATTTATTATGCAACTTCGAATCCTGCATATCAATCTAAGCATGTACACACATCCCAACTGCAACTCACGTAGGCTATGCATATGTGAATGGAAAGAGCAATTAATGGGGCCTTAACCACTAGGGAAGTCCTCTCGATAAATTACCCCTGAACCAATATCAATTATTATGTTCCTTCCAACAACCAACTATACTCCTAAAATCGATTAATGAAATTTACAAACACATGTGGCAGTCCGTGGATTCGAATCCAGGATGCTCACACCGAAAATCAACACCTTATGCATCGCACCACGAGGACAGTTAAAGAATGGTGGACACTGCCTACGATTTATTATGCAACTTCGAATCCTGCATATCAATCTAAGCATGTACACACATCCCAACTGCAACTCACGTAGGCTATGCATATGTGAATGGAAAGAGCAATTAATGGGGCCTTAACCACTAGGGAAGTCCTCTCGATAAATTACCCCTGAACCAATATGAACCAATGATAGAAATATCTGAATGTTAATCAATCCGAAATAATACATTTAGATTCTTATTGACATATGTAAAATTTCACCCAACTGGCACGAAACGTTTTAAAATCGCCAAACTAATGGAACTTATGTTTTAAAATCTTAAAACTAATTGGGCTAAACATTATGGAGAAGGGAGTGAATGGAGAGTCGTAAAGACGCAAATGAAGGGGTGATGGATGAAGAGCAAGTGAGAAAGAGAGAAAGATTGAGATTTACATAGATGAACTGTCCACAGAGACCTTAGGATCCAACCGAGGTGCTCAGGACTTAATTCTAATTGAGATAGTATGACCCCGATTAAAGAATGGTCGAAGAACAGGATAGCACAGAAGAACACTCTCTCCCCACCCTCCAATCCCTCCGGCCGCCGTACAGTAGTAAGATAGTTGGAAATTATTGCCCTTGCAGGATATTAAGGAACACTCCGAACACATTAATCCTCCATTACAAACCCCAATGTACTTGAATAAATTAATGAAAGCATATGATCCACCCGGGCATCGAACTCGGGACACTACACCCAGAACATAAGCACCTAAGCCATTAAACCACCAACGCAGAAAATATACATAAACTTGAATGAAATTACAGAAAAATAGAATTTGAAATGAAAGTGCATGCAAGCCATCACCATATATATATTTTTTGTTCTCCCTCCTCTAAGCTCTCCTTACCAAAAGTTGTACTAATTTCAGAACGATACACCTATAACACACCTTTCTCTTTAAGGGGGTAGTGGCTGGTTCTTTTGGGTTTATTAATTAATTTGTTCATTTATTTTTTAGTTTCCTCGCTAGACCTCCATCAAGCTTAGAAAAACACCCCCTTCAAGATAAATTTGTACATTTTTCAGTAGAAAAATGTCCTGGGTCGCGATATCGACACCTAGATAGCACGAAAGGTATTAACATTGACAACGACATGGGGCGAAAGGTGTTATAATCGCCAAACTAATGGGCCAAACGTCTTAAAATCTTAAAACTAATGGGGCTAAACATGAGGGAGAAAGGGGTCCAGAAAAAAAAAACCATCTCCCCTTAAGGTACCGGGTATATGTCTAGTTTTGTCTTGAACGTGATAATAATTGTGCTGCTATCTATTACTTCGTTGAGAAGACGGTTCCAGTCTTTAAGGGGGGTAACCTGCTTTTATCGCTTTTTTCTCTCTTAGTCTGGGTTGTATCCATCCAGCCCCATTCAGCCTACTGTTTTAATACGTTTATCCCCATCCAGGTGTCGATTTCTTGCTGGCAAGCGATAGCGAGCCAGCATTGTATGGAGAAATCCGGCTATGCCGGAGAAATTTTTCTATTGAAAAATCTACAAATTTAGCCTGCTGTCAATTGTTTTTAAATATATGCTGGCTCGCTACCGCTCGCCAGAAAAAAAACGACACCTGGATGAGGATAAACGTCTCCTTTCGCAGAATCTCCATTTTAGGAAATTTCAACGTTCACCACCGCCAATGGCTCTCCTCTGTTTCCACTGACCAACCTGGTGAACAAGCCTTCATCTTTTCTATCCTAAACGACCTAGAGCAGTTAGTCCAGCAACCCACCTGTATCCCGGATCGCTTCGGAGATCGGCCCAACATTCTTGACTTATTTCTAACCTCTAACCCTTCCGCTTATACTATAAATCTGTTCTCTCCTTTGGGCTCCTCCGACCATAAACAAATATCTGTCACCTGTCCTATCTCTCCAGGACGGCCACTCGATCCTCCCAACCGGCGGCGCTTGTGGCACTTTGGCGCTGCTGACTGGGAGGCTCTTCGGCAGTACTTCTTTGATTTCCATTGGAATGACTTTTGCTTCCGTGGCCGGGGATCCTCGGAGAGTGCTGAACGCATTACCGAGGTAATCCTCTCGGGCATGGAAGCATACATTCCATTTTCTTTCTCTCAGTCTAATGCCAAAAAATCTGGGTTTACTCACGCTTGTTCCACTGCTGTCCGCAACAAGGAGGAAGCATGCAAACGGAACCGACGCCTTAAAAGTCTAGAACCTCTTTCTTCCTATGTTTCTGCCTGGAATCAAGCCAAATCTGTTCTTCGACTTGCCAAACACTCTTTCATCAATAATAAATGCACTGAACTATCCAACTCTAGCTCTTCCCAAGCTTTCTGGAATCTAGCCAAAAACCTCTCCAACAATTTTTCTTCCTCGTCTTTCCCTCCCATTTTCCACTCTGATGGCACAACCATCACTTCTTCCTCTGACAAAGCCGAACTCTTCACTCAAACTTTTGCTAGCAACTCCACCTTGGATGATTCCGGTGCTATTCCTCCCTCTCCACCCCCCTCTCCCCTATTTATGCCTAATATCCTAATCTCTTCCAAAGATGTACTTTCTACCCTCTCTGGGCTTAATACTAAGAAGGCGTACGGTCCAGACGGTGTTCCTCCTGTTGTACTAAAAAACTGTGCTTCCATGCTGACTCCCTGCCTAGGCAAACTCTATCGTCTCTGTCTCTCCTCTAACGTCTTCCCTTCATGCTGGAAGTTTGCTCTCATTCAACCTGTCCCTGAAGAAGGGTGACCGCTCTCAACCCTCCAACTATTGTCCAATTGCTCTCATCTCTTGTATCTCTAAAGTTTTTGAAACTATTCTTGCTTCCAAATTTCTTAAGCATTTCTCGTCCCATAATTTGCTCTCAGATCGGCAGTATGGCTTCCTCAAGGGTCGCTCTTCTGGTGATCTTCTATCATATCCTACTAACTCTTGGTCATCCTCCTTTCAGGACTTCGGTGAGACCTTTTCTATTGCACTAGACATATTGAAGGCCTTCGATAGAGTCTGGCACAAATCTTTAATTTCTAAACTACCCTCCTTCCGTTTCTATCCCTCCATCTGTGCCTTTGTCTCTAATTTCCTTTCTGGCCGTTCCATAGCTGCGGTTGTGGACGGCCATCGCTCACTTCCTCATCCTATCAACTCCGGTGTTCCTCAGGGCACTGGCCTATCTCCCATTCTCTTTCTAATTATAATAAATTATCTTCTCAATTGTACCTCCAGTCCCATCCATTCATACGCAGACTACTCTACCTTACACTACTCAATTGGTTTTCCAGAACGCCCCAGCCAGCAATCTCTCAAAGACAAACGTAATGAAGCCATAGAACACTTTTCTTCTGATCTAACAACTATTTCCAATTGGGGTAGAGAAAACGTTGTTGCTTTTAATGCTTCGAAAACCCAATTTCTCCATCTATATACCCGTCCGGAATTCACATCGGACAATCCCTTATTCTTCAACAATACAAAAATCAATCCTTCATCGTCTCTCAATATTCTTGGTGTCTCTTTTTCTTCTGCTCTCACTTGGAAGGACCATATTACCAGTCTTGCTAAGGCAGCCTCCCAGAAGCTGGGTGTGCTCAACCGCCTCAAGGGGTTCTTTACCCCTGCAGAGCTTCTTGCTCTGTACAGAGGCACGGTGCATCCTTGTATTGAGTATTGTTCACATGTGTGGGTAGGATCCTCTCACACCGCACTCCTAGACAAAGTATAAAGAAAGGCCTTTCCTATCATTAACTCCTGTCCACTCACCAACTCTCTGCAATCCCTCTCTCTCTGCCGCAATGTTGCATTTCTCTCGCTATTCTAATGCTACTATAATAATCAGTGTTCCTCAGAGCTCTCCCAGTGTATACCACCTCCTCTACGTAGGGCATGTGGTACCCGTCTTGCAACACAATCCCACCCATACTCTGTGAAACTCTCTAATCCAAGAGTGAAACGTTACTCTCAGACTTTCTTATATTCAACAGCTGAGCTCTTGAACTCTCTCCCAGAATCAGTCTTTCCCTCTTCCTGTGAATTAAATTGCTTCAAACTCCGCCGTTTGTCCAGGCATTTTGGATCGAACATCCCTTGATTTTGGCCCTGTCACTCTTTCAGCTCTGGGGGAGGCACTCCCTACAGGCAGTTCTGCCTTTTACCTCCCTCACTTACATAGAAAAAAAGAAAAGAATGAATGGGGCCGAATGAATACAACCCAGAGAGAGAGGGAGAGAGAGAGAAAAAAACGAGGTGGGCCCCCTTAATGTTACAAAAGATGATGACCTTTTTTGTTGTATCAAGGTTCGCTCTCCTGCCTATTAGTTTGATTGTATTTCCTCTTGTAACACTTTCCTCTTGTAACACTTTCCTCTTGTAACACTCTCTTTAGCTGTCTTAAATAGATTGTTGGCATTTGTATTGTTATTGCCTTTCAATATCTTGAAGTATTCTAAAATCAAATTTTGACCTCTCATTCTCCGCTTACTTAGCGAGAAAAAAATCGAGTTCTCTTAATTTTTCGTGGTAAAGTTTATGCTTCAGGGTTGAGATTAATTTTGTTTCTCTTCGCTGAACGGATTCGAGTTTCTCAATATTCTTTAAGAGGTACGGGGACCAAAACTACGTGAATGCTCCAAATACTCCTCACTATCCTTTAATTTAATGGCATACTGATATCTTTACTGAGACTACTGATGTAAACCAGTGAGAGAAGTGTGTGTGTGTGAGAGAGAGAGAGAGAGAGAGAGAGAGAGTGTGTGAGTGTAAAGACGTAAATGAAAGGATGATGGATGAAGAGCGGCCGCAAGAACCGACTTAAAACGCTGGGGCAAGAAACTTGGACTGACCGTAGTGGCTTTACTACTTTAGCGGTGGTGGTGGGGGCAAAGTTTATATACATACAAGTATATATACTTTGGGTGGGGGTAGGGTTTGCCGGGAGGACCAGATTTATCCAAGGAATTAGGTGACAGAGAGAGAGAAAGAGAGAGACTTGTATAATGTAATAGCATGATATCATAGACATTATTCTGGTCGAATCAAAATCAGCTCAAGACTGACTCGCACAGAATTCTCACAGAAAATCTATGGAAGAGACTTATTTAACATGTGACGCCAGCTCTAAATCCTTTTATGTGTGTACAGGTGGAGTGTTGAATGTTACTGTATACTGTTGGAGTGGTTGTGATTTTGAGTGTTGTCTGTAACTAGTGTAATAAGCTCGATCTTGCTGATCATGTACTGCCATTCACATTGTAAATGCACCACTGGTCTGCACCCTGATGATAATCTAAGTGTATTAGCAGAACACAGACACTGGCCCTAAATTTGAAGTAAGCGATATGACTTCACGAAAAATATGTAGCAAATTAGAAAGATTGCAAAACGCCTCCCCATACCCCTTCCAACCTTAAAAAATCCCCCCTCCCCCCCCCCCTACCCTTCCCCAACCACTCTCAAGCAAAAATAAAACAAACACAAAAAATATATATATATATATATATATATATATATATATATATATATATATATATATATATATATATATATAAATAAATAAAATTAATTAAAAATCGGTTGAAAAATACCCGACCGAAAGTCCAGTTCCTCTAATTTGTAGGCTCGGCATCGACCCCCTCCACCCAGAGAGAGGGAATGAAGGGGGGGGGGGGGGGGGGGGAAGACTACTAGGGTAGATTGGGAGGTCAGGGTGAATGAAATCAGAGTCTTGAATTAGATAAAAGGGAGAGAGGGGAGGAGGGTGCTGGGGTTAATGGGGAGGATGGGGACGGGATGAGGGGATTGGGGCAGTAAATGTGGAAAACTAGCTCAGATTAGGATGGGATATGATGGGTGTGTGTCTAGGGGGGGGGGGGGGGATATAGAGTGAAGGTACAGAGAAGGTGTGTGGGGAACACTAAGGCAGATTAGAATGGGATGAGGATTAGTGTGAAGAGGGAAACTGGATATATATATTTATACAGGGTGTCCCAGGAGGAAAGGGCATAACTTTGGGAAATGATAGAACAAAATATTCTAAGCCTAAAATCTTCTATAAGAAATATTCCAAATCTCGACCGGTATCGAGATATTGCATATTGAAAATGGTATTTTCTTCAGTATTTCCCCATAAGGCTGGCCTAGCTGTCCTAGTGCCTACCACACCTCCATATTTCTGCACTTATTTTACCATGTTATTATAAAGATACTATAATTCTGTAAGTTGCAAAATGATTATAGACATATTAGCTCACTTTGGACCAGTTAGAAAGTATTTGACATGGGAGAGTCCATTACAGTGATGCGGGGGAGGACACTATCTTAAACCTTCATTATCTTTATAACGGTTGAGATTTGGACTTTTTGTTATTGAACATTTTATGTTTAGAATGCGTTGTTCTATCATTTCCCAAAGTTATGCCCTTTCCTCCTGGGACACCCTGTATACCCAGGCACATACCCTATAACTGGGGGTGGCCAACTCGAGACCGAACCCGAAGAGCAGAAACAATAAAGTTTCAATTCTTAGAGTCCGGGACCACTTTCGCGTTCCCTGGCCCCTTTCTCTGTCTCGTCCATTAGGTGAATTTTACAAGGGGAGGAGGATTCCTGGCCCCCTTCCTCCAGAAGAAAAAAATAGGATAGTAAAAGAGACAGACAGAAACGGCTAAGGATGGATAGAGGATGCCAAACCTCACTCGGGGTAGGACCAGCCCTCACCCAACTTAAGAGAGATATATGGAGGGAAGACGATCTCGTAATTAGGATGGGGGAGGAGGAGGGAGGGGGTAGTGGGGTCGGGAGTGGGGGGGTACCATTTAATCAGGTGGTCGTCCTGTCATCACGGACTAATGGATTGACGTTGATTGGTGCTTCCTTTTTATTACTGGGGCTTCTCTTGACCTGATGCCTACTACTGTTACTACTACTACTAAACACACATTAACAAACCCTAACTCTCTCTCTCTCTCTCTCTCTCTCTCTCTCTCTCTCTCTCTCTCTCTCTCTCTCTCTCTCTCTCTCTCTCTCTCTCTCTCTCTCTCTCTCTCTCTCTCTCTCTCTCGCACACATACACTATCTTACACAAAGCGCGCCATCGATACAATAATATGTACAGTTTTAAGCACTAATACAGTCATACTTATTAGAATGGACCTGTATAGCCAAGTTATGAAGCATCTGGGATATAACGAAGCATTGTATTGTCTCGTTTGTGTTCGATACTGATTCGATTGGGTGTGTAACTATTAGTGCTCACATCAAAATATATCAAAACAGGGAAGGAAGAAAATTATTAGCAATTCCTTATTAAAAATTCCGTACCTAAAAGTGTTCTTGTTTTTGTCTGCCATAGTTCACGCGTGATCACTAGAGATGGCAGTAGAATTGTTAGAAACAATTATTTTAGAAAACAAAAAAGACATTTATTGAAATATGTAGGCTACTCCTGCCATTAACACAGGGGTCTGTAGGTCTCTGTCGCTTATACACACATAATTGTATCCATGTTCATATCACTGAGCATAATTATATAGTGCCATTTGATCACTTATATTCAATTTCTAAGGTTGAATCGTAGAGCTCATAGAATAGGAATATATCCCCATACTTGCCAACATTTTATGGGTTTTTAACCCTTTGTGGGGCGGAGTGCTTTTAGAGATAGTGCAAATTCGCGCGCTCATAGGTCCAAATTTGCTTGATCCCTCGCATGATCAAATTTGGTCACTTGCCCTATAAGGGGGGGGGGGGGGGGGGGGTTTCTGGACCACCTTCTCCCTCATGTTTATCCCCATTAGTTTTGACATTTTAAGTCATTCACCCCATTAGTTTGGCAATTTTAAGACCTTTCGAGATATCCCCCCTTCGAAAAAAATGTACACTTTTAGGTAGAGAAATGTCCCAGACAAAGGCCGATTCTTCTTAAATTGCAGACTCGCTATCGACAAAACTCGACACCTAAATTACACGAAAGGTCTTAAAATTGCCAAACTAATAGGGAGAACGTCTTAAAATCTCCAAACTAATGGGGCTAAACATAAGGGAGAAGGGTGTCCAGAAAAGAAAAAAATCCCCTTAACCCATGTCCACTTAAGCCTTTGTATGTATGCTTGTATGTATGTACAGGGACATATTTGTGTCTCATAGATTAATTATACGCCCTAACAACGGGATTCAAACCACTGACCCAAGCACTGAAGAAAGGTCGTTCAGATTTATTAGGCCGTGACTAATTTCTTTGATAATAACGCTGGACTGGAAAGAGAATGGCCTTGATAATTCTGGTTAGTTCTGTCTTCGTATATGTAATGGATGAAACAGTTACCGGGAGAGAGAGAGAGATTTGATTTGATTGTTTTATTGAGAGAAGTACAAATGTTACACAAGTATCATAATTACATCATCTCAAAAGGGCGAAGGTGCATACGCAATCTTCACTCCCATTCTAGCTTAAACTATGTCGTTACATGTACACTATTAGATAACTTGATACATGGAGAGAGAGAGAGAGAGAGAGAGAGCAGCGTAATCTAACTTAAATATAAACCGGACGTTACATATCTGGTGTGTTTGCATAGCCGATATCAAGGAATGCACCCAGAAAGTTAACCCACAGTCAAGCCGGCGTCACACGAGCAAGATTATCGGCTACATGTATCGAAGTCTTGAATCCGCTACAAGTTTATCGGCTACATGTATGGAAGTCTTGAATCCGCTACAAGTTTATCGGCTACATGTATCGAAGTCTTGATTCCGCTACAAGTGTATCGGCTACATGTATCGAAGTCTTGAATCCGCTACAAGATTATCGGCTACATGTATCGAAGTCTTGAATCCGCTACAAGTGTATCTGCTACATGTATCGAATTCTTGAATCCGCTACAAGATTATCGGCTACATGTATCGATGTCTTGAATCCGCTACAAGTCATCATCTGAAGGGGAGGCAGACCGTTTTTCTGGACCCCCTTCTCCCTAATGATTAGCCCCACTAGTTTTGAGATTTAAGACGTTCGGCCCATTAGTTTGGCGATGTTAACACCTTTCACCCCATTTCGTTGTCAATTTTAAGACCTTTCGTGCCATTTAGGTGTCTATTATTTCCTGGCGAGCGATAGCGAGCCTGCAATTTTAAGAGCAACCGGCCTTCGGCCAAGACATTTTTCTACCGAAAAATGTACAAATTTATCTTGAAGGGGGTCTAGGGGGTGTTTTTTATAAGCTTGATGGAGGTCTAGGGAGGAAACTAAAAAAATGAATACATTAATTAATAGACCAAACAAACGGTCAGTCTCCCCTTAATTTGGATGATTGTATTGTATATTGCTATGTTAAATTGGACTGTACACGTTTAGGAGCTCTGAGACACCAAGTACAGTCAAAAGGAAAGCTAAAGTCATCAGATAGTAGCCTCAATATTATAGTAAATGTTTGACTCGGATACTGTGACTCCGATATTTCCGCCGCTAAAGTGCTCGTGTGACACCGGCTTCATACGGGATTCCCTTCAAGTCGGAAAATCGGAGTCGGAATCATACTGTACCCTGTTTAACCCCTTCTGTACCGGCGACGTCTTTTTCATTATATTCTAGCTACATTTCGACGATTTTGTCCAGTTTAAGCAGAATCTGTGGTAGTGATTCAGGTTAAATGAGATAGTTCGAAGTCTGTTATTTGCTGGAGGATCTTTTTAATCTGAATATTACCGTCTAATAGTAGCCGGAATAAAGTTATAAGGACGGCACCGGTATAGAAGGGGTTAACTCTGAAGATTGTGGCGCATTTCGACCGTTTATTCTGGCTATCATTAAGCGATTTTATACAATTTAGGAAGGATCTGTGGGAATAATAAGGGTAAAGACTATCCCAATAAACCCTCTGACTTCCATATACCCTTCCTAATTTGAACAAAATCGTCTAATCATAGCCAGAACAATAGAAAAGAAATGCGTAATCTGATCTTGAAAGGGTTGAAAATATGCCGTTGTTTGTATGGTAACAGGACAAACAGCAGTATTGTCATCATAATACCGTAATTATAACGGTCAGAAGCATACATAACCATCAAAGTGCTTATAGTATTGTACTGATATATTCTATCTATCTATCTATTGCCGGACGCCTTACTCCCCTTACGAGGATGGCCATAGACAGAATGCCCCCAAGCGGACCTATTCCCTGTGAGAGGGACAACCCGTGCCAGTTTAGTGAAGGACTTACAGGATTGACCACTCAATTTAGGATCCGTCCGACTCCGAGGCCCTCTGTGTATCTTGTTAGCACTATTTTTCTACAGTGGTGTTCGGCTAATCCATCCACTAACCTGCCTTACCCTTAGGTAAGCAGTACGGATTTGTATCAGGTTTACTCCCCTAGACAGGTTGCCAACCAAGGCTGACGAGTCCCATCCACCCGGATTTGTATAAGGTTGTCTCCCCTAGATGAGTTGCCGACCAAGGCTAACGAGTCCCATCCACCCGAATTTTAAGAGGAACCGTCCTTCGGTCGAGACATTTTTCTACCGAAATATTGCCTTCCTTTAAGGGGATGCAGACCGTTTGTTTGGTCTATTAATTAATTTATTCATATATTTTTTTAGTTTCCTCCCTAGACCTCCATCAACCTTAGATAAACACCCCTTAGACCCCCTTTCAAGATAAATGTGTACATTTTTCGGTAGAAAAATGTCTCGGCCGAAGGACGGTTCCTCTTAAATTTGCAGGCTTGCTATCGCTCGCCAGGAAATAATCAACACCTAAATGGCACGAAAGTTCTTAAAGCTGACAACGAAATGGGGCGAAAGGTGTTAAAATCGCCAAGCTAATTGGCCGAACGTTATAATCTCAGAACTAGTGGAGCTAAACATTAGGGAGAAGGAAGTCCAGAAAAACGGTCTGCCTCCCCTTAAACCGGTGTCACACGAGCGTTTTTTCCATCAATGTGTACGAGCAATTGTGGTCTGGCAGCTTTAACAATCAGTTATTATATGAGAACTCAGTCACCTTATAATCTAAATTCAGTCTAGATTCTGATTCCAATGCGAAAAAGCCTCAACATATTACGAGAAAAACTTGCTCATCGAAAATTGACGGAAAAAGCGCTCGTGTGACATCGCCTTAACCCTTTGAGTACCAGCGACGGGTGTTATATATTAGTCTAGCTACATTTAGACGATTTTGTGCAGCTTGAGAAGGATCTGTGGTAGTTAGAAGAGCTGTTCGAGATAGTTTGAAGTCTTATCATTGCTAGAGGTCCTTCCTAAGCTGAATGAAATCGTCTAATAGTTACCAGAATATAACAGAAAGGAAATCACCGGTACAGTAGGGGTGTAGAGGTGTAATACAGTCAACCCCTTGTGGATTATGACGCGTTTTGATAGTTTATTCTGGCTGATATTAGACGATTTTATTAAGTAGAGAAGGGATCTGCGTGACTCAAAAGGCTAATTGTGATCGACTTTACCCCCATTTATTGTTATACGTCTCTCCTAAGCTGTATAAAATCGTCTAATAATAGCCAGAAGCAACTAGTAAAGCGCGTCACGATCTTCAAAGGGTTAAGATACCGTAATATTTATTAACCCTTTCTGTACCGGTGCCACCTTTATTTTGGCTACTATGAGACGATTTAATTAAGTTCAAAATGGGCCTCAAGCGATTAACATGCTTCAAACCATCTCACTTAACCCATTTTACTACCACAGATCCTTCCTAAACTGCGCATAATCGTATAAATATAGCTAGAAAAATATTAATAAGACGTCACCAGTACAGAAGGAGTTACGGTCTTCGAAAATCATTATATACGGTTTTTTACTGTACATGTTTACTGGAGTTGTTCATACTGTAGCGGATTACAGGATAGTCTGTTTTTATTTGTATTTATATTATTATATTTTATTGATTATTTATTTATGTTTATTTTTTTTAAGCTGGCAACAAAAATATCATGTCCCCATCTTAATTATTCAGCTTTTACGACGTTTTTTTTTTTTTTTATATATATTATTATTATTGTTGTTATTTTGTATTAAATATGTTGTCAATTATTAAAACTTGGCATTAATATGATACACAGACATAGAAGTTTCTTATTTTGCAATTAAGTATCGAGAAATCAGCTGCTAAAGGTTTCAAAATACCGCCGAGCTAACGAAAATCGAGTTTAGTCAGTCTATATTAACCCCTTCGGTATTCCATGACGTAGTCTCTCATTTTATTCTGTCTATTATCAGCCGAGTTTATTAAGGTTAGAAAGGATCTGTGGTAGTTAAAAGATTCATTGAGATAGATTTTAATCCAGTGATTGTTCGAGGTCCTTCCTAAGCTGCATGAAATCGTTTAGCGTTAGCAAGAGTAATGCGAAATACGACACCACGTTATTAACCCCCTCTGTACCGGCGACGTCCTTTTAACTTTATTCTGGCTACGTTTAGACGATTACATGAAGTTTAGGAAGGATATATGGTAGCTAAGAGGATTCATTGAGATAGTTCGTAGCCTTTTCATTGGTAGACGTCCTTCCTAAGCTGAATCAAATCGTCTATATATAGCTAGACTATAATGAAAAAAGACGTCACCGGTACAGTAGGGGTTAAAATGGAGTTGATAGATCGAGATAGATTACTGTATACTCCTGTGATGAAGTATAGGTCTTTTTTAAACTGTCTAAACACGTCTATTGTTAGCCAGAATAATTAAAAAAAAAAAAAAATCCTCAAGGGGTTAAGGGGGGATGATTCACTTGTTGGTCGATTTTTCATGTATTTATTATTTGTCTAGTTTCCTCCCTAGACCTCCATCAAACATAACAAAATCCATTAGATCTCACTTGTAGATTAATTTGTTAATTTTTCGATAGAAAAATGTCCCAGCGAAAGGCCGGTTCTTCCAAAATTACAGGCTCACTATCGTTCGCCAGGAAAAAAATTGACACCTAGATATAACGAAAGGTCTTAATATTGACAAAGAAATGGGTCGAAAAATCTTAAAATCGACAAACTAATGGGCCAAACATCTTGAAATTCGAAAACTAATGGGGCTAAACATGCGGGAGAAGGGGGTCTATAAAAACAACCCATCTCCCCTTAAGGTTATAACACCTTACAGAATACCGTGACGACGCATCATTCTGTCCTTGTAATCAGGCTACCGGCAGACGATTGTGTTCAGTTTCAGGTGTTGTCACGCGAGGGCACGTAAACGATACTAGCCTCGGAGTCACTTCACCAGATTAAAAAAACAAAATAGATATAGCCTACATAAGGCACGATCATACTTCCATTGTGACGTTATTTTAATGTTGGTAGCTTTAGATCAAGAAAAAACAAACTTTGAGACGCGAGTATATTGAAAAAGAAAAAGAAAAAATAGACTACATAAATATTGCCGGTACCAGACTCTGATGCTGGATACCGCATACAGGTGCCCGTGTGACGCCTAAATAATCCAATTTGGTCCGAGAAGGGGTCATTCTGAACGCCACTGTTTCGCTCCATTAGTTTGGAGATTTTAGATTATTACACCCGATTAGTTTGGCGATAATGATACGCTTCACTCCAAGCAGGTATCTATTATTTTCCGGCAAGCGATAGCGAGCCTGCAACTTAAAGAAATCGGCCTTCGGCCAAGAAATTTGTTCTATCGAAAAATGTACAAATTTAGCTTGAAGGGGGTCTGGGTGGGCATTTTATGGTTTGAAGGAAGTCTGGGAAGGCGTTTTTGTTAGCCTAGGGGATAACCATGAAATACTTTGCTGTAAAATGGCAAAAACAATCACAATACTCAATAATGAAAAAATATAAATATTTCACAAGAGGTCGGATCAGATAGTGTTAGAGCTGCATAAAATCGTCTAATGATAACCAAGATAAAATAGGAAATATCGTCCTGGGAACATGTGAATTAGTGAAAAGCATAAGTAATTAATGCAAAATGAATAATAAATAATAAATAAGTGCAGGCGCCCACATTATTTCCTTAGGCCTCTCCTTGTTTTGATGTATGGAAGGGAAAGTATGCGCCATAATTTGATAGTCATTTGTTTAGTAGGTGGGCAGTATATTCGCGTTTCAAGGCGTATGGTTCCTGAATATCAACCGCAAACATCTTTTTCATTATATTCTAGCTACATTTAGACGATTTTATATATTTTATGGATATATGGTAGGTCAAGGGATTAATTGAGATAGTCTTTAGCCTTCTGATGGGTAGACGTCCTTCCTAAGCTGAATATAATCGTCTAATCATTTGCCAAAGTATATTAAAAATTATGTCACCGGTACTGAATGGGTTAATAACGTCAGTATGTAGGTAGTGTATATTTATTCTGTTTGTGTGTTCGTGTGTCCACATAATTTATATGTGTTTCTGTGTGTATGTGTGTAATAATAATAATAATAAACGGTTTATTAAAGAATGGCAGCCTCATGAGCTGAAAATACACATTTTACAATTTAGTGGATGAACATGAGATGTACAGATATGAAGATGGTAAGCTCAGTTTACAAAAAAATAAATAAATACAATAATGATGCAGGTGCAGAATACAAATTATCATAAATTAACCATGAGAGTAAGTGATATACAGTACATATACACATTTATTTTACTTACTCATATACAGAACATACATATATACACGTACGTACACACATACATACGCATACATATACATACATATATAAGAACATAAGAACATGCAGTAAGAGTGCGCATGCCCGTATACACAAACGCTCACGTATGCACACAAACATACATACATACAAAAACTGTTTTGGTAGGGTCAGGTGAGGAGTTGAAAAGGGTAAAGAGGGAGTGGCCTACAAGTCCGTACAGGTAGGGTCAGGTAAAGCCTACTACAATGGGAGGTTAATCCTCTGTAGAGAACAAAACAAGGATATAAAAACAGTAGAGACAGCTTGGGGGAATTGTAGTATATAGGACATTCTTTAGTGTAGGTGTGCGTGTGTGTGTGTGTTTGTTCGTGTGTGTGTGTGTGTGTGTGTGTGAGAGAAAGCGAGAGAGAGAGGAAAAAGAGAGAGAGAGAGAGAGAGAGTCCAAGTAAAATGCTGGTGTTTGTGCCAAATGAAATACGCGCTTTAGCAAAATTATTCTGAAAAAAATAACCCCCGGTTAATTTATATTCATAGCTGGCCACATAATAATCCCAGTCCCTGGTGTGGGTGTGTGCTCTCTCTCTCTCTCTCTCTCTCTCTCTCTCTCTCTCTCTCTCTCTCTCTCTCTCTCTCTCTCTCTCTCTCTCTCTCTCTCTCTCTCTCTCTCTCTCTCTCTCTCTCTCTCTCTCTCTCTCTCTCTCTCATAAACACACATAACCACCCACTCAGACAAATACACTAATACAACACACACACAAACATTAACGTTTGGTGGAGTGGTCATGCCACTGGACTGGTAATCCAATGGTCGCGGGTTCGAATCCCGATGTATCAATGGCAAGATTTTATTGGGGTGGAATTTGTGCTGCACTTAGTAACAGTGCATTACCACAAAGCCCACCGAAACGCTAAAAAAATACCCTCATTGTTCCCTGTTTAAAGAGCTGTATGAATATTCCCATATTCAAAATATGTTATAGGGGGGCAATGCCTAGTGAGTTAATTGCTCAATAGGTGGCGTTCTAAGAGTGAGGGTCCGAGTCTTTAGGATGAGACAGTGAAGCACTGGGGCGAAGCAGTTTCAGAAATGGGGCTGCTTCGAGCCGTGAGTGGGCAACCGGGCCTTGTGCATCATGCGAAGGCAAGATGGCGGGGGCTGGTTGCATCTCAAAGTGTTTCACATGTTTCACTCCCCAGACTGGAACAAGACCTCACGGACTTCACTGTTGAATGTACGGTTGAATGTACAGGCTCTCAGCCTATGCCCGAGAGGGAGTAGTTAAAATATAGAAGAAGAAAAAAAACACACACACAACATGACACTCATACAAACATACACTCATACGCACACTGATACTAACAAACACACTCGCACTAACACACACTCACACGCCGCACACTGATACTAACAAACACACACACATACTGATACTAACAAACACACACACTAACATTGACACTCACACTAACACACACACACACACACTGATACTAACACACACACACACACTCACACACTGATACTAACACACACACACACACACACTAACACACACACTGATACTAACACACACACACACATACACACACACTGATATTAACACACACACACACACACACCAACATACACACACTGATACTAACACACACACACACACTGATATTAACACAAACACACACGCATACACACTGATACTAACACACACACACACACCAATACACACTAACACACACACTGATACTAACACACACACACACTAACACACACACACACTAACACACACTCGTCATAAATCACGTGTGGTTCCAGCTGCACAAACACGGTAGCCTAAGGATGATCTCACTGCAGCTGTGTCTGTTTCATTGTCTGTGTAAGTCATACATACGACCATGTGTGTGTGACTATTTGTGTAGTCATGAGTATTTACCTGTATATGTTTGTTTGCATGTGCGTGCGTGTGTTTCAAATAATGATGAGTATCGGATCATTTCGACCCGGCAGCCAATGAAGCTCAACATACACAATTCCTTGACCTAACTTATTCTATGTAGTCAACAGATTAACTTTGGCTGCCACAAGAACGCCTACATACCCCTAGAAGGGGTAGAATGTTGGCAGGGAACCAGGTGGAACCCAGAACTGTAGTATCTATACCTACAGTAACCTCCACAGCCAAGAAATTAAGTTTTTGTCAGAAATTCACCGCAGGTAGCTGGGATCAAACCCATGCTACATGAGCCAACCGACTACAGTACAGTTACTTAGTGTGGCCATCTAAGTGTGTGTGTGTGTGTGTGTGTGTGTGTGTGTACTTACTCTAGTTGTATTGCGGGAGTGAGCATGCTCGTTATTTCCCGCCTCCTATATGTGTAGGTGTTATATGTATCGTTGGAATGGCTGTGGATGTGTGTGTAGTCTGTATTTTTAGCCAATTGGCGACATCGGAAACGAAGGCTTAGGGTGGATCTGTATGGTACCATTCTCACTATAGACCATAGACCCCTTTACATTTATGTAGAGGAGTCTATGCTATAGACGGTACCGTCTCGCCCGAAGGCTTAGGTAGCCATCAGCTTAGGTGAACCATATGATACCCATCTCGCCTTGTACCATTTTTGCCAACCCCAGATGGGACGTCACAACGTCGTCCACTTATTCCAGGTACCTATTTACAGCTAGGTGAACTGAGGCTAACACATGAAAGGAGACAAACCCAATTTGTCTCCGCCCGGCCGGGGATTGAACCCCCGACCCCTCGTGTGAGACGAGAGCTCTACCTACTAGGCTACGGGCTGTGTGTGTGTGTGTGTGTGTGTGTGTGTGTGTGTGTGTGTGTGTGTGTGTGTGTGTGTGTGTGTGTGTGTGTGTGTGTGTGTGTGTGTGTGTGTGTGTGTGTATAAAACTGATCAATTCTTATTTCTTTATGAATTATAAGTTTGGCATTAAGCAAATAATTCATTGAGTTTTCGAACGGAATAAACGAATTGCCAATATACAAAAATCGATATTACTTCCGAATGTAAATGCTCGGAGATGCTTCCATAATGTCCCTGTGTATATAAACTATGCTGCAGCCGAATTGCCACAGTAGTATTTTGTAACATAAATCAATACAGGTAATCATACCTAGCCTTGTATATATTGTATTAATGAAAGAATAGTAGGGTATAAGGTTTTTGGGTACACATTGTTTACATGTATTAAGACTAGTTTTCTAATTCTCGTTATATTTGAGTGAAGGAGACATTAAAGGCAAAGCTGCCTGTAACAAGTGTCTCTTCCAAAGTTGAACAAATGACAGAGAGCCAAATTCAAGGTACGTTAGAATCAAAATTCTTGAGCACACGAAGCCTAAAGCAATTTATGACATAGGATGAAGGATAGATTGAGGGATAAATAGAGAGAGAAAGTTCCAGAGTTCACTTGTCGAGTAGAAGAAAAACTGAAATAATTTGTTAATTCTTTGATTGGGGAGCTGGACAGAATAGGAGTGGCATTGTGTTGGAAGGCGGGAGCCTCCCACTCACCGTAAGGGAGGGGGTATTCACTGAGAGAGCTCTGAAGAATACTGATTGTTGTAACAGCGATAGAAGAGTGAACAGGATGCACCATTGCGGCGTACAGAAAGAGAGTATAGGCCTATAGGGAATTAGTAAGAGGAATTGAGTTGATGAGGCAGAATTCTTTTGACTCTACCCTTTTGAGAAGTGTGGTATGGATGGAACCTCCCCACACATGTGAACAATACTCGATATATGCACGAACTGTGCCCCTATACAGAGCAAGAAGATATATGTGAGGATGTAAAATTCACGGATACGGTTAAGCACACCTAAGTTCTGGAAAGCTGTTTTAGCAAAAGTGGTAATATGATCTTTCCAAGGAAGGTCAGTAGAAATAGAAAACAAGAATACTGAGAGAAGGTGAAGGGTTGATTTGTGTACAGTATTGTTGAATAAGGAAAAGTCATGTGAAATTTGATGACGGGTAAATAAAAGGAGAAATTGGGTTTTGGAAGGATTGAGAGTAACAAGATTTTCTATGCAACATTCGGAGATAGTTGATGTATCAAAAGATAGCCATGCTATGGCCTCATCACATGAGTTTTGGAGTGATTACATGCTGGTTCGTTGTGGAAAACTAGTTGACTAGTGTAAGATAGAGTTATCAGCATATGAGTATATAGGACTAGAGGTACACTTGCGCAAAAACAAAACAATCTTTACACTAACATTCTAATAATTCTGGAAGTGGGTTGAAATCTTGTGATCATTCAGTACAGACATATGTTTTACCCAGTTCATTCCGTTCACACTAATATATATTCAGCTCACCAGAGTGAAGATTGTGTTTTTTCTGCCAGTGTACACTTGAGGAGATCATTAATTAATATTTGAAAAGAACTGGAGACAATAGAACCCTGAGGAACACCAGAATTGATAGGTTGAGGAAGTGAGCAATGGCCATTCACAGCTGCAGCTATGGAACAGCCAGAAAGGAAATTAGAGATAAAGACACAGATGGAGGGATAGCAACCACAGGAGGGTAGTTTAGAAATTATATATTTGTGCCAGACCCTGTTGAAGGCTTTCGATATGGCTAGCACAATAGAGAAGGTCTCACCGAAGTCCCGAGAGGAGGATGACCAAGAGTTTGTAAGATAAGAAAACAAAATCACCAGCAGAGAAGAAACCATACTGGTGATCTGAAAGTAGATTATGGGAAGACAAATTCTTAAGAAATTTTGAATTAAGAATAGCTTCAAAACTTAAGAGATGCAAGAAATGAGAGCAATTACAGTAGGTGATAGATAGAGGGTTGAGAGCGGTCAACCATCTTTGGGACAGGTTGAAGGAGGGCAAACTTCCAGCAAGAGGGAAAGATGTTAGAGGAAAGACAGAGATGAAAGAGCTTGCCTAGGCAGGGAGTCAGCACAGAAGTTTTTTTTTTTAGTACAACAGGAGGAACACCATCCGGTCTGTATGCCTTCTTCTTATTAAGCCCAGAGAGGGCAGAAAGGACATCCTTATAAGAGATGTTATGATATTACGCAAAAGTAAGAAAGAGGAGGGTGGAGAGGGAGGAACAGCACCAGAACCAAGGTGGAGTTTTAAGCGAAAATTTGAGCGAAGAGTTCAGCTTTGTCAGAGGAAGACGTGATGGTAATGCGGTCAGAGTGAAAAAGAGGAGGGAAAGACCAGGAAGTAAAATTGATGGTGAGGTTTTTGGTTTGATACCAGAAAGCTTGGGAAGAGCTAGAGTTGGAAAGCTCAGAACATAATTATTATCGATGATATAATTATACAGATCATTTAGATGATTTCTGGTAACAGGTATCAATACAGGTAATCATACCTAGCCCTGTATATATTGTATTCTTTAAAAGAATTGTAGTGTTGTAAAATGACTATGCATCCAGTTAGTTATAATTTGTAAAATAGGCTTACAATATTCCCGATAAAGGTTCCTACACCAGATATTGTGATGATTAGGTGAGTAGCTTTCTAGAATTGTTTATTACCATAAATATACATTTAACCTTTTGAAGACTATGACGCAGTTGGACAGTTTATTGTGGCTATCATTAGACGATTTTGTGAGGCGGTCTGTGACAATTCTAAGGGTAAAAACTCTCAATTGACCACTTGCGTGTTTCAGGCTATAAGGAAGTTAGAGCTGTAGACATCGGTTTTTAAAGGGAAATACAGTAATAACGTAGGCTTGTGATGGATAAAAAGTATGTTGAATTGAGTTTTATGTATTTATGTATGCACTACAACCATATTTTAGCTGGTAGTTCTGCTAAATACTGTTATCTACAGCTCCAACTCCCTTATAACATGAAACTCGCAAGTGGTCGATTAACCCCGACCTGTCTACCATACACCTAATCTGAATAAAATCATCTAATAATAGCCAGAAAATATAAAAGAAATGCGTCATCGCGTTTTTTAAGGATTAAAAGGGTATACTGTTATGGACGCTTTAAGGGGGCCCACCTCGTGTTTTTTTTCCCTTCTCTCTTTGGGTTGTATCCATTCGGCCCCATTCAGCCTACTGTTTAAAGACGTTTATCTCCATGGAGGGGTCGATTTTTTCCTGGCGAGCAGTAGCGAGAGAGAATATCGTTTATTTATTTATTTTTTACAGCAGGCCAAATGTTTACATTTTTCAATAGAAAAATGTCTCTGGCGAAGCTGGATTTCCCCATACAATGCTGGAAGAAATCGACACCTGGATGGGGATAAACGTCTTAAAACAGTAGGCTGAATGGGGCCGAATGGATACAAGCCAGAAAAAGAGAGAAAAGGAGATACAAAAAAAAACAGGTCACCCCCCCTTAAGTACCCTTTTTATACCCGTAATATTACAGTGTAGTCATTAACACAAAACACTAAAACAATTGTGTCTAATTATGCCCAATTTGTTCACTTAAATTAATGATATACATGAACTATATTTTACTCTCCCCTCAATTCATTCACGATAAAAGAAAGCGGTGGTGTTTTTTTTTTTGTTTTTTTTTTTGTTTTTTCTTGTTAACTGAAAATGAGGAAAATATTTGTGTTAATTGACGTGGAAAGTCGTTCAACTAAAAAATACGAACTGTATTTTTTTGCCGACACGACTCTTAATAACATACATAATTTATTGAATTTTGTATCACACTTTAATTAATTAATATTATATTATATAGTACCCGAGGATTTAAATTTAATTAAAGTTATTTATTATGTGACGCTCATATGATGGCATATATACAGCATATATATATGTATATATATATATATATAACCTATTAATGATAAACACATTCTGATATCATATTTGGAAGAGCGTGAAAAATACTTGTTATTTTATATAACAAAATATTGCTCGGCACAAAATTATGTTGAGGGGAGCTAGGAATTATGTTGAGGGGAGCTAGGAAGAACGATTATGTTGAGGGGAGCTAGGAAGAACGATTATGTTGAGGGGAGCTAGGAAGAACGATTAAATATTATGTTGAGGGGAGCTAGGAAGAACGATTAAATATTATGTTGAGGGGAGCTAGGAAGAACGATTAAATATTTTATTATCTATCGCTTTGGCTGTGATAATGTTATATTTTCTGATATGTTCTTCGGTATTTGCATACTATGGATATATAATTCATTGCATGTAGAAGCGATTATTGAGGGTTAAAACAAAGCGATAAGATACATGAATCTTCTCGCGGCAACCACGAGAGAAGCCGAGAGTGAATAGCATAGTAACATTAATATTAAGGGGAGACGGACCGTTTCTTGGTTTGTTTTTTTGGTCTATTAATTCATTTATTCCTTTATTTCTTAGTTTTCTGCTAGACCTCCATCAAGCTTAGAAGAAAAAAAAATAGACTCTCCTTTAAGATAAATATGTACATTTTTCGGTAGAAAAATGTCCCGGCCAAAGGCCGGTTCTTCTTAAAATTTCAGGTTCGCTATCGCTCGCCAGGAAATAATCGATACCTAAATGACACGAAAGGTCTTAAAATTGACAACAAAATGATGCGAAAGGTGTTAAAATCGCCAGACTAATGGGCCGAACGTCTTATAATCTCAAAACAAATGGGGCTTAAAACGAATTAGAAAGGGGACCATAAAAACGACCCATCTCCCCTTAATCTTAACAGTCCATCAGCCTCACCTTTAAGTTTCCTGTGATCCTCAGGGGGGGTAAATAGTCCAACTAATAGAACGAAACAAGGAGGTTCCAAAAATCCTTCCCTCGCATTAAGGGGAGATTTCCACTTGAAGGAGTTTTTTCTTGACTCCTTTCTCCCTCATGTTTAGCCCCATTGCTTTTCTAATTTTAAGACGTTCGCCCCATTATTTTGACGATTTTAAGAACTTTCAACCCATTTTTTTCAATTTTAAGACCTTTCGTGCCATTTAGGTGTCGATTTTATCCTGGTGAGCGATAGCGAGCCTGTAATTTAAGAGGAACCGGCTATCAGCCGGGACATTTTTCTACCGACAAATGTACACATTTATCTTGAAAGGGGCTCAAGGGGGTGTAATCTTAAGCTTGATGGATATCTAGGGACCAAACTAAAACCCTCCCCTTAAATATATAGCTTCGACAGGGTAAAATAGACTATACAAAAATACTAATACTACTAAAATAGTGTTAGCCAAAAGAGAATCCAAACTATACTGTGTTGAATGTTTACCTAGAGATAAGTAGGAATAGAGCAACTGGTGTATTTACTGAATATGGCACTTGGTAATAGTTATGCTGTAGTGTCGATAGATTAAGGGGGTTGACCTGCTTTTTTCTCTTTCTTGGTTCTATCCATTCGGCCTCATTCAGCCTAAAGGTTTAAGACATTTATCTCCATCCAGGTATCGATTCTTTCCTGGCGAGCGATAGCGAACCAACATTTTATGGAGAAATCAGGCTTCGCCGGAGACATTTTTCTATCGAAAAATGTACAAATTTAGCCAGCTGTCTAACTCATTATCCAAAATATGGTGGCTCGCTATCGCTCGCCAGGTATAAATCGACACCTGGATGGGGATAAACGTCTTAAAACAGTAGGCTGAATGGGGACGAATGGATACAACCCAGAGAGAGAAAAAAAGCAGGTGACCCCCCTTAAAATACTGCATACATAGATAGACATCAATAGAAAGATATGAAGATAGATACGTAGGTAAGTAAATAGAACATTATAGACTAACAAGCTGCTAATCAGACATGTAGACACACACAAACAAGCTGCTAATCAGACATGTAGACACACACAAACAAGCTGCTAATCAGACATGTAGACACACACAAACAAGCTGCTAATCAGACATGTAGACACACACAAACAAGCTGCTAATCAGACATGTAGACACACACAAACAAGCTGCTAATCAGACATGTAGACACACACAAACAAGCTGCTAATCAGACATGTAGACACACACACACAAATTGAAGGATAGATTTATAGACATGGAAGCAAAGAGATATAACAACAACAAGATAGGTACAGTCGCGCTAATAAGTGATGTATCGGCACCAAGTATGTTTTGATCCATAATTGGTATCGGCAATATATAAGCTTCATTTTTTGAGACATGACTTATTAGCGCGACTGTACACTCGGATACCATAGTCTCTAGCCCACTCATATGAAATCGTGTACCTCTTATGTTTTTCTGTATACATTATAACTACTTGCAATTATTTGTGGATAGAACTAGCTTTTCAATAAATACTATATATCGTTTTGTAGTTGATTTATATATAATTATATAAATACATTTGTTTTCAGAGATATATTTCCGTAATTTGAAATAAGTGAAGTCCACTAATTTGTATGCGTGGGCTAGAGACTATGGTATCCGAGTGTACATACAGTATATAGAGAAACAAATAGATACAGTATATAAATAGAGAGATAGACAGGCAGATAAACAAACAGATTGATAGATAGAGACAAATTGACCGAATCCCCTAGCCTACAGCAGTACTCCTTAAGGCAGGGGGTAGTGCTTGTTTTTGTCTAGTTATTAATTAACTAACTTATTTTTTTAGTTTCCACGCTAGACCTCCATCTAGATTAGAAAAAACACCCCCTAGACCCCCTTTCAAGATATATTTGTAAATGTTTCGGTAGAATAATGTCCCGGCCGAAGGCCGATTCCTCCTAATATTGCAGGCTCACTATCGCTCGCCAGGAAAAAATCGACACCTAAATGGCACGAAAGGTCTTAATATTGACAAATAAATGGGGCGAAACGTCTAAAGTCGCCAATCTAATGGAACGAATATAATAACATTTCGAAACAAACGGGGCTAAACATGAAGGAGAAGGAGGTTTATAAAAATCGGCTACCTCCCCCTTAATTGTGTTCTACTAGGCCTCCCCAACCCTTCAATAACCACTGATTACACGAGTTATACATCAATTGGTCGTCACTCATCACTCATCCTGGGTTCATTACTCACTCATACGTCGGTAGTGGGGTATTGTGAGGCAGGGATAGATGGTGTGTGTGTGTGTTTGTGTGTGTGTGTTTGTGTTTGTACTTTACATAGCTAGTGTAGTATTGTGGAGCCGGAATTGAGAATATTGAGGGGCGGGTTGATGTGGTGGATGGTGTGTGCGTGTGTGTGTGTTCATTAGGATTTATGTGAGGTGAGTTAGCTGAATCCTGTACATATACGGTGATTGATGGTGTGGTCAAGACAGATTTGTTGTCAAGTCATCATCTCAAAAATGTAAATTAATAAAGTTACTTTGGGCAATCGCATTTAGTAATAAATAATTAATGCATTTATAAAAAAAGTCAGTGTGCAAGAGAATATATATATATATATATATATATATATATATATATATATATATATATATGAGAGAGAGAGAGAGAGAGAGAGAGAGAGAGAGAGAGAGAGAGAGAGAGAGAGAGAGAGAGAGAGAGAGAGAGAGAGTCAGTCAGTCATATTAGTATTTCATAAAAAGATACAAGGTATGCTTTTTACATATTGGTTAAAACAAACACAATATTAATAATACATCACACAGATAGATAGATAGATAGATAGATATACAGATATACAGTACTGTTGTGAAGAGGCTGGGCATCTACAGACAGTTCGATGTGACGTATTTGTTAGCAGCATGGTATGGACACGATAATTGGGATACTTTCTAGTAAACATACCGATTACAATAAGTGAAATGTATACAAAATAGCACGAACGCATTATTCGGTTCTTACCCGGTTAATATAATACAGAGATATAATTATCAAGTATTGCTGTGAAGATTCTAGGGATTTACAGACAATTCTGAAAGACGTATATATCTGTATAGTAAAGAATAGTTGGAGTACTTTCAGGTGCATATATAAATCAAAGAAAGGGTATATTTGTAGACGAAAAAGTACGCCTAGACTCTTGTCGTCGGGGTAGATAATTAAACATACATCAAGTACTGCTGTGAAGAGACTGGGCATCTTCAGACAATTCGAAATGATACTTATATGGTGTTTGATAAGGATAGTTAGGATGATTTCAATAAAGCACATTGGTTAACAAAGTGAACTGTATAAGAAATAGCACTCGCATAATATTCTGTTCATATACCCTGTTCAGTATAGGTAGGCTAGAAATCTCGGCTCAAACCTCTCATAACTCAAAAAGGACTTCAGTAATCGAGCTCATACTTATACCATTTGCCAGTAAATACATGTGGAAGTTCACAACTCATTTGTTCTAGCCCGTTCTGAGTCACAGAGGTTAGGGCTGTGGCCTACCTATAATGAATGGCCTATAGGTAGCAAAATACAGGGACAATAAGTACTGCTGAGACAAAAAAAAAAAAATCTTCAGACGATTTGAGATGTATAAAGGGTCCCAGAAGGGATAGTTGGGATAGTTTCAAATGCTCAGATTAATATGCAGGTTTCGAAACTGCATAATAAATAGTAGGCTTGTGCATATTTCTTTAACTGTCTTGATAGCGCAATGAATAAGTGCGCGGAATTTCGATGTGAGTATCCTAGGTTCGAGTCCTTGGAGTGCCACATGTATTTGTTGATTTCATTAATTGAGTTTAGATGTGAAGTTGGTTGGTGGATAAAACATAATAATTCAAGGGAAGTGATATTTATAGAAGAAACAGAAAAAACATATTCTCATCTCATCCAAGTAGTACAATAAACGAGATAAATTAACTAATGCTGAGAAGAGAATGGCCATCTGCAGACAATTGGGGAAGATGATGTATATGGGGCCCCTTGGATGGTGGAGTTAGGGCCATTAATCAGGGGCCCTTGTTCCTTTCATGGCCTGTAGGAGAGAGAGAGAGAGAGAGAGAGAGAGAGAGAGAGAGAGAGAGAGAGAGAGAGAGAGAGAGAGAGAGAGAGAGAGAGAGAGAAAAAAAATAATGAAGATGGCGAAACTTGCAACTGTTGACTTACCTTTCACTGTTATAAACGAGAGAGATAAAAAAAAAGAGAGAGAGTGTATGTGTGTGTGTGTGTGTGTGTGTGAATTAATGAAGATGGAGAGCTTGCAAATGTTGACATTCCTTTCACTGCTGTAAACGAGTGAGGGAGAGAGAGAGAGAGAGAGAGAGAGAGAGAAAGAGGCAGGCTAGTAACTATTGGCAAACCTGAAAATATTGCATGGGTTGAAGAAAATTGGGGAAGTAAAAAGTATGGGGAGGGAGGCAGGGAGGGTCAATATGAATATCAGCAGAGAAGATAGACAAATATATAAGAAAACATAACAAAGGTAATATACATGTACAAACTACAAAATATATTCGTGAAGGCATTTTTCCCTCCTTTTACACACACACACACACACACACACACACACACACACACACACACACACATACAAAATCAATATATCTCTTTCTCTCATGTACTTGCATAAAAGCTCATACATACACATATGTGAGGGGATATCGTAAAGTTTTAATTATCACCCGGAAGTTATTGGGGAGGGGATGCACGCAGCCGGATACCTTACCCTCTACGCATGCGCGAAAATGTAAGCCCCCCTTGGCCCCGCCCCCCGTTCCCCGCGTTTAAATAAACCCTTCAAACCGTTCCAGCCAGCTTGCTCTGTAGTACAGTCACTAGAGCTCCCGCCTGGCATCCAGAAATCCAGTGTTCGATCCCACTCGAAGTTTAGTACATTTTTACATTTTTATTTTGTTATTTGTGTTATGTTATATTATATTATATTATATTATATTATATTATATTATATTATATTAGGGTTAGGTTAGGTTAGGTTAGGTTAGGTTAGGTTAGGTTAGGTTAGGTTAGGTTAGGTTAGGTTAGGTTAGGTTAGGTTAATCTAATCTAATCTAATCTAATCTAATCTAATCTAATATAATATTTGTACATTTTCGGCAGTGGGCGTGAGGTATCCGGCTGCGTACAGACCCTCCCAAGTTATTGAGCTATGTCAATGAAATGTTGTCAGTGTAATGACTGGTCCTTATACGCATGATGGTGCACAAATGTTCTAAGTTCGTTTACTTTCTTTACAGGTGGCACTAGATGTCAGTAACCTGCAAGATGAAGAAGATTGAGGCTCCAGCGTGATTAAGTTCCTACATTTGAAGGGTTACAGTGCTCGGAAAATCCATGATGACATGCAGGAAATTCCTTTTCCACCTCACAACAGTGTCATATGACGGGCAATCATCACCATAGACAGCCTTCATTTCATCATGGATTTTCCGGGCAATGTAACCCTTCAACTGCAGGAACTTAATCACGTTGTGAGCATCAATCTTCTCGATCTTGCAGGTTACTGACATCTAGTAAACGAACTTAGGAGAACATTTTTGCACCATCATGCGTATAATATATATATATATATATATATATATATATATATATATATATATATATATATATATATTTACTTACTTACTTGTATTTATTTATTTATTTATTTATTTATAATTTCATTGCCGCCACATAGACACAGAATTATCAAATTCATAAAACAGAAATAAAATCAGAATTCGTATTTTTGAACTGAGGCTTCCAAAATGATTTCAGTCACGTCGTAGCTGATATTAATGGTTCAACTTTAAACACCGCTTTGGAGACACAATTGTGTTAATGAATCTGTTGGCAGCGGGAACATGTGCATATCCGCTTTAACACTATCTGATCCAACGTCTTGTGGGTTAGTATGATATTTTATTTTATTATTGTTGCGGATTTTGCTTCGTTTTGCCATTTTCGGGCAATTGATTTTAGTTTGTCCTCTAGGCTATCAAAGTACCTAGCCAGACTTCTTTCAAACTGAAAAATGCCCACTTAGGACCTCTTTTCAAGTTAATTTTGTACATTTTTCAATGGAAAAATATCCCGGGCGAAAGCCAATTTCTTCTAAGTTATCGCCTGCCCAGAAATAATTGACACCTGAATTGGGTGAAGCGTCTTATTATCGATAAACCAATGGGGTAAAACGTAAAATCTCTAAGCTAATGGATAGAAATCAGGGAGATTAACCCCTTCTGTACCGCTGCCGTTCTTATTACTATATTCTGGCTACTATTAGACGATTATATTTTGTTTAAAAAGGGCCTCCAGCAATTAACAGGCTTCGAACTATCTAACTTACCCATTTGTACTGCCACAGATCCCTTAAGCTGCAAAAAATCGTCTATATGTAGCTACAATATACTGAAAAAGATGTCGCGGTACAGAAGAGGTTAACAAAGATGAGCCTTGGATTAAATATGGTTGATTGTGATTTCATACAACACAATGATATTATAATTTGATCGTTGAACAGGATCACCTCGGTCATGGCTTCTACTGTGGAGGGTACAGGTAAACAAGGGCTTATAATACAGTGCTTAACTACCTATCTATTTATTTATTAATCTCTTTCTTATCTGTGTATTAATTTCATTCTCTCTCTCTACTTATCCATCTGTCTAAGTGTCGATAATTTCTACATGCTTTTCTCTCTCTCCATTATCAAGTTCAATGATTTAAACAGTGAATCTCTCTCTCTCTCTCTCTCTCTCTCTCTCTCTCTCTCTCTCTCTCTCTCTCTCTCTCTCTCTCTCTCTCTCTCTCTCTCTCTCTCTCTCTCTCTCAATATATATGTACTGTATATATATATATATATATATATATATATATATATATATATATATATATATATATATAGGGTGTCCCACGAGTTATGTTAGATACTTCCAAATATGAAAGATGGAGTTATTTTAAGTAAAAAAGGACATATGGACATATGCTTTGGGGTACATTTTTCTGCAGTAATGGCATTATTGCCCTTTTCGTCATGTTTAACCCCGATTTTCCTCCATAACATAGGGACAGAGAAGAAACTATGAAGTGTGAGATAAAGCAATTACATGAGAATTGAGTTAATACTGACCAACACGGTACTAAACAAAATCCCTCCTTTTCGCCTGGCAGTTTTATGTGTTTTGCCGATTTTACTTCTTAATGTCCTCGGTATGAAAGAAATGGAGAGATAAATCCAAGTAGTGTATGATGAAGTAATGTACAAATACTTTAATTAAATCACAACAAACCCCTCTGTATCTGTCTTTATCTTCCCGTGGTGATGCGTTGATTATGCGCTTTTGTGTTATACTTGTATCATTCAATTCATAGCTACGGGAAAGTGAAGTGAGCAAACAAATATATTTTGGTGTCAATTTGACGAAATTATACGATGCTTCATCATGAAGCCATACAACACTTATCTTCTGATCTAACTACCATATTCCAATTGTGGCAGAGTAAACCTGTTACCTTTAATGCTTCCAAAACCTAATTTATCCATCTATTTACCCGCCGTGAACTCCCAGAGGACTATCCCTTATTCTTCAACAATACAAAAATCAACCCTTCATCTTCTCTCAGTATTCTCGGTGCTTCTTTTTCTTCTGCTATCTCTTGAAAGGACCATATTACCAGTCTTGCTAAAGCGGCCTCCCAGAAGCTGGGTGTGCCCAACCTCCTCAAGGGGTTCTTTACCCCTGCTCAGCTTCTTGCTCTGTACAGGGGCACAGTGCGTCCTTGTATCGAGTATTGTTCACATGTGTGGGGAGGATCATCTCGCACAGCACTCCTAGACAAAGTAGAAAGGAAAGCGTTTCGTATCATTAACTCCCGTCCACTCACCGACTCTCTGCACTCTCTCTCTCTTCGCCGCAATGTTGCATCTCCCTTGCTATTCTGTCGCTACTACAATAATCAGTGTTCCTCAGAGCTCTCTCAGTGCATACCACCTCCTCTACATAGGGTACGTAGTACACGTCTTGCAACACAATCCCACCTTTACTCTGTACAACTCTCCAACTCTAAAGTGAAACGTTAATCCCAATCTTTCTTCTATTCAACAGCTGAGCACTGGAACTCTCTCCCTGAATCCATCTTTCCCTCATCCTTTGAATTAAATTATTTCAAACTCCGTGTGTCCAGACATTTTGGCTCGAACGTTCCTTGATTTTGGCCCTGTCACTCTTTTAGTTCTGGGGGAGGCACTCGTCACAGGCAGTTTTGCCTTTCGTCTCCCTCATCCACATAGAAAGAAAACACTACTTGGTTCCTTCCATATCCCTTTCTTTTAGAGGAAAGACAGGGTAAAATAGTTCGAAAACTTTTTAAAAATGCCGATTTTATTGGGCCGTAGCTGAGTATGGAACTTATGGAACGTATGGAAAGCGAGAGAATGACTAAGAGGGTGTATGAGAGCGAGGTGGAGGGACAGAGGGGGAGATGTAGACCGAATATGAGGTGGAAGGATGGAGTGAGGAAGTACATGAACGAAGGTGGTGCTGGTTGGGGGGAGGGGCGTCGACTGACTGGGGACAGAGGTGCATGGGGGCGGTTCGTTCGTGGCCACCCCTTCGGGGATCACGGCGTCAGGCAATAGATAGATAGATAGATAGCTGAGTAAAAAACAAAAAAAACACAAAAAATATTTTTGGAAGTATCTGACAGAAATCGTGGGACTTCCTGTATACTGTATAATTATTTGCGTGTGTGTGTTTAGAAGAAGGTGAATTTTTTTTTTTTTTTTTTATACAGAAATAGAAAATATTTGAGCAGTGATTCGAATAGGTTCAACAGTCAAAATAACTCAAAATCGAAATGCAATTGCACACCCGATATTTGGCAACCTTAATATGATACACAGTTAGATAAATAGATAAGATAAATAACAAAGCAAAGGGACAGACAGACAGATTGATTGATAGACAGGCAAACAGGCCGAACTATATTGACAGGTAATGAGCGCCGTATCTTCTTGCATGGCGTTAGTTTCAGTTCTGGCAGGTTGGGAAATTATGTGATTTGGCGATACAGTTGAGGTCAGTTGGGTTGGTGAGACTGTAAGATGTGATAGGGTAAATGTTGAGAGAGAGTGAGAGTGAGAGTGAGTGAGAGAGAGTTACATAGAAGTTAATAAAGGTACATAGCAAAATAAAGCACACATACTTTGCAGTCCCTACTGGGCAGTTCGGCCTTAGATAAAAACAATGTATATGGTAGTGTTTTAGACCAAGAGAGAGAGAGGTACAGTTACCAGGACATGCACCTGGGTCAAGTATATGGGGTGGATAGTTGGTTGTACTTGACTATTATAACGAGTTAGTAAATAGTTTAAGTGAACATAAATGGTCTTACCCACTTCAAGCAGAATGATGATACAAGGATACACCAAACAAATCCTTTCAAGCATTCAAGGCATTTGTTGTTGATATTTTGACAACTCGCTCTCTCTCTCTCTCTCTCTCTCTCTCTCTCTCTCTCTCTCTCTCTCTCTCTCTCTCTCTCTCTCTCCTCCCCCTCTCTCTCTCTCTCCTCCTCTCTCTCTCTCTCTCTCTCTCTCTCTCTCTCTCTCTCTCTCTCTCTCTCTCGTGTACAGTAGATAGATAGATATATAGATAGATACAAATGTAGGTAGGGAGAGAGGGGAAAAGGGAGGTTGCGAAACTGCTTTGTCTGAGGGGAGAGGAGGAAGGGACTGAGGGGAATGGATACAGATAGAACAAAGGAGAGATAGATACAATAAAAGATAGATACAGTATATGGAGAGATAGACACGTACAATCAAATAGACAGAAACATAGATACATAGAACGAAAGACAAACAGATAAGTCAACAGGAACAGCTAGATAGATAATTAGCTAAACGGATAGATGTATATATTGAAATGTGAAACAGGGAGAGAGGGGAAAGTAAGGCTGTGCAACTACTTTGTGTGAGGGGAGTGAAGGAAGGAACTGAGGAAGGAAGGGGGAGAGGGGGAGGAACAACAAAATAATAGAACCCCCCTCCCCCCCCCCACCCCAATCCCCCAGATAGAGAGGTAAGTATACAGACAGATAAATAGATGAATGGATAGATAGATTAATTGACAGAAGTGAAAATACCTAAACAATTGAAACGAGAGACACAGAGAGTAAGAACACTATATAATAAATACAAGAGTTGAAACAGAGCACACGATAATAAAGTTAAAGTATATGAAGACAAAATATAAACAGGAAGGACTTGCAAAGGATTAAAAGATAACTGCTTAGTTGTTGCGTAAACACAGAGAAAGATAAATATATATAGTAATGTACTGTTTATATATATTTATACAGTATTTCATCCACTGGCAATGGTTATCAACAAAACATAATTATAATCCTTGTTTAATCCCTTCCACCTTTTATTACTGTATTGCAATTAACATTATTGCATGCTATTTATAATACATCTCGTGTATTTTTGCGTTCGTGTTTTTTTCGAAGGGGAGAGAGAGAGGGGGAGAGAAAAAGAAAAAGCGGGAGAACGAGAAGAGACATTGGAATGAGAGAGAGAGAGAGAGAGAGAGAGAGAGAGAGAGAGAGAGAGAGAGAGAGAGAGAGAGAGAGAGAGAGAGAGAGAGAGAGAGAGAGAGAATTAAGAATGGTAATTTTTCCACGCGTCTTTCAATCCTTATAATTATCCGTTTCCTTAGACACATACATTAACCCAATAAGTCTCTCCCGTGAATAATAAATCCCTACCGATATTCCGGAACGTTTCTAATCAGCGTGGTTTTACAGTGGCGCTAATAAGTCATGTCCCAGCTGTCATTACGTTTGGCTTGCTTTGTGCTTTATTAATGTCTGTCAGATGTTGAATAAGGTGGGAGGGTGTAGGAACATGTTTGTATATATCACTTGATATGAAGAAATGAAGCTTAGATATTGCTGATACCAATTATTGATCAAAACATACTTGGTGCCGAGCCATCACTTATTAGCGCGACTGTACGCTCTAGGACATACATCTTGGCCTTAACCCCTTCAGCACGATGACGCCATTTTGTCTATTATTGTGGCTAATGTTAGACGATTTTAAGCAGCTTAAGAAGGATCTGTTATTCAGAGGGTTAATTAAGATTGTATTTACCCCTTTTGAGTGCTAGATGTAGGTCATAAGCTAAAGAAAATCGTCTAATGATAACAAGAATGGGACGAATAATGCGTCATCGTGCTGAAAGGGTTAAGGGGAGGTTTTTTAGTTTGCTCTCTAGACCTCCATCAAGCTTAACATATATACCCCCAAGAGCCTCCTTCGAGAATTTTGTACATTTAAATGTGTACATTTTTCAGTAGAAAAATTTCCCGACCAAAGGCCGGTTCCTTAAAATTTGCAGGCTTGCTATCGGTCGCCAGGAAAAAATCGACACCTATATGACACAAAAGGTCTTAAAGTTAAATAATATGGTGCGAAAGGTCTTAAAATCGCCAAACTAATAGGGTGTACAGTCAACTCGTTTTATCCGCAGTCTGAGAATATTATAATAATATTTGAGCTTATTTGAAGGTTGAAATTTAATGTATAAAATATATTTTCAATGTATAAAATGGAAAAGGGATGAATCAAGAATTATATAAGCGATACTGTTTGCTACTGCAATCTGAAAGATATCATTGCATAACTACAATTCCTGAGGCTGCGGATTAAACGAGCTGACTGTTCTGTACGTCTTACAATTTCAAAACTAATGGGCTAAACATAGGGAGAAGGGGGTCCAGAAAAACACCCCTTAAGTGAAAATCTCCCCTTAACTTATCGAAGCTACCCCGAGTTGAATTGCATCTTGACGGATCATGACGTGTTTTGCCAATTTATTCTGGATATCAATAGGCGCTTTTATGCTGCTTAGGAAGGATCTGTATATATTACAAGGGTAAATACTTTCTCCGTTAATCCTCTGACTTCCATTTCTAAATCTGAATAAAATCGTCTAATAATAGCCAGAATAAATGTCAAAACGCGTCAAAATCTTCAAGAGGTTAATTAATTACCAAACATTTACTATTCAGAAGTTCTTTTTACTGTTTGAGGGTTCATATCTGGCCAGGATTTATGTCTTCGAGTGTACAGTATAGGCGCGGACAGTAGGAGCAGAACATTTTAGGTTTCGAAATGTGAAAACGATTAATCCGAGTCGCTGGAACTTTGGCGGATCATCATTCAAATTACGATTGAGATTTGAAGCGGATTCACAATACTGGGCATATCGTCTCCTGCTTTATTGGTTCATATTTTTACTGTAAACACACACACACACACACACACACACACACACACATAATAATAGTTGTTATTAATTTTAGTATTATTATTATTTATATTATTATTATTATTATTAGTATTAGTATTATTATGTGTTGTATCCAACTCAAAAAAGAGCTAAAATCGAGTCTACTACCTGACAATTTATTTTTTTCATTATGACTGTATTTTGTATCTTAGAGTTCTTAATCGTGTTAAGTTCAATTTACTATACGAATAATTAGCAAAATTATTAAACATGCTATGAAAATTTGTAGCGGATTAAATGTTCCGATAGATGTATCCGATAAACTTGCTCGTGTGACGCCGGCTTAATTATAGGGGGAGGGTTATTTTATTGGTCGGTATATGTATGTATATATTATTTTTGTAGTTTCCTCCCTAGTCCTCCATCAAGCTAAGAAAAGACAAAAATATCCCCAAGATCCCCCTCCTAGTTAAATGTTTAAATTTTTCGGTAGAAAAAGTCCTGGCCGAAGTCCGGTTCGTCTTATATTACAGGCTTGCTATCGCTCGCCAGGAAACAATTGACACCTAAATGGCACGAAAGGTCTTAATATTGACAAAGGGGTGGGGATGAAAACTCTTAAAATCGCCAAACTAATGGTCCTAACGTCGTAAAATCTGAAAACTAACGGAGCTAAACATGAGGGAGAAAGGGGACCCGAAAAAAACAACCATCCCCCCTTAAACATTCCTGTCACCCATGAATATTTAACTAATTGAAGGGTAGGGAATACACACACAATCTTGAACGGTATTTTATGGACAATTTTGGTAGGAAATTATGATGCAGTGGCGAACCATTTTCATAAGTAGTTTGAGTCAAAATATAAAATTAGTGTGAACGTACTGTACTGTAGTTTTTGTTCTCAGCTGTATGGGGAATTGGTATCGTGCCATCCTGATTACCCCAACGACTACCAAGATTTTGAAGCGAAATGTGTCGCTAATTATGAAAACTGAGCAGTAAAATAGGACGCAGAGACATAGCAGTATCATAAAGTTACATTAAGCATCGAGAAATCAGTTGTTAAAGGATTCAATTTACCATCAGCTAGGAAAAAAGAACAGACCATTGTTAATGTTCACCGTCTGACTTTCATCATTAGGTGTTCAGTGTTCAAGTACTTATGTCCGCCACTGTACAATCGCCTGTCGTGAAAGATGGTACACTCTATAGGACATGCATCGTGGCCATATGGGGAGATTTTCACTTGCAGGTGTTAATTTCTGGACCCCCTTCTTCCTCATGCTTGGCCCTATTTGTTTTGAAATTTAAAACGTTCGCCCATCTCCCCTCAAGTGGTGTTCAGGTGTATATGACCACGACTGTACAATTGCATGTACTAAGCATTAATACTACTGTACACGATTTATTTTATTATTAGGTTCTTTTGCAAATAGTTGAATATAACAATAATTGCACAGTGAAACACACAGGAAACCCCTGAAATACTCGGTGTGACAGTACCTTTGAGAAAACCTTCAAAGTATGTGATGATATGATTCACTGGTGTATAATTAATATTAATAATATTACTATTATTATTATTATTATTATTATTATTATTATTATTATTATTTCCGATTCCGCTAGGAATATATATATATATGTATGTATGTATGTATGTATCGCCAATAAAGTTTCGTTAAGGAACGCCCTATTGTTAAACTCCTTTCTTACCCCACTAACTCTTGGTCATCCTTCTTTCAGCACTTCAGTGAAACCTTGTTTATTGCGCTAGACATAATAAAAGCCTTCGATAGTGTCTGGCACAAATAACTTATTTCCAAACTTCCCTCCTTCGGCTTCCATCCCTCTATCTGTGTCTGTATATCTAATTGCCTTTCTGTTCATTCCATGGCTGCGGTTGTGCGTGGCTATCACTTGCTTCCTCAACCCTTCAACTCTGGTGATCCTCAGGGCCCTGTCCTATCCCCAGTTATATTAATAATATTAATGTATGGTTTTCTCAACTGTACCTCTAATCTTCTAGTCCTATCTACTCTTATGCTGAAGGCTTTACACTATGCACTAGTTTTCTACAATGTCCCCCCCCCCCCCATGCAATCACTCCAAAACTCATGTGATGAGGCCATAGCACGCCTATCTTCTGCTCTATCAATTATTTCAGATTTGGGCAGAGAAAACCCTGTTACTCTCAATGCTTCCAAACCCCAATTTTCCATCTATCTACCCGTCACAGTCTTCCACTCGACTATCCCTTACTCTTTAACAACATAAAAAATTAACCCTTCGTCTTCTCTCAATATTCTGGTGTCTCTTTATCTTATGATCTATCATGGAAAGACTATATCACCACTCTTGCTAAAACAGCTTTACAGAAGTTAGGTGTGCTCAACTGTCTCCACGGATGTTTTACCCCTGCTCAGCTTCTTGCTCTGTACAGGGGCTGCACAGTGCGCCCATGTATCGAATATAATTCGCGTGTGTGGGGAGGTTCCACCCATACCGCACTTCTTGAAAGGGTACAGTCCATAGCATTTAATTTCATCAACTCACCTCCTCTTACTAATTCCCTACCATCTCTCACTACACGCTGTTACATATATCTCACTCTTCTACCATTATTACAATGAGCAGTGTTCCTCAGAGCTCTCTCAGTGTATGCCTTTTGGGTAGAGTTGGTGGCACCCGCCTTTTAACACATTCCCACTCCTATTTTGTCCAACTCTCTAACCCAAGAATGAACCAATCTCCACAGCCTTTTATTTTACTCAACGTGTACATTTTGAAAACCTTTCTCCCTAAATTCATGTTTGTTTCATTCTATGACTTAAACTGTTTTAAGTGCCGTGCGTAGAGACATTTTGATTCTAGCATACCTTCAATTTGGCTCTCTATCACTCTTTCAACGTTGGGGGGGGGGGGGGGGACACTTTTTACAGGCAGCATTGCCATTTTTCTCCTTCATAGATATAGGTAAAAAAAAATCCTAAACTCTATATAAAACTGTCTAAAGCTAGCCAAAATGAACTGACAAGAATAACTCCCTCGTATTTTGAAGGGGTTAATATTACTTTCAAAACAGTATTACAACAAAAAGACATACATATCCCCCCATTCCATCGATATACCAGTTCCGCGTACTCCACTCTCAAATAGACTGGATAATGCCGGCAAATTCAAAGTTCATGATATTTTTCCAGCCCAACCATTTTCTACATATTTTTCCTCTCCAACACCACAGGAAAAAATGAAACCGAGATAAGCGTTGGCCACACACGCAACTTCCGACACATTTTACCCCTTTCATTGCTGGCCAGAGTTGCCAAGGTCGCGGATTTTACGCACAATTGATTTTTTTTTTTTTTTTTTTTAGATCCAATTGCGAGAAAATGTGAACAGTTGAGGGTTTTCTTTTTCTTTGTCTTTTTTAATCTATCTATCTACTGTCATACACTTCAATCCCCGAAGGTGTGGTTTTTTGTTGCGTTTCAGATACTATAGTCACAACAGAATATCACAAGCTATGCCCCCAGAATTCACTTTCAAGTTAAACCACAACCTTTGTCTATAGAAAAATGTCCCAGCCATAGGCCGGCTTCTTTTAAATTGCAGGCTCGTTATCGCTTACCAGGAAAACAATCGACACCTGAGTGGGACAAACGTCTTAGAATCATTAAATTAAGGGGGTGAACCACTCCATAGTATAGAGTGGATGAGGGCAGACATTTGTATACAATAATGGATTGTGATACAATAATTCAGTTACAATTGGGCAACAATTATCAATGTCTTGGCCATGTCCAACATTGGCCTATATTACTAATCATAGCATCAATACAGACTGTATTGTTTTTTGAGATAAGATTACAAGATAAAGTTTGTTAACAGGAAAGCGCACAGTTGCCCACATAAGTTATGTCCCTCTCAGTGATCTTATACATAGGAATATAATACGCATGATTGAATGACGATTGTAGTTTCTTATGCAGTGGTTAACTCACCTGATTAGTCAACTGATATTTAGAAGAAACCACACTGCAATTCATACTATTATACTTTCATACATAAGATCACGACAAGGAATATAACTAATATGGCCAACTGTACAACAACTTGCACAGAGAGAGAGAGAGAGAGAGAGAGAGAGAGAGAGAGAGAGAGAGAGAGAGTACGTACAAAGGAGTACAAAGGAGTACAAAGGAAATCAAGCGACAGCAAGTCTAGCGACCTCTCGAAGCTGCTTGTCCTCTAAATCACTGCTGCTCAGAGTGTTCAACAGTGGTTTAGAGTGGGTAAGGGACAATGGGAATGAGAAATAGTACCCTGAGACTAATGTCTATGTAGGGTTAGGAGATGTTAGAACGGGACAATTGGGTTATGTGGGAAATTATTTCCCACAGATATATTTCTTTGACTATTATTTGTATATACTGTACATGTAAATAATATAAATTGGTTATTATAGCAACTGGTTAACTAAATGTTAATTTAGTTTATATACCACATATTTCATAAAACACGAGCTAGTGCAATACTTGACTCGAATATAGTATATACTGTATATCACATACAGTAATTTATGAAGCTACGAGCTAGTGAAATACTTGGCTCAAAATAAATATATTTACTGTACATATCGCATTATGTCATACTATAAGTATGAGCTAGTGAAATGCTTGGCTCGAGACGGCAAGCGACTAACAATACTATGAACTTGTTTTCACTCAATTACGATCATTCCTATAATGTTTAGATCACTTAATTACGATTAGAATATCGCGAGAGAAATAGCCAGGAGTTGCTGGGTGAGTGTGGTAGAGTGAACATAGTTTGCGGAACCGGCCACACGAGTGATACTATATAATATATAACTAATCATATTAATTAAGTCGCTATAAGACTGAAATAGGACCAACAAGAATCGCTGTCTGAGTAGGTATATCTGTGAATATCAGCTGGCCAGTAGGTAGAACAGTGTTACTTAAAGGATAGGCGTTACGCTGTATAATTATAACCTTATCAAAGTAAGTATACCCAATTAACTTTTATAAATTCACCGTGGACATGAGATTGATATATTGCGTCACCATATGGTAATAGTATACCAGTGCAAAATATATATAATACTAAATAGATTTTATTTTTGCCAACAGTGAGTTTGTTGTTCGCCGGTTTCCTCGCGATATCTCGGCTGATAACCTCTATTACTCAAGTAAGTTATAATTTATTTGGGTTATATTCAACGACACTAGTGCAGCGTTATGAGAAACAATTTATTAGGGAAAATAGGCACCAATAGATTCGCCATATTTTTCTCCATATAGTCCGCATGGAGGATTTTCGTTATCAACAAATTGAAAAATACCCACTTCACAGACAAATACACCAAAAATCTAAGTCAAAGCGGGGGTGTGGGGGCGGCAGCCCCCGCCTATAATACTAGGATAGGTTAGGTAAGGTTGTTAGGTTAGGCTAATGTCCTTTCAAAGGGGTATAGGCTAGTAAACACTAGGATAGCCTATACCTGGTCAGATGTAAGAAGAAGTAGAAGAAGAGTCCTGCAGTAGTCTCCTTGAATGCTACCTTTATTTGTGGTGGTTGCTGTATCGAAGGGCGACCAGGGCAAGTCGTGCAGAAATTACCACAGGTTAGCAACATAAGTGATCCTTCGTGTATCTGGCGTAGTTATTTATTTATATATGTAGTGATCATCGATGTATCCGAGGAAAAAGAAAACAAAGGATTTTCGATAATTATATTAGATTAACCTAACCTAACCTAACCTAACCTAACCCTAATATAATATAATATAATATAATATCGTTTTTGTGAGTAACGTTCAAGCCATTTAATGGGTGATTCGCACTCACCGCATCTTTCAAAACAAGAAGAAGAGGACCCAGGTCGAAGGATTCATTGGGTGCAATGCTTTGTTTACGTTCGGGACATTATTTTAGTGTTATTTTTCGGTGTAATCGGGTTTTTTCAAGTGTCGATAACGAAATTCCTCCATGCGGACTATAATGAGAAAAATATGGAGTCTATTGGTCCCTATTTTCCCTAATAAATTATTTCTAATAGGGCTGCGAAAGAGGTCTTGAATATTATCCTAACAACCTTACCTAACCTAACCTAGTATATGGGTGGGGGCTGCCGCCCCCCCCCCGCTGGTTGGGTTACTTTTTTTTGTTTTTTGTTTTTTTTGTATGTGCTATTAGCCTAACTTAACAACCTAACCTAACCTAACCTAGTATATGGGTGGGGGCTGCCGCCTCCACACCCCCGCTGGTTGGGTACTGGCTGAAAAACTTATTGTTTTAAATTATATATGTATTTTAGCGTTTTTTTTTTTTTTTTCTCCCTTACTATAATACATTTCAGCTCTTAATGACATATATAGCAATGATGTATATGCTCTACCGGACCTATTAGGCCTAAAAAGATCGATGGGCTAACTGTCGGTCCAAAACATCAGTATAACCCCAGGATGTAACACAATAATCCTGAAGACGTCAGACTAAGGAATTGCAAAGAGTGAGGATTACATCTTTGAATTAATGCTCAAATGCCCTCCCTGTATACCCAATTATTTTGTTTACCTTCTTAACAACTTATGTACCTTGTTGACTGGGTTTTAGGTTACTCGATATTGCTACTCTCAATTTTGTTTATCTGTCTACACTTCTAAGCTGATATAATTCATTGAATAGTTTGCCTTCTCATTTTCGCTTCCAGTATGGAGTATTTTACATTTATCCACTTTAAAACTAATTTGCCATATTTGAGCCAGAAATTACAAATTATCTAGATTATTTTGCATATCTTCTATATATTAAGTTGAGAATACGGTATTTGAAATTGTTGTATCGTCAGCAAACTTTGAGATTGTACGGGTAAATTATAAATTAAAATCGCCAAGAATTATGGTTTCTTAAATGTTAACTTATTTCTGCTATTTGCTCGTTAAATCTATCGGTCACTTTGCACTGATTAAGCTGGAGGCAAGTGTTACAAAGCTAGTTACAAAAAAGACGTGGGCGAAAAAGACGTGGGGAAAAAGACTATTCGACGAAAATTACAATTGGACGAAAATTACAATTGGACGATTATTTTTTTTTTAAAGACTTGTGAGGTAAAAAAGACGATAATATTCAAGGACACTAGTGCGACGTTATGAGAAACAATTTATTAGAGAAAATAGGCACCAATAGATTCGCCATATTTTTCTCCATATAGTCCGCATGGAGGATTTTCGTTATCAACAAATTGAAAAATACCCACTTCACAGACAAATACACAAAAAATCTAAGTCAAAGCGGGGGTGTGGGGGCGGCAGCCCCCACCTATAATACTAGGTTAGGTTAGGTTAGGTAAGGTTGTTAGGTTAGGCTAATGTCCTTTTAAAGGGGTATAGGCTAGTAAACACTAGGATAGCCTATACCCGGGCAGAGGTAAGACGAAGAAGAAGAAAAGTCCTGCAGTAGTCTCCTTGAATGCTACCAAAAAGACCTGTGGGCGAAAAAGACTAGTGGACGAAAATTACCTGTGGGTGAAGAAAACTATTGAACGAAAAAGACTTGTGGGGGAGGGAGGGGGGGGATGCTTGTGTAATAATAAAAAAAACAGAAAAAAAAAATGGGCGCATAAAGCTATTGGACGAAAAAGACGGTCAATATTTAAGAGCCGGTCAATATTTACGAGCCCCACCACAGCTGGGATCTCATTTCTAATGGTAGTTTTGGGTTCCTATCATTTTATGCTTCATTGCTATAAACTTTTTATCCACTGGGAAACAAATTTTTTTTTTTTTTTTTTTTTTTTTTTTAGCATTAACCTAACCAAAAGGATAATATTCAAAGACACTAGTGCGACGTTAAGAGAAACAATTTATTAGGGAAAATAGGCACCAATAGATTCGCCATATTTTTCTTCATATTGTCCGCATGGAGGATTTTCGTTATCAACAAATTGAAAAATACCCACTTCACAGATAAATACACCAAAAATCTAAGTCAAAGCGGGGGTGTGGGGGCAGCAGCCCCCACCTATAATACTAGGTTAGGTTAGGTTAGGTAAGGTTGTTAGGTTAGGCTAATGTCCTTTTAAAGGGGTATAGGCTAGTAAACACTAGGATAGCCTATACCCGGGCAGAGGTAAGACGAAGAAGAAGAAAAGTCCAGCAGTAGTCTCCTTGAATGCTACCAAAAAGACCTGTGGGCGAAAAAGACTAGTGGACGAAAATTACCTGTGGGTGAAGAAGACTATTGAACGAAAAAACTTGTGGGGGGGGGGGGGGATGCTTGTGTAATAAAAAACAAAAAACAAAACAAAAAATGGGCGCATAAAGCTATTGGACGAAAAAGACGGTCAATATTTACGAGCGCTCAATATTTACGAGCCGCACCACAGCTGGGATCTCATTTCTAACGATAGTTTTGGGTTCCTATCATGTTATGTTTCATTGCTATAAACTTTTTATCCACTGGAAAACATTTTTTTTTTGCATTAACCTAACCAAAAGGATAATATTCAAGGACACTAGTGCGACGTTATGAGAAACAATTTGGAAATTTTTTATTTTAATACCACGAATTTTCCGAGTGTTTTTTATAAACAAAATTGTTCATTTGCATCAATATATAGTGTTTGTAATTAATTAGAAATCTCGGGAAAACCTATTTTCCCCATAAGGCCTATCGATCGATGTTGTTCCCCGATAGTGATTTGAACAGACATTAGCCTAACCTAACAACCTTACCTAACCTAACCTAGTATTATGGGTGGGGGCTGCTGCCCCCACACCCCCGCTGGTTGAGTACCCTTAGTAAATAAAACAAAAAAAAATTGGCTGTCGATTATACGAAGGTGAAAGAAAATTCGATGAAGTCTACGGTGTTTACTCTGCAATGTTCAGCTTTGATTGTACATTGATAACGGGAAAGTACCGTATTGACAACCTTGTTACGAAAATTAAATTTTAGTGGCATACTTTTATATTAGGTTTTTCCGAGGGTTTAACACATTTTCATATGATCTTTAGAGCTGTCGATAACTGGAAGTACCGTATTGACAACCTTGTTACGAAGAATAAATGTTAGTACCATACTTTTTTATTAGGTTTTGCCGAGGGTTAAAACAAATTTTCTTATGATCTTTAGAGCATATAGATTCATTATTTATCTTCAAATATATCAACAAAATTCGTGGTATTAAAATAACATTAAACCAACAATTTATTAGGGAAAATAGGCACCAATAGATTCGCCATATTTTTCTCCATATAGTCGCATGGAGGATTTTCGTTATCAACAAATTGAAAAATACCCACTTCACAGACAAATACACCAAAAATCTAAGTCAAAGCGGGGGTGTGGGGGCGGCAGCCCCCACCTATAATACTAGGTTAGGTTAGGTTAGGTAAGGTTGTTAGGTTAGGCTAATGGCCTTTCAAAGGGGTATAGGCTAGTAAACACTAGGATAGCCTATACCCGGTCAGAGGTAAGAAGAAGAAGAGTCTTGCAGTAGTCTCCTTGAATGCTACCAAATTTAATTTTCGTAACAAGGTTGTCAATACGGTACTTTCCCGTTATCAATGTACAATCAAAGCTGAAAATTGTAGAGTAAATACCGTAGACTTCATCGACGTTTCTTTCACCTTCGTATAATCGACAGCCAATTTTTGTTTTATTTACTAAGAGATTAGTACTCAACTAGCGGGGGTGTGGGGGCAGCAGCCCCCACCCATAATACTAGGTTAGGTTGGGTAAGGTTGTTAGGTTACGATAATGTCTTTTCAAATCACTATGGGGGGGGGGCGGCGGCGGCTGTCTCAACATTGATCGATAGGCCTAATGGGGAAAATAGGTTTTTCCGAGATTTCTAATTAATTACAAACACTATATATTGATGCAAATTTACTTTTTTTTTTATAAAAAAAAACACGGAAAATTCGTGGTATTAAAATTTAAAAAAATCCGATTTATTTGTAAGGTACAAAAGGAGTACAAACATATATATTGAGGTTGACTTATCTAAAGATTTATAATTAGTATCAATGGAACGGATACATGTATGTACAATTCAAAGGAGTGCAAAGGAAGACAAGCAAAAACAGGTCATGCGAACCCTCGAGGTTACTTGCCCTCCAAAATACTGCTGTTCCAAGTGTTGCAACAGTATTTCGGAGAGAATGTGGGAAAGATGTGAGAAGGAAGTGCTACCCTGGGGCTTAGTCCATGGCAGGGGAAATTATATTAAGATCTATTAGGTTAATGAACGAACGCTACTAAAGAAATTATTTATTCAATTACAAATGCAGTCAAACTTGGGTTCAGGGCAAGGTGCATGTCTGGGCGAACTTTGAAGGAATCAACGGTGTTGCAATCAATGACATCTCGGGGAAGCCCATTCCACAAGTTGACGACTCGATTAAAGAATACATTCTTGGATTCGTTAGAGTTGAATGTTTTACCAATGATTTTGCAGCCATTTCCCCTTGTGTAGTTTGATCAGTTAATCGTAAAATATTTACTACAGTTCATGTTGTCGATGCCTTTAATGATCTTGAAAACTTGAATAAGGTCACCTTTCAATCTGTGCTTGGTTAATGGATATAAATTTAGGATAATTATAGGGAATAGACTCGCAGCGTTATTATACATAATTTATTAGGGAAAGTGAAGCTCTATGGAATCCTTATAATATACTCACATAGATTCCGTTGTGGGAGAATAGATTTTATAACTTTTGTAACTCGATTTTGTCGATAAAAATAGTCCCGCGCGTAAACAAACTCTTCTTCTTCAGTCCCGCAATCTTGAGAGCTCTGCTACGGACATGTTCAATGTTTACAAAAAGTGTTCGGAATGGAGTACACTCGCTACGGTAAAGTGTTATGTTCTACAAAGATGTTACTGTATGTCTAATATACACATTTGCAACATTACATTGTGCTTTTATTTAATTTTCATAGTTTTCGCAGTATTTGTTCAATCCTTTCTGGCATTTTTCTTTCCCATTTCCCTTGTAGTTTTAGTATTATTACATATATTTGCTCTTGCGCACGACTCGGCGCATATTGTTGCCATTCCTTCTCTCAGCTGACAGAAACGTCAAACAGCCCGGCAGATTTGTAACCGTCATGGCCGCTTGTACAGGTTGGAGTCTCTCCTGTCAACAATTGGGGGACATTTTGCGAACTAAGGAAGCTACATGGGATTTTCTTGTTCAGCATAATACTGGTAAGTGCGATACATGTGGCAGTGAGAGCAAGGACTAGTTTTGTATCCCACGTACTGGGTACTATGAATCCGCAGTAGCTGGCATGCAAGGGCTAGTTTTGTATCCCATGTACTGGGTAGTATGAACCCACAGTAGCTGGCATGAAAGAGCTAGTTTTGTATCCCATGTACTGGGTAGTATGAACCCACAGTAGCTGGCATGAAAGAGCTAGTTTTGTATCCCACGTACTGGGTAGTATGAACCCACAGTAGCTGGCATGCAAGGGCTAGTTTTGTATCCGACGTACTGGGTAGTATGAACCCACAGTAGCTGGCATGCAAGGGCTAGTTTTGTATCCCACGTACTGGATACTATGAACCCACAGTAGCTAGCATGCAAGGGCTAGTTTTGTATCCCACGTACTAGGTCTAGGTTAGGTTAGGTTGGGTTGTTTGGTTAGGTTAATATACTAGGTCTCGGAAGAAAAAAAATCGTAGTTGCGGTAGTATTTACAAATGCTTATTATACTAACCTTTTAAGCCTCTCCAAATCTCAAACATCCAAGCATAGTTTTTACAAATTTTAGCTCGCATTTTTACAAAGTGGCCTTTTGTGTCTCTGAAATTATGGAGAATCCGAGCCAACTTTCGACAAAACTTGGCTCGGATTTCGGAAAAGTGCCATTTTAAGCATTTCACACATTCCTATTCTTCATTATTTTACTATATTACTTTAACCCCACATTTTCCCTGATCTTCATAGCCCTCCCCAATATCGGGGGGAGTTATCTTAAGATTGTTGGATAATGGGGTTATATAGGGTTTCTCCCACAGTGGAATTATAACTAATGGCATCAAAACTACCATTTCCAAAAAAAAATGGAAAACAAAAATCGCAAATAAGGCTGTGAGTCTTTTCCCTATAATTACCGAACTTGTTCCAATTTGTCTTTATCTTTTTTATAGTAAGGGCACCAGAACTGAACGCAGTATTCCAAAAGTGGGGTATTCATGAATTGTAAAGGGTGAGGATAATGTCTTTTGATTTATGTTCAAATTATCTACCTATGAAACCTATCATTTTGTTTGCCTTAACAACTTCAGCACAATGTTGACTTGGTTTTAAGTTACTGGATATTGTTACTCCTAAATTGGTTTCTCTGTCTACACTCTTTAGCTGGGTGCCATTCATCGAGTAGTCTGCTTTTTCATTGCGGTATCCGATATGAAGTACATTACACTTATCTTCATTGAAGCACATTTGCCAGATTTTAGCCCATTGTGAAAGCTTGTTTAGATTGTTTTGCATATTTTCAACATGTTCATTTGTCAGTACGGTATTTGCGATTTTTGTGTCATCTGCAAACTTTGAGATTGTAACGGTGATACCCTCATCTATGTCGTTAATGTAAATTAGAAAAGGACTGGCCCCAACATTGATCCTTGAGGTACACCACTAGTTACATTGGTCCATGTTGATGCTTCCCCATTAATTACTACTCTTTGTTTCCTTTCACTAAGCCAATTTTCTATCCATTGTAGAACGCCGCCTTGTATTCCATGTGCTATTAATTTCATCGCTAACCGTCTGGTGTGGAACTTTATCAAAGGCTTTCTGGAAGTCTAAGTATATAATATCTACAGCTTTACTTTCGTCATATAGATTTAGGATGTCCTGGAAAAAGTCTAAAAGGTTTGTTAAGCAGGAATATTTTTTGTGAAAACCATGTTGTGTGTCTATTAGTATATTATTTTCCTCCAAGTGATTAACGAGTCTGTTTCTTATTATTGTTTCTAGTATTTTGCATACTACCGAGGTCAAGCTGATTTGACGAAAATTGCTAGGCAAGGATTTACTACTTTTTTAAAAATTGGTTTTACGTTCACAAGCTTCCACTCATCAGTTATTTCGCCGGTTTCCAAGGATTTGTTGAAAATCAGCGTCAGGGATTTGGAGAGCTCGCATTTAGCTATCTTTAACAACTCTAGGAGAAATTGTATCGGGTCCAGGTGATTTGTATTCCTTAAGGTTATATAAACATCTCTGTACCCCTCCTTCAGTAATGCTGATATTTCTAAGAACTTCCAAATTGTTTGTCTATGCTGGCGCTACTGTAGGGATGTCACTTAGGTCTTCTGATGTAAAGAAGTTGTTGAGAGCATTACTCATTTTGGCATCATCATTGGAAAAGTCTCCATTTTCATCGACCAAGGGTCCAATCGTTGAAGTCACCACTTTCTTCTTCCTGATGTAACTGTAGAATTATTTTGGGTTTGTCTTGCTTTGATTCGCAACATGTAACTCCAAAGTGTTTTTACTTTGTTTAATTAACCTTTTTGGATTTATGTCGTAGATCTCTATTTTCATCGTTATCGGAGGTTTGTAATCGCTCATAAGCATTCTTTTTAGCGAGTAGACATTCAGCTATTTCTCTATTCCACCATTTAGGTTTGTTATGTGCAAATCTTCTGGGGGTTTTTTATGGTATGCACAATGGCGTACTGCGTTTGTGTAAATTCAGTAAAAAGGTAGAACCTGAAAAAGGGAGAACATGAATATGGAAGTGAGAGGGGGGAGTATGGGAGGGTAGCTAATATTAGACCAGTCAAAGTAGGGCTGGACTTAGAACAAATTGCAATAGAAGGTTTTTTGGCTTTAACTTGTTTATTAGGTCCCTCTGATGAACATATAAAAAGTCTCCAACTTTTGGACACCGGGAAAGTGGTTAATTTGCATAAATTCAAGATGGCCGCCGTCCAAAGCTTCAATTTACAGATAACTTTTTTCTGGTTGCTCCTAGACCCTATAAATGTATTACAAACAACGTTTTTTGGCTTTAACTTGTTTATTAGGTCCCTCTGATGAACATATAAAAAGTCTCCAACTTTTGGACACCTGGAAAGTGGTTAATTTACAGCCAAAAAACCTTACAGCCAAAAAACCTTCTATTGCAATTTGTTCTAGGTCAAGCCCTACCTTTACTTCACATTATTGTCTATTACATCTGCAGTAAAGACGTTTTCAACAGAATTTCTGAAAAACTTAAAGCTGAGAAGAGCTCCTTAGCAGAGCATAAGATGGGAAAGCTATGGATTCAATACATGGACATGATTGACCTGCTGCGTCGCTTCCTGAGGGCACTGAGAATGGGCGATTTCCTACTGTACCTCGGAACACTCCAGGAGATGTTGCCCTACTTTGCAGTGTGTGGTCATAACAATTATGCCAAGTCAGCCCATGTGTACATTCAAGACATGATTGAACTTGAGCAGCTCAACCCAGACATGTTCTGTCAATTGAACTCCGGTCTATTTGTGATCCGCCGAAGTGATCGGCTGTGGGCAGGACTGCCAAGCGACTTGGTTATAGAGCAGGGTTTGATGCGCTCTTTGAAAACGAATGGTGGATTGACACGTGGTAGGGGCATGGAGGAAACGCAACGCCTGCGCTGGTTACTTGCTATGCAAGCCTGCGCTGAGGTGAGTGAAGTTATGCAAGAACTGACAGGGAAGCATTTCCACACCTCTGAGCAGCACAAAGAAATGACTGAAGCAAGGCGTGAACGAGATAGGAAGGACACAGAGAAGGTTCTCGCATTCTTCAAGGATTATGATCCATTTCAAGAATCAAATGAACTCAGGAATATTGCCAACGGTGTGACAGGACCAGCCTCGGCCAATCCTCATTTACTGTATGAGGTTGGTATGAACATTGTGCAGAAGATGGAAGGTAGCAATGCTTTTGACTTTTCATTTAGGAAGAAAGATCAAGTTGAGTCGTTGGGTGCAAAGGTTACAATCAGTGCTGAAAAAGTACCAATCGACCCACAGCTCCTTTTCCAGAGGCTCCTCATCTTTGCTAATAACAGGGACTTAGGTGTTGAAGAGGTCTTTGCGTATGAGTTGTCTAGCTACCCTACTGCTCTGTTCGATAAGTGGGGGAGGCTCAGGGAAGCCAATAAACCACAGCTAGGAGATGAGATAGCTGCTGTTGTTCCCAAGTCGTCATTGGAATCATTTGAGGAAGAAAGGACTGTGACCCATGTTCTGGATGGTGGTTCCTTATTGCAAAGGATTCCATGGAAGAAGGGTGACACATTTGAGGACATTGCAAGCATGTACATGAAGCATGTTTCCAAAAACTTTCTCAACCCGGTGGTTGTATTCGACGGTTATAAATCAGGACCTACTACCAAGGACATGACACACAATCGACGATCAAAAGGAGTCTTTGGTCAAAAGGTGATGTTCACTCCAACCATGCCCCTTCGGTCAAAAAAGGAAAACTTCTTGTCAAACTCGGACAATAAGCAAAACTTCATTGACTTATTGTGTGAAACATTCAAGGCAAATGGAATTGACTGTGTCAATGCGCCAGCAGATGCAGATGTCATGATTGCGAAGAAGGGAATTGAGCATGCAAGGGAAACCGTGACATATGTGATAGGTGAGGACAGACTTGTTGGTGCTGTTGTGTCATTATGCGGAACGAGGGATGAATGATTTGTACTTCAAGTCGAGCAAGGAAGGTGGGAAATGTTGGCATATTAACTCAGTAGCAGAAGCTCTCGGTGAAAGCATCTGTCGTGTCCTGCCAGTTGTCCATGCACTCTGTGGATGTGACACAACCTCACGACTGTATGGTATTGGTAAAGGGGCTGCCTTGAGGAAAGTGAGGGAAGACAACGGTTTCTTGAAATGTATAGAAGCATTCTGTTGCCAAAGTGGAAGTAAAGACGCGATATCATCAGCTGGTGAAAAGGCCTTGGTTTATTTGTACGGGGGAAAAGGAAATGACACCCTTGACGGACTTCGAAAGACAAAGTTTTGCAACAAGGTGGCAAAAAGTTCAACTACCGTTGAAGTTCACAGCCTTCCCCCCAACAACCGATGCAGCCAAATACCACTCGTTCCGAGTTTATTGTCAGGTCCAGGAATGGATGGGGAACTGTGTGGACCCCGAGAAATGGGGCTGGTGTCTGCGGAAGGGACAGCTTGAACCGAAGACGATGGATTCGCCAGTGGCTCCTGATTCACTACTGAAATTGGTCAGATGTCAGTGTAAGGGCAACTGTGACACTCAACGCTGTAGTTGCAAACGGAATGAGCTTGAATGTTCCAGTGCATGTGGTCAATGTAAAGGACTCTGTCAAAATAGCAACTTTGATGCAAGCACCGATGATCCAAGTGAATACGAACTCCTATCATGAATTACATAATTGGCTCTGAATGACGTCATACTACGTCATGTTTTGTTTTTTTTATAAAAAAGAGGGACAACAGGTCAAAAAACCCATACAAGCACAAAGTGCCTGTGTCACCCCTTGTGAAAGAGACAGTTCAGCCTGTCTGTAAGGTTTTTCGGCTGTAAATTAACCACTTTCCAGGTGTCCAAAAGTTGGAGACTTTTTATATGTTCATCAGAGGGACCTAATAAACAAGTTAAAGCCAAAAAACGTTGTTTGTAATACATTTATAGGGTCTAGGAGCAACCAGAAAAAAGTTATCTGTAAATTGAAGCTTTGGACGGCGGCCATCTTGAATTTATGCAAATTAACCACTTTCCCAGTGTCCAAAAGTTGGAGACTTTTTATATGTTCATCAGAGGGACCTAATAAACAAGTTAAAGCCAAAAAACCTTCTATTGCAATTTGTTCTAGGTCCAGTTAAATGATTGCTAGATTTACTGGACTATATGTGTTCTAGTGGTGTTGTGGATAAGATCTGACGTTAAGGTAGAAATAAGTATCTTTAATATTAGAGATCAAGATATCTGTATTACCTACATCATATATAACATATATGGGAAGATGTATAGACACCAATTGAGCAGGGCAATACCTATGGGAAGCCTCATAAACATATGATAAGGAGTTGCTGGAACTCCTGTTTTATTCATCTGGCTTCTCTCACTGTTTCTGTTTTTGTCTCACCTACATAGAGTAATCCAGCTAGCTCTCACAAACACCTCCTCCTCCTATATATATCACTACACTAAACAAGCACACAACACTTCTTTCCAATACACCAAAAAGTATTTTACACTAACATACCTAGAATTTGGCTCTGTCACTCTTGTAATTTTCGAGGAGACAGTTGTTACAAAAAGCTTTGCATTGTGTCTACTTCATGCACATAGAAAAATAAAATATTTGTATCGAGATATGCAAACGATATATGTATTTAGTAAAACTAAAGACTAAAAGACTGAAAGACTAAAAGAACTAAAACTAAAGAAAGAGCGTAGAACCGGGGAGAATCTGGGTAAGCGGTCTGGAGCTGAGCAGCCGAGTAATTTCCACATCATGGCCTCTACTCTTTTTTGGTGCTCATCACTTGGGGCCGGCTTTCAGGGACGAAGGGTAGGGTGGTCCTTATGATAGGGCCAAAGGTGAGCCCCTTTATCATGGAGGTGTTAAGTGTAGGCCTAATAATAAAAACCGACAATAATATGAGTTATCGAGATGTGAGCTGTTAAGAGAGTATAATTTCCACGAAGTTATAATAAATTGAGTAGCCTATTCATACAATCTAGCGTACATCACTTTATAGGAGACGTCACACATGAATTATTAACAATCTATGTTTTTTTATTAGGTTTTTTAGTGCAAGGTGGGGCAGGTAGCAGAAACCATTCTCTATGGTGGGAGCTGCAGGGGGAGACTTGTATTTCCAGGGTGACTTAGGCCAATCTTCTTTGGATGGCTATCATAACGTTTGTAAAGTCAAATACGTTGTTAATTACGATAACCTGGCAGAAATATGATGCAAAGATACAGTGGTAAAATATCTTTCCATGAGTTATCGAGATGTGAGCTGTTAAGAGAGTATAATTTCCACGAAGTTAGAATAAATTGAGTAGCCTATTCATACGTACAGCGTACAGCACTTTATAGGAGACGTCACACATGAATTATTAACAATCTATGTTTTTTTTATTTAACGCTTTGAGGATCATGACGTGTTTTGATAGTTTATTCTGGCTAGCATTAGATGATTTTATACAACTTAGGAAGGATCTGTAGGAATGCAAAGAGTAAAAACTATCTCAATTATCACCGACTTTCATAATTTATATCCTTCCTATTCTGAATAAAATCGTCTAATAATAGCCAGAAAGCAGAGAATGAAATGCGTAATCGGATCCTGAATGGGTTAATGCAATGTGAATAAAGACATCAGGTGTGAGTAAACTGCTCATCCGTCTCATCCTGCCCGGGATTCGAACCCAGGAACTTTTGGCAGTGTGGTGAAAGTGCTACCCATTGCACCACCCTATGTCACCTTTTAAGGAGGGATTCTAGACCCCCTTCTCCCTCATGTTTAGCCCCATTAGTTTCGAGATTTCAAGACATTCGCCCTATTAGTTTGGCGATTTTATGACCTTTCGTGCCATTTAAGTGTCGATTTTTTCCTGACGAGCGATAGCGAACCTGCAATTTATGAGGAACCAGCCCTCATCCGGGGCATAACACAATTGATCTCGAAAGGGGGTCTTAGGGTATTTTTTAAGCTTGATGCAGGAGTCCCGGGAGGAAATTAAATATATAAATAAATGCATAAATATACAAACGAATATATACCTGTACATATCTACCCTTAACTTATGTGAAAAGTTTTGTGGTGGAGGAATGAAGGATGAAGAATAATGACAGGAACCTGTCACCAGTGGAAGAGTTGGGTTGGGAACGTTTTATCCTGATATGTTTTTGTTTTCATATTTATATTATTACTGTATATGGGGGTTGTTATTTGTGTTTTTTGTATTAGGATTGTTGTTGGCGTTTTATCCTGTGCGTGCGTGGGTGTGTGTGGTAGAGTTGGACAGACAGACTAACATGGGTGGAGTTAGACATACATACAGACAGACAGGCATGGGTGGAGTTAGACAGACATACATGGGTGGAGTTAGACAGACAGACAGGCATGGGTGGAGTTAAACAGACAGACAGACAGACAGACATGGGTGGAGTTAAACAGACAAACATGGGTGGAGTTAGACAAACAGGCAGGCATGGGTGGAGTTAAACAGACAGACAGACATGGGTGGAGTTAGACAGACAGGCAGGCATGGGTGGAGTTAAACAGGCAGGCAGATATGGGTGGAGTTAAACATACATACAAACAGACATACATGGATGGAGTTAGACAGACATACAGGCATGGGTGGAGTTAAACAGACAGACAGACAGTCATGGGTGGAGTTAGACAGACAGACAGACAGACATGGGTGGAGTTAGACAGACAGACTGACATGGGTGGAGTTAGACAGACAGACAGACATATATGGGTGGAGTTAGACAGACATACATGGGTGGAGTTAGAGAGACAGACAGACATACATGGGTGGAGTTAGACAGACAGACAGACATGGGTGGAGTTAGACAGACAGACAGACATATATGGGTGGAGTTAGACAGACAGACAGACATATATGGGTGGAGTTAGACAGACATACATGGGTGGAGTTAGACAGACAGACAGACAGATATGGGTGGAGTTAGACAGACAGACAGACAGACATGGGTGTAGTTAGACAGGCAGACATGGGTGTAGTTAGACAGACAGACAGACATGGGTGGAGTTAGACAGACAAACATGGGTGTAGTTAGACAGACATACATGGGTGTAGTTAGACAGACATACATGGGTGTAGTTAGACAGACATACATGGGTGTAGTTAGACAGACATACATGGGTGGAGTTAGACAGACAGACATGGGTGGAGTTAGACAGACAGACAGACATGGGTGGAGTTAGACAGACAGACAGACATGGTGGAGTTAGACAGACAGACAGACATGGGTGGAGTTAGACAGACAGACAGACATGGGTGGAGTTAGACAGACAGACAGACATGGGTGGAGTTAGACAGACAGACAGACATGGATGGAGTTAGACAGACAGACAGACATGGGTGTAGTTAGACAGACAGACAGACATGGGTGGAGTTAGACAGACAGACATGGGTGGAGTTAGACAGACAGACAGACATGGGTGGAGTTAGACAGACAGACAGACATGGGTGGAGTTAGACAGACAGACAGACATGGGTGGAGTTAGACAGACAGGCATGGGTGGAGTTAGACAGACAGACATGGGTGGAGTTAGACAGACATACAGACATGGGTGGAGTTAGACAGACAGACATGGGTGGAGTTAGACAGACAGACACACAGGGGTGAAGTTAGACAGACAGACAGGCATGGTTGGAGGTAGACAGACAGATATGGGTGGAGTTAGACAGACAGATAGACATGGGTGGAGTTAGACAGACAGACAGGGGTGAAGTTAGACAGACAGACAGACATGGGTGTAGTTAGACAGACAGACATGGGTGGAGTTAGACAGACAGACAGACATGGATGGAGTTAGACAGACAGACAGACATGGGTGGAGTTAGACAGACAGACAGACATGGGTGGAGTTAGACAGACAGGCGGACATGGGTGGAGTTAGACAGACAGACAGACATGGGTGGAGTTAGACAGACAGACAGAGATGGGTGGAGTTAGACAGACAGACAGACATGGGTGGAGTTAGACAGACAGACCGACATGGGTGGAGTTAGACAGACAGACAGACATGGGTGGAGTTAGACAGACAGACATGGGTGGAGTTAGACAGACAGACAGACATGGGTGGAGTTAGACAGACAGACATACATGGGTGGAGTTAGACAGACAGACATGGGTGGAGTTAGACAGACAGACATGGGTGGAGTTAGACAGACAGGCAGACATGGGTGAAGTTAGACAGACAGACAGGCATGGATGGAATTAGACACAGGCAAAGATGAACACCTCTCAGTTAATGTTTAATTTAATGTTGTGAGTGCGCACGTGTTAACTGAACAAGACTTTCAAATTATATATATGAGTGGAAATAAATGCTTATTGTCTTAATGTTTTACCTAAATACCAGTGATTAAATGCTTATTGTCTTAATGTTTTACCTAAATACCGGTGATTAAATGCTTATTGTCTTAATGTTTTACCTAAATACCGGTGATTAAATGCTTATTGTCTTAATGTTTTACCTAAATACCGGTAATTAAAGATTTATTCTGACTTTACTAGAATGTAGGATTGTTTCCAGTATATACAATGTAAATGTTACAAATGCCTTAACATCGAACAATTTTCTCTTGCAGCTATTATTATGAAATATTATGACTGCATTTTTTTATGAAACGGACGCTGGGGAACTGAATATTTGGATTGAAAGTAAATGGAATAATATATTTTTGCATTTTATAGAGGTAGCAATAAATTCATTCATATTTCAATTAAGGTTAAAACTAAACCCTAAGCTGAGTTGAACTTTTGACAGTGACTGCATTCTAAAATAAACAATGCTATAAAATATTGTAACAGCAAATCCCCTTTTCAAAGCTGTCATGAAAAGTAATTAACTGTGTAGATGATAATGTTTTCTTTGTAATGCATTTCAAATTTTAATTACGTGACAGATAAAAAATATATATGTTAACACGGCTAAAACTCTTATTTAATTAACTTCGCGATAAAATGTTTGGCTGACAATGTTTGTGGAAAATGTCTGTTTTCCAACAAAGATAATATAATAGTTATAATATAATAGTTATAAGCAGAAGGTAATTCATAATACCAACCATTAGTGCTGGAAGTAAAGATTAGTGTGTTTAATGAATAGACGACATACTACGTTGAAATATATCCGCAAGTCGTTTGTACTATATGTGTGTGTGTGTACTTACTCTAGTTGTACTTACTCTAGTTGTATTGCGGGAGTGAGCATGCTCGTTATTTCCCGCCTCCTATATGTGTAGGTGTTATATGTATCGTTGGAATGGCTGTGGATGTGTGTGTGTAGTCTGTATTTTTAGCCAATTGGCGACATCGGAAACGAAGGCTTAGGGTAGATCTGTATGGTACCATTCTCACTATAGACGGTACCGTCTCGCCCGAAGGCTTAAGTAGCCATCAGCTTAGGTGAACCATATGATACCCATCTCGCCTTGTACCGTTTTTGCCAACCCCAGATGGGACGTCACAACGTCGTCCACTTATTCCAGGTACCTATTTACAGCTAGGTGAACTGAGGCTAACACATGAAAGGAGACAAACCCAATTTGTCTCCGCCCGGCCGGGGATTGAACCCCCGGCCCCTCGTGTGTGAGACGAGAGCTCTACCACTAGGCTACGGGTTGTGTGTGTGTGTGTCTTTACAGTATGTTTGCATGTGAGTGTGTGTATGTATTTCCGTGCGCGCGTGTGTGTGTGTTTGAAATAACAGAAAAGGAGTTCAAAACACTATGAAGTTAGACTATAAATATATATTAAAACTTCATAGGCAACTATAGTGTCAACGTAATATAATACACAGGTTATGTTCAGAAGGAGGTTTGAAATTTCCAATATTTAATCGAAACATTAGAAAGATAAGGATCATTAAAAAAAAATGCAAATCCGGCCCATGAGGAATTTCACTTTGACGTATCTCAGCTGATTAGTGAAGCAGAAGAAAGTGATGGAAGTTATAGTTAAATTTGGCTACATGGTTTGGACAGAGGTAAGGACAGGAGGTGAAGCAAAAGATAATGGTAGTATCGACTGAGGCATGATTCAGTTGTTCTTTTTTCGGACTAGGCGTTACAATACAAGTAGCCACCCCAGATATCCGACCGGCTGTTTTTAGGGAATGTGATCGTCCGCCACGCTACAGGCCGACCTCCCCGCCCGACCCCCCCCTTCCCTTATCTTCTGACAAATATTAGACGATTGTATTCAGCTTAGGAAGGACGTCTACCAATTATAAGGCTACAGACCATTTCAGTTCATCCTTTAAGCTACCACATATCCTTCCTAAGCTTAATAAAATCGTCTAAATGTAGCTGAAATTAAATACAAAAGACGTCACCGGTACAGATGGGGTTAAAATATATTGTCAGAATACTGGCTACTAAGGAATGAACTTTCCCGCGTAGTTAAAATTAGTTATAATTAAGAGTGTGTACCCACCCACATTCCTGGCTTAAGGGGGTAGTGCTTGGTTTTTGGGCTATATATTTATATATTTATATATTTTTGAGTTTCCTCCATCAAGCTTAGAAGAAAAAACAAAAAAATAGACCCCCTTTCAAGATAGATTTGTACATTTTTTGGTAGAAAAATTTCCCGGCCGAAGGCCGGTTCCTTCTAAAATTAGAGGCTCGCTTTCGCTCGCCAAGAAAAAATCGACATCTAAAGAGCACGAAAGGTCTAAATATTTAAAACAAAATTAGTCGAAAGGTCTCGGAATCGCCAAACTAACTGAACGAACGTCTTAAAACCTCAAAACTAATATTCTAAACATGAGGGAGAAGGGGGTCCATAAAAAGCGAGTACTACCCCCTTAAGAAAAGCCAGAGTAAGTGTATAGTTGAGGAGGAAAAGACGAAAACCTTCTTTGATCATAGCTCACGGTATAAAGGAAGCAACATGTCCTGACAGTGAGGTATGCAGGTGACGTTTGTGAGAGACGTGGGAGTGATTCTTGGGAGGAAAAGGTGAAAGCCAGATTGAAAATTGACTTTGATGAGAGGCAGGAAGTGTGTAAGTGTGAGGGTGGGGGCGGGAGAGGTTTTATGTGCGTGTGTGTGATGCGGGGCTGAGTATGCAGTGGGCGTTTATGTGTGTGTGTGTGTGTGTGTGTGTGTGTGTGTGTGAATTTGACTGCATGGTTCGTGTGTCTGGGGGTGGGGTGATCTGAGTATGTGTATATTATATGTGTGATGTGTGTTATGGTCGAGGGAAGTTTCTGAGTGTGTATGTGTGAAAGATATACAGTATATATATATATATATATATATATATATATATATATATATATAGAGAGAGAGAGAGAGAGAGAGAGAGAGAGAGAGAGAGAGAGAGAGAAGAGAGAGAGAGAGAGAGAGAGAGAGAGAGAGAGAGAGAGAGAGAGAGAGAGAGAGAGAGAGAGAGAGAGAGAGAGAGAGAGAGAGCGAGAGAGAGAGAGAGAGAGAGAGAGAGAGAGAGAGAGAGAGAGAGAGAGAGAGAGAGAGAGAGAGAGAGTAGGGAAGTCGACAGGGCTGCCATGGGAAACTGTCAAAGAAGCTAGTTACAGAACAACTGAACGTAAATAAAGTGAGAAATAAAAGACGTGAGAGAGGTGCCAAGCAAAGAGAAGAGTGCCAGTGCCGGGGAGGGCCACTTTCTCTATGGGTGCTGTTATTTACATTTATTTATGGATAACATTAAACGATTATGTTAAGATCAGCAAAGGACTCTAATAATAACGGGCTAGGGAACACGAAAGTAGTCCCGGACCCTCAGATTAGGAACTATGTATGTTGTTTCTTTTCGGGCTCTGTCTTGTGTCGGCCTACCCCAGCAATGGGATATGTGCCTGAGTATATACATAAATACATACATGAAAAGGATATATAAAGTGTCCATCATATCTACCCATTAAACGGTATATTGGTATAAACCCATTCTATACGTGCTAAAAATGCATAGCACTATTAATATACCCAATTATCAAATATGCCATGTTCATACCCTTTTCAAACCCACAATTGTTAAGAGTGTCGTCAATGGTTCAAGACAGCAGGAGGAGGCTGTAGGCACCAGTCAAACAGAGCGGTACTCCCAGTGAGTGCTACAGGTGGCTGATAAGGACAGCTGGTACTGTTTCACCTCCTGGCCTCCCTTGCTGATCCTTTCCAGGCATCCCCAGTCAGCCCTCCAAAGCACTTTCTCTTCCTATCAATACATTATACCATAAACACATTGCATACTACTCTCTCTCTCTCTCTCTCTCTCTCTCTCTCTCTCTCTCTCTCTCTCTCTCTCTCTCTCTCTCTCTCTCTCTCTCTCTCTCTCTCTCTCTCTCTCTCCCCCCCCCCCCCCGTTGTGTGACTGTCAGGAGGAGGTGCCCCGGGACAGCTTGAAGGGAGGGAGGTGGTGGGAAAAAGTGTCCTGTGTGGAAAGAAGGGAGGGCTGTGGTGCCTGGGTATTGAAGTATCAGGGGAGGGGCTGTCAACGGCTGATGGGTGTGTGAGAGAGTGTGAGAGGGAGAGAGAGAGATTATTTTGTGTGTGTGTGTGTGTGTGTGTGTGTGTTAGTGTTATTACGTGTTTTATGTATTTGGGATTATATTTGTCATCTACTTTATAATAACTCCAAGTAATAATATATATTGCAGTTTAGCCGTTGAGATTTTTGTTTGTATTATCCGAGTTTGATATATATATATATATATATATATATATATATATATATATATATAATAATATATATATATATATATATATAGAGAGAGAGAGAGAGAGAGAGAGAGAGAGAGAGAGAGAGAGAGAGAGAGAGAGAGAGAGAGAGAGAGAGAGAGAGAGAGAGAGAGAGAGAGAGAGAGAGGGAGAGAGAGAGAGAGAGAGAGAGGAGAGAGAGAGAGAGAGAGAGAGAGAGAGAGAGAGAGAGAGAGAGAGAGAGAGAGAGAGAGAGAGAGAGAGAGAGAGAGAGAGAGAGAGAGAGAATGTTTAATTTACTTAATAAACTTGTATTTACCGCCCCACAATGTGGAAGAGGGCAGACAATTATATAGTTCGACACGATAATTTTTTGTGTTGCCATAATTCAGTTACAAGTGTGCACAAAATATAAATGTCTTAGCCATATGAAATATGGTCCTATATTACTAATCAGACATTAATATTGTGATACAATAATTCAGTTACAATTGGGCACAAGATATCAATATCTTAGCCATGTGCAACTTAGGCCTATTTTACCCAACATAATATCAATACATACATTATATTTTCTTGAGATAGAATTCCAAAATATAAACATCGTGCACAGGAAAGCGTAAACAACTTGCACAGTGTGTGTTTTTGAAAGAGAGAGAGAGAGAGAGAGAGGGGGGGGGGGGGGGGAGAGTGGGAGCGTGTGTCCATGTGGATGGGATTTCGCTGAATGTGTGCGTGAGATAATAGCAGTGAAGGAGAGGCAATTGCAAAACTCTATGAAAGGATTTTGTAGGCCAGTGTAAGTAGAGAGAGAAAGAGGGGGGGGGGGGAGTGAGTGTGTGTGTGGGGGGGGAGGTATGAGAGCTAGAGGAGGGGGTGGTGCTCCCTTGATAAATGGTTGTTATGACTGTCTCCCAGGTGGCTAGAGCTAATTGTACCCTCACCTGATACCCTCACTGCTTCTCTCACGGTGGTAGATAGTTGTGTTATGGTAGTGATGGCTGTAGTGGTTGTAGGTAGTGTTGTGGTTGTTATTGTGGTTGGTGTGGTTGTGGAAGTAGTGTGATTGTAACAGTTGTGGTTGTGGTGTAGCATAGTTGTGCTAATATTGTTTGAAAGGGATAATTGTGTCCTCGCCCAATGCACTCACTGCCTCTCTCAAGGTGGTAGACAATGGTGCTATGGTAGTGATGGTTGTAGTGGTTATGTGGCTGTGGTAGTTATGGTGGTAGGTTGTGGTGTGGTTGTTGTTGTGATTGTGCTTGTGGTAGTTGTGGTTATGGTATGGTTGATTGTGGTACTTGAGGTTGCGATATGATTTAGCTGCGGTGATATTGTGTGATAGAGCTAATTGTACCCTCACTAGTTCTCTCACGGTGGTAGAAGGATGCTGTGGTAGTGTAGTCAGAGTTGTATGGTTGTAGTGAGGTTTGTATTTTGTTTGTTGTCATGGTGAGGTTCTGGTAAAGTGGTGGTAACGGTGTGGTGGTAAGGCAGCTGTTGTGTGGTGGTGTAATGGTTTTTAGTGGTGGTTGCGTGTGTGTGTGTGTGTGTGTGTGTGTGTGTACATACGTGTGTGTGTGTGTGTGTATATATGCGTGTTACTCAGTTACTTGTTCGTCAAGGGGAATCCACGCAATGCGAGCTAAGCTCATTATTATCGCGCCTCCTTAACTGGGAATGTATTGCGCGAAATGCATGTTAAGTGTTTTATGTACTGTTGGAATGGCTGTGGATGTGTGTGTAGTCTGTATTTTAGCCAATTGGCGACATCGGAAACGAAGGCTTAGGGTGGATCTGTATGGTACCATTCTCACTATAGACGGTACCGTCTCGCCCGAAGGCTTAGGTAGCCATCAGCTTAAGTGAACCATATGATACCCATCTCGCCTTGTACCATTTTTGCCAACCCCAGATGGGACGTCACAACGTCGTCCACTTATTCCAGGTACCTATTTACAGCTAGGTGAACTGAGGCTAACACATGAAAGGAGACAAGCCCAATTTGTCTCCGCCCGGCCGGGGATTGAACCCCCGACCCCTCGTGTGTGAGACGAGAGCTCTACCTACTAGGCTACGGGCTGTGTGTGTGTGTGTGTGTGTGTGTGTGTGTGTGTGTGTGTGTGTGTGTGTGTGTGTGTGTGTGTGTGTGTGTGTGTGTGTGTGTGTGTGTGTGTGTGTGTGTGTTACAGTAGATAAGTGTTTTATTGTGGAATGGTAGTGACAGTGCTTGCTAACTGTATCTTCACCGTATATTGCCTCTCTCATCGTGGTAGATCAGTGCCCGAGTGTGGTAGACGTGCAATTGTACTGGTGGAGGTAGGTTGTATGTGGTAGTGGCTTGGTTAGTTGTGAGTGAGTTGGTAGTGGTAGTGATGCTGTTGTGTGGTACTGGTCGGGTAGTGGTCGTGAGGTGGAATGGAGGGCAATGGTAGTTGTAGTAATGGGTAATTATATCCTCACTTGATACCTTTGCCGCTTCTCTCACGGTGGTAGTATGGTTGTGGTGATGGTGTGTGCAGTAGTAGTTCAATTCAATTCATGTTTTCTTTATTTCGTAAAACATAATTATACATTGTACATATACTGTACATGAGTTACATATTTATAAAAAAAGGCTATCTATTTAAAATTATTGAATTAAGATAATCCAAGCGTACGCTTGTAGTAGTAGTAGTCGTTCCTTAGTCTGCCTGACCGAACAGCACCGTGGTGTGTTGTTGTTGTTGTTGTTCCCCAAGCTGCCTGGCCGAACATCTCCAAGGCCCCGAGCAAGGCCAAGGCCATAACAGAGCGCCCCCACAGAACCCTCCCTGCCGACCACAATAAAGCCTGGAGTGACCGTAGCCACTCCATGGCGGGGAGCTGAGGAGGGAGCGGAAACGCCCGGGAAACCAAAGCCCCACCCAGGGCCCTGTGCCCCTCAGCAATTATGAAGAGAAAGTTGAGGGGCAAAGGAAAAACGTGACGCTTTGGCTTCCAATCTTGGTAGATTGGGAGGTCAATCCACGGAAGAGACGCCGTCCCTTGAGATCTAGAAAATATATAAGTAAAAGGAACAGTCAGAGTGAGTTTGTAGTAGTGGTGTGGTATTCACGCGCGTGTGTGTGTGTGTGTGTGTGTGTGTGTGTGTGTGTGTGTGTTCTGCAAGTGGAGTAATTTGGTTTGGAATAATATCGCGACTGATTAGTAAGGTCTTAAAATCGCCAAACTAATGGGGCGAAAGTTTAAAATTTCAAAACTAATTGGGCTAAACATGAGGGAGAAGGAGGTCCCGAAAACCCAATAGCCTCCCCTCAAGATGATAGACTAAGTTGACAGGCCTAACAACCTAAATGGCACGAAAGATCTTAATATTGACAAAGAAATGGGCGAAAACTCTTAAAATCGCCAAGCTAATGGGCCCAACGTCTGAAAATATGAATACTTATGGGGCTAAGCATGAGGAAGAAGGGGGGCCAGAAAAAAACACCGATCTCCCCTTCAGCTACCGGCTTGACAAATACACCCTTACAATTGCCAGGAATAGTTGAACACCTAAAAAACATTGTTGGCTAAGAGTGTTCAAACAAAGCTTAAGCCGGTGTCACATGAGCGTGTTTTTTTAGAAAGTTTTAGGGCCAATTATGGTCTGGCAAGTTCAAACTACAAGATCTACCAGAAATCAGCCACCTAACATAATCTACCCTCAGTCTAGTTTGAAAGAGGACCTCTAAATATTGTGAGAAAAAACTTGGTCGTCAAAAATTGCCAGAAAAAGCACTTGTGACATCGCCTTTATAGTCATCTGTGTGGAATGATGGTGCCACTACCAGGATCACCATCTGGTAACTCGCGTATTATGTACCCCTGGACCTTGACAACAGTCTAGGTAGTCTTTGTCTGTAGTTGAAAGCATTATACAGTATAGAGTGGCAGTCTGGCTGTGGTTGAAAATACCCAAACTCTGTTGAGATTCAAGGAGCATAACCCTTTCAGTCATATGACGTACATTTGTGTTTAATTCTAGCTACCTCCAGACTAATTGATTCAACTTTGGAAAAAGCTGTAAGAGTTAGAGAGTAAGTTAATATACTTTATAACTCTTCGATTCTTAGAGGTCCATCCACAACTAAGCAAAATTCCCTGGCAGTATCATAATAAAGTAAACAAATTGTGGTGTGATAAAGAGGGTTAATCGATTACCGCCCTCACCTATTGCCCGGGCCCCAACAAAGGACACCACCACGGCTGCAAACACCATCACAGCCGCCGTAAATTCCCCTCCAGGTCCACTCTACGGATCCTTTAGTAACAGCGATCGGCCAACCTCTGCCATCTTGGTGCCACAGGTGATAATATGCTCTCCTTACACTCAATTATCTCCATACCCATAATATACATTCGGGAACACTGGTGTGGTATATACAGCTTGGTGTTTGGATGTACAGTCAGCCAAATAAGTAATATCTCGGCACCAAGTGTATTGTGATCAATAATGAGTATCAGCCATATCTAAAACTTGATTTATTCGTTTCGAGTGAGATATACAAACATGTTCCTACACTTACCCACCCTATTCAACATCTGACAGACATTAATACAGCACAGAGTGAGCCAAACGTAATGACAGCTGAGACATGATTTGTAGGCTACCTTACATTCTGCATGATCACAAATAAAACAAACACATTTTTTAAATAATTAAGGGAAGATTTTCACTTAAGGGATTTTTTTCGAACCTCCTTCTCCCTCATGCTTAGTCCCATTAGTTTCTAGATTTTAAAACGTCCGCCCCATTAGTTTGGCGATTTTAAGACATTGCGCCCAATTGCTGTCAATGTTAGGATCTTTCGTGCCATTTAGGTATCGATTTTTCTCCTGGTGAACAATAGGGAGCCTGTAATTTAGGAGGTACCGGCCTTCGGCTGGGACAACTTTCTACCGAAAAATTTACAAATTATATCGTATTGAGGGTATTTTCTTTAAGCTTAATTGGGATCTAGGAAGCAAACTAAAAATATCTCCTAAATTACAGGCTCGCTATCGCCAGCCTGGAAAAAAATTGACACATAAATGGCATAAAAAGTCATAAAATCGCCAAAATAGCGTCCCATGCAAAACCTGGCCGGTCTCTCCCACGACAGAGTCTCTAGTCCTTTGTGTCAGTATAGGTAAGGTGGGGTGCAAAAGTTCCCACGCTCCATATTATCATGCTGGACCCCCTTCTCCCTCATGTTTATAGCCCCGTTAATTCGGAGGTTTTAAGTCGTTTGCCCATTAGTTTTGCGATTTTAAGGTCTTTCACCCCATTTGTTTGCCAATATTAAGACCTTTCATGCAATTTAGGTGTCGATTCTTTTCCTGGCGAGCGATAGCGAGCCTGTAATGTGTGTCGAACCGGCACATTTTTCCATCGATCAATGTACAAATCTATCTGTGTGTGTGTGTTTTTTTTTTTTTTTTTTTTTTTATAAGCTTTCTGGAGGTCTAGGGGGGAAACTAACATTATAATATAAAGATAAATAAATCATCAAATAAATACCCCCATCCCCCCTTAAAGTGACTGTTAACCCCTTCACCACCATTACGTCGTGTTCATCCTATTCGGGTTATCAGTAGACGATTTTTTTTTAGTTTGTAATCTACCTGTACGAATAAAATGGGTAAATACGATCTCAATAAACCCCCCCCCCCCCTTAGTAACATAGGTACTTCTTAAACTGCATAAAATCATTTAATTATAGCCAGAATCAAGGGTTAAGGGGAGATGGGCCGTTTGTTTTTTGTTTTCTTATTAATTTATTTATTCCTTTATTTATTAGTTTCCTCGCTAGACCTCCACCAAGCTTAGACAAACACCCCCGAGACCCCCTTTAAGATGTATTTGTACATTTTTCGGTAGACAAATTTCTTGACCGAAGGCCGGTCCTCTTAAAGTTTCAGGCTCGCTTTTGCTCACCAGGAAAAAATCGTCACCTAAATGGCACGAAAGGTCTTAATATTGACAACGAAATGGGGCGAAAGGTTTAAACATTGCCAAACTAATGGACCGAACGTCTTATAATCTCAAAACAAATGGGACTAAACACGAGGGAGATCGGGGACCAGAAAAACTATCCATCTCCCCTTAAAAGGCATCATGTTTCTGAAGGGGTTAAGAGTGTTATCCTAATAGTTATACCTGTCGATGTGTGTATAATCAAGAAGTAGCTATATAAACAATGGACAAAGGGTGGGGTACAGGAACTTATAGACCCACTGTACCGCACATTCACTCACTTAAGCTATTTGTTTGTATTTGTATTCATTTGTTCGTTTATTTATTTATTTATTATTTTTAGTTTCCTCCCCAAACCTCCATCAAGCTTTATATAATACCCCCCAAGACCCACCCTTCAAGATAAATGTGTACATTTGTTGGTAGAAAAATGTCCTGGCCGATGGCCGGTTCCTCGTAAATTACAGACTCGCTGTCGCTCGCCTGGAAAAAATCGACACCTAAGTGCCGCAAAAAGTCTTAAAACCACCAAACTTCGGCTTAATGAACCCTAGCTTCTGCAATGATATGTATAAGAATCACAACAATTGTATTAATCTGTATCTGGAAGCAACAATACAAATTTGTATCCTTAAAAAAAAAAAAAATAAATAAAACTAATGGAGCTAAGCATGAAGGAGAAGGGGGTCCAGAGTAAAAACCTCCCCTTTAGGTGTATTTCCACGAGAGTTTTGTGGCAACGTTTGATCCCCAACTTTATTCTGGCAACGGTATGAGATTATGTGGCTCTGGTAGCGGTAACAGGACTTAAGGGGGAGGTACGCACTTTTTCTCCCTCATGTTTAGTCCCATTAGCTTTAAGATTTTGAGACGTTCGCTACGTTTGTTTGGCGATTTTAAGACCTTTCGCCCCCTTTCTTTCTCAATATAAAGACTTTTTGTGTCATTCAGGTGTCGATTTGTTCTTGGCGAGCGATAAAAATCTCAAAGCAAATGGGACTAAACATAAGGGAGAAAAAACAACTACCGGTACCTCCCCCTGATAGTAAAGACCTGGCATGCCTGCGTATTTGCACACACATCAAAGTTCGCGGGTTATATCTGCCCAGTGTTTGTTATTACTCCCTTGGTTGGCTGTGGGTTACTTAATACCAATGTTGACAAATACTTATACTCGCTTTCTGTCGTCTTTGTTTCTTATTGGGCTCTCTCTCTCTCTCTCTCTCTCTCTCTCTCTCTCTCTCTCTCTCTCTCTCTCTCTCTCTCTCTCTCAACCACTGACATTGCTATTCAATGAATCCTTGCAGTCTGGGACTATGCCTGATCAGTGGAAGCTAGCCAACGTAACACCGATATTCAAAAAAGGCAGCAAATCCCTACCCAGTAACTATCGTCCAATTAGCTTAACCTCAATTGTATGTAAAATGTAAGAAACGTCATAAGAGACAGACTCGTAAATCACTTAGAGGCAAATAACTTACTTAAAGATACTCAACACGGCTTTCGTAAAAAAGGTTCCTGTTTAACAAACCTCTTAGACTCTTCCACGATATCCTCAACCTCTACGATGAGAGTAAAGCTGTAGATATTATATACCTTGATTTTCAAAAGGCCTTTGACAAAGTTCCCCACAAACGTTTACTGCTAAAACTAAAAGCGCATGGAATACAAGACGGTGTGTTGAAATGGATAGAAAATTGGCTCAGCGACAGAAAGCAAAGAGTAGTCATAAACGGTAAGGCATCTAAATGGACCAATGTAAGTAGCGGGGTACCCCAGGGATCGGTACTAGGACCAATTCTCTTTCTAATTTACATCAACGACATAGATGAGGGTCTCACCTGTACAATCTCAAAATTTGCTGACGATACAAAAATTGCAAATAGCGTACTCTCAAAAGAACAAGTTGACGATATGCAACACAATCTAGTGTTACGTCCTGGGATATATAAACACTGGGCTCTTTCTATTGGACTAGGTATGCGGCAACAAGCAACAACGGAAAACGCTAGATCCAACCCTTATCTATAAACCCAGGCAACAAACCACCCTAAACCGTCAAGAGTCCTGCCTGGACAACGAGGTATCCTATGACTCGGTTACAGGGTGCACGCACTATAGACTGCTGATAGTCAAGCAGGCTATATAAAAGATCACACAATTAAGTTGACTTAAAGCTTCAAGGAAAAGATAGATAACGGAATTAAATTGCAGAAACAATTTAATAACAAACTAGAAGAAAGTACATTTAACGTTACGTTAATTAATACAACTAATCACCCCTGCGTGAAAGAAGGTGAAAGCAAACAGTCCTCAAAACATCGTACAGGTAGACAAGATGCGGGTTTCTAAACTGCATGTGGCTACTGTAGGATCTGATGCTTAGCAAAGAAAGTACGTTACGGATTTAGAGAACTCTTAACTCATAAGCAGGAATAAATACTAGTGATAGGCCATACAGTGTATAATGGCATACGTATAATTAAATAAAGGTAGCAACTCGCAACATAACCACATACAGGTGTGCTTCTCACTCTTAGTCAGGCAAGCCTGCTCGGACAGAGTCTCTAAGCCACACCCTGACTCACAATGCTCACAAAAACGGTAAACTGTGGCACAATAACAAGCATACAGAGATGATAAACCCCTAGCTGTTAATCTGCCAGGTGGCAGAGGTCTAGCCGGAAGGATATAGGCTTCGGATACCCGGGCTGAGCCACCTGCTCTAGCCTAGGGATGTTCCCAAGTCTGTGCGCCAAATTACTCTAATTGAAAGGGTGCTCTCTTGAGAGACTCAGATCGCAAGTATCTGACTCTCTCCTGGCGACCCTAAAACAAAAGCAAGACGTGCTAGCGCAGTGCTGAGTGGACTAGGCAAGGGCCCTCACAACACTAGACACACAGGGACACAGACAAGAAAATGCCCCCAGACTCCCACGGGTATCCTAGTAAAGTCGTGCGGGTCCACAGGACTCGCACCAGCAGACTTTACTTAAAGGATCGCAAAAAGCCTCCCCTCCGGTCTAGCCCCTGCTAACCTGACACAAGAACACACTAGCAAGCATGAAACCACCAAATATGAGACAACAAAAAAGCTTCCTAGGTCTCATTAACAATTACATCTCTGCATAAGGCCCAAAATCCTATCTAGTTATCTGAGAGCTCGTCGTTAATACAATAATAGATATAAGGTCTATCAAGGGGATGGGATAATTAAATAGATTGGTGAAGTAGTGGAAGGAAGGTATACAAAGTAAGAGAGAAAGTTTCTAAGTGGGGTTGAGAGGGATAGATATCAAGGGGGTCCGAAGGGTACGACAGTGAGGTGAGCTCTGAGTCTTGAATCTGTCTGGACCCCGCCCTAGGCATGCAGAATACATCCCATGCTTGGCAACACTCAACACAGTTGCAGGGTCAAAATCCTCTACCCCGTGCCTGAGTCGAAACTAAGCCTAACGTTGCAATCAAATGCATATGGCAACGCTTCAGGCTCGTCCCAAGCTGGCAAGCGAAGCAACGTCCCAAGCCGGTCTCTCTCTCCCGCTCGTCTCCTCCTGCCCTCACTAGACTTACATCTTATATATTATAATGAAACAATCAACTATCGAGAATAAAATATACTAAGATGCGTTGGTTAAGAATAAGGGCAGCTTCAAGCTGTGAAACAACATAAGAATATCCCAGACATTAGTTACATTGTCGTAGGATATATACTAAGGAAAAGCCTGCCGGCTGGCTGCCACCAGCCGGTTTCTAAATGGCAAGGTAGCCGACGCGCGCGCATGCCCGCACGTGGCTACTATGCAGAAGCGTCACACTAGATAAATTGTCCTGTTGGGCCCAAATTTGGCAAATGAGTTTCAATGCGGATAAATGTAAAGTACTACATATCGGATACCTAAATGAGAAAGCAAACTATTCGATGAATGGCACTCGGCTTAAGAATGTAAACAGAGAAACCGATCTGGGAGTAACAATATCGAGTAACCTAAAACCGAGTCAACAATATTCAGAAGTTGTTAAGAAGGCAAACAAAATAATTGGCTTTATAGGCAGGTCATTTGAGCATAAATCCAAAGAAGTTATCCTAACCCTTTACAATTCCTTAGTCCGCCCTCTTCTGGAATACTGCGTTCAATCCTGGTGCCCTTATTACCAAAAAGATATAAACAAGCTAGAACAAGTTCAACGTAGAGTTACCAAAATTATACCTAGCCTAAAGAACAAACCATACGAAGAGCGTCTTAGAGAATTAAATCTATTTCCTTTAACCCAGCGCAGATTAAGAGGTGACTTAATTCAAGTGTTCAAAATCATCAAAGGCATCGACAATATGAACTCTAGTAAGTACTTCACTATCGACCAATCTAATTACACGCGGGGAAACGGTTGCAAAATTATTGGTAAATCTTTTAACTCACACGAATCTAAGAATTTCTTCTTCAATCGAGTTGTCAACTTGTGGAATGGGCTTCCCCGAGACGGGACGTTATAGACTGCAGCACCGTTGATTCATTTAAACTCCGCTTAGACAAATATCTCGCATCAAACCCGCGACTGACTGCGTTTGTAAATGAATAACTTTATTTTATCCCCCCCTCAGTTACTAACCCATCTGTCCCCTACTAACTTCCTAATCCTGCCACGGACATTAGTTCTAGGGCAGTAGTTCCCTTTCCAATGTTCCCTTACCCACTCTAAACCACTGTTTGGACACTTGATCCTCAGTGTTTTGGAGGACAAGCAGCCTAGAAGGGTCACTAGACCTGTTGTTGCTTGATTTCCTTTGTACTCCTTTGTACTCCTTTGTACTCTCTCTCTCTCTCTCTCTCTCTCTCTCTCTCGGTCTGAGTAACAAATAATCATGTAAACATAATAATATATAATAACTTACCACTATGAACCAACGCCTTTATGAACGACATAGGTACACATGGAAGGCCATCTATAAATACCGGATGATAGGTGTTTCATAATTTATCTCTAGTACTGGTTTGTTTGATATGGCCACATTCCTCTCAATAATGCGACCCTAAGTAGCACACAAGGTTACAGCATAACCATACACACACACATTCACCACATCAGACACGCACACGGACTCATCGTAACCATACACGCACACACTCACCACATCTGACACACCAAACACCTTGTACCCATACACGCACACACACCAAACACCTTGTAACCATACACGCACACACACCAAACACCTTGTACCCATACACGCACACACACCAAACACCTTGTAACCATACACGCACACACACCAAACACCTTGTAACCATACACGCACACACACCAAACACCTTGTAACCATACACACACACACACCAAACACCTTGTAACCATACACGCACACACACCAAACACCTTGTAACCATACACGCACACACACCAAACACCTTGTAACCATACACGCACACACACACACCAAACACCTTGTAACCATACACGCACACACACCAAACACCTTGTAACCATACACACACACACACACACACCAAACACCTTGTAACCATACACGCACACACACCAAACACCTTGTAACCATACACGCACACACACCAAACACCTTGTAACCATACATGCACACACACACCAAACACCTTGTAACCATACACGCACACACACCAAACACCTCGTAACCATACACGCACACACACCAATCACCTTGTAACCATACACGCACGCACACACACCAAAGACCTTGTAACCATACACGCATACACACCAAACACCTTGTAACCATACACGCACGCACACACACCAAACACCTTGTAACCATACACGCACACACACCAAACACCTTGTAACCATACACGCACACACACACACCAAACACCTTGTAACCATACATGCACACACACCAAACACCTTGTAACCATACACGCACACACACACCAAACACCTTGTAACCATACACGCACACACACCAAACACCTTGTAACCATACACGCACACACACACCAAACACCTTGTAACCATACATGCACACACACACCAAACACCTTGTAACCATACACGCACGCACACCAAGCACCTTGTAACCATACACGCACGCACACCAAACACCTTGTAACCATACACACATACACACACCAAACACCTTGTAACCATACACGCACACACACCAAACACCTTGTAACCATACACGCACACACACCAAACACCTTGTAACCATACACGCACGCACACACATGCCAAACACCTTGTAACCATACACGCACACACACCAAACACCTTGTAACCATACACGCACACACACACACACCAAACACCTTGTAACCATACACGCACACACACACCAAACACCTTGTAACCATACACGCACACACACCAAACACCTTGTAACCATACACGCACACACACACCAAACACCTTGTAACCATACACACACGCACACACACGCCAAACACCTTGTAACCATACACGCACACACACCAAACACCTTGTAACCATACACGCACACACACACACACCAAACACCTTGTAACCATACACGCACACACACACACCAAACACCTTGTAACCATACACGCACACACACACACACCAAACACCTTGTAACCATACATGCACACACACCAAACACCTTGTAACCATACACGCACGGACACACACCAAACACCTTGTAACGATACACGCACACACACCAAACACCTTGTAACCATACACGCACACACACCAAACACCTTGTAACCATACACGCACACACACACACCAAACACCTTGTAACCATACACGCACGCACACCAAGCACCTTGTAACCATACACGCACGCACACCAAACACCTTGTAACCATACACACACCAAACACCTTGTAACCATACACGCACACACACCAAACACCTTGTAACCATACACGCACACACACCAAACATCTTGTAACCATACACGCACGCACACACATGCCAAACACCTTGTAACCATACACGCACACACACCAAACACCTTGTAACCATACACGCACACACACACACCAAACACCTTGTAACCATACACGCACACGCACACACCAAACACCTTGTAACCATACACGCACACACACCAAACACCTTGTAACCATACACGCACACACACACCAACCACCTTGTAACCATACACACACGCACACACACGCCAAACACCTTGTAACCATACACGCACACACACCAAACACCTTGTAACCATACACGCACACACACACACACCAAACACCTTGTAACCATACATGCGCACACACACACCAAACACCTTCTAACCATACACGCACACACACCAAACACCTTGTAACCATACACGCACACACACCAAACACCTTGTAACCATACACGCACACACACCAAACACCTTGTAACCATACACGCACACACACCAAAAACCTTTTAACCATACACGCACACACACACCAAACACCTTGTAACCATACACGCACACACACACCAAACACCTCGTAACCATACACGCACACACACACCAAACACCTTGTAACCATACACGCACACACACACCAAACACTTTGTAACCATACACGCACACACACCAAACACCTTGTAACCATACACGCACACACACACACCAAACACCTTGTAACCATACACGCACACACACACCAAACACCTTGTAACCATACACACACACACACACACCAAACACCTTGTAACCATACACGCACACACACACCAAACACCTTGTAACCATACATGCACACACACACCAAACACCTTGTAACCATACACGCACACACACACACTAAACACCTTGTAACGATACACGCACACACACCAAACACCTTGTAACCATACACGCACACACACACCAAACACCTTGTAACCATACACGCACACACACACCAAACACCTTGTAACCATACATGCACACACACCAAACACCTTGTAACCATACACACACACACACACCAAACACCTCGGAACCATACACGCACACACACCAAACACCTTGTAACCATACACGCACACACACCAAACACCTTGTAACCATACACGCACACACACCAAACACCTTGTAACCATACACGCACACACACACACCAAACACCTTGTAACCATACACGCACACACACCAAACACCTCGTAACCATACACGCACACACACCAAACACCTTGTAACCATACACGCACACACACACACCAAACACCTTGTAACCATACACGCACGCACACACACCAAACACCTCGTAAGGGGAGGTGTGGCGGAGTGGTCTTGCCACTGGACTGGTAATCCAATGGACCCGGGTTCGAATCCCAATATGTCAATGGGAAGATATTATTGGGATGGAATTTGTGCTGTACCTAGTATCAGTGCATTACCACAGCACACCGAAATGCCAAAAAAAATACCCTCATTGTTCCTTGATTAAATAGCATTGTATGAATATTCCCGTAATCAAAAAAATTGCTACAGGGGGGTAATGCCTAGTGAGTTAATTGCTCAATAGGTGGCGTTCTGAGAGTGAGGGTCCGAGTGTGGGGGATGAGACTGTGAAGCGCAGAGGCGAGGCGGCTTCAGAGATGGAGTTGCTTAGAGTCGTGAAGCTTCGCATGTCTCACTCCCTAGACTGGAGCAAGATCTCACGGGCCTCACCGTGCTCAGGGGTAGAGTGTAAAGGCTATCAGCCTATGCCCGAGAGGGAGTAGTTGGAAAAAAACAAAAAAACATACACGCACACACTCACCACATCTGACACACCAAACACCTCGTAACCATACACGCACACTCACCAAACACCTCGTAACCATACACGCACATATTCACCACATTCGACACACACACACACAAACACACCGTAATCACACATACTCGCACACATACACTACATTCGAAATACACACACACACAAACCCATCGTAACCGCACACACGCACACACACACACACATCGTAACCACACACTCACATAAACACATCGTAACCACACACACGCACACACACAAACACATCGTAAGCACACACATGCACACAAACACATATACATACACACACACACACAGCACCATCACCGTATCAGCCAAACTTTATATCGGCCGTAAATCACGAATATGCTGATGAAATGCACTATATCAGTGTCCCATAATGTGGCGCCCTCCTGCCTTACCTCCCCTTCCCACAATACAACCACACACTCACCTTCTCTCTCTCTCTCTCTCACACACACACACACACACACACACACACACACACACACACACACACACACACACACACACACACACACACACACACACACCCCTATACTACTTCTCTCGCCTGTGTGCCATTCGATAACGATTATACCATTTGCCTCGGGAAAGGGAAGGGAAGGGCAGAGAACTCGCACATTCATTAAGGGGACAGTGGTTATTGTTTGGGTCTATTTATATATTCATTTATCTTTGAGTTTCCTAGCTAGACCTCCATGAAGCTTATAAAGACACTCCTTCGACCCCCCCCCCCCTCTCTCTCTATTCAAGATAAATTTGTACATTTTTCGATGGAAAAAAATCCCGGCCAAAGGCCGGTTTCTCTTAAAATTGCATGCTCACTATCGCTCGCCAGGAAAAAATCGACACCTAAATGGCATGAAAGGTCTTGATATTGATATTGAAATGGGACGACAGTTTTTTAAATCGATAAGCTAATAGGGCGAACGTCATCAAATCTGAATACTAATGTGGCTAATCATGAGGAAGAAGGGGGACCAGAAAAACGACCCATCTTCCCTTAAGCGGTAGAGTTTGTTGGGGGGGGGGGGGGGTACTGTTGGGTTGGGGCCAAATAGAAAGGGAAGCTTAGGTCATCAGAGAGGGATCGATGCTTGCTGGTAAAGGGGAGGCAGACCGTTTGTTTGGTCTATTAATTTATTTATTCATATTTTTTTTTCCTCCTCCCTAGACCTCCATCGAGCTTAGAAAAACACCCCCTAGACCCCCCTTCAAGATAAATTTGTACATTTTTCGGTAGAAAAAATTTCCCGGCCAAAGGCCGGTTCCTCTTAAAATTGCAGGCTCCCTATCGCTCGCCAGGAAAAAATCGACACCTAAATGGCACGAAAGGTCTTAAAATTGACAACGAAATGGGGCGAAAGGTGTTAAAATCGCCAAACTAATGGGCCGAACGTCTTATAATCTCAAAACTAGTGGGGCTTAACATTAGGGAGAAGGGGGTCCAGAAAAAACGGTCTGCCTCCCCTTAAACCCTTTAAATATTATGATGGTGTCGTATGCTTTATTTACGAGTAACATTATACTATTTTACTGGGCATTAGAAGGCCCTCTTAAAAAAAAAGAAAAAAGAATAAAGTCAATCTCATTTAACCCTCTGACTCCAACCATTCCTTATTAACCCTTTCAGTACCCACGACGTCTTTGTTGTTTGATTTCAGCTACATTTAGACGATTTTATGAAGCTTAGAAAGGATATATGGCAAATAATAGAAATAATAGAAAGGGATCAAGTGCGATAGTCTGTAGCTTTCTAATTGGTAGACGTCCTTCCTAAGCTGAATACAATCGTGTAATAGTTGCCAGAACATAGTAACAAGGACGTCATCGGTACTGAATGGGTTAAGCTGCATAAAATCGCCAATCAATAGCCAGAATAAAATTAAGAGCCGCGGCATCGTATCCTGAAAAGCTTCATCTGTAGAGTGAGTGGGTCTTATCCGGGTTGAGGTGAAATATAGGGAGCGCTTGTGTCATTGGAAAGGGTTTGGTTGTTTGCCTCCATTAATGCCTTTAAGGGGAGGTTTTTAGTTTGTTTCCTACTCCTCCAGCAATCTAAAAATGTCACCCCCTTGACACCCTTTCAAGATAAATTTGTAAATTTTTCAGTAGAAAAATTTCCCGGCCGAAGGCCGGTTACTCCTAAATTACAGGCTCGCTTTCACTCGCCAGGATAAAATCGACACCTAAATGGCACGAAAGATCTTAAAATTGACAGAATGGGGCGTAAATTCTTAAAATCGCCAAACTAATGGGGCGAACGTCTAAAAATCTCAAAAGCAATGGGGTTAGACATGAGGGAGAAAGGGGTCAAGAAAAAAGTCCCTCAAGTGGAAATCTCCCCTTAACTCCTTCAGTACTGTGACGCTTTTCTATTTATTTCTGGATAACATTAAACGATTTTACTTAGCATAGGAAGAACCTCGTCTAGGGATCTAATGGGGGTACACGCCATCTCAATTAGTCATTTAATAACTCCCACCGATCTTTCTTAACCCCAGTAAAATCGCATATCGTCAATAATAATGGCGTCATAATACTGGAAGGGTTAATAAATAGAGCTGGTGGGTATTGTTCGGGTTGGGGCCACATAGAAGGGGGGACGCTTGTGTCAATCAGGGGGGGGGGGGGGGGTATAGTTAGTGGTAGGTTTATTTATGTATTTATTATGTTTTTAGATTCCTCCCTAAACCTCCATAAAGCTAAAAAAATAAACACACATCCCCAAGATCCTCTTTCTAGATAAATTTGTACATATTTCGGCAGAATAATACAGGCTCGCTATCGCTGGCTAGGAAAAAATCGAAACCTAAATGGCACAAAAGGTCTTAATATTGACGAAGAAATGGGGTGAAAGGTCTTAAAATCGTCCTTCAGTTGACTATGTGTTATATTATCTAATATTATAGATACCAATATTCATAACTTGTGTCATGAGTGGATCAGCATTGATGATGCAACCTTAAAGGGAGATGGGCTGGTTTTCTGAACCACTTTCTCCCTCATGTTTAGCCCCATTAGTTTTCAGATGTTAAGATGTTTGCCCCATTAGTTAGTCGATTTTAAGACCTTTTGCCCCATTTCTTCGTCAATATTTAGACCTTTCGTGCTATTTAGGTGTCAATTTTTTTCCTGGCGAACGATAGTGAGCCTGTAATGTTGGAAGAACCGCCCTTCGGCCGGGACATTTTTCTACCGAAAATTTTACAAATTAATCTAGAAGGGAGATCTAATGGATGTTTTTTTTTTTTTTTAATTTGATGGAGGTCTAGGGAGGAAACTAGAAAAATAATAAATACATGAAAAAATCGCCCAAAAACTGAACCATCCCCCCTTAATATTTTCAGTAAAACAAAGACAAAATAATTTGGAGTCCAATAACACCATTATACTGACCTGTGTAATGGTTAGAGCGTGTAAGTTCTGTATGAGATATCCTAGGTTCGTAGACTGGGAGAATCACATCATAATCATCATCATCTCCGACGTCTTGTTTCCCCCTGGGAAACCCCCGCTAAAGGATGGCCATGACAGAAACGTCTCCAGGCTACTTTGTCAAGACATGCCTCCTTTGCCCGTGCCACAATGCCCCTTCCACTACGTGGAAGTTTTTCTTCAATATATTTTCCACTTTCTTTTCCCATACCATAGGTGGTCTTCCACTATTAGCGGTTCCACTCACCTGACTCCCATATATCTTTCTTGGCATTCTGTCTTCATCCATTCTCTGAACATGACCATACCACCTCAAATTACTTCTCTTTATCCACTCAACCACTCCACAATCAATGCCTAAAGCTTGCTCTTCCATTCCAAAGGACTCATACACTTCCCTATTACTTGTCCCATCTATCCTATTCACACCAGCTGCCATTCTGAAAAAGCTCATCTCCACAGCTCTCAGTTTGGAGAGGTCCTTGTCACTTGCTGTCCATGTTTCACTTCTATACGAGAGTGTTGGGAGCAGCACACTGTTTCTCAGTGACTTTTTAACTTCCTGACTAACCATTCTTCCTTTGAGAATACTATCAAGTTCTCCAATCACCTTTCTCCCTTGCATTTTTCTCTCTTTTATCTCACTCTCCATTTTACAATATTTGCATAGTACAGCTCCCAAATACTTGAAACTTTCAACCTCTTCCAGTACTTAATTTTTAATTTTTATTTTACAACTTTGTTCATGTTCCTTCTTAATTCTATATTTGTCCTTAAAATCTATGGTTTCATGCATTTTCTCTCAAATACCATTTACCTTACATTTCCCTACATTGACCTTTAAATGTCTCTTTTCGCATACCGTCAAAGTCTGTGACCACTTTCTGAAGTTCTTCTACATTTTCTGCCAACAGGACTGCATCGTCCGCATATAAGCATGTTAAAATCTTCCATGCTCTTCCCTCTGATTCCAGTCTAGCTCCAACTCCCATTGATCCCGCCCTAAATTCTCTAATCACTCCATCCATGTATATATTGAACAACCAAGCTGACACGGCGCATCCCTGTCTTACTCCTACATTGACCTCAAAACTTTCACTTAACTTATCCCCTACCTTCACATTTGCCAGTGCATTCCTATAAACAGATTTTACTGCCATTAGGTAAACTTTCCTCCCACACCATATACTGTTAACACATCCCACAGACCTTCCCAGTCTACTTTGTCATAGGCTTTTTCTAAATCCATGAATGCTGCATAGAGTTTTCTGTTCTTGGCCAGAAACTTCTCTACTAACAAACGCATTGAGCCTATCTGGTCAACGCACATGCTTTCAATAATTTAATTTGTGGGTTATTAGTGTTAAGAACGATGTTAAAAATAATATTGAAAAGTAATAGCGTTGTCAAATAATTGGGTTAATTGATCAAGTTAAATACATTCGGAGCTAGGGAATTATTTGTAAAGTCTTACCATGTAATTGACCACTTGCGAGTTTAAGGAGGGTGACCTGTTTTTTGTTATTTCTGTCCTTTTCTCTCTTTCTCTGGCTTGGATCCATTTGGCTCCATTCAGCCTACTGTCTTAAGACGTTTATCCCCATCCAGGTGAGCGGTAGCGAGCCAGTATATTTTTTATTTTTGTTTGACAGCAGGCTAAATGTGTAAATTTTTCGATAGAAAAATGTCTCCGGCGAAGCTGGATTTTTTCATATAATGCTGGCTCGCTATCGCTCGCCAGGAAGAAATCGACACCTAGATGGGGATAAACGTCTTAAAATAGTTGGCTGAATGGGGCCGAATGGATACAAGCCAGAGAAAGAGAGAAAAGGACAGAAATAACAAAAAGCAGGTCACCCCCCTTAGAGCTATAAGGAAGTTGGAGCTGTAGACATCGATAGTAAATAGAAATGCAATAATAATGTTGGTTTCTGATGGCTAAAGAGTATATTGATTTGGGTTATATGTAGTCATAATTCTACTACCACCGTATTTTAGCTGGTAATTCTGCTAAATATTGATGTCTACAGCTCCAACTTCCTTATTGCCCGAAACTCCCAGGCGGTCAATTGCCATTACTCAATGTTCACCCATTTTTACCGAGATACTTTAGAATATAAGGTGCCAGCTATCCTTTACGAATATCTATCTATATGCTCAGGCCCAATCCTCACTTTTCCTTTTTTTTTTTTTTTTTTTTCCTCTATTTTATATATATATATATATATATATATATATATATTTATTTTTTTATTTCTTGGGGGTGGCCGACTCAAGACAGAGCAAGAACAGGAAAACACAAAACACAAGACAAAACAGCGAACAAACACAGACAAAACACAAAATTCACACACATCTATATGTATATATTCACACACATCTATATGTATACTGTATATTCACACACATCTATATGTATATATTCACACACATCTATATGTATATATTCACACACATCTATATGTATACTGTATATTCAGAACATATTTTACCTAATCGATTTATGACACAAAGAACATAAGGGATGAAAGTTGATATCAGTCCGCCTTTAAGGGGAGATTTCCCCTTCAGGGTTTTTTTTATGGACCCCTTCCTCCCTCATGTTTAGCCCCATTGCTTTTGCAATTTTAAGACGTTCGCCCCATTAGTTTGGCGATTTTATGAACTTTCGCCCCATTTCTGTTAATTTTAAAACCTTTCGTGTAATTTATGTGTTTATTGTTTTACTGGCGAGCGATAGCAAGCCAAGCCTGTAATATAAGAGGAACCGGCCTTAGGCCGGGACATTTTTCTACCGAAAAATGTACACATTTATCTAGAAAGGTGGTCTAGGGGGTGTAATTTTAAGCTTGATGGAGGTCTAGGGAACAAGCTAAAAACCTCCCCTTAACTCGGATTAGGAAGACCCTACAAGACTCCAAGGTATTATGCAGTGTCGGTGATATCTTGGATGTTCTCGATATTGAAATTTGTATATGTTGGTTCATTGGTTCATTTTTCGGCACTTGTTACAGGCAGCTTTGCCTTTTGTCTCGTTCATACACATAGACAAATAAAAAACACGGTAGGAACATTATTATCACCACAAAATAGGCCTTGGCACCGAAACGACATATTTACCGGATTCAAAGAGGGTATAAACTGCTATTATAGTCCATTCAATGTCATGTGGCCACTAACCACTAACCTCTTGTAACTCAGAAAGAACTAGGAGAATCGAGTAGATTATTCCAAAAGTATGTAATTATATACTTTTAGGGATTATTCTATCATTTGGGAAGTCAACCAGGAAATAGGCGTGATCATTTACAGCCCATTAGCTCTAGCCAGTTTTGAGTTACAGGAGGCTAATTATTTAGGTTTCTAGCCTACTTATAGTGAATAGACTATAGTCCACCTGATGAAAGAAATACAAATAAGTAAGTTAATAAATAATAACATAATAATCTAGAGCTCATCATAATAAATAATAACATAATAATCTAGAGCTCATCATAATATGTTTAACCTTTTATATACGATGGTGTCATTTTAAGGGGACATCTTTCACATTTTGTAAATTTGTTGATTTATTTATTATTTTTCTAGTTTCCTCGCTAGACCTCCATCAAGCTTAAAATGAAGCCCCCTAGACACCCTTTCAAGATAAATTTGTAAATTTTTCGGTAGAAAAATGTCCTGGCCGAAGGCCGATTCCTCTTAAATTACAGGCTCGCTATCGCTCGCCAGGAAAAAATAGAGACCTAATTGACAGGAAAGGTCTAAAAATTGACAGAAATGTGGCGAAATTTCATAAAATCGCCAAACTAATGGGTTTAAAGATGAGGGAGAAGGTGGTCTAGAAAAGCGACTCGTCTCCCCTTAAATCAAACTTACTAGAATCATCAAACGATACCCAGAATAATGGAAGGGGCGAAACAGAGCCATTTTTTCAAATATATCGTTTTAGTCATCGCTAAAACATTGATAAACAGAAGAGGTTACCATCCAATCTATAAACACGGACAACTATGGTTTCAAACATATTCGCTTTAAGGGGAGAATGAGCGTTTTACTGGCTCCTCTTTTCCCTCAGGTTTAGCCCCATTAGTTTTCAGATTTTAAGACATTCAGCCCATTAGTTTGGTGATTTTAAGATATTTCGCCCATTTTCTGTCATTTAGGTGTCGATTTTTTGTTCCTGGAGAGCGATAGCGAGCCTGTAATTTAGGATGATCCGGCCTTCGGCCAGGAAATTTTTCTACCAAAAAAATGTACACTCGGTCCAAGAAGTATCTGCGCCCCTACGCTGATCATCTGGTGTGTACAGCTTGATAGGGTTGGCACCTCTGCCCGCAACTTTAGCCATGTGTCAGAGAGGATCGTCTCTGACACATGGATATAGTTGCAGGCAGAGGTGCCAACCCTACCGAGCTGTACTCACCAGATGATCAGCGTAGGGGTGCAGATACTGCTTGGACCGAGTGTACACATATATCTTGATGAGGGATCCTGGGGTTGTTGTTTTAAGCTTTATGGAGGTCTTGTGAGGAACCTAAAAAAATAATACATAAATTATTATTTTTTACCAAAAAGTGAACCAACCCGTTCAGTACCAGGGATATCCTTTTCACCATATTCTGGCAACTATTAGACTATTTTATTCAGCTTAGGAAAGACCTCTAGCAATGATAAGGCTTCAAACTAGCTTAACCAACCCTTTTAACTATCGCCAGATCCTTTTTAAGCTGCATATTATCGTTTAAATGTAGCTACAATAAAACACAACACGTCACTGGTACTCAAAGGGTTAACAATATTATTATAGACGTGCTTATAATAGACGTGTTTATGATAGACCTTTTATTGTTTTGGCAATAATAACAAATGGGTAATAATCAATACAATACGTATAATATATATAATGTGTGTTATCATTAAATGTTTCGTAGGAAGTACTCGAACGAATCTGTCTGTAAATATTACCCGGTCGGTGCAGCTCAACATTGTTTTATGGCATTTAATTACACTAGGCATTATTATAAATGTAATACTGCAAATCACTTATATTCCTTTCCTGAGTACGAAGTTAAATCTCACCTACAGCAAAATAGATTGTTTTCATTACTTAATATTATTTTGTTTGATTGTTATCTAAATGTCAATCTGCAATATATATATATATATGTGTGTATGTATTCAATTATAAAATAATTCTCCCTTTTACGTTTTCGCATAGATAGGTAGAGTTCCAAATTAACTATGAAAACAGGCAACGGTTATGCATGAGCTCGATAAACCTAGTGTGTTTTTCATTATCCTGTATTATGGTAGGTTATGTAATGATATGTTAAGGAAGGGTCCTAGCACAATGGGTTCAGTCGCTGGTTTGTGTTGCCTAAGACTTTAATAGGTTTTCACCACGGGTAGGTTTTGTCCGGCGGGATTACATGGGATTCTTTATGTGATGCATAAACTATAGTCAGTTTCATTTCAGCTGACGGTATATTGGTATGTCTTCATCTTGTTTACTCAACTTTTTTGTTTGAAGTTTTTGTATTGAAATGTAGGTGTTAATTATGAAAACTTGACATAATTATGGCACCAAGACATAGTAGTTTCATATTTGTTGTTAAGTATCAGAAATCAGTTGCTAACGGATGCGGTTTACCATCAGTTAAGATGTCAACACCTTCGCAGCAAGAGCCATATTCGGAGCATAATACAATCCCTTAGAAGTAGCCAGAACAAAAAATACTGGTTGAATATTTTGGTCACCCTTCTACACGCCTACACCCAGTTCAAAAAAACTTGGCATCAATTTCTCACCCCATATGCAAGCGGTATAATAAAGAACTGAAATCGAAAGCAAGTTATTGTGAGAAGAGGGAGTAAGCAGGCAAATTGTATTATGAATATGAGAGAGAGAGAGAGAGAGAGAGAAAAAAAAAAAGAGGGAGGGGGGGTTGTCCTAAATGTGCTGCACATTTAAATTATTTCAGTCCCCTGTCGTACAAGAATCGGAAGAACTACATACTAGACGCCCTTTTAGATACACATTGAACAAAGGGTGACATGATGTGCATTTGATATCAATACACTCTGATAACACCGAGTTATCTACTTGGGGTTACTTTGATATTAGACAAGTTTGGTAGTTTGTGTTAATATAACTTATATACCAACATTTTCTGTTCAGCAAAACCCGTTTACCAACAGTAATGCTACGAAGCTAAATCCCCAGAATGGCGCCGGAGTGAATATTTAAGGAGGTAGTACTCGCTTGTTCTGGACCCCCTTCTCCCTCATGTTTAGCATATTAGTTTTGAGGTTTTAAGACGTTCGTTCCGTTAGTTTGGCGATTTTGAGACTTTTCGCCAATATTATAACCTTTCGTGCCCTTTAGGTGTCGATGTTTTCCTGGCGAGCTAAAGCGAGCCTCTAATTTTAGAAGGAACCGGCCTTCGGCCGGTCTAGAGGGTGTTTTTCTAAGCTTGATGGAGTTCTAGCGAGGAAACTCAAAAATAAATTATATATACACATACAGACCAAAAACCAAGCACTGCCCCCTTAACCTATCACTGTACTAAATAATTCTACTGAACGTGGAAGTAGGAATTTATGAACTATAGGACTGATGTCGTTCATGGCGAGTCTACACTTATAATACAGCACTGTTACAATATTTATTATGGCGGCATTGATCTCTCTCTCTCTCTCTCTCTCTCTCTCTCCCCCCCCCCCCTTTATGAGGCATATTCAACTATAGCAGTATTGTGTCAGTGGTTCTGTTAATGGGCGTATTTATTTGCTCATTTATGTATCGTTTTTACCATTTGTTTTAGTTTCCTGCATAGACCTCCATCAAGCTTATAAAAACACCCACCCATGACCCTCCTTCAAGATAAATTCGTACACTTTTCGATAGAAAAATTACAGGCTCACTATCGCTCGCCAGGAAAGAATCGACACCTAAATAATACGAAAAGTCTTAGTATCGACAAAGAAATGAGACGAAAGGTCTTAAACAGGTGAATCCTCAAATAATGTTAAAAATACTGATCAAAACCCTTCCATTGCACTATAAAGAGTAGATTACACAGCAAGCCCACCAGGAACTACTCGCCAAAGAAACCCTAAAACCTGGATTACCTCGTAAACCCGCGGACAAAGGCCTCCACATAATTACATTCAGCAGTTCGCGGATACGGAGAGAGCCACGTTATTTACCACACCGCGAAGGGGCAGGGTGTACAGTCGCCCGCAGTGATAAGTGGTGACAAGTATATGTAACCATTCTAGCATGGTCAAAATATTTTGATTTTTGTCTATCAACCACATAGAACGAGTCAATGTTTTCTGTCAATTACTACTCCTTATCACGAGTTCATCAGCAAGTAGTGTACCATCCTGCAGTGATATGCAGACTGTATTTCATTGAATTATTCTGATTTGACATTTGGCATACGACATACCCTTAAAGCACATTTCCGGGTTGGTGATTCGTATAATTCGATCAATTTTTACTGCCTCAAAATTACATAAAGTTTGTGTACCAGAGACTTGAGCAGGCGCGTACATTGGCGCAAAGATACTAGACAATCTAGCTTAATCTAAACTAGCCTTAATGAAATATGCTCTGGTTACGGTTTCTTAAATACACTAGTCTATTTGTATTAGTTTATTTTACAATTTTCTTAAATAAAAGACAGTCATGTAGTACACTTAAGTTGGGGGTAGTCCCACCACAGTTCTCCGAAGGCGGCAGCAAGGACACTCTGAAGTTGATAAAATACCAGCAAAGACACGTCTTCCAAGATGGTGGGAGATGACTCTGATCCTTCTGTAGTCTTTACCGAGGAGTTAGGATCCTCCGTAGCAGTGGAAGATGGCGTGGAGGGACAGGCACTGAGTAGCTCGTCTGTCTGGCATTCCCATTCTTGTATATCTGCACGGGGCCATTAGGGCGGCTTTTGGCTGCAGGGCGGCGATAGTGGCTCTGCAGTTGGTTGGCAATGGAGGCTCTCTGCAGCTTGACAGAAGTGGTGTTGGTGGTTTGCTGTACTTCTTGTAACACCCTACTGCTAGAATGTATTTCATGTGTCAGTCAACCTGTCAATGTGCTGGAATTTGTGCATGCCTGTTGCTGGGTTGCACTTCATGTGCCAACCTGGTGGTAAGCTGAACTTCTTGTCTCGGTCTGGAACAATGCCGCAATTCTTGTGTCAGATCGCTTGAAGTTCTGGTAGACATGTGGTCCATCAGTGGCACTTGTGGAGGCCCTTAATGTCCACTCTTTATGCTCTGAAGGTTATAGGGTATGCAAGCTGGATGAGTTTACCTGCTGCCCAGAGGTGTTGAATGATGGGTGTATTGAAGTGGTTTTCACTTTGGCGGCAGAACTAGGTGAGCGAGAAGGACACACTGGGCCGGGTATTGTGGGAGTGCGGCGTGTCTTTGTTGGCGTGGCGTGAGGAAGATCTTTCCCATGTGGTACTTGGGATAATCTTCTGTGGGGCTTGTGTGATAGGCGGCATTGTCTTTGGTGCCGCAATTGTTCTTGTCTGCAGGTCCTGTACATTTTCTGTGTATGGTTGTTGTTGTTGTTGTTGTTTTTCCCCAAGCTGCCTGGCCGAACAGCCCCAAGGCCCCGAGCAAGGCCAAGGCCACAACCGAGCGCCCCCACAAAACCCTCCCCGCCGACCACAATAAAGCCTGGGTGACCGAAGCCACTCCACGGCGGGGATCTGAGGAGGGTGCGGAAACGCCCGGGAAACCAAAGCCCCACCCAGGGTCCTGTGCCCCTCAGCAATTATGAAGAGAAAGTTGAGTATGGTTGTTATTCAAAGTTATAATACTTATACGAATGTATCATAACATAACATATCCAAGCTTATGTATACCTAGCTAATTGAAACAAGCTAATCAAACTTAATCTGTTCTAAACTAATTTTTCTGAACCTATCCTCTCAAGTACTTCGTTATGTTTATACATTTTCAGAATCAGAAAACACAATTACAAGGGACTGGTAATCTGTGTGTAGGGAGTCCGTCAGAAAAGAAGCGATGGTGTCATATCGAAAACAAAGGAAGTCGGCCGGATGTAAAGTCGGCCGCTAGGAAAACTCGGTCATATACGTTTACCTTTCAGTATTCGAGGACAATATTCACAATTTCTTCACGCTAAGATTAGAGAATTTTATGCAGTTTAGTAAAAATCTGTGGGAGTGAAGAATATATTACATTAGTTTCCAAAGGCCCTCTATAAACTACATGCAATCGTCCAATGCTAGTCAAATAAAGTGCAAAGAGCCAAAATCAAAGAAAGAATAGGCGTTCTTTTATTGAAAGAGTTAAAATCCGAACCTAACTTTTTGTTTCTCTTTCTTTATTTTATTTTTGTTATGTTTATGTTTACTCCCCTTCGAGAAAAATGCGTACATTTTTCGGTAGAAAAATTTCCCGGCCGAAGGCCGTTTCTTAGTAAATTACAGGCTCGCTATCGCTCCCCAGGAGAAAATCGAGCTCTAAATGGCACAAAAGATCTTACTATTGACAGAGAAATGAGATGAAAGGTCTTAGAATCACCAAACTAAAGGGGTGAACGTCTTAGAATCTCATATATAATGGGGCCAAACATGAGGGAGGAGGGGACCAGAAAAAATACAAATACCTGCCCCTAATTATTCACCTTGCCAGTGCTTCCATTTGATTAGCCGGCCGTAACTTCCGTGAAACTCGGAGGGGGGCGAACTGGTTTAAAGGGGAGATGAGTCGTTTTTCTGGTCCCTCTTCTTCCTCATGTTTAGCCCCATTAGTGTTCATATTGTAAGATGTTCGGCACGTTAATTTGGCGATTTTAAGACCTTCCGCCCCCAATTCTTTGTCAATTTTAAGACTGTTTGTGTCATTTAGGTGTCGATTTTTTTCTGGCGAGCGATAGCGAGCCCATATTTAAGAGGAATCGGCCTTCGGCCGGGAAATTTGTCTATCGAAATGTGTACATATTTTGCTTGAACTTTGGGGGTGTTTTTTAAGCTTGATGGAGGTCTAGGGAGGAAACGAAATACAACATTATAAGAAGATACATAAATGAGGAACTAAATACGCCCGTCCCCCCTTAATGCTCTCTGTTATGCTTTAGCTGCCATCAATATTAATCTTTCTGTATTTAATTTCAACTTGCGTGAAGAAAGAACATTAGGCTAACTTTATTATGACGCAATAGCAAGAGCTGTGGTCGGAAGAGGTTCGGTTATAATTATGTATTTAGTGATATATGATATTATTGTATAATGCCTATAGCAAGATATTTAATTCACCTTGTATTTATTTGTATATTCATAATCACGATTTTAGTTTCATGTGATTGAGATTAAAAATAGCAGATTAACCCCTTAAGCACGATGACGTAATGTTCATGCTGTTCTGGTTACCGCTAGACGATGTTCTTTAGCTTGCATGCTAGCTCTTTGGCTCAAACGGGGTAACTACGGTCCCGGTAATCCCTCAGAAAAATATATACAGTAGATGTTTCTTAAGCTATATAAACTCATCTAAAGTTAGCCAGAATAAAAGATAAACAAGAGTTCATCGTGCTGAAGGGGTTAAGGGGAGATGGGCCGTTTTTTTCTGGACCCCCTTCTCCCTCATGTTTAGCCCCACTAATTTTGAGATTTTAAGACGTTGATTCCATTAGTTTGGCGATTTTAAGACCTTTCACCACATTTCTTGATCAATATTTTAGAGTTTTCGTGTTATCTAGGTGTCGATTTTTTCCTGGCGAGCAATAGCCAGCCCGTAATTTAAGAGAAACCGGCCTTCGGCCGGTTTTTCTATCGAAAAACATTTTTCTATCGAAAAAATTTACAAATGTATTTTGGAGGGTCACGGGAGGATGTTTTTTAAGCTTGATGTAGGTTTAGGGAAGAAACTAAAAAAAAAAAAAATATATTAAAAGATCCATAAATGAGCAGATAATTACGCCCATCTCCCCTTAATGAGATGATGTCCCAACTCTATCCTCCAGAGACTCTACAGTATAGATGATGTCCCAACTCTATCCTCCAGAGACTCTACAGTATAGATGATGTCCCAACTCTATCCTCCAGAGACTCTACAGTATAGATGATGTCCCAACTCTATCCTCCAGAGACTCTACAGTATAGATGATGTCCCAACTCTATCCTCCAGAGACTCTACAGTATAGATGATGTCCCAACTCTATCCTCCAGAGACTCTACAGTATAGATGATGTCCCAACTCTATCCTCCAGAGACTCTACAGTATAGATGATGTCCCAACTCTATCCTCCAGAGACTCTACAGTATAGATGATGTCCCAACTCTATCCTCCAGAAACTCTACAGTATAGATGATGTCCCAACTCTATCCTCCAGAGACTCTACAGTATAGATGATGTCCCAACTCTATCCTCCAGAGACTCTACAGTAGATGATGTCCCAACTCTATCCTCCAGAGACTCTACAGTATAGATGATGTCCCAACTCTATCCTCCAGAGACTCTACAGTATAGATGATGTCCCAACTCTATCCTCCAGAGACTCTACAGTATAGGGTGCACACATCAATATTCCTCGGTAGTCAAGAGCTCTGCAGCATTATATTTCCTTCACCCCTTTAATCAGACGACGGTTATACTTTTGCCGTAGTTTGCCTATACCTTCAGACGATTGTGTTGAAATTGGGAACGAACTGGTATAATAGCCCACAAACTGAAAGCAAAAGGTATAACTGGGAAAATCGGACGGTGGATATACAATTTCCTCGTAAACCGAAAACAATCGGTAGCAGTAAACCAAGTCACTTCTGAGCCTTCGGATGTCAAAAGCTCAGTGCCCCAAGGAACAGTGCTAGCGCCCCTTCTGTTCCTCATACTAATTTGCGACATAGATACCAACACCAGACACAGTACGGTGTCGTCTTTTGCTGATGACACAAAATTAAGTAAGATAGTAAACACACAAGAGGACACGGGCCGACTGCAGGAAGACATGAATGTAGTGTTCCAGTGGACCAGGGAAAACAACATGCAATTCAATGAGGAAAAATTCCAATTAATACGGTACGGAGATAATAATGGTGTTAAAGAAATTACAAATTACTTAACAGAATCTAACCACATAATAGAACGGAAAGACAGTGTGAAAGACCTTGGGGTATTAATGTCTGAAAATATGGGTTTCAAAGTACATAACCAGGTCAAAGTGGCGGCTGCGAAACGTCTAACGGGTTGGATTCTGCGTACTTTTAAAACACGCGGTGAATTGCCTATGATAACGCTCTTCAAATCTCTAGTGCTACCGCGGCTTGAATACTGTAGCGTATTAACATCCCCATACAAAGCAGGTGAAATAAATGACGTAGAGAGTGTACAAAGAAATTTCACTTCGCATATAAGTTCGATAAAACATCTACACTATTGGGAGCGTTTAAGAGCACTGAATCTGTACTCACTGGAACGTAGAAGAGAACGTTACCTAATAATATACACATGGAAAATCGCAGAGGGTTTAGTACCAAACCTACATACTCCGATAGTCATAAAATTCAGTGATAGGAGAGGCTGGGAATGCGAAATCCCCCGGATGAATAACAGGGGTGCTATGGGCTCTCTGCGAGAGGGCTGGTTATCACACAGAGGCCCACGTCTCTTCAACAAACTCCCACGGCGAGTAAGAGACATGAGGGACATCTCGTTAGACAACTTCAAGAGAGCCCTAGATGTCGAACTGCAAAAAGTGCCAGACGAGCCCATCCTCGCAAGGGAGCGAGCTGTCGCTTCAAACAGTCTACTGCACCAAATCACCACCCATAACGAGGGGCGTCGCGCTCCTTGGTGCCGCTAGAGGAGCGGCGAACACATCCAAAGGTATCCAAAGGTAAGGTAAGGAACTGTTAGCATTATACGGATAATTACGATAGCCCTAAGGGGACAAGGGTTATTATGTATTTATGTTTTATTGTTGCATTTATTTATTTTTATTTTATTTTTTGGGGGGGTCTATTTATTTATATATTCATTTATAGTTTTAGTTTCCTCGCTAGACCTTCATCAAGCTTAAAAACAAACACTCCTTAGACAAGATAAATGTGTACATTTTTCAATAGAACAATGTCCCGGCCGAAGGCCGGTTTCTCTTAAAATTAGAGGCTCGCTATCGCTCGCCAGGAAAAAATCGACACCTAAATGGCACGAAAGGTCTTGATATTGATGTAGAAATGGGACGAAAGGTTTTATAATCGTAAACTAATGGGGCAAACGTCTTAAAATCTGAAAACTAATGGGGCTGAATATGAGGATGAAGGGGGACCAGAAAAACTACCCATCTCCCCTTAAACCTTTTGATGCTTTGAGGTCCTTCCAAAGACGATTATGACCATGGCAGCAACACCTGGGGGAAGAAAAAAAAAATCGTAGCATGGATCAATAGTCCTGTGTAGTGAGAGTGCCTGTCATCTACCGTAATGAACCGCTGTAGACAAGTGCAGCTCTTGGTAAAGTAACAATCCCAATCAGGTTACAGTTTCAGAAATACAATGGGCATGATTGCATTACAAGCGTACTTTTATATGCAGTGGTTAACTCGTCTGATTAGTTAACTGATAATTAAATGAAACCACACTCGCAGTTCATTCATACTATTTAACTCTCATTATATTAGATCACGGCGAGGAAAATAACTGATATTGGCAACTGTACCCAATTTCAGTATATATGTATCAAGTTTAATTAATCTACACTTCTGATAATAAAAAACAACAACTCCATATACAGTAATCCCGCACTGATGTAACCGTATATATGGTGGCAACTGTAGCCAATAATAGTAAAATGCCCAGTAATCATCACCCCTAATATGACCCAGAAACAACCTCACACGACCCACACCCGTCTCTCAACGACCCTACCGCCGCTAACTTTGCTCGTCTTGGCATTTACCCCGGAACTAATATGTCCCTAATTTGCTATCATCGGAAGTTAGGCGGCCCATTCTCGCCCCTAACTTTGCTGGGGGGCGACCTGATGGGAGTGCCTGGTGCCACACGGAGAGGAAGGAGGGGGATTTCTTTCAGCAACTTTTATCGTTAACTCTGATCTGGCAACTTCTAAATTAAACTTGTATATGATTACGGTCACATAAACTAATCAACCTTCAGTCTAGTTGCCAATGTCAGTATAAAATAGTACCGAGATGTTGCAAAAATAAAATTGCTTATCAAAAGTTGCCAGAAGAAACGTTCATGTGCATCCGCCATACCCACAACTTGAGAACTGCTGGCCTAGGACAATGATGGATTATTGAGGGTTATCAGGAGGGTCTGATCGTAATTATGAATACGTAAGATGGAGAGAAGGTTTAAATACAAATAATGTGGAATTACTTGTTCAGTGATGGTAGTTAATAATAACTACCCCTCTCCAGACCTCCTTAGTACATTAAAGAATAGCAAAAATGCATAATAATAATAATAATAATAATAATAATAATAATAATAATAATACGAGGTGGGCCCCCTTAATCTGCTTAGAAGTTTCCGGACAGACAGACGAAAAGGCTGATTGGTGCTGCTGCGAAGTAAACTGGCGGGATTTGTGTGCGCGATACCACTTTTCTTACGCAGAGTTGATAAGCCACCTCTCTCTATCTATCTAGCTATTCTCTCTCTTTCTCTCTCTTTTTTTTTGGCCACCCCGTAACCAGATTCTTACACCATGTACTAACCGAGTGAACTGCTTTGATACCCTTTTAACGAGAAGCCGAGCCGCAGTGGGTAGGAGAGATAGAGCTTTAGCTCTGTGTGGAGAGTCACAGCATTAGTTTCCGCTTTTATCACAACAAAGTACAGGTCAGGCCAAGTGAAGGCATTGAGGGATAAGCCTTTACAACGGCACCTCGTATCTACTTTCTTACTTTCCGAAGAGTGTCGAGAGGAGAGAAGTGGTGTTGGAGTGGCTGTTGTGTGTGTTATTAGTCTGTACATCCTCCCAACTTAATATATCTTTACGCCCCCTGGATTATTGCGTTGTACAGTAAGAAACAATAGTTCACCCGAAACCGTCATGATAGAGAGTCATTAACTCTACATTTCTACGACGTGAGGAAAGTAGTATTAGTCAAGGGCTATTAAAAACCCTTGAAGGATAAGTAATCGTAGCTTAAAATTATAGTTTATTAGCATGGATGTCGACGAACAATTGATATTGACTGTACACACTCACAAAACTGATAAAATTTGCAATCAATTGAAGTCTGACATTCCAAAGCCTCACTGAAGAATTATGGTTATTATGTAATGCCGTCTTATCTTGTTGGGTTCGATATACAGTAGGTTCGAATGAGGGTCTACTTGTTGTGGTTCTTGAGCATACAGTTATTGTAAATGAGCATTGTACACTTGTAAGACTTTTTTTTCATCACATAAGCCTGTAATGATTCGGGTGGCATAGTACTGTAATGACCGACCGTATGTGTGTGTGTGTGTGTGTGTGTGTGTGTGTGTGTGTGTGTGTGTTCTTCCACGGCAGTAGTGATGATGATCGTGATTACGGTAGCAGTAGTGATGATGGTCGTGATAGTGGTAGTAGCTACGAAGTCCCCTGTAGAGATGGCGTGGGATTGTAATCAACCTGTTTGTTTGTATGTGTGTGCCCCACAGGGAAGAGGTGTTCTGTGTGTATGGTAGGGATGATCTGAAGTGATGGTGGGATTTATGGTAGTGGTGATTGTGGTCGTAGTTGTGACAGTGGTGGTGACTGGTAGTAGTGATAATGGTAATAGTAGTAGTGGTGATGGTGATTTTGGTATTGATGATTGTGATAGTAGTGCTGATGGTGACAATAGTGGTGATTATAGTGATATAAGTAGTGATGATGGTGATAGCAGTTGAGATGAATGAGGTAGTAGTAAGAGTGTGACAGCAGTAGCGTCTGTAGCGATGACGGTACTAGTAGTAGTGATGATGGTGATAGTAGTAGTGATTATGGTGATAGTGATGATGGTGACAGTAGTATTGATGGTTATGAAAGTAATGATGATGGTGATAGTAATGGTGATTATGGTGACATTAGTAGGGAACATTTTGTGTCAGTCTCTTGACAGCACGGCGGGGGTGAAGTCTGCCATTTCAGATTGTCATGTATTATATTTGGGTTATTAGTACCAAACTACCAATATATAGTACCTTTATAAGGGGAAATCTGAGATGGCATACTTCGCCCCTGCCGGAGACTGTCACAAAATGTTTGGGGCTGTTTTACATTATTAATATAGCAATTACCATTACAATCACTACTGCTACCATAATCACCATCATCATCACTAATACTACCACAATGACCACTACCATCAGCACAACTACAACAATCACCACCATCATCACTATTGCTACCAGTCACAATCATCATCCCTACTGCTACCACAGTCACAACTATTACAACTACTACCGTAATCATCACCCCCATCAATACTACTACTACCATAATCATCATCATCACTACTACGTACTGCATTCACCACCACTATCACAACTACTATCACACTTACCACCATCATCACTACTACTACTACCATAATGATCATCAGCATCTCTCTCTCTCTCTCTCTCTCTCTCTCCATATATATATATATATATATATATATATGCGAATATGCTTCCACACTAGAGATGTGTAGAAAAGGGTAGGTTCACTGCACAAAGTTTAAAAAATGTTAGTGCTAAAATTAAATTGCATCTAAAATATATTGCATGCACAAAATAAGGGTTTAAAAAGTATGTCCGAGTATCTTATTAGAAGGCTCGGACTGTTGTGTACATATTAAAATAATGTTTAATAAAAGTGTTAAAATGCATTTCTCTACTTTCGTAGATCTTCAGTTATTATACAAATTTGCAAGAGTGGCTGGCTCCAGAGTCAGGTATTTGTTCTGTACTCTTCTGTGGATTTCCAGTCACTGGTTTAGACAATAAAATTTTTGTCTTAGGTTATGATAGTTAAAAAAATACTTCGTTCTTGTTCCAATATTGTTTTTCGTTCAGAGTCTATTTATAGTTCTTTATTCAAATGAGGCTTGAATTTATTTATGAAGTGACTTTCTTTACTCTTTCTCAAAGCAACGTCATCTTTCTTTACTTTGTAAAAGGGCATTATATTAAAATTAGGAGATTTATCTTTTGCACATTTTGATATGTGAGGACTAACATATAGCCCTGTATTATGTCTAATGTGGTCCCTGTGCAGGTTTGTTCTAAGTCTAAGATTCGAAGTCTCGCCAATGTAGATGGAATTACAGCCATTACAACGAATCACGTAGATACAATTGAGTGTGGAACAATTCATATTATGATTAATTTCAAATGTGTAATTAGTATTGGATTAAGTGAATTAAAAGACTTTTTATTGGCTCGTAATTATCCTAAAGACATAATAAATAATGGAATAAGTCGCGCAAAGCAGATCTCCATCAGCGTACTACGCACCAGTGAAAAAGCAACTGACAATACATCCAATGATATACTACCATACATAAGTACATACAATCCAAACTTCGATGATCATTTCAGTGGAGCAAAATCCGCAGTTGCCCTATTAAAAACCTCTCAAGAAACTAAGCATATATTTAAAGATGTTTCATTAATAAAGTCGAAGAAACAACCCAGTAACCTTAAGAATTTGCTAACCAAGGCCAGATTCAATACGGTACAAAATCAAGGGGTGACGAAATGTGGTAACCCAAGATGCAAATTATGCACACAAATAATAGAAGGGAATCAATTCAAATTTGTAGATACTAATTACACATTTGAAATTAATCATAATATGAATTGTTCCACGCTCAATTGTATCTACGTGATTCGTTGTAATGGCTGTAATTCCATCTACATTGGCGAGACTTCGAATCTTAGACTTAGAACAAACTTGCACAGGGACCACATTAGACATAATACAGGGCTATATGTTAGTACTCACATATCAAAATGTGCTAAAGATAAATCTCCTAATTTTAATATAATGCCCTTTTACAAAGTAAAGAAATATGACGTTGCTTTGAGAAAGAGTACAGAAAGTCACTTCATCAATAAATTCAAGCCTCATTTGAATAAAGAACTATAAATAGACTCTGAACGAAAAACAATATTGGAACAAGAACGAAGTATTTTTTTAACTATCATAACCTAAGACAAACATTTTATTGTCTAAACCAGTGACTGGAAATCCACAGAAGAGTACAGAACAAATACCTGACTCTGGAGCCAGCCACTCTTGCAAATTTTTATAATAACTGAAGATCTACGAAAGTAGAGAAATGCATTTTAACACTTTTATTAAACATTATTTTAATATGTACACAACAGTCCGAGCCTTCTAATAAGATACTCGGACATACTTTTTAAACCCTTATTTTGTGCATGCAATATATTTTAGATGCAATTTAATTTTAGCACTAACATTTTTTAAACTTTGTGCAGTGAACCTACCCTTTTCTACACACCTTTAGTGTGGAAGCATATTCGCATATATTTTTACCACAAGAATCAATATTTTTCATGTTTTATATATATATATATATATATATATATATATATATATATATATATCATCATCACCGTAGCACACATCACTACTACTACCACATAGACAGACAGACAGGGTAAAAACAATATTCTGGTAGCAATATCTGGTCCGACGTCTTCTGGGTTACCGTGTTTTTACAATTTCGATCAATATATTTTAGTTTGTCCGCTCAGTTAACAAAAACACTTTTCCACACTTCCTTCAGACTAAAATTTGCCCAACCAGGCCTCTTTCAAGCTAAATTCGTACACTTTTCGATCTAAACATTTCCCAGCCAAAGGCCGATTTCTTCAAAGTTACAGTCTTGCTATTGCTCGCCCAGAAAAAAAAACACTCGACACTTGAATGGAGTGAAGCGTCTTATTATCTGCAAACTAATGGAGTGAACCTTCTAAACATCTCAAAACTAATGAAGCGAAATGGGGGAAATCCAAACGACCCCGCCTTTATACGTAGCTCATCGCCTGAAGCGAATCCTGCCTTACGCCGGCCCCCTGGTGGTGTACAAACGAACCACCAGAGTAATTAGTACTGGCGGCACTCCAGTAATTAGGGTGGAAGGGCCGCGGCTTGAGGCACTGACACCTTTGTGGGCCTGTTCAGTCGTGACCTGGATTCTGTTTACTTGCCAAGAGGGTTCGAGGGTATTGTGGAAAATGGGGTGGGGGTGTAGAGGCGTTGTGGGTATGAGGGGGGATATGTGGGTGTGTGGATGGGAAGCGGGTGTGTAGGGATACATTGGGAACTACTGTAGACGTGGCTTCTGTTTACCTGCCGAGATGGTGCAAGAGTGTTGTGGGATAGAGGCGGGGGTAGTGGTAATGAGGGTTGAAGGTAGGGGTGTGATTGCTGGGGGTGATAAAAAGGGCTCAGGGGCGTATAGCTAAATTAAATGAGTGTGTGTGTGTGTTTAGGTGGGATGCAGGTGGGTGTTAGAGAGTTATGAGTGGGAGACAACTGCTATAAAGGAGGTTTAGGGATGTAGGTGGAGGTGTAGGGATGCATAGGGAACTATAGAGGTGGATTCCGTTTACCTACCAAGAGGCATCGAGGGTGCTGTGGGATAGAGGTGGGGGTGTAGAGATGGTGTAGGTGGGATAGATAAGGTGAAGGGGTGTTGCAGGTAGGCTTTGAAGTGCGTGGGGGTGTTATGGATAGTGGGCAGTGGTATAGGTATTACTGTAAGCAAACGTAATACTGTTGTAGAAGGCCTAATACGAACACTGCATTTTATTGTAAGACTAGATGATAAAATATTTAGAATCATTGCAGAAAAAAAAAATCGCATTATATGTAATTTCAACATTGACTTATTATAACCTGACACTCAGACTGCTGTAAGAAAATGTATTAGTAACTTCCAGATAAGACGTTTCTAAAGCGAAATAACCAAATCAGGAAGAGTTTATCATACATCACCTATTCTAATTGATCAAATGTCTAATATTTCAGCCCTGCTTCAAAGCGGCATAAATATTTTTATGAAGGGAATGCAGAATGCAGGTGTCATGAAAACCAAACTATGCTATGTTATCCATTGCCTGAAAACACATATGTTTTCCTTAACTATTGACATATTTCATGTACACATTGTAACATAAAATATATATCGGAACATATCAACTTTGGTCATAAAAGGCAGAGGTTGTACATTGTCTAGAAATCACAATGCAATTCATTGCTTAAGAAAACGTAATGGAAATAGTCATGAAAATGGAATGCTTCATCAAATAAACGAGGATGGGAATCAACAAGTAAAACAAAAAATAAGCAATTCGAGAGAGAGAGAGATTTAATGACAATCGCTGGGCTAGGCAATACAATCAAGTTTACCATTACGATTGTTTGGATGCTGACGATATGTACAGTTACCCACATAAAGTTCTGTTCCTCTCTGTGATCTTATGCATAGATATTTAGGCTAATGCGCATGATTGAATTACAAGTATAGTTTCTTATGCAGCGGTTAACTCATCTGATTATTCAACTGATAATTAAAAGAAACTACTCTCCCAATGATTTCATACTATTATACTTTCACACATAAGATCACAACTAGGAACAAAACTTATGAGACACAACGGACCACTTGCTAGTTTGTTTGAAGTTGGAGGCGTAAACATCGATATTAAACAGAAAAACAATAATAATGTAGGCTTCTGATGGATAGAAAATGTTTAAATTTATGTTATGTATTTATAATGGCATTGCAACCGTATATGATTATCTGGTATTTTTGCTAAATATAGGATGGACTAGTGTTAATTGAGACCTTGGTTTGCAATCTTTTAATTCTTCGTCATTGGTTGGCGTCAGCATCATTTGACTAACCTAGAATTATTATATTTACACAACATTTTGACGCACAACACGTATTTCCTCCAACTATTATTGTTACATAGCTGTTTTTAGTTATTATAGTTAAGCTACAGTATATTATTTGCATATAAAAATACACTATATATATATATATATATATATATATACTGTAAATATTTATGTATGTATGTATGTATGTATGTAAATTAATAATAAAATAAAGTTAGAGGATTTAACTATGATCGAAGAAGTTTTAGCTATCGATTTGGGTGACCCGCCAACAGAGAAAAGTACACGAGATAATTTTATGTATACCATTATAATTATTTAAGAGTATACAATGAGAAGCAAAGCACCCATGGTTAATCTATCCTCTTGAAAGTTAAATCCTGCTTTGAACTTCTGAATAATTTGAAAGCATTGTAATATGAAGTTATTTTTGTGTAGAGAGTAGAGTGGATTTGTAATTTTGTTTATATTCTTTTTTCATCCTTCAGCACAAACTCCAACACTTTGAGAATGTTTGTTATTGAAAGGGTGTATGTATAATATGTTGTGAGTGTATGGATGTTATGAGTGTGCCAGTGTCGAGTAAATATATTAAAAATCTGTTACCGCTTCGAATTTCATTTTCTTTCCGATTATGATTTTAATAGAAAACGAGGCAGTAGTATACTGAAAGGTGAACTATTTTAATATACCTACGTTCATTCGATATTTGCATACGTACAATTATAAACTTACGTATAAACACACACTTAAGCCTACATCTAAACTCACAAATGCAGCATCGTTTTCCAGAGTGTTGGGGCCATTGGTTGGGGCTTGTTGACAGCTGTTGACATAATGCATAGGTTGTTGTTGCATAGGTTATGTAAATTAGCATGGGAAAAGGAAAGTGTACCAGAGGACTGGAGGAAAGCAGTGATAGTACCCTTATACAAAGGGAAGGGTAGTAAAGAGGAGTATAAGAATTATAGGGGAATTAGCTTGCTTAGCATACCTGGAAATGTACACGCAAGAGTAGTAACAGAGAGACTAAAGAAGATAACGGATGACAAAATAGGCGAGGAACAGGGAGGTTTCAGAAAGGGCAGGGGCTGCGTTGAGCAGATAGGCTCAATGCGTTTGTTGGTAGAGAAGTATCTGGCCAAGAACAGAAAACTCTATGCAGCATTCATGGATTTGGAAAAAGCATACGACAAAGTAGACTGGGAAGGTCTGTGGGATGTGTTAACAGTATATGGTGTGGGAGGAAAGTTGCTAATGGCAGTAAAATCTTTTTATAGGAATGCAATGGCAAATGTGAAGGTAGGAGATAAGCTAAGTGAGAGTTTTGAGGTCAATGTAGGAGTAAGACAGGGATGTATCATGTCAGCTTGGTTGTTCAATATATACATGGATGGAGTGATTAGAGAATGTAGGGCGGGATCAATGGGTGTAGGAGCTAGACTGGAATCAGAGGGAAGAGCATGGCAGATTTTAACATGCCTATATGCGGACGATGCAGTCCTGTTGGCAGAAAATGCGGAAGAAGTTCAGAGAGTGGTCACTGACTTTGACAGGGTATGTGAAAATAGAAAGTTCAAGGTCAATGTAGGGAAATTTAAGGTAATGGTGTTTGAGAGAAGAATGCATGAAACCATAGATTTTAAGGAAAAATATAGAATCAAGAAAGAACATGAGAAAAGTTGTAAAATAAAAATTAAAAATTAAGTACTGGAAGAGGTTGAAAGTTTCAAGTATTTGGGAGCCGTACTATGCAAATATGGTAAAATGGAGAGTGAGATAAAAGAGAGAAAAATGCAAGGGAGAAAGGTAATTGGAGAACTTGATAGTATTCTCAAAGGAAGAATGGTTAGTCAGGAAGTCAAAAAGTCACTGAGAAACAGTGTGCTGCTCCCAACACTCGTATGGAAGTGAGACATGGACAGCAAGTGACGAGGACCTCTCCAAACTGAGAGCTGTGGAGATGAGTTTTTTTCAGAATGGCAGCGGGCATGAATAGGCTAGATGGGCCAAGTAATAGGCTTTGGGCATTGTTTGTGGTGTGGTTGAGTGGATAAAGAGAAGTACTTTGAGGTGGTTTGGTTATGTTCAGAGAATGGATGAAGACAGAATGCCAAGAAAGATATATGGGAGTCAGGTGAGTGGAACCGCTAGTAGTGGAAGACCACCTATGGTATGGGAAAAGAAAGTGGAAAAATATATTGAAGAAAAACTTCCACGTAGTGGAAGGGGCATTGTGGCACGGGCAAGGGAGGCATGTCTTGACAAAGTAGCCTGGAGACGTTTCTGTCATGGCCATCCTTTAGCGGGGGTTTCCCAGGGGAAAACAAGGCGTCGGAGATGATGATGATGTGATCATCCTTATGTGAAGGAAGGAAAGTTTTCGGAACAATGGGGAGTATGTGGAAGGTGAGAAATCTCGGTATGAAAGCTAAAAGTGCCATGTATCAAGGGATAGTTGTACCAACAGTGATGTATGGGGCTGAGACATGGGCTCTGAAGGCACAAGAGAGAAGAAAGTTGAATGTGATGGAGATGAACTGCTTAAGGAGTATAGTATGTTTAGACTCTGTAGAGTGACGAGTAGAGACAGATTGAGAAATGAAGAGGTACGTAGGAGAGCATGAACCCGGGTCGGCCAGAGTTGACAGAAGGGTGCTGTGCTGGTATGGACATGTTGAGCGAATGGGAGATGGTGATGCAGGTGGGGTGTGGGTTGAGGTGGTGGAGAGGTAATGGGGAAGACTGGTGGTGGAGGATGGAGTACTGGTGGTGAGGGTGATGCAGATGGGGTGTGGGTTGTAGTGGTGGTGGTGAGGTAATGGGGAAGACTGGTGGTGGAGGATGGGGTACTGGTGGTGAGGGTTGAGGTACAAAGGAGTACAAAGGAAATCAAGCAACAACAGATCTAGTGACCCTTCTAGGCTGCTTGTCCTCCAAAACACTGAGGATCAAGTGTCCAAACAGTGGTTTAGAGTGCGTAAGGAAACATTGGAAAGGGAACTACTGCCCTGGAACTAATGTCCGTGGCAGGACTAGGAAGTTAGTAGGGGACATATGGGTTAGTAACTGAGGGGAGGATAAAATAAAGTTATTCATTTACAAACGCAGTCAGTCGCGGGTTTGATGCGAGATATTTGTCTATGCGGAGTTTAAATGAATCAACGGTGCTGCAGTCTATAACGTCTCGGGGAAGCCCATTCCACAAGTTGACAACTCGATTGAAGAAGAAATTTGTTATGCCCTGTTTTTCTACAGGATTAACTTGGGTAATGTGGGTTCTAACTGACTGGGTATATAAGGCTGCATGCACAAAACAAGGTATGAGGAATAGAGAACACAAAATAAACACACGGTAACAAGACACACGATCACGTTTATTGAGGATGATTAATAGGAAGCATAAGAAGGTATGAATACTCGTACAAGACAAATGATAGAATTGAACAACTAGCATTAGTGGATCTGGATGGAGCCTAGTCTCCCACTTCCAACGTTCAGGTATACTCTTCTGATCACTGGCTTTGTTCGCAAGTTTATATACTGGAAGCCATCAATGTTACTTATAGATTCAATTTCACTATTTAGATTTATTACTGGCAGTTCTGGTGCATGAGTAGTAGTTCACAGACTAGATTAGACACACGTATATTTAGAGCACGAGAATTCTAGTAACCTCAGGGGGGTACTGATCTAAGTTTTATATTCTTATAGCAGAAATACGTAGAACGCAAATCAGTGGGCGAACGTTAGATATCACTAGGGTTTTACTTCTATGTAATAATATCTGGATCGGGTTAATTACGAGAGTTAATGTCGCCTGTTAATTAATGAACACTGATACGCTTAGCACTTCCTGATGGAATGGTTATATGTGAATTATACTGGGGCAAAGATATAGCCACTTCATAGAAATATTAATAAGTAAGTCTCTAAATAGTACTGTAACACTGTAGTACTAATAAAGTGAATCTTGGGTAGTATTTGGTTGGTCTGGTCCTGGTTATCTTGCGTCAGTGATGTTGGGGGCTAACGACTGGTTCCGCGGCCGTCCAGGGGGTCCATATGTAGGAAGTTCTCAAGACGGATCTCTTGGCGATCGTTGCTGGCTACACGCTTATATACCCACTGGTGTGTGCAGGTTATAAGGTGCACGTAGATTTCTTGTACGTGAACAGATGCTTCTATCTCAAATCTGCCACGGAGTCTGCCGGCTCTGGAACTCAATGCTCAGGAACAACACAAGGGCAGAGCTAGAGGTCAACTTAAGGGGGCCAGCCACTGGTTGGTGTCTATCTTTCAACTGATTTTACTGGGGGCTGGAGCTGGGTTTATAGGCTCGGTTTTGCACCCTGTAGGCCATAGGGATCTCGAGTCTTATGGAATTATTTGAGCTCTCAATAGATACGGGGACTAGGTAAGGTGGTGATTACTGTTGTGGCACATGGCTATAGGGGGCCTTCATAATGTGATATAACTGAGCCTTAGTAAGAGGTACTATTTTGGCTATACTGGAAGTATTGAAGGGAGGGAGATTGGATCTACTTTGCGAGGAGGACTGGGACAGCTGTGATAGGAGCGTCTCTCTTACATTGCTCAGTCTTCATTCTATGGTATAGCGGAGGTGCTAATTTGGTTATCAGAGTATGCAAGAAAGGTGAATGGGTTATTGTGGGTTAATAGAGGTTAGTAAAGGGGTTAGTCATGCATGGTTAGTTCATTGATAGGAAGAATTCCTGTGCTACCTGGCAATAACCCGGAAGTCAAAACAGGGGTCAGGTATACCTCCGCAGGGGTGGGGGTCTCCCTCCTCGGGTGGGTAAAAAGGGTAGGTGCGCGCCCTCTCTCTGTGATGGTCGTCCGGCGGCTGTGGCTAGGGGCTTGCCATATCACAAGTGTTTGTAATAACCCTCTGTTTATGAGACAGATGTGGGTGTTCGTAATACCAAAACCGAAGGTGCCTTGACTAGCTGGTTTAATCGGTTGGGTTGTTAATTGCATGGTTTGCTGGATGTAGTGGAGACTGGGTTGCTAACTCTGCCACATTTATCTGGAAGTATGGCAATAGAAGTTAGTCACTGGCGAGGCGGCTAGCCTCGCACTGACGATCATTTGGTACAGGGTTGTGAATGGGTTGTGAGGGAATAGATGACATGCAAAGGGTTAGTAAAGTTCTAATGTTGTTCCGTCCTACTAAGGGAAGGTAGGCTGGATAGGAGTATATATATAAAAGGTTTGAGAATGTTAGCAACGGAAAATTCAAGGATATTCAGGAGGTATGGTGGAGAGGCTAGGTCGGAAAGGAGTCTAGGAGCGTGGGGGGTTAACGAGAGGGAGAGTGTTAAGGGGGGCTACGTGGAAGTTTGACCCTAAGGTCTCTGGGCGTAGGGGTGGCATTAGACTACAGTTGGTATCGGAGCTTGGGGGTTAATGACAGGGAAAGTATGTTAGCCAAACGCTACCGGGAGATGAGCAATATGGGGTGGTATATGAGTCTGAAAAGGATAGAATCATGTGGACTGTGGGGCTGTTGGGAAGAGGAGGTTAACTGTAGGTGTGTGCTTGACTGTGGATGAAAGTAGGGAAAAACATGGTGTATTATTACTCGTCAATACGATGGTTATGGACACTGTTAATCTGACACTACTTCTTGCTGATCTAGTTGTTCCTGGGAACTGCGTTTTCTATGACATATACACCAAAGAAAACGGCAGTTCGTAGGGGTAGCTTCGGTATTGTTTCGTGGTGAAAATGCGTCGAGACAATGGTAAACGAGGGTTGTATATACAATCTCTGGTTGGGGTAAGAATTAAAGTTACTGCATGGTGGCTAACATCTTCAGTCATTTCTGTCTAGGTCTTACAGGAACAATGGTTCTATATACACTAGTGTACCCGTGGGTATCATAGTTTCTTATCAATTAGGACATGGGGTTTTAACATACTACTTCTCGGATGGAAGAACATATATAGATTTTATGGGGGCGGTTGGTCTTCAGAAACTGAGTCTGGCAAGACAGGGGGTTAACATATTACTTCTTGGATGGGAAAAAACATACATAGATTTAGGCCTGTCTGAACTGGTTGGCATTGGCTCAACATAGGGACAGGGCATGGGTGTTTTAACCTGGGAAGAACATACATAGATTTATGGGGGCGGTTGGTCTTCAGAAACTTAGTCTGGCAAGACAAGGTATTTTAGGGTATGTTGATATTGATATCCTAACTTAGGGACAGGGCATGGGTGTATTAACTTAAGGTGTATTTATGTTCATCATCATGTAGGTAGAGGTGTAGGACACGAAGGGTAGTGTATACGCGAAGTGGGGGAAAGGTCAGTGTTTAGAAGGGGTAGGCAGGTGTGGTTTGGAGCTGCTTAGCCCTGCGGGCTTCGGCCTGTCTTAACTGGTTGGCTCGGTCACCTGGTCCTTTCGTTCTGTGGGCCTTTCTTTCGGGTGTTTCTGTGTGGTGTTCGCTCGTGGCTTCCGTGGTGGGCTTCTCGTTCTGGGGCATTTTACTTCCCTCTCCTTCATTGTAGGCTCGTCCCCGAGCCTCAAGGGTGAAGTAAAAAGAAGCATAGTCATGGTGGGTCATTTTGAGTGTATTGAGAAGGTCCCACCAAGCAAGAGAGCGAGGGTCAGGTTTCTTTTGCAGGTCTATGTAGACCTGTAGGAATGTGTCCTCGGTGTTGTGGAGGGCGGTTGCCCAGGCTTGATGTGGGCGCTGTAGACGGGCTAAGCGTCCTGTGGACGTTTTTACTTTAACCTTTCGTATGAATGGTGTGTAGTGTTCCCCCGTGGGGGTAGGGACGGGGGCGACGAAGGGTGTGGATTTGTTCATGGTGGAGGTCATGTATCGAGTGAGGTGTGTGGGACTGACAGGAGGCCTCTTCAGTGTGGTGAATGGGTTACTAACTGAAGGGGAGGGATTAACGCTTGAAAACGGAGCTGGGGGTGAAGGGGGGATATGAGTCTGGGGTTTTGGGGGTTTTCTTGGGTGGTGTTGCAGGCTGGGAAAATATATGGAGGCAATGTGCAATATCGGTTTAGGTAAGGTGCGTGAGGGAGGTGTGTGAGAAAGAGGGGGTGTGTGTGTTGTGTGGCTTGGGTCTTTAGTGTAAGAACGGGGTGTTGTTTTTGTATAACTGTCTTCAAATCTGATGGGTCTGTTGATTATTCTACCTTTGGAGGTCCTGGTGGGGAGGTAGATGTTTGTAGTGGGACTTGAGTCGCTCGACGATGTTTTATATTGAGGGGAAGAACGCTTTACAGGTGGAGGGAATTTAGTGGGGGTGAGGTAAGGGGTTATTTGAGAGGTAGATGCGTGTGGAGGTTTTTGTCGAGGTAGGCGGAATGGGAGAGGATTTGGTGGGGGTATGTATGGGGATTCTCTCAGGGGCGACTTTGTTGGGGTGTGGAGGTCAGGTCCGTCAGTTTGGAGGGGCTTTGGTGAGGAGTTAGTTGTGTGTTAGACGTGGTGTGAGAGGAGGGGTTGGTCGTTGGCATAGTGTACTTTTTAGGGGGTTGGTTGGTTGGGGGTTTGATGAGATGAGGAGGTTGGTTGATGTGTGGGTGGGGTCGCAGGGATAGTGGAGGGGAAAGGGGTGGATGCGGGGGGGGGGGGGGGGGGGGGTGGGGGGGCTAGACAGGTGGGTAGGGAGTGGAGATTTAATTTGGAGGGTTGGGGGTAGGAACATGTGTTGGTTGTGTTCTTTGGTGGGGTCGGTGATTTGCTGGTGGTGGAAATAGGCGGTTTTATGGGAGTTTGGTGGGGGGGGTAGATCTAGCAGGTCATTCGGGGTGATGAGGTGGGGGTTGAGAGGGGATGAGGTTGAAGAGGAAGGTATGTGTTTTCGTGGGAGGGTGGGGGTTGTTATTTTTGGAATATAGTTAGAGGGGTTATGGTGTTTACTTGTGATTATTCGTCTTCTTTCCCTTTGTGGAGGAGAATTCGACGAAGAAGAAGAGGAGGAGGAGGATAGTGGACAATCTCGATAGCCTGACCGTTCAACTTCACCTCACACTTTGTGACTTCACCCCTTTCGAAGACCATAACCTTGCTCTTCCCTGCATTTACCTTCAAATTCCGTTTTTCGCACACTATTCCAAACTCATTTACCAGACCCTGCAACTCCCATTCATTATCACTCATCAGAACTGTATCATCCGCAAACAGCAGTATAGGTAGCTTCCACTCAATTCCCTCCCTTTTCAGCGATACACCAACATCCACTGCTCTTGATAGTATTTCTTTCATGACTCCATCCATATATACAGTAAACAACCACGGGGACATCACACACCACTGTTTCAAACCAACATTCAGGTCAAAGGACTCGCTCTGCTCACTCTCCACATGTACTGCCGCCTTTGCACCCTCATACATGCTCTTCACTGCTTTCAGCAACTTGCCATCTACTCCGTATATTCTAAGTACTTTCCACAAACCTTCTCTATCCACTCTGTCATAGGCCTTCTCCAAGTCCATAAAGGCAATATACACCTTTTGTTTCTTCTCCAGATATTTCTCCACAACACAATTCAGGGTAAAAATCTGATCTACACATCCTCTTCCCTTCCTAAAACCTCCCTGCTCGTCGCCTATCCATTTCTCCGTTCTCACTCTCACTCTCTCGATCACTACCCTACTGTATTCCTTCCCTACTACGCTTAGAAGACATATTCCTCGGTGGTTACCACACACTCCTCTTTCCCCTTTGCCCTTATATAGGGGGACTATTATGCCAGTCTTCCAGTCATCGGGTGCACTCCCCTTCTCCCATGCTAGTTTGCACATTTTCCATACCCATTCGATCACTATCTCACCACCATACCTAAACATTTCCCTACACACTCCATCTGTTCCTGGTGCTTTCCCCAACTATGTACAGTATGTATATACTCAGGCACATACCCCATTGCTGGTGGTGGCCGACTCGAGACAGAGACCGAACAGAAACGACATGTAAAGTTACAATTCGTAGGGTCTGGGACCACTGCCGTGTTCCCTCGCCCTTTCTATGTCTCGTCGAGTAGGAGAATTTTACAAGAAGAGGAGGATTCCTAGCCTATGCTAATAAAAGTATTTTTTGATGGCACTAGTACTGTAGTAATAATGGTGGTACAACAAGTACCGTAGTTATAGTTGTAAGCTAAATTAAGCATTCATTACTTCACTTTTCATAACTTATAAGAACCTAGCTTCATCAATCATGATTGTTCTTTTATTTATAAATTATTATTTTACTTAAGCGTTGTTTCCACATAGTGATTTTGATTAGTTGTCTTGTCTTTTTACTGTGTTCGTATAAGTTTTGGTTTGTTTATTTTGCAAGTTTTACATTATAATCTATCTTACTGGTATCTGCAAAAAAATGTTGGCTTAAGAAGGACCCTGGAGATCAATAGTTGAGTAACCTCCCTTTCTCTTACAGTAGCAGCCGAGCATCAGACTTTCCCCACGAGGTGACAACAGGCCTGGCAGTGCTACAAGAAGTGGGTCACAAGTTGTCTCTGCCCCTCAAGACTATCTGACTTACCCGATCATCTTATGGCCGTCCACACCGGATAGTTCGCATAGATTCTCACACATCCTGTCTTGAGTCACTTACTGCTGCATTGACGGACTGCTCGTGAATCATAGTATGTACAATATGTATGTATGTATTTACTCAGGCCCATTCCCCACTTTTCCTTTTATTTATGTATTTACTTTTGTTTATTTGTATTTTTTTTTGCTGGGGTTGGCCGACTCAAGACAGTGGTTGGTTAAAATTATTTTCTAGGTTGACACTATTAAAATTAATGGGCACAACTGATGTGTATTGGATTTGGACCCTGTCGGTAAACTTGTCCAAATTTGGGGATCTATAAAAAGCCACCCTTTCCCTTACATTAGACCCACAGACACGTGTGATTAGATTTTATTTTATTTATTTATTTATAACTATTATTATTATTATAATTATTATTATTATATTTCTTAGATTTGTGTGTCCTGCATTAGCAGGTAGCCCACAGAAGACAAAATGCAAGACAAATAAGTAAATTAAGTGAAAATAATATAATGGAAAAAATTACATTCACATTACATTATACAGTATATAATATATAATGTAATAGAAGAGTTAGTAACCAGGCAAGCTCCCATACCTGATAATTATGGAAACACCAAACACCAACTTTTGTATTTGTTAATATGTAAAGCTGACTGATGTCTTTATATATTCATGTTTTATACTACAGCCATATCCATATTATTTTTTTAATTTTTACCAATGTTTAGGCCCAATAGGCCTATTTTAAAGTTTAAAAACTCCATAGACGATATATATATATATATATATATATATATATATATATATTTATATAAATTATATATATATATATATATATATATATATATATATATATATATATATATATATAATATATAAATTATAATATATAATATATAAATTATATATATGTATTTTGTATATATACAGGGTGTTTTAAAACAACACTGCCAGAGTATGACGACCACATTGATCAAAATATATAATACACATATTTCTATTCTATTTTTACCAAAAATAGATTGTAACGGGGATAAATGGTTATTTAGAAATGTAGCAAAACAGGGTTCTGAGCTCAGCACAAAACATATGATACATAATATGAATGATTACCAAGTAAAAAAGGTAAAGAGGAGATATCTAATGACCTAATCACATATGAATAATTACAAAATAAACGTAACATAAAATTGGTAATGATATTTTGCAATTAGAAGAAAACTGCTAAGTATTATAATCCAAGTAGCGTAAAAAGATATGCACCATTTGTAACGATGACCAAGAGGTAAAATAATGAATCTCAAGTCTGGGTCAGGTATCCGAACACTGCTATAGGTAATTTAATCGTTCGTGAAACTGTTTGAATGGGAAAATATTGTTCCTGCGCAATTTACTGTTTCAATACAAATACCTCATTACGTTACTATTATCACAGAGTACTAACGAAATATGTCTATCAGTTTTATGGTTGAAGTTTGACGATTTTACGTAGCTGTAGACATACAAGTATACGGTGTTCACTAAGGAATATTTAAAATCATCTAATGGTACCCAAAACAAACATTTTACGTCACTTGGACTTAACGAGTATAAAATAACAAAGGCAGACACACCTAAATAACGACAATCCATATTTATGTGATATTATAAGGTAAATAAAATCACTATGACAGAAGAAGATAGCACCATGGCCGAGCAGATGATTAAACACATGAGAAGATTCGTTATGACTCCAAAGCTTCGAAGAAAAACTCGAACTGGGATGGGAGGCAAGAGGTAGGCTATTTGGGGGGGGGGGGGAGACACTAGCCCGTGTTCGGATTATAGCTTATACCTGGGTGTCACTAATTATTTTACTCTATGCGGTTTAAATCATTAATGATATATTATTTTGCATTTTGTCCTTAGATAATCTTCTTCGTTATTGTATTTACTAATTAGCAGATGAGGTCTGGCAGTGTTGTTTTAAAACACCCTGTATATATATATACACTATATATATATAATTATATATATATATATATATATATATATATATATTATATATTTATATTTTGTATATATACTGTATATATATTATATATATATATATATATATATATATATATATATATATATATATATATATATATATATGTATATATATATA